>OX465110.1:11770718-12370718 GCA_949987565.1 Luidia sarsii
ATTTATGTGCGGGGCACCATCTGGTCACCATATGCTTGTGGTACATGTACGCGTCTTTTTGTCTAATTCAATCTGTGAATTCAGGACAACCAAATAAATACTAGGAAGGGGCAGACAATAAGCCACCCATTTGAGATGTAAACTAACTGCAGGTCAAATGGAATATATTACTCATAAGGATGAAGTCCCTCAAAGGTCGGATATTAAAGGAAAGAAGTTCAAACATTAATTCTGCAGATTCTTAATACAGAATGTACAATGATATTTGGCTTTCCCAACTTGTCATTTTGGCATTGAATTAAAAACACATGCAAGAGCTGGATTCATAATCATTTGTGTAAACTCCTACTTTCCTATGCAGACATCTTATCAATTTGACCACCAAGATGGTCCAGATCCAATGGGAGATTCATATTTATGTAGCAGTGAGTATATACCACAATTAAGAATTGGTTGGTTTCATTTTATGGTGATCCAGTTGGTATCACCAACTTTTTGTCTGTTTCATTTTTTTTTCTTGTTTCAAGTAATTCATGATAAGAGCTACATGTATGTGTATGCATGTGGTTCCATTGCAGTAGTAGTTCAATTAGTTTGATGCACAAATCAATAGATGATCCCACCACCATGTACATGTATTGTATGCATGTGTCTATCTTCTTACGTTTAAGTTGTGGAATGACCACGACCAAGTTATATTCACTTATTTGTTGGGTTTGGGGGAGTTTTTTTTTTAGTAAATCATTTCTCAAATTAATTTGACTTCAATAGCAAAGTCCTCTACTACAACTTAATCTGTGGACAATGCTAAATTTTCTTTTGGGGGATAATTTATATTGTCTTATGTTGATTATAATTGGACCAGTTTTACATCAACTATGAATTGATTACACATTTCCCTTTATGGATGCCCAGTTTCCATGGTTTAACTGAAGATGGTAATGCTATTTACGATTCAGCATCCTTTAGTAATAGTAGCAATATTAATAACAGTCTTACACTCAAGCCCCACTCAGACTCACCATGGAGGGACTCACAGACTGTATACTCACCCCCACACCTGCGACAGCACTCACACTTGTCCCTCCCTCTACCTCCATGCTTACACCATGCTCACTCATACTTTGAGCATTGAGCTTTGAACAGATTACCCTAAAAGCACATTTTCTCACAATCAGTGGTGCAGAAGGCTGGACACTATTGCATTCAATGTTCATGCATCATCTTGGAGTACTTGAAGGTCATTGTTATTTCCAGGATACAGATGGGAGTAATTTGCTTGTTCCTTCACTCCATCAACCCCTAGCCCTTGCAGGCAGACATACCATCCAGCCATTTGTAGGTTAGTAGAAGTCCCCTGCCTCTAATCAAATCCATGTTGATGCCATACTGGACATGCCTAGGGGCGCGGCTCAAATCCAGACCTCTGATCACCAGGAGAGGTCTTCTACGAATTTCACAATAGACTGCTTATTCCCCCCTGCATTTTATGACTAGAAGCATTAAGGATTGCCTTGGGGCATTGATCCTTTTGACATATGCCCAGCCTTCACAAGTTCAGTGGAGGCAAAAACCGTGCTTTTGATGATTTCAAATGTATATGTATATATCTGTCAAAGAAACATCTCAAACTTTGTGATCTTCCAGATGATTCAACACTTTGACCCCTTTTTCTTTTTAAAATTGAAATCCTGAGCTCTGTTTTGTTTTCACATTTGTACAATGTACCTTTGAATGGAAAGAAACCAAGAAAGTTAACAATATGTTCCTTGGTTTGTTTAATAGTTATGTGGTATAGTGTATTTTCTCTTTTGCAAGTTTGTTCTTTTCACACATTCAACAACATGTTTTGTAAATCTACAATCTTTTCTCATACTTTTATACTTACTTAGTAGACTACAAACTGACTGGAAAGTGGTTTCTAGTGTCTTTGAAGTTGCTGTAGCTTAAACTTTAAAGTGTTTCATATTTTTTACTCCTTAGCTGTACATGTACTAAGGGCAGGTATGCAGATCACTCTGCCACCTCAGCATGAACATGGTGGGTGAGCGTGTGGGGTAGAACTTCAATGCCCTTTCTGTTTCCTCTGTCACCAAAAGGTGTGGGGAGGGATATTCGTGTCATGGTTCTTCACAAACAATTTCCTCGCTGTGGTAGGTTTGTTCCAGATGTTGTTGCTAAAGAACCTTGATGGACTTGCGGATTTGGCCTGCAATGATAAAAACAGCTCTGTTTCTTGTCAGTTTGTGTGGTGTGTTTCTAATCAACCTGCCAGTATTATTTACCATGTTGCCAATGTCTTCCTTGCCTTGCAAGGTGTAGACTGATACTGACCACATACATAAAATACTGAGTGTAAAGAAGGAGTCAGTGGAGACTATGAACAGGCTGAAGGTGGTGATGTGAATGTGCTACAGATATGTCTTCAATCTGTTAGCACTAGCAAGCATATTCTGATCTGGCTCAACTTAGCAATGTCAGAAATGTCAAGTCTTGAACTTGTGATTGATGAGTCTTGTTGAGAAGCTTGAAAAGGAAAACCAAAGATACATGTCGGTCCCTCAGCTTGAAGCACACCCTCTGTTGCTGCTGTAGACAAACATGTTTTTACCAGGCATGTATTACATGTACAAAGTTTTTCCAAAATGTTTTCATTAGTCCGTCTGCTTTAGAGGAGAGGATGCATAGTACCTGCAGGCAGTGACCTGGATCATGTAATTTTGGGCGGAAGAGGTTGAGAACTCTCAGTAGCAATTGTGGCATATAGTCTTACCTGGTCTATTTATAATAATAAAGGCGCAAAGTCACACGGAAACCTAATTTCATCACATCAATCAAGGCCTATATCCTTGACAAATTTCAATTTTCTAGCTGTTTGGTTTGCCTCATGTTTCACCTTTAAAATGTGGATAGCAAAACTATTAATTAATAATGGTAAATGTAAAATACAGATTACCTCTTAAATGGAATCAATATTTAATCATAAAAGAGTGGAAATGCAAATTGGTAGTACTGTAAGTTGATGGCTGAGGGTAAGACTTTTGTTGCGCTGCAGTTTGATATTACTATAGCATGTCTAGGCAGACTTGTGAGTTTCTGAGGGTATGTTCATATAGCCTACTTTTATTCATTGACTTCTGACTATTTATGGATTGAATGAACAATTATTTATGTTAATATTGCTGTTTTTAGAAGTATATCATGCTTTGATAAAGTTTGATTGGATATCAAGAACATGCATTGCATAGTGCAGACATGCCAATCCTCTCAAACTGAAACTCTTACTGATATTGGAGAACTGGATGCCTTGTAATTCTGCAACCATTCACCTTTAAATATACATGTATACAAGTAAAATCTCAAGATTATAGCAAAACAATAATAAAACATTCCTCAGAACAAATATTGGCTGACTTTGACTCCATGACCCGAGGCCTTAGTTAGGAATAGGCCTACTGAGTGTGTGTGTGTGGCATAAGCTGGCCTTGCTGGTGTCAGCCTACATTTACATGTGTTGAAGATTTAAACATAGTGCTAATGTACATGTATACTATGAATGGTGTCCTGTGTTTCATTCGGAGGCAGTTGTTTTTATTGGTGCTATTGATTCTGGCAAACTGACATTTTCCTATATAAATCTAAATAAACATGATTTTTGTTTTTTAGTAGAACCTTTTTATTTATTAATGATACAACAGATGGGAAGTTCACCAGAACTCCAACTTCCTTTCCTTCCTGTGAATTCTGGTTAGCAAACTACACAGGATAACTAAAGACATCAGCTGGTTTAGTCATTGTGTAATCGGGCTATCTAATCACACTAGCATGGCCTATCCGCTGGTAAGTGATGTGCCAGCCCAATTGTAGATTGGAGCATGTTATACCCTTTTCCCACTACAAACTGCTTAACCCCGAGATTTGCCGCCCCGGGTTTAGCATTCTGTACCCCGGGGTTCGTTAACCCTGAGTTCTGTTCCCATTTGTCGCGTTAACCCGGAGTTTCGCGAAACCCGGGGCGAGCTTGCCCCGGGTTAACGATGTGCGATTTCCCACTACACCCAACCCCGGTGTCCGTCACTGCCCGGACCGGAAATCCCACAGCGCGCTAGCTGGTCCCACAATGCCTCGTACCGCCTTGTCGCCCAGCAACCACCCGTCGGCGCGCGCTGCCTGACTGGATACATGTGGGCTGCACTCGATTAACGGCATAATCCGCACTCTCGTGTACATGTACACTGCATTGAAAATGGCGTCAGATATAAATATAATATAGATATAAAATTTCGGCAAATCCGGGGCATCAAGGCAATTTACCGACTTTTTTTTATTAGTACCGATGCAAACACGCTGTAAGCACTTTAAACAAAACTTTCAAAATAGGCGCTGAAGGCACCGAATCGTTGTTTTAGGTCTCCTACTAATATATCATCGTTTCTGTGGGACCACAATGCCTGAAAAGGATTATTTTCCAACATAAAAATGACGTCTAAAATAGGTTTCAGTCAGCCACCAATACGTATTCTCACGGAACATGAACAGTACCATTCAGGTATGGCCGGGGTGCTACTGCTATAGTAAGCGGGACGACAAAAATATCTGACAATAGATCCTCACAAAAAAATCAAAATAAAAGGGATTCTAAAGAGCCTACATGTTTTGTAAAGATGGATTTTTAAGCAGCTAGGTCCAACCTAAACGAGCATATTATCGGAGCTTATTATTGTATAAACTCGCACCCCTCTCATTCCTAATAGAATAGTCCATGCTGTCAAGGTATCGCGATGTGGGTTCGGTGATCCAAAACCTTCTCATCAGTTCTCGTCCAAAAAATTGAGAATAACTACGTTCGTAGGCCTACCTGAAAAAAAGAATAAAGTTTGCGACATTTTTGTGCTGTATCGTGAAGTAGTAGCTCGTTTTGCTGTTTAGCTTTCTCCTTTCGGGGCATGGTTACGACTTTGAAAAGGCACCCGCGAACACGCAAACCTTTGACAGCTCTTCGATTCTACTTTCGCACGCAACCCGACCACGTGCTGCATGCTGCGCAATCTATCTATCGTGCAACGCAAATCGCTCCCAACTACCGTTGGTACCCGTTGTTTGGTACAGCCAGCGATGTCCAAGATTCACTGGTACCCGCAGATTAAAAGTTTGTTGACATGAAACTGTCAGGATCGAACGCACTGTCCATGTACGTATCTGACATGGCCATGTAAGTACTGTACATGTACATGTACAGTACATTGATCGTGTATGTGTACGTGTATACATGTACATGTACAGTAGATGCACATGTACTGTACATCTACATGTACACCCATCCACAGTCCATACAGTTGTGCACAGAATGCGCAATGTTTAGCTGACAGTGCGCACGGTACAGTGAAGCTTCCATGTGTGCTGCACACACACTGCACCGCAGTCGGAATATTATTTCATGCGCGCTGCAGTGTGCTAAAAGGGCACGGCAATTTGTTGCCGTGAAAATCCTCCAAATTTAAGGGCACCGCGGCAATTGGTGAGGGCACGACGGCAACTGCCGTCGTTGCCGTCGTGAATTTACTGCCCTCTTGTAAATGCCAGATGTGCGTCGCATGCGGATTTTCCCGCCACGTATCCCACCTCTGACCGTCCCATTACGTAACGCATCCGGTGTCTTAACCCTGAGAATGTCCACCGGACTCGTACCCCGGCGCGGTTTCCCACTACAACGCCAACCCCGGGGTTCGGCCGTTACCCCCGAGATTTCCATCCTTAACCCTGGTCGCGAGCAGGGTTAACGAACCCCGGGGTAACGGCCGATTTTTCGGTCTCAACCCGGGGCGGGAAAAGTGTAGTGGGAAACGTCCTGGCAACCATTTCCAACCCGGGGTATCTCGGGGGTAAGGCTTGCCGTTACCCCCGAGATAACCCGGAGATTGCGTAGTGGGAAAGGGGTATTAGTAATCAGTACTATGTGGTATTTCATTTACTCAATAACATCTGGTGACCTTGCAAAGGAAATAAACAAGCCCATATCCATGTTGTGTTATTCCTGTCCATATTTCCTCAGAAATAAAAGTACAAGTACAGACAAAACAAGAAATCATGGATCATTTCCAACTGTAACGTGTGTATTTCCTATTATTTAAATGTCAAGTTATATCTTAACTTTAATCAGGTCTCATAAACAGTATGCTCTGGTCCTGATTATGAATTACTCCATACGTCAGTCTATACTAAAGTCATACTTCACTATTGATCCATAGTATTGTATTTGTAACTTTGATAAGATATATATAAAGATGGTTGTGTAGGAATTTTTGCAAAATCATTTCATCTAAAGTACACCTTTTATTAATCTCTCAAGATAAGTGGTAGATAACAATGGAAACACCCTTGTGTTTGCCGTTCCTAAGATGTGTATGGTACTCTCAAAATGTTTTTTCATCATGCTTTCATCTTGAATGTAATAGTTTTTACCCGTTTGGGACTTTTTTTAGTATACAAATGAATATTTGACTGAATATTATAGAAGTTACAGTATCAAGTATTTCTAATCATTTTAATTATTATTAAGGGGGAAAGGTTCTACCAGTATATAATTAGTAATAGAAACCTCAGGCCATCTGGTTTTTGGTGATTCTATATTTCGTTTTTGTTTACCCATTTTCAAGATTCAGTTCACTGTGGATCCAGTTCATGGATCCTTCATTAAGAAGGTAATTCTTCATAGTATATCTGCCCTGACCTACTGAGTGGTATATCTTGATTTGATGGGTTACTGTCTGCCACAGGGTTCCTATTTTATCCAGACTGCAAGGGGTTGGGCTGAAGTTAATGTTTGAAATCAAACCAGCATTGATTAAGGTTTGCAAGATATCTTTACAACACCATGAATATTTGTGTTTTGCAATGAAAACATGGCCTGCTTGATGCCACCGTGTCTGTTTGGCTACCTGAGATGCATCTTATCAGTAATTTCATCATCTAGAAGGATGGATGCAGGCAGGAGCAGATGGTACTAATCAATGCATTCATATCAGCCTGCAATCACTCTGTCTGGCTGCTGCATCACTAAACTAGCCTTGCTAGTCCTCTGTACATAAAGCTATGCACACCATGCAATATACATGTACATGCACGTTGCACATGCACATATGCACTTACACATGGCTAGCATGAGAATAGGAAACCGATTTGCATTAAACCAAGTGTATGTCCTTTCATGAAAACTCGTGCCATGGCACGGACACATTTTCTGAAAATAAGCAAACTTTGTATGTATTTCTATAATTTAGCATGATAAATGCCATTTTCCCAATTTGTTTTGTAAGACTTCCCCGTTAGTTTTTCTTTCCTTTGATTGATGATAAATATGTGCTGTGCATATTAGGTGTACCTACCATACCAGGATGCATGTATTACTGTAATTTTTACCTACCTCACAAAGACAATGATCTATTTATCCCGGATGTATGCTTTATCGGTGCACGTATACATGTAGTTGTGAGTAATTTCATCAGGCATGTGCCATCTGTCATGTTTAAAATCCATCAACAAAATTGATATCACCCATAGACTTAAACATTTAATGTGAAATGTAACTTATCATTAATTTATACATTGTCTATGTGATAAGCAAACAGAGGGCATTTATTATAAATTATAAATTTATTATAAATGCCGTAGCCAGGTTTACAACTAATTGGAATTGTTGTTTGTATCTTTGTATCTCAACAGTGGCGTGATCCGTGGAGATGTATGGCAGGGAATGGTCAATTGCTTCTGACTGGTACGTCCACTCTAGTGAAGATTGTCATTTTATGTCAACTATTTGGCAAGCCCCTTCTAATGACTGATAGCTCATTCATTGAATTCAGTCAATGAACACCCCCTCCCCCCATTTGAAGGTGAAGATTTGGTGTTGTGAACAAGGGTTATTACTGCCATAAATTGTATGGTTTCTGTCAGCGTCTTATTTGTAAGTGGTGCTGAAAAATTTAAATGAAGAAGCTTTACATATTTGAGAATATATCTGCCTTATCCTTGAAGTGGGTCATGTTATGTTCAACAAACCAGAAATTATAAGAATGTAGTCTAAATTTAACATAAAACAAATATTACACTTTGTAGATAAACCCAAAGAATCATTCTTCAATTTAGAAAGAAACAGTGTGTTCTTAGACTGTACTCATTACCCATTACTGAACTCAATCTATCAGTATCACTACAAACTACACAAGTGTCTGCAATTTATATTATTATATTCATGACATATCATCAGTGGTGTGAATAACCGAGTTCAAACTAATTCTGCATGATTGTGTTTCTAGTCTATGAACAAGTTTTCTAAAAAAAAAAAATCCCATTTAATGTGGTGCAGGGCATATTTCTAGTGTAGTGGCAGTAATTTGTACATGTAGAGACACATGTGAACAGCTAAAACAGAAGCCTGTGTCATTTGTGTGGGAACTGTAGCAGAAGGATATTAGAGGTGGAGTGACAGGCAGAGAGCCAGAGGCCAGCTTGAACCAATCATACTGAGTGGCCCCCATGCAGCGGATACAGATTTATCACCTCTGATTATTGCATAGGACAGCTGTTCTTCCATGCACCACACACATATGCAGCAGCAGCATGTCACGCACTGCATTATGAACCCTCAACCCCTCAGATATATTACTGGGCAAAGCCTGGCAGTGTCAGCGCATGTGTTGGCACTGTGTGTTATGTGTCAGTGCTGGCTGCATTCCACTGCACTGGTAACATCGTTAGTAATGTGGAGCTCTGTGCAGTCTACCTTGTTGATGTGATATATCTGAAATTCTTCAATTCTGGAATGATACCTTGAATAGAGAGCACACAAGCATTGTGGCCTGTGTTACTTCAGTGGAAGTGAAATTGTTTGGCTGAGTAGTTCATTTGATGCCATCTCTCCAGACTGGTGTTTGTGTACTGGCACTTGAGATTATGAACATCTGTATTGTCTTGATCATTCACACATGTAAACATTTCTGACCGCATGCAGAAAGTTGCCATCACAATATCAGGGAAGGGATTGACAGCAGCAGATATTGGAATATACGTGCCCAACTTGAATTGAGTATCAAGTCTTCCAATCTGATGATAGGTGACCTGTGCAAAACCCTGCTGATCAGACTGCAGTCCCTGTGTTGGGTGTCTTACTCTGGAATTTTGTACTGCCCGTTTCCTTCCAGCAGCAGCCATGCATGACAAACTAATCCACTCGGAGGCCATGAAGAAGAACACCAGCCCGGGTGGTGTCAGTAGCGGCAGCCCCAATGGGGTGAAAATTAAAACAGAGCGTGACACTAGTCCCAAGTCAACACCACCATGTAGCGGCAGCGGTGTGGGAGGTGCTGCAGTTGACACAGAAATCGTGGAGCAGAAACCAATAACCCTGTCAAAACTGATGCACGCAAGAGCCCAACGGAGTGACTATTACCAAGGCACAGGTGTGTTCAGCTTTGAGCTTCATCATCGACCAAGTAAGCTTCATCCTGCAAGGCAGAAAAAGTGCCTTTTTTTTTACCCGAAAAAATCATAGAGTATTTTTAGTACACCTTTATGATTTAAATGTTAACTTGATAATTTGAATTCTGCTCCTTTTATCTTCTTTTGGAGCCAGGAATGCCATACAGCATCTGCTGACTGCAGTATCCCAATTAACCTTAGACTTATTGAAGAAAACTCTTAGTCTTGTATTCCTGACTATAGTCATCATTTTTATCATGTTGGCCTATACAATCCAGTCTCCAGTCTTTTCTTTGGCTAATGTCCTGGTTCGTGCATAGGTAAAGCAAGGTGGTCATTGTATTAAAAAACAAACCAATATTGTGAAGCAATGTCTGGATGACAGGAAAAGCACAGCAGTCCAGTTACATAACATCTTAATGCAAATTGCAATTGAGTACACCTGCTGATAGTGGGTATGAGTTGTACTTGTATCTGCATATAAAGCCACAGAAATGGAGGATCTGTAGTGATGCATCTGCCAGGCACAATTTCAATTTGGACCTTGGCATTCTTCTCACTTCATCATAACAGGAGTAAATACAGTGTGTTTGGTCCAGTTTTTGTTTCCATGCTTTACACTCATTGGCAAAAAAGAAAGAATTGAAGAGTATTCCCATAAAGGTAGAAAAATGGCATGTACATGTTCCTTTTAGTTTTATATTTATATCTCAACCAGTTTTGTAATTACATGATACATGTCGTTCATATCCACTATGAATAACATGTATGTATTGCTGAATTCAACAAGGTGGTTATCTTTCCCTCTACTATTGAGGTACCGGTAGGTCCCTCAGAGAGTATTTTGGTTATTACTTCATAAACTACTTTTTTTCCAAACCACTGACTATGCTCTTTATTAGTGCATAAACCTGAAGCCTCATTAATCTTATGTAGGCCCAGGTTGTAATGTTAAAGGAAAGGAGAGATGGAATTCCTAGTATTGGTCCTTTTTTGCCCAGTTGTTCTTGTTTCACACAGAGGTCAGTCATGATCAGATCAGGGTGCAGTGGATCTGTTGAAATATGATTGAAGTTATTCTGCTCACAAAGCATCACTATTGTGCATTCACAAAAAGACAAAAGTAAGATTACGTAAAATAAGTCCATTTGTCAGTTCACATGGTGACATTCAACACGGAAATTAAGAATGTTTAACAAAGAAAGGGGGCGTGATCCCTGGAGATATACAGCAGTTAATGCTGGCTGGAGTCCCCATACCAGCAAAGGGTATATTCACATGAGCTGCTTACTTCGCTTCAAACTTTGCTGCTAACTTCACTCCCGACATGCTTCTATTCTGCTGATATGTATTGACATTCTATAACAAATCACCCTCATTTTGTTTTGGAGAGTTTTACTCAAATTTTTGGATCAAAAGTGCATGCAATTAATACGTTGAGTTGAACTTCTGTCTTGTACATCAAATCACGAAGCTGCAAGAAAATACAATCTAAACTGATGGTATGTTCCTTGTGTAGTGCGCCAGCAAAAAATACGTACGTACTCTGGCCAGTCTTGGCCACTTCGGTCAAGGCACCAAGCCAGTCTCTACCAATGACAGGAAAAGCACAGTAGCCCTTGTTTAGAGGGAGTAAGACCAGTTTCCTGTGACTATTCTGTTGAAATGACTTTTCATTCAAATTCAACTGTCAAAACTTAAGTGTAGGAGCCTACCGACCGTATATGTACATTAGGAGGGCCTGATGTTTCAATCCTAGCAGGACCTTTCTGAAAGGCAGAAGACATTCTGATATTTGCAATTTGGTCATTTTAGTCAGTAAACAGTTTGCAACATTTTTGCACATTACTCTAGTCAAATTCAACTGAATGATTTGTTTTTACTAAATTACAATCTTCCTCATGGTCTAAAAATCAAATGCACTTCAAATAACAAAGCATTGGTTATTCTCAAGCTGCAATAACTCAACAACAACAAAAATATTTTTTCGTAGTTCTATAAATTTGTTATAAATTTTGCTGTAATAAGGCCCGTTTGTTATATCTGTTCTCGTATAACTTGCGAACTCGGCTTCTGAGAATATTCACAATTAAGTTGTTAACAGCCATAATTGTCAAGGCATGTAACTCAGTACTGTCCAGCAGTGCGAAGCCCGTAGCCCTGCACTCTATGAAAGACCAAGGATGGGTCGGCATTTTCGTGACCTCCGCGCACACTGACAGTGCAGTTAGTACTTGGTAGTGGTAAACAATGTGTGCAAATGCTTAGTGAAGTTCTTACATGTAGCCGAACTCCCACTAGGGCCGTTTCCACTACACGAAATAAACACGTGTGTGGACTGTGGACATAATAAACACGATTATTAGTGGGATTTGAATCGCAATTCGGACTTCACTAAGAGTGAAAGTTTTTTAAATAATCACGTTTATTTGCAACTCGGTGTGTGTGGGAATGGTCCACTGAATCACACCGGTTTTTTTAAATCCCACAATGCACCGCTCATGCTCTGATTGACAGGAAGTTCCGTGCTTGTTTATATGTCTCCCCAGTCCCCACATGGGCCACCCTTAAGGACATTTGACCACAACTGCTAACCACAATCGGCTCACAATTTTTTGGCCTGTGTGGACGCGACCAAAAATAAAATTGTTTTTGAAACGCAATTCAAATCGCGATTATTTTCGTAGTGGGAATGGCCCTACTTTGATTGTTTGCAGCAAAGTGAGCAGCTTGTGTGAACATAATCAAAGATTCTAACTATTTGGGAAGGCCACCATCTATAGGACTGGATAGGTTAGGTGGTAAAAAGAGCACATAAGCCAGGTTCAAGTCCCAGTCCAGTCATAATATATTTGTAATTTTTTTAGATGAATTAAGAATGTTAATGGTCATTTTGCATACATGTAGGTTTCAACCCACATAATCCAACAGTGGCGTACCAATACGTAGGTATGCATATGCTGTAGTGCATTAACCTAGATGCTTGTTTAGAATTAGAGTACATACCTGTACCCTATACTTGGTGGTGTGAACATTCCCATGAAAAGAGATTTATAAATTGAAAACAAAATTTCGAAATTTAATTTAAAGTTTTATTAAAGAGATTTAGAAATGATGCGGACTGTTTAATTAACATCATTTGATCCGAAAATTTATTTGCCGTTTCAGGTTTATTTCATTCGTAATATTTCACTTGAACCACACAATTTTTGAGTGTCAGCTTCATATATTTGAAAATGATTTACCGAAAGTGAGAGTTGATGCCTTCATCATATATCTTTGAAAAACACAATTTAAACATTTGTCATGTGATAAGACACTGGACTAAACAGGGCTTTAAGTCTACATGAATGCATGTTCACACATGGAGTAGTCCTGTCTTTTCCACAATTCTTAACAGGTGCAATGAGATAATGATAGAGCTGTACAGGAAACGTGACAAGAGTTGACAGGGCAGGATGTAGCAGTGATCCATGAACATAAATCCACACCCAATCAATGTTAGAGTTGTCTGCTACTAAATAAGGATTGAAAGTAATGCTGATTTTGTCTGCCATGCCGTCAGCAATACTTGCACCTTAGACAGATCTGTAGATAAGTGCATATAATTGATCTTTTATATTTACATTTTAAATACAATTTTGTATGTGTAAATGTTGCCTGGCTTCAGATGCAACCACTGAGCTTTGCAACTAATTTTATAAAAACTGATTAATTACCGGTTGGGAGAACATAAAATCTAAGTCTGATGGATAGGATCCTTTTGATTGGAAGAGGTGAAGAAAATTGGCCAGTTAATCACTTTTGGAGCTAGATATAAACCCAATTTTTAGCAAAAGATGCCACATTGTCCATCAGATATTACACTCATATACATACGTGTTTAAGGTGATATTTTACAATAACATGGTCTTGGCATTAATTCACTTTAATATTTGGTTCGTCACCCCTAAAATAAGAACCCACAATTGCAAATATAAGTGTTGTAGGAGCTCTAAATTGGATAAATCACATAAATAGAATTGAAAATTGATGTGTCTCAAGCCACTGCTTATTCTGACCAATTCACAACTGTGCTGTCATTAGCCATATCCCCAAATCTCCCAATGA
This sequence comes from Luidia sarsii, assembly GCA_949987565.1. NCBI lineage: Eukaryota > Metazoa > Echinodermata > Asteroidea > Paxillosida > Luidiidae > Luidia > Luidia sarsii. The sequence goes on from OX465110.1 coordinate 11,784,306, forward strand.
CCTCAAAAGGTTTGGAGACCAATATGCGAACAAATAATTATTAAATATGGTGGCTGGCTCTTTCTTTCCAAGAAAGTGGCTTTATAGGTATACATGTACCTTGCATACAGTGGCCCGTGTCTCAGAGGTCACTGAACAGGCTTTGCATGACTGCTTGGTTGACAAGGGCAAAGTCTGAGTCTAGGGCAGTAGGGGTATGATAGAAACAGATGTTAACCAAGGCAGGATCACCTTGGTAGCAAGGTGTTTTGGAGGCTGTAATTGACTCCAGAAGGAGGTATGATTCACATGTCCAACCAGCTACAAAACTTAGCCAGGTTCCTGTTTTCATGTAAGGGAAACATCTGGTTTATGACTCCTTGTTCCTCCCTGCCCACTTCAGAGATATTTAGTGAAGGGAATGACTCATCACTCTGATCTTGACAGTCATGGTGCTGCCTGCTGCACCAGTCTGCTTACACTAACCATACACAGGCTGATTATTTGCAGATTGAATTCTTTTTTACGCATTTTATTGAATTGTGTGTCAATGAGTTTAGTTTTGGCTTTGAAATAACGTTGGGAGAGCTGCCATAGTTGCATACAGCATATTGTGATTAAACATAAAGTAACATAGATTAAATGTTTGTTGCTTGATACAGATTTATGAAAAAATTCCCCTTATCATGTACTAAATTGTATGTCCAAAGGTTCACCAAAATGAAATGTTGAAAGTGCACTGAATAATGACATACCAAATTAAACATGATCTTTAAAACTACCAGTATACAAATCTGATAAACAAAAATGTTGCAAACTGCCTACTGACTAAAATTACCAAAATGCAAATTTCAAAATTTAGTGGGCCTAACGTTTCGATCCTAGCAGGACCGAGAAAGGTCCTGCTAGATTCGAAACGTCAGGCCCACTAAATTTCGAGTATACAAATCTGTTAAAGATCTTATTTTCAAAGTTTGTAATAATTTGCAAGACCCAGCTCTCTATCTTTAAAATAAATCAAGACCAAAACCTCAATTTGAATGTGATTAGATAGTTCATGTCTACATGTAGAATTGTAGATATCCCATTGCAACTCCTACAGAAGACATTACAAGAATTATATTTATATACTGAAGTTAAATCAAAATAACTTATAAATAGGCTCAGTAACCCATTACATTTTAATCATGTTCCTTAAATAAAATAAAATATGAAGGCTTTACTCATGCAAGTAATTAATGATAGATCATGTCAGTCTTGATATTTTTCAAGCATGGTTTGATTTCAATGACCACTTTGGCATGCAGTCTTTTATATGTTTATTCTTGCATTAACTTCATTTTATTATTATTTTATTATTTCATTGTGTTCACCCTAAGCAGCAGCTTTCAAAATGCTACAGTTGGTCTCAAAGTCAACAAGAAACATGCATGTGAGGATTTACACTCTTCGGTCTTCTCTGATTTACTTGTACAACATTTTCCATACCAGACTTAACTAAGTCTATATACCAAACTGGCAACGTAAAAGCTATGGTTGTACATTATCAAGGTTACATAAGCACCTAAAAAATACACAAAATTAACTTACAGCATTAACTTACAGCATTTCTACATCACCAAATAAAATTTCTACTGGCCATAACATTTCTGGTAGCCCCAAGATCGCCCTTCTGAAACTAACAATGCAATAAGATCACTGTGTGCTTAATCAACTTGGCTTGCCTAGCCTACATAACCAGAGAGTTGCTTTACCAAAAAAGTTCCAATAGCAATATCTCAGGCCTGGGGTTTGCATTCTGTGAACATGTACCCACTTATGTACATGTACAATTATGTCATTAAAAACACATCTTAATGGGCTGTGCAAAGGGACTGGTCAGCTTAGTGACATACAGCATCCATGCATATAGTAACAACATAATTGGTGAAGTGTGAACTGTGATGGCAGGCCCATCCCAGCTGAACACCTGGTTCCTATACTGTCATGACCTATATCCTGAGCAGTCTTTGCAGGCACATGTGTCATCACTATCACATGTGTTATTTGTAGCCAGGAATATCTCCTCTAATTTTCTTGTTCCATGGTACAGATTTCCTTGCCATTGAAATAGCACCCAGACATTATATTGTAGACCCAATTAGTAAACTTTTGAAATGTTTTCCCATGAGACACTTTTGCCTCATTCTTTGCATCACGAGAAAAGCTGTTTAAAACTCTTCCATGCGGGCAAATTCTGATATTGTAAACAGTATGAAATACAAGGTATTCCATACAAAGCACGTAGGTATTTTATATCGCTCTCTTGCTTATCCTCTACCTCCCTGCCATTCCCTGTCATGCACCTTGTCTGTGCTTTCACTTCTTAGTTTTTGATTGGTAAGTGGCAGGGAAGTATGGCTTTCATTAGGGCAAGGGACTCTGTCAGTGTGCAAATGGACTGTGCAGGTATGGTATGATGCTGATGGTTAAGGAGGTCAGGGGGTGACTAGTTCAACATTCTGCTATTGATTGGGGGTATCCTGCTCAGTATTACAAGAACTTTGGAAGGAAACGTATGCTGCACAATGTCTCCTCCGTTCAACATAACTGCCCCTTCCTATCAAACTGTAATGAGTATTGTTAGATGCTTCTGTGAAGAGGACAGTCAATACATCATCACTATCTTCTCCATCCTCACCATCACCACTGATAATTTAGCATACTGATGGTAGTGGCGATGGTAGTCATTTTCCATAAACTTCAAGAAGTTCAAGAAGTATGCAAAACCAAAATAAAATACAAATAAATCTAATTTAATACCAGTATACTACTGTACATGTAGAATTAGGTAGGTAATAGAAATGTTCATTTTGTTGGAAAAAAAAAAAAATCTCTTTGAGATTGTATGTATGGTATGTACCGGTACATTATTATTCAGTTTTATTCTGAATTATTCAGACAGCATTCCTCAAGGTCACATACAGTGTATGTACAGTATCAGTCATGAAAACAAATGTGAAATGTGTGTTAATGTGATTCATCCATTTGTGCAACAAACAAACAGCAGGCATCCAGTCAGAAAATAGTCTTTATACAACTAGCTGGTGGCAGTCAAGTAACCAGTAATGAACACTAAAGTAAAAAGGCAAGTGTTGTACTGTGTGTGCAACAAGCAAATAGTCTTCAGCTGGTCGTGCAATCAAATGTACTAAGATCTTAGTAAAATAAGCAGTCAGACCCTTTAACAATTACAGCTTTCATGTTAATGAAGCTTTCTGGCCAAAAGCCATCTCTGGATATCAGCTTCCAGAACCAGCCATACATCCTCTTATGTTTTGTGTTCAGATGGAAAGGATTAAGCTCACTGAGATTGTACGTACATGTTTTGTTTTTATTTTTGAAGTTGAGTGCAGACAGCAGGATACTTAACTAAGATACTTAAGATTTTTAAAGAAAGAAAAATTATGTGCAGGTTAGAAAAATGCTGCCTTGTAAATTTAACATCAGATAAGATTTGTGTTTAGCATCAATCAATACATTGATTTAAGATCAATCAATACATTGATTTAAGATCAATCAATACATTGATTTAAGATCAATCCATTGATTTAACATCAATGTATTGGCTTGACCTGACTGTTGTTATTTGACAGGCATTTCATGGAGCACCACCTTTGTGAATACATAAGAATTTCTTTTGATTAATTGCCATGTCAAAGAATTTAAAACATTTGATAATCATCATCCTGGGAAGGTTTATCACATTACTATTCAGTACCATATATGGCGCTAGGGTTGACATGGATCTTGTTTGATTTTAAGGTTAATTGTAGTCTAACAAAACTTAAATAATAATGGTTCAAAGGGTAAGTTTAAGTATGTTGTCTTAGAAATTTAAGATGGCACAAATGTGCATAGTTTTGGATGATACTAAAAGTAAAAGGTAGGGCCTTTAAGTACTAAGTACTCTTAACTCTTACTGAGGAGTATTCTTGGCGTCAGATAACCTACCCAAATAAATGTTGTGAACAGCATTAAGGAGAGGTCAAAGCAATTCTGCTCTTGAGAGTTGAGACAATTTCAGAGTAATACATGAAGCAATGGGCTTTAATGATGATGTTGGAATGTGGGTTTATCTTGGGAAGAACATTTGCTGGTATGAATTTTTTTCCTACTTGAAGTATGCCTGGCTTAATTATTCTACGTGTTTTTCTTGTTTCCTCACCTGTGCCTGTTATCCATCACTGTCTGTAGACTGCCTTTATCAACACAGTATTTTTAATAATAAGACGATGGATAATCTCAGACTTTGGCATGCTGCACCAAGGAGGTAGGCATGGAAGCCAGGCATGGAAGCCAGGCAAGGAAGCTAGGCCTCTGGGAAAACCATCAAACGCCAGCCCTTCCCTGTTTTCATTCCACTGCTGAAAAGAAAAATGTGGATTGACAAACCATCTGGACTTATCATGAAAACAGTCTTGGTATGCTTGGCCTTCTGTTCAGCAATATGTAAAGGCCAAGGTAGAAGTGTGGACATGATGGTAATACTGAAGAGATGTCCAGCCTGTGTTTGATGTTAACCATGCAACATTGACCTTGATAGATCAGTAAGGTCATCTTGAGTGGCCACTGTGGTTTGGGGTTTCTTATGACTTATTGCACACTCACATATATTTATACGTGTGTTTGTAAAGACCTTGGTAGTTTATTTTAGGATACTGTAACAAACAGTTGTCATTCCACTCAACAATGAATATCAAAATGCACAAATTATGACCATCAGTATCACTGCAGTACATGTACATGAAAATATTGTAAGAGTCTTGAACAGTCAAGAGACAGTTTTTGTTTTACTTTTTTCAGAACAATGTTCTTCGTGCATTTTACAAAAGATAGGACTTCCAGTCATTTCCTCATATGGAACAAGTATCTGGTGAGCAGTTGACTGATGGCAAGGCCACAGCTTGAAAGTAAAAGCAACCCAATCTATTCTCCTAGCGCCAGAGCCACATGTTTCATCACAGTACTTTGATTTTTGTCTGTAGCTACCCTTTGTGAAATGTTTCCCTGTTCTTGCAAATTCCTTCATCTATTTTTGCAATTGTTGTAGTACCTTCTGTACAGGATTCACACAATTCCCCCCCCTACTTCTTTGGGCTGATAACATTTGAATTATTTAAGTAAAACATGATTTAGTATTGAGCTTTTTTCCCATGCTAAAAGGGTGCCTTTGTTTGAACATTGATCCTTTCCAAATGATTTCGAACCAAATCTATCTTAAACCAAAAGGCTAATAAAATTATAGTGGATGAAGGCAAGGTGCAAGCACAGCCAGGACAGTTTGCAAACTGTTTTCTGAGTTAGGCGAACCAAATTGTTTTCAGCACTGTTTTAAGACATCAGATTTTAATAACCTATTTCTGAAATGCATTTTTCTTAAAGAAGACAGAAACACCAATTGAGTTTTTGGAATGTGATCGTTGCAAGCCTTGCAGGCTTTGGGTTGAGTGCAATATACTTTATGGTCCTTAGTGGGCAGAGTACACCTCTGTCTGTGGTGGGTGGTGGCCTTCAAAATGGTGTTTGCTTTTTCTCCAGATGTGTGTAGTCTTGGCTCTCTAGGTGAACAAATATATGCTACAAATAAATCACCGTGTGTGGCCTCTTGGATATCCCTTGGTAATTTGAAAAACCCAACCCATTTCGGGGATTTAGGTGCATGAGGAGAGTTGCTAACATGTATATTTCTTCTTTTTCATGCGTGATAATGGTTACTTGATATCAATACAGGAATAATTAATTTATTACATTTCAAAGGAAAGATACTGGATTAGGTACATGTATTGATGGAACAGTGCATACTTTCTTACTGATAACTTACTCTTTCAGAAGATATCCCAGGACACTATTCTCAAATATGTTGTCCTTTTAGTTTTATTGACACTGTCAATTTAAAACCAGGCAATTCACATTTTTAAGTAATTATTCATTTGTTTATTTCACAATATTACTGAGATTATCAGATAATGCATTGAGCTAAATATTTGACGAGGGTGGGACTTGATTTTTAAAAAAATATATGCGTGTTGACTGCTTCTCTTCTGTAAATTCTCCCAGTGATGAATCATGGCAGCTAGAATTGCCCCTGTCTTCAGCTAAGGCTGCTACAATGATACAAAATACTGCCATTGCTATTGTTGCTGGCTCTGTTTGCTGCCCTCTATAGTTTGGCTGAGTTGTTCATTCAGTGTGACTATACAAACAGACAAGAATTATCATTGACAGTGACATCAAATGGCAGACTTTCCTGTTCCTGCAGAAAGTATGATATAAAATACATGCATTATCCATATCAATGGAAAAGAAAGTGGTGTTGTTTTTGCGTGTCCTGTTTTCATTTGAGCAGAAAAGTGCATACTTGTTATTGACAGTTCTCTGATGTAGGGCTCAGGTGTTTGTGGCAAGCATAATCATATTACGGCGGTGATAGATTCTCCTTGGCACAGTCTAGAAATGCCATGGGAGTCTATGGAATCAAGTTCTGATTTGTCCATCCTATTAAAAAATGTACCTGCCCTTGTTATCACATTTGTTTACATATTGGAAGGACTTCAACAGATAGCTAGAGGCTAAATAACCGAAAAATAAACAAAATAAAGAAATGCCTGTATGTTCCTTGGGGTTAATATGAGCATGAGGGTTGTGAAGAAAAATTCAAAGATTAGTGTCCCTCGAGAATTGAATACTTCTTGAGAAAAAAATAGTCAGTTAAGGATCACCTCCTGACCAGTTGTAATTTTTCAAGTTGTTTTTCATTTGATGGTATGAACTACAACCATTTGCTTCACCCTCCACGGATTGACCTATGGCATCTAAAACCATCTTGCACATGTTCAGAAGTTGTATCAAATATGGTCTTGACATATTTGAGGAGGCATTTGGCCAAATGACAAAACCCCATCAGGCTTAGACCCCTTGCCAGGCTGCAGTCTGCCAAGACACCATTTGTTGGTGATTTGTCACACAAGTTGATGGATCCCTGCTTGGTCCACCAGCTGATATGGACACAGCCAGCCGTGCCACACGTTGTGGCCAGGCTTGTTTACCTTCTTCTTCCTATTAGCCAGCCTCCAGTCTGCATATTTCATCCACCTGTGCAATTCTCACATTTCTGGAGGTTGGTGGGCATAGCTGGCATGCCAAAATTCCTTGGCGCCAACTATCCCCTCCAGACACTGCAGTCATAATGTGTGCAACATTAACCATTTATATACTTGGACAAAAAGTATTTATGTCATTTATTATTTAGGAGTTAAGCAATACTTAGTCTTAAATTAACAACATATGATTGTAAAGTCTTATTGAATCATCTTGATACAAAGGTCTGTGTCCAAGAATGAAATGCACAGCTTTTATAATTTACAGTTTGCTTCTTACCTATTTAAGATTGTACCTTTTACTTACATGTAGTCAAGTAAATTAAGACCCATGTTCCTTTGTCAGTGAGACATTTTTTGCTTGATGGAAAAGTTCGTATTAAAATTGGTGTACCCGCAGTGCAGACAGCACATGTTAGAAAATGTCACTGATATATCCGATGAGTATCATGGACATTAGGAGAGGTACATGAATATATGCATACCACACACTTTAAAGTGTTTCAATGTGATTTTCTTTTTCTTTTTTCATTTTATCTGAACTATGGTCTGGCAAATTGCCCTCAACTCAAGTGCTAATATTATGGCAAATCTCATTTATTTTCTAAAATACAAAAGTATGAATTAAGTACAGAAGAGGTAAAATCTACCCTCATTTGTGGATGAGACAAATAAACCCCTTTCTACCAGCCCTTTATTACATGAATTCCCTCAATTCAATACTTGACTCTTTTTTGCTGAAGTCATAGTTTGGACTGCTTGACTAAACTACAGAAACTTGCCAGGGGGACTCTGGCCAGGAGGGAATTCCCACGAGTCTAGATGAACTTACACTAAAAGTAACATTTGCTGCCTCGATGACATGTTTAACTGGAGGTAAAGCTGTAAAGTCCATCAACACAAACAGCTCCCACTTATTCCCCAAAATAGAGTGGAATTAAAAACTTCTGCTAAAGCTATTTCAGCTAGCCAGGCGAGGTTCACAATTGGGCTATTCATTCTGAAGTGAGAGTGGTTGGTTGTCTTGTTGCAAAGCTGGGGGCTTTTTTCCAATAGCTCCTTCAAGATTCCCAGGGGGCATAGTCCCTCTCTGAAATACCCCACACATCAGCATTTTTATTGCATATGCATCAATAACTTCAACATATGTTCAGGAATAGGACTACATAGAAATTGAAGTTCAGCTTAAATGTGGTTGTAATGTGATGGGATTTTCATTGGGTTGTGAGGGTAATTTCTGTGGTTGGTCCTATGCCAATGGTTTATTCAGCAGCCAGGTGGCCCATCTACACACACTTCAACTCCAACACAATTTAAAGGCTCTATATGAATGCTGTTCCTTGCATGTGGTCAAGATTTAGAGCTCATGTCTTACCAATTTCTCCAGTATCTAAGCATAAATAAATATGCCAAGGGGAAAAACATAGTGATGTACTAAAGGGCACAGGCCAAAGAAACTATTTTTCTTATTTACTTAACTGTTTTGTAACATTTGATCTGTGAATGGGAATGGCTGCAGAATTTGAATGTGTTGATTCTGCCAAATGTACATGAAATTTTTTGAGGATTCACACAAGCTTGTTTCAACCTTGGATGACATGAAGTTTGTATGATAAGGGAAGATCAGCTATGCAGTTTTGTTTTAGGCTGGGATATAAACAGAACGTACTGGATGTGATGTGTGTACATTGGAGAAGTTAAGTATTTCATGAGAGTGTGCTATAATGTAATGAAACTTGTTAATGTTTTCATCCTAGGGTCTCTTTTCATCTTGTTGAGGTCATGCGTGTGACCTTGTAGTCAAGGTCAAGGTATTTTGAGGGAGTAATTTGACCTATGGTGACCTTTGGCTTCCCAACTGGAATTCATGATAGAGGGGTTATCTGGTCAAGAGATTCATTGTCAGTTGTTATCAGGACGGATGTAAATTATCTCCTATGCATTTGGGATTCTTTATCTCAGCCATAAATCTGCCTTGGTTGACTTCTGGTTTGTGTACACCATCCATGTTGAACCTTAGTTTAACATCTGTTATTCATGAAGACAATTATTTGGGGATCTTTCTTCTGTTTTACGTAATATTTTCAGAGTCAATTTTGCTAGTGGCTAGATTTACTGAAACTGGAAACTTTGCCTTTGAGAAAGGTCCTGCTATGATCTAAACATCAGGCCCTCTAACTTTTGAGATTTATGTAGGCCTATTGCATTGAGGCCATTTTAGTCAGTGAGCAGTTTGCAACAGTTTTTTATTTACTTCATGAAACTGGAATATGATACAGTGAATTTGTCCAGTGTGATGTAATTGCAATTGAGGATGCCTGTGATCAGTGGCTTGCCAATGATGACTCAATTTAATCAGGCACAATTTCTCCACTCAAAGTTAAGATTTGGTTCTTAATAATGTGGCAATAGGGGAAAAAGGTGAATGAAATTGCTCAAAGAAATTGTCAAAGACTTATCACCTTTGTTGATTTACTTAAGTTTTAGGGCCTTTTAGATACTTAGCATTGTGTGTTATACTGTTATTCAATATATTGTTACTATAGTATAGCCTTTGCAGTTGTTGGTGCTGCCGTTGTTGCCACTTGCTGATTGCACTTTCAATCCCAGGGAAAGGTGCCTGTGATGGTTCCAGAGTAAAATATGTTGGTATTCAATGATGATTTTTATTTGCATACAGATTCGCCCAGCTGTAACAGCTGCATGCACTAATTAAATATTAGATTCAAATTACAGTTCATTGATCACGTTGTACATATTGCTAATACCTTACATTATTACTGCATTGTTATCTTCACCTTAACCACACACAAATTGATTTTCAATCCTAATGAAGAAGATAAACATGTGTTGCCTGTGTATTTGTCTGAGGTTTATGTCCTACTATTATGTGTTATACACATACAAGGCGTGCAGAATGTTGGACCAGTTAAATTACACTGCATGTCTTCTGCCAATTCGGGAAGCAAAGGAAGATTTTTCCTGCTTAAACAAATGTTGGCGCTTAAGCGGCTCTATGAAATTGGCCCCTGGTAGTGGTAGGGCAGCTGATTTGATCTTATTACACCTATAGTAATGTGTACATTGAGTTCCAATGGCTGTCTGGGGTCAGATGGACATAGTTTGTGACAATTGAAAATGGCACTGAAATTATTCAGCCCAGAGAGGAAATGTGGAATTATCTCAACAAATTATATATCGCAACCTTGCATTGGAAATTCTTTTTCTAACAGCACTGACATTACACATTTGGATGATTGTAAATGGATACTTTGGATTCAAACACAGGCTATTGACAGCCAATGTCACGGCATATCATGCCAGGATGTACAGTAATGTCTGATATATTTTTTGAAGTGTCTTTTGCAATTAGAGAGTCAAGTATTTTTAACATCACAGATAATACCACGAAATGGCAGTAACCACTTGGTTTTAGGTTTTAGTTCCTTTTTGAAATCCATTTGAGAAATTGCTGACATAAATAATAAGGAAAGTGGAATTTTGGTTATACAGTTTTGTTGTTGATCCATATAAAAATTCCCAAAGAAGCATTGGATGCCAACCTTGATATGAGACGTTCCAAATGACATGAGGAAGGGCAAAGCTACATATCCGGATCCCTGATGAAGATAAATGATGCACAACATTTGGAATATGCTGGCACCACATGGGAACACACTAAGAGAACATAGGAACAGACTGGCATCATTCGCACCAAATGCATCACCTTGCTTTATCAGCTTCTTGAAATCAATCTTACATTTGAAATCCGTGCAAGAGGAGATACCGAAATAACCCCAATAATTCACAGAAAAAGATGTTATGTGTGATATACATGTATGGGTAATGTACCAATTGGCAGTTTGAAACCAATTAAACAAAACAAAAAGGAAAATTTAAATTTCCATCAATTATGATTGGAAAAAAGGTAATCAACTACTCTGCAGAAATTAAAATCAAATACAATAGGAAGTACATGTGATTAGATTCTCAGACTTTGTCTGATAATCTGTGAAATGAAACCTATCCACAAGAAAAAAATGTATTATGTAAATGTGTGCATATGTTAAAAAAATCAAAAAAATCTGTATGGGCTCAGCACTTGAAACAGATGGTGAAAGGCTGGATAGCACATGTGTGAAGCGCTCATGCATTGTATGAACAAACATGCATGATGGCACTGAGGTCTACAGATGCACACAGTAACCTGTGTTACAGGTGTATAGGCTTTAAAATAGCTGGACTGGGCAGATGAGTGGAGGGAAAATTGTGCTTGATAAGACCCCATCCAAATGAATTACCAACAATTATGGAAATGCTCAATTGCTTGGAGCTGAATCCTACTACAGAGTACATATTAGTGGAGATGTAATTCATTGAAGTAAACATTTCATTAAATTAAATAGTGAATTTCAAAATTTAGTGGGCCTGACGTTTCAATCCTAGCAGGACCTTTCTCAAAGGCCTTTGAGAAAGGTCCTGCTAGGATCGAAACGTCAGGCCCACTGAATTTTGAGATTTGCATTTTGGTAATTTTAGTCAGTAAGCAGTTTGCAACATTTTTGTATATCACTTTTAAATAGTTAATTGTGAGAATAAACAGTCATACAAATTATTTCACACTTTGTTTAGATGGCATGTTAAATGTGTCAAATAGTACCCAAATATAATGAGACATGAAGATAAGAGATCCTACAAATTACATTCAAAGCAAAGAAAGCTGTGACTTTGAATGTGTTCATTAGAATCATGATGTGTTCCTCATATGTTACAAGAATGCTTCATAGGTTTGCCTGTAGGTTGGCACATGTCACTTTCCTTCATTGAGTATGTCATCAAGTAAAACATAGCCAAAGTGTAATGTTGTTAAATGAATCGTGCTATTTACTCTCCAATTTGAACATATCTTTTCTGGAGGGTTTGTCCTGTTTCTATACATACATGTATGTGTCTATTTCTTGCCAGTTTTAGGCATAGGACTCAACTCATTCTATTCTGTGACATGTTTACTAGTTAGTAAACATGTCTAGCTGTGCATGTGCAGCTGTTCCCAGCCTTGTTGTGTTTAAAAGTTGCCATGCAATAGCAAAAATATAATTTGTCTCCCTCCTGCCTGTTATGAGTAAATACATGCAGATCCATTTTTAATAGCTTGTTCACCTGTATGGTGTTGCTGAGAGTTGCACTTCACTCTTACCACCTGGTTTCATTCCCTGATGGAATCTACCATTTATATTGACTCTTGCACTCTTGTATTTCTAGTCAAGGTTTGAGGTATGTTTATAAATATGATTGCAGTTTATCATTGCTTACATTCTCAATAAAAATGTATACAGTAATACGAATATCTCTGTATGTTATTTGTATAATTGAAATGGTAGTGTTCAACACTAATCAATTCTCCCTCCCGATTCTTCGATTTGTATCCATGATATGATCAATGTCACAGCCTATAGCTTCATTGCAACCACTACGTGCACTGCTGTACAGGGATCAATAGCCAAGACAAAGCGCTCTTTGGTCCACCCAGCTGGCCTGTCACATGCCAAGGTTTCTGTGGGAGCCAGCCATCTGTGTGATACTGGTAGCGTGTTTAAAGTGTTCTTGGGGTCCTGCCACACTTCTTACAAAATAGCCACGTGCATAGACACTGTATTCATTGTTTGGTGTGTAAAATGTGTAGACATGTAGCAGAGATAGTAAGCTATGATAATGCAATAGGGCTGCTAGATATAAACACCCGTGTAAAATGAGGCTTTTCAAGTGATGGCTAACTGCCATTATGACTGCAAACTGACTGCATGATGCTGTACACACTGACTGAGTTTAAATTCAAAGTTACAACCTACAACTAAGAACTAAGACCCAATGATAAATGTCAGAAGCAATGCAAGTTGGTTCTTAGACTGAGATTTAGATAACGTAAGGACTTCAACCAAATAAATGACTGGGAACTGACTGGGAACATTTGAAACAAAATTGAAAAATGAGGACTTGTTATATTGCAAAATTTTAATGCACATCATACTTGGCAATTTGTGCCAAACAAACAATGGTAACCTTGAAAAACCTTATCAGAAAATTAAATGCCACTAGAAGTCAGTCAATGTATGTAATCATTAAAGATTCTGGAATTGAATTAGAAATGTTCTCTTATCCTTTTGTTGAGTCAGTTGTCTCATTTGCGATCCTTTGAGAAAGGGCTCCATTCTTGATTCTAGAGCCAATTGAACAGTATTTGTCACACACCGTACATTTGCCGAGAAATCAGCAGTACATTTGCAAAATCCAAATATTGAACCAACATTGTACTATACTATAGGTTTGAATGAGCATTTCTTATTGATATGTACAAACATCAGTATGTAATAATAATACTGTACAAGTTCATGTAATGCGCTGCCAGCTGTTTCCAAATTTCTGAGATATAAATAATGGAATATATTATTGATTCAGTGCAAGGGATTGATTCGTCTTAATTAATTTTTGTATTCAATATCTTCCTATGTTTATCTAAATTGCCAATATTTCTCTGTCTCAATGGTCAGTGTTTGTTTAGAAGTATGCATACAGGTTCCGTTTGTCAGTAAGTGGTGAAATTTTAATTAATATTCATTGATTAAGGGATCCTGTGCATCTGGCTTGATGTGTCAGTGAAAAAGAAATTCTGTTCCCTTAAACTCTTTGCTTCCATCTTTTTTTATTGCATGTAAATGTTCCTCGGTAGGTATATATTGTCACTATCTCAGAGCATTTATAACTTCTGAGTTAGTGCATTACCAAATATTGTGTATTGTGCAATATGAATTCCACGAGAGAAGATTACTAATGCCATACATGTTAAAGTATGTGACAGCGGCAATGTATTCACTGGTCCAAGGTTTGAAGCAGGAAATCTTCCTGGCAGTAGGGAATTATGTTACCAATGTTTGCAAGAGTAAGACATGTTTTCACTTTAAGTGGCCAAGCCCGCTTGATTCTTATGAACCTGTACATTTTCATCCTAATTATTGACAACAACTAGATATCCAGCCTATAATTTGTTGTGATTGTGAAATTATCATTTTTTTCTCAATATGTGTTTTCAAAGGTGTACATTGAAGAGAGTTTTAGTAAAATTTTGTTTGGCATTTTACAATGAGTGAACAGTTCTAAATCTTAAGGCATGAGATTTTATACCCTGAACAATGTCCAAGGAATTTAAGAAGAACTTGACAGGCTCTTGAACCGAACAGCAAGTCATAAACAAGCAGTAAAGTACGGTCAGGCAGTGTACACACACATGTACAATACTTCAGTGTGTACGCACTAGCTCTATCATTACATGCTGCCTCCACTCTGCTGTCGGTCACAAACACCGCCACCTTGTGATGCACAATTGCATTTTTTGATTTGATTGCAAAATGATATACCGGTATGTTCGAAGTGAAACACAAAATTGTGTTTTACTCTTTTAGAGAAGGCATTAAGAATCACCCAAAATAATTGTGTTAGATCGACAAGAATTAGCGTTTACGCTTTACATATATACAAAGCTTCCTCAAGCTGTAACATGAAGAGTGGACCATTATTGTTGGTCACACATTGTATATCACCAAACCACTTGTTAAACAGAATACATGGATATTTGCAATGGTACAACTACAAATATCTCATTGCTGAAAAATTTGAATTTTGGAGTAGGGTTTTTACTGTAATTTAGTCATTTGATCAGTTATGTGCAGAATATGTATCAACTCTTCGTAATTAGCAACAGCTGCTCATAATGCTGTAACAGTTTTTGGTTTCATTTGTGGTCATGACCATCATGTGAAAGACGATGATGTAATCACTAATCCAAGGAAATAGTTATAACTGAATAGTTTATGACCTTTTCTCTGTTAAGGGCAACTGGTAGGGGTATGTAGGGCATAGTATGAAAAGATACGCCAATTGCGGAGTTTTGATAAAGTGCATTAGTTCCTACCCATATGACCTAATCAGTGAAGCAATTTTAAGACGATCTAGTCTTAGAAAATCTACTTTTTGAAGCTTTTTCTTGTATGGCAGTATTTCTAGAAGGGTCATGTTGTTTGGTTAGGTGCAAAGCAAGGTGCATTAGCTGGGCAAACACTAGGGCACTCTAGAGCAGCCCTAGGCTGGCAGATTCCCATCCCCTTGGGCTGAGAAAAGCCAGGTGTATAAACCCCCTGTGCTAATGACAGTGCATGATGTGGCGCCATATGACTGTCTTTCCTTGCCATTGATGTGACCAGCCAGCAGGTGAACTGCCCAGCCTCCCTCATTGTTTCCCTTGCCATTTTGTCCTGTGGCAGCATATTTGTAACTGTACGAGTGATGCTGGAAAGCTGTAATGAATTCCCTATACTCTGTTTCCTATTGATTTTTTTCAGCAGTCTATGTTAATTTTGTCTGCCCATTTTCTTGCCAGCCAACTTTTACTGAATCTAAAGAAAGAAGGAATAAAAGGGCTTGTAAATTTAATCTAAAAGAAAACATTGTTTGTCTCAAGTGGGCTGATTGAGAATGCTGTAATTTATAGGAGAAAAAGAAAAAGATACAAGGGCCAATCGAGGAATGTACAAGTCAAACTGGGTTCTGAAGACATACTTAGAAAATGGATGACTTGAATTTGTATTCAGAGCACAGGGTTTCATACTGAGGATAATGGGCCATTTGACTTTGAGTAAGGACAATTACTTCTTACAAGCTTCATAACTGACAGATGATTAGTCCACCAGTTCAGTATTCCATCATCAGAATTACGAGTTGTTGGAATGCCTCACTGCAACGTGTTACTAATAATAATGTTCTAAAAACCTGCCAAACAAATGTCTGTCAAAACGAAATTACTGTAACGGACTAATGGGTCATCAGGAAAGAAAATTGTTGGGAACATTAAGGCTGAGCATATTTTTAAAAAGTCAGTTGTTCAGCAAATGGGTCTTCTGTACAATTACCAAATAGTAGGGGGACTTTCCTGATTGTTTGCATCAATTGAGTTGTAGCATTTCCTTTGCTGTGATTCTTGTGAATTTTGAACCTGGTATTATTCTGTCTGAGATTTATAAAACTAAACAAACCACACCCCTTTCAGCCCCCACATTGTGGCGATATTGCAGGGTTACTTGCAACGGGTACTTGAACACTTTGATAATGCTTGTGAGAAAATACCTGAATATTATCCAAGGACCCGTCTTGACATTACAGGAAAATACTTTTGTTGTAAGGTAATTTGAAAAGTTAAAAAACTATATTTATTTAATCACTAGTGTTTCGGTTTATTTTTATCAGGTAAAAAAAGGATTATTTTTTATCTTTTCTTTAAAACCTGATATTCTTTGGGAAGGGGTAATTCATCTTCTTCTTTTTCTTATTTTCTTTTGCAGATACAGGAGAAAGACCACTGGATTCCTTGAATAAAGGTAAGTTACTGGAAATGTGTTTGAAAAGTCATATTTTTTCTGTTTTATTGAATGTTTAGGCTAAGCTAGGCACCCTGCCCCCACTCTGGCAATGCTACTGTACTGCACACAAAAATCCATATTTGATTCTTAGTGTCCAACAAGGTCCAATTCATGGCCAGCCGGCGGCCTTCTCTCTCAAGGGGCACAATCAAAGAGACTTTGAGGTTATCCCATAAATACAGAAAGTGTAGTTGAGGGAACTACCTTGTACAGAGGTCTTTAGTTTTCTTGCATGACTATGGAGTAGGGTTATCATAAGAACAACATTTTTGGTCATCAATTTGGAAGTAAGTTATTCACTAATCTCAACAGGTTGTTGGCAGTAGCATTGATGGCACTACATTATATGACCCATTCTGAAATCATAGACTGCAAGATCAATATGAAGGATGCACTGGTTCAATACATTTTTATTGAGAGCAAACAATTAACTATGCAAACCAACATTGTTGGTCTTTGGAGATTTCTGGTCATTTCAGTAATATTGTCCTGTATCTCCTCTGTTACCTTTTTTATTATTTGCATTTGTTACCATTATTGGTGTTAAATTGTTTGTTGTATTCCTTTTGAAAGTGAAAAAAGTACAACCCAAATTGAAATAAAACAATGCTCTCTTGATTTTAAGATTTTTAATCATTGAAATTTAAGCAAGTTAGGGAAGTTTGTATTCAGTGCACCTATACACTGTACACTGTAAAAGTGAAGCACTGAATAACTACATTTTAAGTGGAAGTGTTACAGTTTGAAAATTACCAGCATTGTGTTTCTAATGTGCTGTGCGTGGGGTTGAACCATTCCAATTATTGATCTATTTGGCTTTTTAATTGTTCAATACACTACTTGTATATGCCATACAGTATTGATGATTGCATAGCAGGTGTTATGCACAGACTTTTGTTCCACTTCCCCATCATCTTTATCATGAATGACATGGCAACCATCTGAAATGATGAACTGTGCTCATGGACCATGGCTAAGTAAGTACATTGAGAAAACACAAGCATGGCTGATTCCAATCACAAAATGACTGGATGTCTCTCCTCCTGGCCATTACTGTGGAACTTCATCAATTTACCTGTCAGGAAAAAGGAGCATCTGTATAGAGACTTGACTTACCAATATAGAAATTATCATCACAGACAATAAATTTTGGACCAATTTGTTCATTCCCCAAGTCTCAGTGCACTTTCCTATGTTCCCCTTAATAAGGGTGGCCATGCCATACAGTGCTCAGCCTAGGCTGATTCCTATGCATGTGAACAGGGTGTGTTTGCAATTACCATCACTTGCAGTACAATGATAGATTACTAATCACATTGATGGACGCTTTGACATGTTGACTGATTACTGTAGTCATTACATTAGCATAGGTTGGCTGCCCTCGCTGTGCTCATACCTTGCCACGTGTGTCTGTCTGTCTACTGAAAAAAATAACCATAACCAGGGAAGACACTTCGTTTAATAATGAGTTAACTGTGACCATGCAATTAAAAAAAAAATAATAATAATTGGCATATCAGCTAGAAAAATAAATAAATTCCATTTAATGAAAATCTTTCTGATAACACAACTTTGCCTTCCATGTAGATTGAGACTGGCAGGATAATTAGATGAGAAGGAAACCTTTTTATCTACTCAAATCTACACTAAGCTAATAAGGCAATCATAGCATTTATGTCCATTGAAATAGTCCCCCCAAAATGGGGAAATGACCGACTGTTCTCATGTTTTTTCTCAAGAAATTAAGTTGTTATAACCCTTCAATCAAGAATGTTATATATACACATGATTAACCCTAAGTTCCATCATTATAAATGTCATAATGGTGAATTTGTTACACACCATATGCAGCAAGGGCGTACAGGGTTAATGCACAAAATAATCCAGGCCTCCCTGTGAAAAACAGTGAATCACACATCCATCATGCAGACAGTGATCAAAAAGGGCATTAGTCTTCAGTCTAGCTAGTCTTAAAACAGCCCTCAATCAGTGCTCAGCCACTACTTGAAAGAACTTAGATCAACCTATAAAGGCTATATTCAAAGCTCTGAGTATCAGAAGAAACATGTTATATACATGTATTTTGTGAGAATGTATGACTATGTATGATGATGTACAGTCCCCAGTCACAGCAATGCCAAGCTTGCAGAAATGGCCATCTGTGTTCTCTTTCATGTACATGGCATTTTATAAAAGTTTCGTCTTCTCACTTCATTTCATTTTCCCCCTTCAAATCCGTAAAAATAGCAAAAATGTGTTTATCAATATCCAAGGATGGAATTTATAGTTGGCTTTATGTTTAAAAAAAGGAATACTGATTGTTTATGAAGGTGATTTGGTATATGGAGGTTATAAGTCAGTTACGCGTTGGCAAGTCATTTTGAGTCTTGTTCTCAAGTCTACACGTAACAGGTGATTTTTTTCCCAAACAGCTGCTAGGAATGACTACTGATGACTAAGGTTAATCTAGAAAGGGTGTGTTTGTGACCAGCCCTGGATCACATGTGGTGTCAGAGTTAGACTCTTAACCCGCATTAAGAGACTGCATTTACAACTTTAGACAACTGGAAATTTCAAGTCTTTTTCACCAGGCAGACAAGAATGCAAAAACCCTAATATCCGAATTTCCCTTTCTTTGGATTGTCAACCAACTTTTCAATAGATAATTGGTGAGTTAATTTATCTTGTCATATATTGCACACATCAATGTATAATGTTCATCATTGAAGTACATGTATTTTTTCATAGTTAAAAGGATTTTTCTTGTTGATATATTTTTTCATCCATGATAATTTGCACTTTGAACAAGTGTACCTGTAGGCCTAAATGTATCATGAAATGGTTTGGTATTAACAAGGCTAGGTATTGTGAGAAAACCAGTGTTTCACACACCAGCTGTGGTTTATCACAGATCTGGTACCCTGACCTCATATGAGCCGTTTCTCTCATATTTTAGTGAATACACTGCTTGGCCTTCACAGTTTGCCCGAGGGGACATGTGGGAGATGCAATGTGGTGTTAAGATCCCCATTGAGAGTGGAATTCCTGTGTTTGGACAGCCTGGCTGGCAAGGTGCTCTAGCAAGAATAGGCAAATGTAATTTACTGATATGCCACACATGTCCAGGTGCAATGCCTTCAGTAGAAGGGGAAGCATCAGCAGTTACATTACCCCCTGGGTGTGGTTCAGCTGCTGTCAATTCACACCCAGACCTGACATTGTGATCTACATGTAGCTTGGACTTTCCAGCACACCACCACCATTTGCTTTCCAATTAGATCATAGTTATTTAAGAAAAACATTGAGGGATGGAAGGACAAAGTTTAACTAGTACTGCCCAAGTGCTATCAAGAACACATGTTTAATACTAGGGTTAGTGACCTTTTAATATCATTCAAACTTGTTTGAATTAAAAGTCACAATCCTCCTATAGAGAAACTATTCCATACTCAATGCCTAGCTTTCATTAAAATAATTATGCCTTCACCCTTTGATGAGATATAAAGTATGGAAAACTATTAGTATTACACTATTACAAAATTCTCCTCAAGAACTGAACTTCTGGAGGAGAATGTTTTTGCATCTCTTTGACTTTAATGAAATAAGTCCTTTCTGGTCAAATTGCAGACCATACCTTCTTCTTAATAATAGTAATACTGTAGTTGATCTGTCAATCTGTTGGGAAAGTTCAACATCAGCCCCTTACGTCTGAGGTAAGGTGCATGAAGTAATTGAACATGATCAAAATAAATATGAAATTCTTTGTAAGATATTTCTTTGTTATCCCAATCCATTCAGCTAGTATTAGTCTTCATCCAAAACATTTGAGTTTTCAGAAATATCAAAAACAGAAGAAGTAGGAGGCCTAAAAGTCGATCCTTTTTGAAGAAAGGTCCTGCTAGTGCTACTGTGCTAGGATCGAAACATCAGGCTCTCCTAATGTTAGTCAGTACGCAGTTTGCAACATTTTTTTCAAATTACTTGAGTTTGCAAGGAATTAAGTCTAGATTCAGTGATGCAGACTGGTGGTGCCAAAATGCTGTGGCCTATTAGTGGGATGCCATTCTTTATATCTGCTCTAAGAAAAGATTGACCTCAGTGACCTCAGGCACTATTGTTGTGTGGTCACTTATCCAGTGGCTCCAAACACAGTCTGGCCTCTGTCTGTCACCCAATTACTCAAGATAAACAAATTGCTGTTTGGGGGAACCAATTGACCTTGTCCAGCTAATTGGAAATGCTTTGGTGGTCAGTACCTGGTCATAGCATAGCATAGGTTGTGCAGAGATGTGTTATGGATGGTATGAAGACTCTGATCTTGATTGTGGTGAATTTCTGAGAAACCTCAAAAGGTTTCTGCTCCATGTAAGTTATCCCATGATCAGACCATTCAGCCGTTGATAAAGGGAATGGGTTTCTGGGCATTCATCAAGTTCAGAGTTGGCGGTATGTGCATTTAACAAAGCATTGTGCTTGCCACATGTACCTGCACTCTTTGCACATGCACTCTTGTAAACCATACCCATCTTTGGCTTATAACTCCAGCCTCACCTGTGTGAAGCATCTACATAGTCAGTGCTCACATTTGCCGAAAAGTAGTGTGAACAGAGTTGTAGGTTATGTGGCAAAGAGATTAGAGGACTTTTGCAGTCAGGTTGGCAATTGAGTTGTCTATGTCCTCAGAAATATTTCCTTTGGTTAGAGCATGGTTAGAGTGAGGATTAGGTTGAAATCGGTTTTACTTTGTAGGCCAATTAGACTATGTAGGAGAGAATAGCACATTTAAAATACCACCAATGACCTCAAGAACAAATTTACTTTCAAATGAGCGATTTCTTGCAGCAGTAAGGTACTGTTTCCCAAACACTTATGAGAATAATAATTCCTAAGAACATATGCTTGTACGATTAAGTGACTTGGTAGTAATGAGGTGTAATAACTTATCAGGCATTTAGAAAGCACATCATGCTTGAACTAGTTGAAAAGCTTTTCTTAGAGAAAAATTGCAGGTAACAGTATCTGTGATAAGACTAAGGTAGCGGTGGTAATTAGTATAGTCTACGGGAGTGCAGTGCATGGAATTGAAGTTTAATATGATTATTACATTTACATTGTGGACAGGACAAACTATAAATGTTTCTTGCTTGAAATGATCAGAGAGAGTGTACTGTGAGCAACTTGTATAAAGTGAACCGGGCCCTACTTCCTTACCTGCATTAATAATCATGTCTTTAACGTCTTTCTTATCTTAACTCTTTACCTGGAACAACTACATATATATATAGATATCTAATATGTGCATGTTACATGTATGTATCCCTGGAACTTGCAAGGCACCCTTAAAGTACTTTGTATATATGGCATTGTAGTTTGTGCAGGTACTCGTATTGTGTTATCTGTGGATGCTTTGTGACTATACTTCAGTGGCTTTGAATCATAACAGTAACATGCAGGTACCAGCATATATGAGACCAGACCCACATCAAGTGAAGTCAGACAAATTGCTGGATGTGTTATTCCTGTACTGCAGTTGTTGGCTGTCTTGCCATTTGAATACGAGGACAGTCATTGTATCCATTTATGTACAAGGTAGAAATGGAAATATGGGTAACTTCAGAGTCATATCAATATCATGGGTTTGGACAACTATTCTTAATGACACTTTCATATTTAGGCAATACGAATGAATGTTCCTCTTCCTTAATCATACAAGTTAAGATTAAAGATTTGGGTGTATACCAACTAAGTGCCGAGTGCTTACCACACAGTGCTTTGACATTATTATGAGTCAGGGACATACAGGGGATGGTATCTCAGCTCTCTTAGTTGGGGTAGTCAGAAGATAACTTTTTACTTTGGCGTCTGCATTGTTACATAGGTTATCTCATGAGTACAAGTTGGAAGTATCTCCTCTGTATCCTATTAGCTTCCTATAGGATGCATTCAGCACCGAAGATAAAAGACAATTATTAGATTTATAGACAAGGGTGCTTGTCATAATTGCTGGTATTTCAGTTTGAGTATACATGCATTGCATGTACATGTACATGTACCTATTGATTGTTGACTTGTGTTAGCCCCTGGCCTTGCTTCTTACAAAGATGCAGGTATCATGCAAACAGCTGTATCTTTTATTTATTCCCATAAGCAGCAGCATTGCATTGTTCTATCTTTGCTGGCTCTTTAAGATATCCCCAGTAATCTTCAGTGATACAATCACCAGCAACATATTTGAAAATCTGTACCCATTATTTTCTAATGATCCACCAGCTACCTGCGTCTAGTGTAATTGGTTTATGGGTAACTTCCAATTTGCATTTTTGTGTGAATTTGAGCGGACAGTGTAAAAGGTACCTTTTAGACATATAAATTATAATGCTTGTAGCAAAATAAATTATGTAGGCCTTAGTCACGGGAAATTATGAGTCTTTTCCTGATAAAAAGTGTTTAGATTAAGTTTTGTTTTTGAGAACAAAGTGATAAAATAGTTGGCTCATCTACTCTCATCACACTTATCACAGCTGATCACACTTACTGCTAAGCTTCATAATTTCATCTCTCGTATCCTATTTTGTATTGTTTATACATGATTGGGTTTTAGAAGCAAGCTTTTTATGTTTGCAACAGGCCCTACATAGTTATCTTAATACTTACACATTTAACATTGTAACAAAACATCCTGCTTTTTGTGCATGCGCAAAGACTTGACTGAGTGAGATAAAGTATTCTGTATGTTCCTGCTGGTATGATCAGACCATACTACATGGATAGAGAAAATGATATAAGCTGCTACCAGGTTTTCTCATCCGCCTAAGGTGGGCTACAGGTAGTCTGACACATTCACACCATACCAGTACTTTCTAGTTGACAACCAGCCTACGTTTTGTGTCCATCAGTTTCAGATGTTGACAAGTTATATGACAGTCACAGAACTATATTCATATTGAACTTCATTGTATGAATATTTCACCAAGCCAGCAAAAGTAACTCTCAAAAACTAATCAGTAATTGACAGTGGTTACTTTTGCAAATAAACTACATATATCATCATGACTCATGAGTACTGACACATTTTTGAAGTCATGTACAGTATTATTTAGTTTAATTTCATAGAAACGCACTGCTGGTATGAATGTAACTCTTTAGTAAGAGAAAGGTCCTGCTAGGATCGAAACGTCAGGCCCACTAAATTTTAGATTTACATTTTGGTAATTTTAGTCAGTAAGCAGTTTGCAACATTTTTGTATATCATCTTTAGTAACCTTGTTGGCCATTTTAGATTTAGTATTGAGAACCATTTTTGCACCCAAGAAACACTTCACAGAATTTTGTTTGCAGAACGGTCCAATTTTAACTTAGTTTAAGCATCCATCCAAAAGTTGTTTATAAGTGAGATTATCTATATGATTTGCTTCACATCCATGTACAGTATGTAGAAAGTTTTGCATAAACAATGGTTCATTCAATAAACAATGATTAATTTCCCCTGCACTCTGTTTTTTGCAAAATTTGGTATTTAAACCATTTTATACAAAATTAATATTTCAGTTCAATATATTTTTTGATTAATTCATCTAGGTCCCATATGTTCAGGTCTTTTTCAGTATTTGGGTACCATCAACTTTTGTAACAATCATAAACTCTGATCGTTAAAAGTTGGCTTGCTTGAATGTACTGCATAAGGCATTCCAGCTTTTTGGACCATCATTGTATGAAAAGCACACGAGCAGGATGGCAGGTAGGTTTTACGTAGGAAATAGCTGCCGCAGACCTTGATGCAACCAATTTAAACGAAATAGAGACTTATATAATTTGAGTACCACATTGTTTTGCCTGTTGTAATGTAAGATATTGCATTTGTAGTAATCACAACATCCTCTGTAAATTAGGTATGTTTAATTATAATTCATTTAATGTGTTAACATTCCATGCCACACTCATGTGATCTATCAACTTTCCATGTAGCAAACATGGTAGCTTAGTTGGTTTAACATCCAATCTTTTACACCTAGCAAAGTGGAGATTTCAACGTGTGAGATCCATTGGGACCTTGGTTTTTCTTATGATAGTTTCAATTTTCTGTAATTTGTAAAGCTAAACCCCCTGGGTTTGGGGAACTCAAAGAGATGCTGATGATCAGAAATCTAGTTTGTTCAGCCTAACTTTCCAGATTTTGTTTTTAGGACATTTTCTCAAGCATTTTTTACCATCATAATACATATCAAGCCAGAGTGAGAATGCGTGACTTTTGAAAATGCACTAAGTTCATCCTTACTTGTTTTTGTACACATATAGTAAATGTAATGTCATATTTTGATTACCAAATGTAATCATATATCTGTACCCTTTCATTAACCAAATGGGTTGTGCACGTGTTTGAAATGTACTCAATTTGCGTAAGGTTCAATCATTCCCAGCTGTGATCATTTCATGCTTTACTGATGAACTCCTTTGTTAGGTTGAAATGCAAAGTTGCCAACAGTTTAACTGTAGAATGTTTCATAACTGTTAAATATATGCCCTCTATACAGCAATTCTTTTTGTGGAATCAGTCTCCTTATTCTAGACACTTATTCACGTAGTGTTTTGATTTGCTTCAGATTGCTGTGTTTTGGTCTTTACTTTTTCACGTTCTGCTACCAATTACAATGTAGCATCAGTGCCATTTTCTTCAATTTGTATGGTTTGTGCATGTAGACTGTAGTTACGATGACCCACAGACACGTCTTAACTTATGACGCGTTTCACACCATTGCCAAGGAACTTGCGATGCGTTCAACGCGTCGCAAGTTTTGTGAAATGGATCTGCGACCCTTCGTAAAGTTGCGACGTGTTACGCATCGCAAACCGAGTTGCAATGCATCACAGAGCTTTATGAAATCGCCCCCTGCCTAGTTGTCCTAGGGTATAGGTGACCCATTGGACTGGGGTGTGCCTGTGAGGATGGGGTGCTCAGATGTCGCTCATGTTGACACCTGCATCTCCTGAAGACGAACAGAGTACACTGTTCGAAACGTCAAGTTCCTCCGGTTCTTTTCAGAACCACACATACTTTCAAAAGAGAACCTTTGCATGGTGTCACCACAAACCTATTACTCCAGCTATTCTCACCTTGAAAAGCTTCAAATCTCATTCATTTTTTGCATACTGCACATTGCACAAAAAAAAATGTAAAACATGAAACGGAGGTTTTACTTCATTTCATTATATTTTTGAAAAACGGCATGGAAAATTCCTTTCATTATAGTTAAGACTTATTTCTACTTTTATTTCTACTTATTTCTACATTTAAATGTGTGCGAAGTTTTGAAAGATATTAGAATTTCTATTTTAATTAAATCTTGCTTTGAACAAGTGATTGAGTGAATTGTGTACTGTCGAAAGTAATCAACAAAGCTTCCATGAACACCAGTTTTCTAAAGGCAAGTTTTACTGTGTAAGCTTACATTATGGATGCAAGCTTGTTTGATGATGCAGCCCTATAGATTGGTAGTGAAGGCAATCTCCTGTAAACTAATGCTGGTATTGGATTATCTGTGGCCCACCCGTAGAAAGCAACTAACTTCATATGACTGATGTTTACATTGGATTATGCTTTAGTTTTGGAATATGGTATTTGTAATCAACTTTTAGCCAAGGCCATATGCTGAAGTTTACATATTTATGACCATTGTTCACTGCTGAGAAATAGAGTTGTGCATAGAGCTATATTTACTGGTACTCTCATAAGTCCAAATTACCATAGATACACCATGTAGGTGAAGAAACTTTTCATTTGAAAGAAGAAAGAAAGAAAGATTGTTTACTTTTCAATATCAGCATCATTTACATAGAAGAGAAGACAAACACATGTAGTTTCAGCAGCTAAGGCTCCTGTCAATTTATGCTATTTCATATTTTCCTTATTCATGAGCAATTTATTGATATTTTTTTAAATAGTAAAAGGGATTGTATCCTTTCAGTTACCATCATGAGAGTATTTATTTTAACAAATTAAAATGTTTCTTTTCAGTATTGCGCCTTTGGCCATCAAATCAAATGCCACTATGTTATTTAGGTGTAATATTGGACTTATTCAAGTTAACTTGCAGATAGTTTAGTTGGAATGGAAGACATCCACAAGAAATGTCAGAATAAGAGTAATATGCAGAAATGGTGCTTACTGCTTACAGACTAAAATGACCCAGTACACCGGGAGTTTTCTCAAATAGAAAGCTCCTACTGGGATTGAAATTGTCAGGCCCTCCTGATTTATGAGATATTAGAATTGAAGCATTTTGTTTCTAGCTGTCCATCCAACCATACAATTACTAATTAGTACACTGTATATTAACTTTTTCTTTAAATAGTTGATACTTACTTTTTATAAAACAATGAAATGTCAGGCCCACTAAATTTTAAGATTTACATTTTGGTAATTTTAGTCAGTAAGCAGTTTGCAACATTTTTGTATATCACCAATTTTGTTAGTATTAAAACATTTCAAATTTGCACCATTATTTGGTGTATGGTATGTTGAGGTGTAAAATAAGGCTTTCCACAAAGAGCAGTATTTTGTGTGAAGGTAATGTAGGTTTGTGCATTCCTCTTTTTGTATAAATGCTGACAAAATGTGCAATCATAGATTGCACGTTAACCATTACTGGGGATCTTTGTCATAGTTGTTTGTACTTACGACGCCTTCCACTTTGTACATACAACCAACACAAACAACAACAACGAAATTCATATAATTCTTCATCCCCATTATGTGCAAAACATTCAATACTGAAAACAAATATTAATCATAAACAATGATGAATAATGACACTGGGCACAGTCAAACAATCATGCCGAGTGGCAACTTTATCATTGAGTCAAATAAATGTGGCAGGGGTTTATACTACATTTGCAACAGGATTTTTTTTTTATTTCAGACAGTCTTAATTCAGTGCGTCTTGTGATTAGCATACATCAAGATTTATATTGAAACCTGGGGTAAGAACATGAATTTGATTCATTTCTTTCCAGTGTGTCAATAAACAGGTTTCCTTTTAAAAAACCTATGAAAAGATAACACATTTAACTTACATCCATGGCTGGCCTTCACCATAAAAAGATATTGCTTGGAACTCAGAATTATTTTTCCATAGGCCGGTATCATATAAAAGTTTATTTCTTCAAGAAATAAGAAGAGCTTTGCTAACGTTGGATTTTGGCTTTTGATCATGAATCCAGTTGGTAGATCGTGAAAATGTGATCAGTTCACTGTCACGCAACTGTAGTGTCTTCTTGCACCTGGTTCTACTTGCCATAAGCAGACAATCCATGTGCCATTTGTCAAGGCAATATGTATTCCTCATCATAACTGGCCATGGTCAGAACCACCATCATTCCCGATGCCCCAAAGCCATCAAGCAGATGTTCCCACCAGCCAGATGGTAAGGGCATCTCTACCATATTGTTACTTGCTGCAGTTTGCCTGGTGAACACTTTACCTGAATGGATACAGGCTGCAACAACAAATCACCTTCCTCTAAAGAGTGCAAACCACCTTTGTTTATATGAAGTAGTCATCAAATATTCTAACATCATCATGACATGTAAGTTTTTCATTCATTTTAAGGGGAAAATTATAATTCTTGATCAAAACGGGAATTGGACTGATTCATCCAGTTCTTAATTATACAAACCACACTTTATTCAATATTTGTGCATTGTGGGTTCAAATATCATATACATGTATTGACAAGAAGTCCATATCTCCTTCCAATCAGTTATGCCACTTTAATTTATTGGAACAAATGCCCCTTAGCCATTAAGACCATTCTATACTCTAGTTAGTATTTAAGAACTGCTTGTGTATGTTTCCTTGATTATTTAGGATGCAGCAAGATCGAACTGCTGTTATCAATACTGTAAATTGCTAGACAAATGCACTCAGTGTTTTGAATACTATTTTGCAGTTGGTTACTTGCATTTATAATTCAGTCCCATATGCCAATCGCTAAATGCTCTCATTGAGCATTCATTTGGGACATCCTATATCCTTTGTTCCAGCATTGTAGGAAAAGATATCCTTATTGCAATGATCCATGACCCCAGCCAATTATTTAACATTGTATGTTGTTTGGTTGGATCCACCTACATACCCTTTGCCCTATGCTCCACACCTTCCTCATCAACATGCATTAATATCCCCTCATTAATATTAACAAGTTTGTCTGGGTCCATATCACTCAGGCATTATGCATAAGGTGTACGTAACCTGTTTTGGTTCACACCCTTGCGAGAGTGGAATAGCCCGTATATGCTTAGGGTAAAGAGGCTATGCCATTGGTTGTCTTTGAAGTGGGGATGGAGATGGGACAACCTCATTACAACAGGGGAACTACCACACTGTACTAAACAAGCCTTTAGCTTATGACTGTGTATGCAGCACATGGGTATTTTCAAGTCATTGGTGGCAACAATGCTGAGTGGATTTCTTTGTAGCATATGTGTGATCTGTGATGCGTGGGACCACAGAGCCTTGCCAAGGAGACACAAACACATGTGGTGAACACCTGGACCTTAAACTGCTATAGACCACCTCGTGAAATTTTAGTCTCCTGTATAGTTTAACCTTGCTGTAATAAAAGTTGAAGTGACTAGCCAAGTCTACCATTGTACAACCTTGAGATACAGAAGGAGTTATGGTGGAGGTATCTCCATTCTTATAAATCCATCAAATTGGAGAATATTCTTGCCTTTCATCTTGAAATTCAAGTGGATTTGGACTTGTGTGTCCTTGCTTCAGAGGGACTGTCTCATTGGATTATTTGTTTTGTGTGAGCAGACCTGTATCACTTGGGGTGCATACTCATGTACCCAGTCCCAATGGTTCTTAAGCCTCGACTTAAGGAAATCATTAAAGGTGAGTACATGTTATGATTCATTATATGAATTAATATGATAAGGGAAACACAGTTGTTACAATGAAATGATCATTTCATGTCCCCAACTCTTTTGTATTTCTGGGAGTGGTAAATCTCATAATTTGCCTCAGGTTGAAAATCAGAGTGAAAAAAATATAATTGTTATATGGAGGATTCTTCATCAATCTAGCTCAAGTAGCACTGGGCAGGTTATCCCCATGTGGGTGTCTATCACATCAGTATCAACTGAAAAATGTGAGAATGAACATTTGGGTAATTATGATTATTATTTTTTTAACATGTAGGAATAAATCAGGTTACTTTTCACATCATCCATTGTTAATAACACAAATTATGAACACTGTTGATATGCCAATTTGCATGGTCTACATTCGTAATTTGTGCATGTTACTGTTTGTTAGATTAAATTTATTAATATTGGTGAAGTATTTTTATGCAGTAGAGATCCAGACACATTGTTTGTTAGACCCATAGTTTCATGTAAATTCATCAAGAACTTAAATGAGTTAAATAGTAAAAACAAGCATTTCAATGATAATCTCTAGTGTTTTGGGGTTGCATGTGAATTACTGACCACTGACCCCTGTGCATAGAGATTGGTACATTGTACAATTCATTAGGTTGGCAACTTAGGGTCAATGGTCTAACTCGCATAAAACTAAGTCAGGTATTAGTCCGAGTCTCTTCCTACCTCCATGGTCCGAGTAACTTGGACCTTACAATCACCCTTTTTGAAATGTTGAGGGGTCGCAAGTTACTTGTACTTGTGAAGTAGGCTATAGATCTTATGATATATGATGTATGGGGATACAGTTTGATCAGTGATAGCCATGAGGGAATATTCACATTACTTAAGTTGAGTTAAGAATAAGATGGAAACATGCTTTGTGACAGCTAACTCATTGTGTAGGCCTTCAGAGTATAGATATGCACACTTTTCACGCACATGATGTACATGTACAGTGTACGTGTACATGTACACACACATGTACATGTACACTTGCAGAGTGCAGACTGGCTGGGATCTCATGCATTCTTTAACTTTAAACTGTACTTTTTCTCAACACCAAGTTTCCACAAGCACCGGTACACAAGAAGTAGCAATAGTACAGTACATTTACTCCCTCCTTTCAAGCATTGAAGTACTGAGCATTATGTGATCCATATAATTATTATTAACCCCCTGCATATTGGAAACATACCAGTTGTGTACTGTATAAGGCTTTGACTTGAAGTAATAACCAATTGTTGCCAATCATCAGCATGCAGTCATTGCAGTGGCTATTGTATTGTCTTCTAAGGCTAACATGTGCCAATAATATTATAGTTGTGGTAACCGTAACCCTCATCCGACCCTCGGGAGGATGAGGGTTACAGGTACGGAAGCTAGTGCCAATACTACCAAATGCCAGATCTTTTTGGGATAATTCAAGACCTATCCTGTCCTAAGTAACATGGCTTGAGTTGCTTCTATTCTAACACTATGTCAACATTTTGTCAAACAGCTTTGAAAACTTCCTTTGAGAGTGATACAAGCCACATACCGGGGGTACAGACCCATTCAAAGCTTGCTGTACAGTATGGTGTAGGCATACACAGTTTCATACTCAAGGCAATCTTTGTATGTAAAAATACTCCAAAGTTAAACACGTCTTGACAGTTTCACAGATGATAACAACACATGCCACATTTGAAACCCAATTTATCATTATGCAAACTAGATTTATACATTCCTAATGCAGTCTCTCACTATCACAACACACCCGTAGGAATTTAATTTAAGAAAATTGGGGCTTCCTGTCTGCTACATGGAAGTGGCACTGTACTTCCCATTGATCCAGTTCTATATTTGTATGTATATCCATGCACAAGTGTTTCAATGAGCAAAGGGACATACATAGAACACAAATTTTTATATTCAGCAACGAGCACTTTGATATTTGCAAACCTTATGCTGTAGGCTTATCTGCATACTTGTACAGTGTACATGTAGGTCAGAGGGCTTTATGTTGTTGCCATGGGGTTGCATGCTTGTGGGGACGAGTCCAAGTCTAGGACTGCACATAACGAAAGAAGTCATCTCAGATCTGAATCTTGTGGCGCTCATTGTTTTTGTTTCTATGATAGGCTCATTGATTACATCAAAGAAACCTGTGGCATGGTGCACTATTCTTAAAGGTCAACTGCAATGCATTTTGGAATTATTATTGTGGTGTCAGTAAAATACATGTACATTCATGCATGTTTTTCATATTTTAATCTTTGAGAAAAAGGGTAAAAAAAAATCATTTGAAATTGGAAGGGGGAGCAGCCATGCCCCCATTGACTATTGAGGCCATCCTTGGTGACATCATGAGTTGAGAGGCCATCCTTGGTGGTGTGACATCATGAGTTGAGAGGCCATCCTTGGTGACGTCATGAGTTGAGAGGCCATCCTTGGTGACATCATGAGTTGAGAGGCCATCCTTGATGACTTCATGAGTTGAGAGGCCATCCTTGGTGACGTGATGTCATGAGTTGAGAGGCCATCCTTGGTGACGTCATGAGTTGAGAGGCCATCCTTGGTGACGTCATGAGTTGAGAGGCTGTCCTTGGTGACGTCATGAGTTGAGAACCTGGTCCATTACTCTTGATGGGGAATTGTTACATTGTACATGTAGTACATTCGTATATAGCGCTACGCTAAAAAAAGTGCATTATGCACTGAACGCATCAGGGAACTACTCGCAGGGGACAGAACAAAATCTGTTTTCCGACTTCCTCGTGACATAAAGAACAGTGGCTTCAATAACTACAGTCTACAGACATAATCTTGATTAATTAGAAAAGCTTCAAAAACCCTGAAACACAAACATGACATTTGACATACAAGTACCAATGAACATATTTAATGCCAAATCCGCATTTTCAATTTTTTGGTCTTCCGTTGACCTTTAAGTAGACCTTACAAGTAGTAGTACTTGATGATTCACCATATGGAACATGAATGGACTGTTGAAAATTGAAACCGAAGTACCACCCAGAAAGTGAAAACACTTGACAGATAATCACACAAAGATGATTAGATTTGTAATATGTTATTATGTGTAAATACACATGTTGCTAATTTTAGACATGAGTGTAAAAAAATTCCCGAATGCCTCAATTTACATACATGTATACCTGTATGGTGTTCAGTCAATTTCAGTGTCAGTTTAGTGGATAGTTGATACCTTACTGCTCAAGAATTATTTGAAAGGCCAGAGTTGTGATAAAGGAAGTTATAAACTTCAAGGTAAGATACATGTGCATGTTTATTATGTAAATATTCTGTATATTGTGTACTGTGTAGGTTACAGTGACATTTACTAGTATTTGCAGTGACATAGTATTTGTAGTGTCATGCGGTGCTTTGTGTATCAGGTACAATTGTCTCTTGGGAATTTCTACACCAGCTGTATCTGCTGTAACCTGCCAATTCATGGCACTTTAAGGACAACAGTTAACACTAACAGCCTACTTGCACTGCGTTTACACGTGATCCTGCGAGGAGGATCAGATCCTGCGGTCACGAAGGATCTGATCCAGTGCCGCGTTTAAACTGGATCCTGATCCCGCGCTGATCGCGCGTGGAGCAGCGGAAGTGCTCTCCAAAGGTTATCCACATAGGTCAGTAGTCGTGCGCAGTAGAACGTCAGCCCGGCCATGACGCGCGAAATCCGATGGACTCTTGCAACGGTACAACCTCTATGCATACAATGTACATGTACAGTACATGTAGGCCTACTGTACAGTACATACGTGTACATGTACTGTACATGTGTACATGTACATGTACATGTACTGCACACATGCACGTGCACACGTATATTGTGTACGTTACGTACGTGCACACTACATGCAGCTGTGTACCAGCTTGCCGCGTTGCATGTTGACAACTGACACTGAAAGTACGATCAAGATGGAGGATTTGTTCCCAGTTCTGAAATGGTGTTGAACACCGCTGTGTTTCTGGTGGTACCGTCCAGTTTCGTTAGTATTTCCTCACTGGGCCAGATGTCTTAAAATAACTTCAATTCTTCATCGGTCCACAGCCGTCCGCGGACTGTGTCCGTCGCCACTTTGCAGCTACCGTGCTGTATGCGGATACCAGTTTCTCACCCCCTCCCCCACCCACAAGACCACACACACACGACCCTGTCTAGTATTGGTTACCAGCGTAAAGTTGGACAAATTGTTTGCCGAGTGTACGTACGTGTACATTGTGTGTACATGTACATGTACAGTACATGTACACGACAGTGTACATGTACATGTACACGACAGTGTACATGTACATGTACAGTACTGTACACCATGTACTGTACATGTACATGTACACCTGTGCAGTACATGTACACGTACACTGAACATGTACTGCACACGTACACGCAAGATGCTTGTTTTCGCGCGTTTTTCCAGGCATGGGCCGGATGTGGTCGCTGAAAACCGCAGGATCAGATCTCGCATTGCGTTTACACTTGCATGTTGATCCCGCACGCGGGATCAGACCCGGATCTGATCCTTCCCGAGAGGTGGATCAGATCCCGGGATCTGATCCTGATCGCGCGAGCGTTTACACTTGCGTTGATCGCCCTTTGATCGCCCTTTGATCGCCCTCGCAGGATCTGATCCTCCTCGCGGGATCAAGTGTAAACGCAGTCTCGTTTTGTTGTTTAACTTCGCCTGTCATTTATAATGTGTGACAGACAAATTTCCCTGAAAAAATATGTCTTGTTTGTTGTTTAGATTATGATATTTGCATACAGTATATAGTGGAACTGTGTATTACTCTTTTTTGACAACTATCCTTTAAAACAATGTACATGTGTAAGTTCTCAAGACGGCTTGCCCTGCTGTCATGGGTTGGTGGATTTTAGATATTGATTCATAAATTTCCTTTACCGTCTGTTTATTGTCATGTTACTGAATCAATAGGGTTATGTTAATCCATTGGTAGGCAGCTGTATGTAGGTAAAGTATTAAAATGTAAATAAAATTGTGAAATTTGCAGTATTAGTGTTGTCCATTTGCATTCATTATCTTAGGAAAATGGGGAAGGTAATCACTGAAAAAGTAGTAAGAGTTGATAATTAAGCTACATGAAGTTGATGATATTAGTTGTGGAGATTTCCTTCCCTATTTAATAGTAACAACAAAGTTGATTACATGTAGTGAGGCTGAGGGCCTGTACGGGTAGTTTGGTTTTGTGTGTTGGTTAGGTGCAGACCCAACCTTTCATTATTGCAACTATTGATCTGCACCTGGTGTAATCCCAAGTGCCATTCTTCACTAGATAGCAGATAATACATGTACAACACCATGTGTTTCTGTGTGTTGTGTATCAGGCTGTACTCTGAGTAAATAACAGCACAATAATGAGTTCTTCACACGGTTGTTAGATTAAAGCTTTGTTCTAGAGGCAGAGCAGCTCTCCAATTATTAATAGGCCAATACCGGTAACTGATAAATTTCCAACAGCCACGGAAGGTTTGTTGCAGTTACATTTACATTTCAGTACATTTACTCATTTAAGTAGAATCTCTTAGTCTTAGTTAAAAGGCGTGGTGTATCATGTAAGGTTCAGGGTGAGCAAACATCGTCTGCTGTGTATTTTCAACAGCATTGCCTAATCCACTAAGCTGTACCTGTCCAGCTGTTTCTCCAGTCTACATTTGGACTCAGGGATGACAAACAACTTTCTTGACATCCTATAATGTACATGTATGTGCTTCCATGCTGCTCACCCCTTGCTGTTCCACACAAACAATTTCTAGCCAGATGGGCCTGAATTAGGATCTGGAAATTACCACCAAGTCCACAGTGCCTAGCCCAAGCTGTTGGACTATTACAGAGGTTATTACAAGTATCTATAATTTATAAAGCAAGTATGTAAAATGACTGACGTGCAGAGCAGACTGGCAGACAAGACGACAGATGTCATAATCAGATAATTATCCCCTGCAACAGTAGAAAGGGTCACCTCAGCAATGCAGAAGGCGCAAGAGCTCGGTGAAATTCTAGCCTCCCTTAGTTGAATATGGCGACTGTGCAAATTTCCCTTAATTCCAAAAATGACATGTACCCAGATACACAGGGTAAGTGTAGGCCATCTGCCTGATGCTACATGTACTTAATGTGGAACTTCAAATTCTGTAGAACCATCAGTCAAAGATCATGCAGTGCAAACCCAGTCTGTTAAAGAAGTACCATTTTATTTGTCTCCAATTAAACCACTCCAATAAACTGTATGGCAAGAACACAATAGAATTCAATGAGCTATGTAAGTTCATAAAGTAAATTAACCTTTAATTTGTTAAAGAAAAATCCTGGTTGAAAGGTTCTTGGTTAAAAAACTGAAATACTCCAGAGCTTCTACAAGTAGACAAAATTAAACCTACCCCGACATTAATCAGACTTTACTTTTGAAAAAAATGAAAATAATGAGGGCATTTCATTTAGACCATGATCAATTCTGAACAAAATAGGTACTCAAAGCAGCCAATACAAGCACCATCTACGTATTTGTAGAGCTGCACAACAGGACTGAGACACGATTATGGTAATCAGGAAATTGGTTATGCCTCCTCCACCCATGCCCATGTCCCATGCCTATGACAGTTAAAAATCAAATGACTCATTAACTTGATTGCTTTCCTTCCTCAAGGAAATTTAAAATCACTGAATCCTTTACATGAGAGAATTGTTCACAGAGAAATAAACAGGATTAATATCATCACAATATCTATTGAAGATGCATATTATTAGCACTAGCCGTCTAGCCGTGGATTTTGGTTTTATTTTCTTTCTCAGAATGATCCCACAAATTATGTAATGAGAATTTAAAAATGGAACAATTGAGTATCCGTGGTGACAATGAGGTCCCTGTCTGCCTGTGTCCATCCATTACTACAAATTAATTGATAGCTGCCCATCTGCTACTACATGTATCTGAGCATGCTGCCTGCTATGAGGCCAAGCGTTCATGCATAGGAAGAGAACAATGTTAAAGGGATATCACCACACGTCACACTTATCAAATTCACAAATTGTATTCATTCAGTATTATGTGTTCCTCAATTCATACTTTTTCCGGCACATTTCATATTTTATTAATAATGTTTCAAAAGCGATTGATGCACTAAGTTACATGTAGGTCCCAACCAACTGAAAAATTATTTCGAGTAGAATTGACTTACCTCCCCATGTTAAGATGCATTCTGTATTGAGACCAGTGACTGCCAAATGATAAGTCAGGCTCGGCTATATGACTTACTTCAGGTAAATGAGCACTTCTGTGTGAGGTCAGGTGTTGGGTCAACTTGGATGGCTTCAACCCACTCACTCCTCCCTCAGTCCCTCTCTTGTTCTGTACCTTAAAGTTAATCAAGTTACTAGTTACTTTCCCTGATCTCTTTTTTAATTGTCAGAATTTTTTTTAACATGTTCAATGAAAGGGGCTACTATTGAACAGGAGAAAAGCCATTTTGTTTGAAATATTTGATCCTGTCCAAAATGAGCCCCACATTGCAAGCTGAGG
The DNA here is from genome assembly GCA_949987565.1 of Luidia sarsii. NCBI lineage: Eukaryota > Metazoa > Echinodermata > Asteroidea > Paxillosida > Luidiidae > Luidia > Luidia sarsii. Next base: position 11,821,366 of record OX465110.1, read on the forward strand.
AAAAAAGTTACCTGTCAAACATCAGCTAATACGGACACAAATCCATGTTCAGTGTACATGTAGATGTAAGCTTTGACTAATGAATATTGTAGACTAGTCCCTCTGAATCCCATGACCTTATCTGTTATGGACAAACATTTGAACTTAAGCGGAGCCCTTACATCTGAATAAGGTACATGGTAATTTATTCAGGCAAGGGCATTCCAGCCATTCCATATGTATAGAATACATACATACTGCAGGTTTTAGAATGAATCAATGAGATGTATCGGTAATTAGGTAAGAGAATAATTGTCTTTCTTTATTCTATCCTAATGTAGAAAATCTACAATTAACAGCTTTAGCAATGGAACATTTGTTGGATGGACTATGGAGGGTGGGGGTAACTTCTTCTTGATCATTGATTTTTGTTTTAAGTCATTTTCGTATTTTGGTATATTTACATGTAACACCTGCTGAGGCAGGTCAGATTTCATTCCTAAACTCTTTGGTTGGTTTGTATTTTTATATTATGCATTTCACGGACCATGACCTTTCCTCATAATATCATATTTCCATTCTCAGCCTTGCATCAGGAAAGGTGAGCCTTGCGTACTGTGTATCATAACTGGATTGGAAATCTGGCTGTTGGTTGCCTTGCCAGTTTTGCCACTTCTGGAGTTAGGACTGACGGACACTGGGCCTTATATTGAAATGTTCACCACTATTCATTCCTGGTCTCAGGTGTTCTACAGGAATGATATTGTAGATCAACCAATTAGAAATGGATAATTTGACAGAAAGGATTTATGCACATTAGTGCCAGTAATTTTGTACAAGTTAGTCATTTTCTGGGAATGCTCCCAGGCCTTACCCTTGAGGTGATTTTGACCACTCAACAGACGAGTGTCCTACTTTTCTCAATGTCTCATAAGCCCATTTTACACGAGAGCTGTAAACAGGGGTCACTTGCGAAGGAATCGCATTGATGTCAAGAACACACAGATACCTTCTCGTGTAAAAGTGTATCTCTGTCACCAGACCGCAAGGGTCCCTTGCGAATCTTGACAGGGATGGAGACCTCCTCCAAAATTTCGCATCGATGCGAAATCCTTGCGATAAACACAGAGATAGGTCGTGTAAATGCACCCATGCGACGTTCGCAAGGATATTCGTTGGCGCATCACAGAGAAGTATGCGTTGATATTTTCATGAGGAGCAAATGAATGATCAACAATGTCATCGAGGCAACAAAATAATTAACGATGAAAATAAATCCCGTGCGACCCCGCAAGCACGGTACACGATCGGCCTCGTTACGTTGTGTACTGAAAGTGTGTCTTGCGTGAGATCGCATTGTTTTTTTTAGCTTACTTCAATGTCTGCACCCGGCCCCAGCATTGCAATAAAATGTTACATGGAGGAACAAACACCAGACTCAATCATGCCGAGGGTTTCGCGCCCGATCCTGTTTGGATCGAAACGTTCGTTCAAAAACATTGCGCAACACTGCGACTGTGCACTGTACGGACGTACATGTACATTATAGTCCGTGGCTGCGTGCCTGCATGCATGGCTGGGTGCGGAGGAGTGCGCGCGCAGCTTGCATGCTACTGCTAGCCAACTGGACCTTACTTCGTGCGCAATAATTATTGTTCTTGAAAACTGCCATCATGATCGTAACGTCAATCAGACAATTCGCAACGCGAGCGCTGAGCTGAGAGCAACACTGGTAAACGTATGCCTCCGTGTAAATGATAGCGCAGTACCAGCGATACGAATATAACCTCTGACCTCGCCTCCAAATACGGTGAAGCAAGGGACGTTTGCGACCGCGCTGAGTTGTACCGTGTAAATGTCTGCGATCAAATCGCAAACGACCATTGCGCCAGACATCCGGCGCCCATTTTCGCAGACACGCATTTTCAGTGCTTGTGTAAAAAGGCCTATATATCCTCCAGTAACCGGTTTTCGCCGATATAAGGACTTTTCTTCAAACTGAACAATGTCGACGAAAGTATCACACTGAAAGAGGTCTCAGTCACTTTTTCCACACCACAGACTATTAGAATAATCATAGAGAAGGTTGATCAAGCCTGTCACTTCCGTAAGATTACCCGGTTTTGTTGACGTCCGTGGCGCAGTAAGCACCGTGACCTATTTTCGTCGGTGGTGTTAAGTAAGGTGTCCCAGTGCAGCCAAACGCAAAATAAATTCTTAAAATAACTCAAAATGCTGTGCGGCACTGTAACATTCTTCCCTGTATGTTTTTTTGTGTTCATCTTTGGGTTTTTTTTTCGACACTGCTTCTAACACTTTCCTCAAATCAATCATAATTTATGCTTAAAATGTATTGGTCTGGTTGATGTCTTCTTTTGTGACGTTTAAAAAAACTCCACAATCCTCTTTCTCACTTGTTCTTAGTTATGACCTTTCCCAATGTCACTCCAGAGACACATTTCCTCCTTCTTGGTACTTTCTCTAGCTGCCCTTTTATTTTTTTTATTTTTTATAAAAGCCTATTGGGCCATGTTACTTTTTGTCTTTAAATAATAATAAAAAATATATTTTAAAAAATTATATAAGCAAGACGCCCTATAGGAGCCTCCATAGTTTTTACCCAGAACGGACTGCCTCAAGTTGCGTGATATATTTTTTTTCTACGGATGTTGGGGTCTATTATGGTACACTCAGATTTTTTTTAGGACCAACAATAAAGAAAAGTGGAGCTTCGAAGCAACTGCCAATTTTGTACCTAGGAAAATAGACCCCAAAAGAGCAACTTTTTGAATCACACAAGTTTTGCCTACTGGAAAAGCCTTAACTTTCCACATTTTCGGTGACGGACAAGAGCAGGAAACCAACTGTAAGATACGAAGTCTGAGATCGTTATTCGGAGTTGTTTTCATCGTGCGATGTGAGTTAGAAGGCTAAGCATCGAAAATGTGTAGCGTCGAAAACGGGGGTTCCCACGATATATATGTACTGCACTTGTAAAATGTACATGTATGTATGTAAAATGTGTAAATAATTATGTAACCTTATTTCACAATATACATGTACATCGGAATTGTTTTATTTATGTCCAAAACCACCACCACCTTGTAAAAGAACCAGTACAAGATTTGCTTGTGCAGGACTTAATTTATATGTGCTTGATTGTCAAGATGTGAGGATAGAGTAGGTTCAACACACAGACATTTATCTAAGAACGTCTTTTAATATGTATGTTTGTCTGCATTTCTGTGTATAGTCCTTTGCCAGTGTCAATTTTGCTCATAATGAACATATGTACAGGTTTGTACGTGTGTAGGTGTAATTTTGATATTGTAATATTTGGGTATGCTAAGAAATAACACTTCATTAAAAACAAATCAGAGAAAGACAAACTTTATCTTAAGTTCTTAACATATTATTGTCTAACTTCAATCAATTTCTTTGTGATGGACTCTATTTCGTTTGACCTATTGGATGTTGGAACATCTGCAGTGCTTAGAGCTGCACACATTGCTCAGTGGCATGGATGCAAATTGAATCTGTGTATGCCACCCATACCTTTCCCTTCCTGTCAATGTGTCTGTCCCTTCTTATGAGACAGCCAGTTGGTCTCCCACATCTTCCTCTTTTAAATCCGAGCCTCACTCAGTCCACAGTACATTGACCATTGGCCTGTCAGGATCTGATCTTCATTGAGCATTTGGCTAGGATCGGAGGCATTGATTTTAGATTTCCCAGGCAGGTGGACCTCTTCTTTGATCCTGCCAGGTTGACCATTTTGTAAAAGGCACTTTCACCTTTCCCCGTCTCATTCTAGAATGCCTATGCCACCTGCCTTCCAACAAGAGTAATATCCGATCTGGTGCTTGATGCTTGGGTGTCCTGTTTTCCCAAACACCAAGATCTGTTTTCCTTTTACATCTCATTTTGGCACTCTCATTTCCCCACCACCTGCTGGCAGTGAGTGGATATGGGTTGCTGGGATATTTCAACATTGGTTTTCCATTCAGTGCTCAATGTGAGTTGTCCCTCATATGCTTTCTTGCAGACCACAGTGATAACAGAATGCCTGAATCACCATCAGACCAGACCAACATGAACAAGCTTGCCTCCCAGACCTCACCAAGTGCTGTCCCAATGGCAGCACATCCTAGGTCACTCTCTACTAATTCAGCATCAAGTAAGTGCTGGATTTTATTATTTTGCTTTGTCACCTTCATTGCATCAGGATAATAAATGACATTGAAATTGCAGCCTGATGTACATGTATGCACTGTCTTAATTTAGTCATTCTTTTCTTTAATTCAAATAAAAATTCAAGTAAATTATTCAGGTAAGCTAATTACACTGTAGCTTGGCAAATCTTACTAATGGCAGTTATTGATGTCACATTTGCCGTCTGTGTGTAAATTAGAAGTACCAACATAATGATGTTGTATACTACGTGTACATGTAGGTAATTAGAATTACCAATGATGTACAATAAGCAGTGCTCCATGTATTTGTGATGAGCAAGCTCACACTGTCTAAGGCATATGAATACCGGTACTGTTATTTAACTATCAAACAAGAAAGGCCATATTCTTAGACTTGTCACTTTTGTGAGTACTTGTAAACAAACTATATGTAGATTATGTTAATTTAAATGTGTGAATGAGAAATTCTTGCCTTGATAGAAAAACAGATGTATTAATCTAAATATGAATTTACCTCTTCCTTGATATTCCACAAAGCATACTTGTCTTGTGATAGGTTGAAAGATAAAAGCAGCCAACATGATTCCTGATATTGTATACATTTACATTCAGCACTGGACAAGATAAATGTGGTATGGTGTGGCTATTGTACACTGCATAGGTCTACATCCTGTCAAAAACGTAAGACAGCAAGCTCATGAAATCAGTGACTATTCCTAAGAAGTCTGTAGAAGACAGCAGGCAGCATCTTCTGACTCTTCAGGAGGATCGCCGTAGACTGCCGGCTTGACAGGTTTTCTGACTAGTGCCCTACAGAACCTCAGTAATTGATGTGGATGTTTGTGTCTTAGGTTCATTGGCGAATGGCTTGCACTCACCACACAGTGTCAACAGCACTCCTTCACCACCCACCAGTTTGACAGGCATGACACCAGCGGGCCAGGAATTACCTCCAGCCTGTGGGGCTAGGCAGCTGAGCAAACTCAAACGATTTCTGACCACACTGCAGCAATTTGGTTCAGATATATCACCGGAGATCGGAGAGAGAGTCCGTAACCTGGTCATGGGACTTGTGGTAAGGGTTTGTATTATAGTTGGTTTACAATTCGTCTTCTATTTCAACATTATGTCACAACCAAAAAGACAGTGAATTATTCGAAATCCTTGTGCTTGTTTTTATTGACAACTCAAGCATTTCGTTGCATCTGGACAATAGCAGTGATAATGATATAGAACCTTCTTCAACATTTCTTCAATCAGGCAGTCATAAGTAGAACAAGGCTGATCATATTTACTGATCTCTCAATGACCAATATGAATGCCATGAAACGACTCCAAATAGGCTCCAAGTTGTGGTGACAAAAATAAATCCATATTTCAAATTATGGTAAAGTACTTCAGTCAGTGGAAGCCAGAGATGTTAACACAATGTCATCCTTGTACGTGTATGTATGTGTGATATTCAGCCATGTACAATTAACGCAGTCAGTAGTTTTGACCTTAGGTTATGTTTTTATCCAACTCATTCCTATAAATTATTCCATATTGGGTTATTATAACCTCTCCCACATCTGTATCTGTTCAGTATATACAACAACCCAAAATGTTTGACAACAGACTGAAGGCATTCGTTCATGATACCATTTTTGCTCTGTGTTTAGAATAATGCTTTGACAGTTGAGGATTTCCACCACAAGCTACAGGAAGCAACCAATTTCCCTCTCAGACCATTTGTGATTCCATTTCTTAAGGTATGTTCATAATTAGCTGAGAATTAATGCCAATTCTTGAGAAAAAAATGCACTCTCTTTTCAAAGTTTTATCTGCTGGTTTGGCTGAAAACTTCATGTTTTAGATTTGGAAGGAGTTTGAACTCTTTTCTCAGACTTTGACAGGTCATTTTTTTCAATCCAAGGAAACACAACATTTGAAATGTCTAGATTTAATTCTCAAACTCAAAGATGATTGCGTTATTTACTATTACTCATAGCATTGGTACATTGATAGCCCATCTGAGAAAGATGATGAGGACATAAAACTGGACATTTCCTTCCTGTAGTCTCTTGTTGCATTTTAAGTGTGTTATATATGTTGAGTTATTATTGCGCTTGCCAGTCTTGGATTGAACCAATTAGACTCTAGTCTTAATAATGGAAGCAAGTTTGGGGGTTAATCAAAGGTGCAATCTACTGTGCCCACTGGCATTTAAATAACAATGGAATGTCTAATTGTACTGATTGAAGTACTGACTGATTGAAGGCAGAATTGAATATTTACTTGCTTGAATTTAAACATGCATTGATTTTTCTCACTATGGCAAAATTGCCTCATTTGAGTGAGACACTTTTCAAAAAGATATTTATCAAATCGAGGGGTCATGTAGGTAACAAAAAGTATTCCAACTGAAACTTGTGGCCAATGTTTTATCATTTATTTCAAACCTTGATAATAATGGAATTGCAATTCATTCTCTTTAGCTTGCATAATTTCCTTGCTGTATGATATAATGAAGTGGGTGTCATGAAATGCAAGAGATTGGGAGAAGGTTAATGTGAATTTTGTCTTCTTTTAATTTCATTTGCGGGATTCAAAATATTCATAATAAGAGCTGCATCTTGGCCCCCTAGGCTAATCTGTCGCTTCTGCAGAGGGAGTTGATGCACTGTGCACGCCTCGCCAAAATGACGCCATCGCAGTATTACATGCAGCATGAACAGCAGATCCTGGATAGTAAAGCATTGCCAGTGGAGGCTGAGACCTTGCCAGACATCAATGAAAATGGCAAGAGGAGAACACCGGATGAAAGGTGAGACACCCACGTCCTGTCCCTTACCTAGAACAATCTCTTTAGGGATTATTTGCTGAGTCCCATAATGTCTTTGAGATTTTATGACAGCTGTGTAGACACATGTGGTAATGTGGTTATTTTCAAGAACCAGTACTTCACTTTCATGAGACAACAGGCTAACAAAGTGTTCATGTGATTATGCTCAGAGTTGCTCTGCTAAATGCAACCCAAGCATAAATCATGCATGAATTGGCAAGCAATTGTCTGGAATTATAAATGGGAAGCCATGTTTTGCTTTATGATAAGGTTGAGGCTCTATTAAAGTCAAGAAAGATTAAGAAAAAAAAAATCTTTAAGTAAGTTCACGTAGTGTTTTAGGAGGGAAGAAAATACTGGGTTTTTGCTGCTGAGGAAAAAAGTGAAAACGTGCACATCCTAGTATTACCCCTGATCATGGGGCTGTCCATGTCTGAACTATTTCACAATGTAACCTGTCCCAACAGTCCCGTGAAGCCATGTACCCAAATACATGTCACTGACTTACGCATTGAGTATAGGTATGCTCCCACCCAGGAAAATATTGAAAAATAGATTCATTGCAATTAAAAACAATTTTGTTTGTGTCAAACTGCACATACCTGAAATGTGACCGACAGTAACTGGAGTGCACATGCCCTAAATGTGATCCAGCTGGACGTACTGGTACAATGTACGGTTTGCGCACAGCCATGTGAAGATAAACAGGTGGTTGTTGAGACGTCGGATGTTTATGTCCGCGCACTGATGTAACTGTGGGATGTAACTCTTTTCGGTACCATTCACACAGCTCCTGGCAAATATTCACCCTGTTTCCCAAAAAAAGCACAAGAAGAACTGCAATTTTGATCGCGATTTGAATTGCAATTATCAGTGAGGTTTTATCGATCACACTATATCACACACCTAAATGAAGTCAAGCAAGTGATGATTGTTCCAAATTTATTTTCAGAGATGGTTGCATTTACCTTAATATCTAAGAGAAAATAAATGGCTACTGCTTATGCCAATAAATTTGAAATAATCGTGACAAGAGAAGAAAGTGGAAAACCATTGGTAAAACTTATTAAACTGTCACCTTATTTCAGAATCCTAGGAAGACCCAAGGAGAATGGTGCTGAGCATATGGCAGAGGTCCCCGTACCCAAAAGGCATTGCTCAGGCAGTCCTGGTAGTGTTCACCTTACAACTCCCCCTCAAGCACCTAACCACTACCCTGCTGCTATGCCTCATCATCAAATCCGCATGGAAGACCTGGCCCATGCAAGGGAGATGAGAGAAATGGCTCGAGATAGATATGAGAGGGAACGAGACAGGCATCCAGGATATAGTGAGTGTACACTCACACTTTCTATTTGTTCGCAGTTCACACTGAACTCAAGCTTTTAAAGTGTAACATTTCATTGAAGCAGGTTACATCAAAGTAAATAAATAGGCAATATGTTTGCATGATATGGTATAAAAGTAATTCAAAACTGACTGAAAGAATAAAATCCATTCACAATCCTGTTTCTTATCCCAAGAACTCATTAAAGGTATTTCCTTTCATGTATTTTTTTATTTTTACTGGTCATTGGACTGTTATAAAAGTTTTCAAATTCTGATTAAATATTACCAGTCCTGAAATGACGATATTTGCCATAAACCAGTATTCAAATTGTATGATAACCCCCCCCAAAAAAAAAAAAAATACAGCCTGAACAAATGCTTGAAACTTCAATCAGTTGGTATCTCAAAAGATAAGAATGTTGATTTTTCCATGTATCGTATGTTCATATGTCATAGTTAATAGCTTTTGTCGCAATTCAAGAAAAATGGTTCAAATTAGGAATATAAATTGTAGACTTTTCCATGCTTTTCACTGGCCCCTATGAGGTTTCTGAATTGGTGCAGCTTGCTAGTCATTTTACAATTCAGTATCAAACAATGAAATATTAATCCTCCTGTAAGCAGATCCTAGTCATGAATATATGCTGAATGCATAATGTGAATGGCTGACTGATTGGCCTTCTAACTGGAAGATGTAACCAGATCAGGGGCCAGGCATTACAAGCCCAGTATGGCACCTGCAGGCTTTGATTTTCAGCTTTTGAACCGAGGGTTGATTGTGGCACACGTGGCTGCATGTTGACAGCTAGGGAGGAGAAACCAGTGGCCATTTGACCTATTAATTAAAGCACAGATAGCTATTGGCAGCGTTTAGCTAGGAGAGTGGGGACATTTTGTGGTTACTAGGGACTTAGTAGGGAGTTGATTGAAATCTGTATGATGCTTGTGTGTAGTGCCTGGATTGCTTATTCAATATAGCACATACCGCTAGTCCACTTTCAGCATTCAAAAAAGTTGTGACGTTGCAGTTCAATAGTTCATACAGGCATTTCTAATTGCTTTCAATTTTGGAGACCATTATAGCACATCAATTTCAATAGAAATAATTGCTCATGTGGGAAATCATGTCTCCCCAAAATAACAAAATATATTTCAATATAACTGTAAAAAATTAATATAATGTGTGGGACAACTGTTTTCAAATTATTTTTAGAATCGCTGTTCAGTGTTTCAATGCCTAAAATTATTGGCTTTCACTCAATAACACCAATATTTACCCCTTTTGATATTTTGATATAAATAAACGTGGGTAAGATATTTAAGGTGTTATTGATTTTGATCCTGTGTATGACTTGATGATGACGTTATGAATGTCCTTTGTGCATTTACAGGTTACCCAACAAGGGAACACGTTTACCCGGATCATATGTTCCTGGATGACAGGATAGAAGATGAATGGAAAAATGTAGATACTGTAAGTATTCCATCTGTAAGGCCACAGGCTAAAACCTTTTTAGAATCCCTGGAAAGCTTCTATTTTGCACAAAATTGAACAGATTCATAGGCGCACAAATCCACCTTCTTCCTGCATGTTATTTTCCCAGAGGGAAAACATGGAGTGGCACTTTACTGGGAAGATTCCCCAAGCAAGTCAGCACCATGACAAGTATGACGTTAATGTGTTTGATGACATACACATAAGTGCTTTCCATTTTTGTCCTTTAACAATCACAGGATGTGTTGTATTATCAAGCTTACCTGTATGGAAATTGTATGTGTACATTGATGTTTACAACTGACATAATGGTTTGAATATCAAGGGTTAATGCTTATCAATTATCAGTATACCATTTTTGTTTTGCGTATAGATTTTGCAGTGCATTGTGGGCATGGTAGAGAAGACGAAACGTGCTCTGGCTGTGTTACATCAGCGTGGCGTACAGGATCGTGAGGAACTCTCACTATGGGCACGGCGCCATACAGAAACTGCCGAGCAAGAGTTAAAGAAGCGGGACATGATGTCCCACAGCCTGCGACAAAATGACGACCGAATATCAGAAGTCAAGCGAAGGGCTGGTATGTCCAGGAGTCCTCTCAGACTGGGTGAATGCACTTTCCAACATCTTTCATTCGGTGTGTGTCTAGCCAAAATGTCTTCTTTACTCATGTCTATGTTGTCCTTCTTGTCTGTTTGTCCATCATATTGTTTCATCTTAGTCAACTTTGGTTTTGCATGATTAGTGTGACTGTCTTACTGAAACAAATGAAAAATATTTTCAACCACAAGAAAATATAGTTTGGTCTGAGTCAGTGTTTAGCATGCATGTCATGTCAATGTATTTGCCATGATTATATCTTGTAAAACAGTACAAAGCTTCTGAATCATATTACTTTGTACATGTATGATGCACTGCATTGAACTGCAGTGTTGTTTTACTACTCTATTAAAATGCATAGAAATGCACTTTTCGTCAAACATCTGGTGCCTCCCAACCTTATGGGACTAAGCATGCACTTGCCTTTTCATGAGCCATACCGTATTTTTTTGGAATAGCAATAAGATGTCTCTGGGTAAATTCAAATGAGAAGCATTTGCTTGTAGCCTCAACTATTAATGATTAATACAGTAAATCACTGATCAGTTGATCAACACTAATTATCAATTCATTAAAGGTTAACAGCAGCTTTCTTGTGTTATATGGACATTCACATCAAATTTCCTGTTCTTGAATTCAAGTATTTGAAAATTCAACACTTTCAACACAGGTCAACTGAATTCTTTCTATATTTACTCCAGAATTTTATTTCTCATTAAAAATGTGCAGTGTTTGTATACACAAAGGTATTATTATGTAACTTCTCCCTGACAAGAGTCATGTCCTGGTACTAGTTTAGTGGTAGTCCTCTCATGACATCACCAAGAACCTATGCAAGTACGGCCTTCATTGGAGTGTGCCTGTTCCCCCTTTCAAACTGAAATAAAATGATAATAATAATTGCAGTTGACCTTTAATACTTTCTGTGTGCTGGCAGTCACTATTATTAGTATTAGTATATTGCCTGCCTTTCGATAGGCAAAGTGTTCATTCATGTCAATCCTTTGGATGTTGTAACTTAAAAAATTGGTGTTGTTGATTATAGTGTCCTGGTCAGGACATTGTGCTTAGATGAACCCAATACTTAAGGTTTTTTCAGAGGAATTCTTTATAAAAAGCACATACCAACACCTACATGTACCAATGTGTTATAAAACCCCCAACAAATTGAGTGTTCCTTCATCCCATTCTGCCTTGCACATCTGGACCCACCCCTTTCTTGCCAATCTGTATGCAGCCACTTTGCACCTGCAGCACCTAGAACAACACCAACACTCCTTATCTTTAGTCTAAACAAATAATACTCCATTGGCAATAGACCATAGTGACTGGCAAATGTAAACACACATCCATTAGTCTGGTGCTTTCTGTCTCTCAGCATGATATGGAAGTAAGGCATACTTGGTCTCAGCATGGAGGAATAAGTTCCTCCATGGTCTCAGGTGGTGATACATGTATGTATGGAATGCACTGAGTGCTTGGACTACCTTGCCATCCTGCCATTTTGTTCTTATTCACACTTTATCCACACTTGCAAATAAGTAAAATTAGTAAAAAATCCTGCTAGTCTGAATGCAACTAATGCCCATGCCTCTCTTATTTTTTTCCTGAACCTCATGCTTTGTTAAGCTGTCACTGTCAGGATATGCCCCTGAATACATAACTGTTTAATTCCTTAAAAAGCTGGTGGTGATCCAAAGCCTGTGTTGTTAATCAGATATTTAAATTTTCTTTACAAACTGCTAGACTGTCTTGATTAATAGTGAATATAGGGCAGTCTCCTTTAGAAGGATACAGCAGCTAGCATACAAAGGAGGCTGGATTTATGCCAGTAGGCATTACAGGGTCAGGCATGTTTACCCAGGTGCAGTTGTCTGCCATAGTGGCTTTAGCCAACTCAGCCTGACTACACCATGCTGTATTCAGCCCTACTTGGCCAGCACCAAATGCAATACAGCTGTTCACAGTCACATATCAACACTTGGATCCTGCTACTCCATCATTTTCAGACAAAATAAGTTTCAGAACATGAAAGCTGTGACAGCCAGGTTCTGTTTTATTGTGGCTATCTGGGGTATACTGTACCTGACATATGGTAGCCATTAAAGTTTGAATACTCAGCTTGTTATGCTGCCTGCTTGGTTCTGTTTTGGATTTAGTGAGGGGGATGGTTTCTGAAACTAAACACCACTTTTCCAATTACCATAATTTTCTACAGATGACAGTTTTCAGCTTTCACTTTGGAGCTTATGGCCCTTTTTGTGTGTGACTTATGGTCTTTGATAGGAATATAACAAATACCATTTTTTGAGGCATATGGCTAGCAGCTTTTTGGATGGAGAGAGAGAATAGTTCAGCCTTCAGAATGGAAAGAATGAACACAAATGAAACAACTTTATAAACTACTGGAATTTTTCCCTGAGATATGTATTGTCTGTAAAAGAATATCACATTCATATTGAACATTTTTGTTACCCAGTAAACCACTGTGCCCATAATATAATAGAATGGCAAAATAACATTCCAATCTTCTCATTGGCTAGGAAACTGCCTCTCCTATTATGAATTTGTACGACTGATGTAAATACCAGTGATCTCTAACAAAAGAACACAAAGGACAATTTGTGCCTGCATGCTACTCCCAAATGAATAATGATCATGAAAACATATCTTTACAAGCTGTTGCAGGTCTACCAAATATAAGTCAAGTATGTTTTCACACTTTGATTTCAGTAGGAAAGTTTTGGAATGTCTATTTCATGGTGATGGGTCATCAATTCCTTAAATAGAGTATTTAGAAGTTTCTTGTGGCCTTAATTTCAGAAGAAGCCGTGAATGAAGTGAAAAGGCAAGCAGTGTCTGAGTTACAGAAAGCAGTAGCAGCAGCTGAGCAGAAGGCTAATGAGATGGTGAGTGCTGAGAGAGCTAAGCTGGATCAGGCAGTAGTGGATGCCAGGAGACAAGCTGCCGACAATGTGGTCTCAATGCTCAACCACCAGGAGGACTCCTGTGAGGTAAAACTGTCTAAACTACTGCCTGCTCTAACACTTACATTTGCTGTGTATTGCTGTGTATTGGAGGGTTGTAGGTGACTGAGGTACTGTGGGCTAGCAGTATGTCTGATTGTATATCATTCAGATATGAATTCCAAGTGTAATCATGGTGAAGTCTTTGAGAAAGCTACAGGATGACAAAGACCCATATTTATGGTGTTGACTTTGAAAAGAATCAGTAACTTTCTTAATTTATGTGGCATATTTTTTTCGGAGACCTTCTGCTTTAGGGGGCGTTCAAGCTGCTGCAATATCAACAAGTTTTTTTCACAGTAAACTTTATAATTTGTGGCTTCAGAATCATTGGCATAACAATGTTCAATACCAGTAATCATTTGATGTATCTATATATAGATAGTGGACTTTAGTGGTAGCATTTGTTGTTTCCACTTGTTCTGAAACTAGCACACTTTATTCCCAGAGTAGTTAGCATCAAGATATACTATAGCCAGGAAATGCACACATGCATATATTATAAGGTTTTAATATAATTTCTCTGCCTTTGAGAAAGGTCCTGCTGGGATCGAAACGTCAGGCCCACTAAATTTTAAGTTTTAATATAATAATCATGAAATTTAGTGGGCCTGATGTTTCGATCCTAGCAGGACCTTTCTCAAAGGCAGAGTGACAAGGACAACACGGATACATGTGCAAGAAGGAAGGGGGAAGAGAGTGAATAGGACACCGATGAGAAATAAAGGACAGAGAGTAAAGCTGGTAGGGTGAGATCAAAGGGAAGGGCAAGGAGTAGGGTAGAGATTAGTGAGAAGAGGGGGAAAGATCAAAGAGAGAAGTGTGAAGAAGTGAACACAAAAGAAGGATTATCAGAAAGCTGCATGGTGTTAGTCATTACCCTCCTGGATGTTGAGACCATGTGGTTGAATAGTCCGAAGACGCTTCATCCACATTTTCTCATGGCTTAGATGGACAGCATTACTACGGTGACCAAGGGATTCTATGCCCAGTACACTCATATCTGATATCGAATGATCAGGGAGATTGAAGTGATACCCAACAGGGGTGTCCATTTGACCGGTTTTGATTGTAGACCTATGGCCATAGATACGTTTTTGGTCTCACCAACATACTGAACATTACAAACTCTACATGAGATGAGGTCCCCCCCCCCCCAGTATATGATGTTGGAGGTAGTGCACGTGATAGGTCGTGTGGGTAGTTCCAGAAGAATGTCCATTGAAAGAGTCTATTTCCTTAACGTGTCTTGCAAACAATGCATTTCGAGGTACACTTAAATGTACCAAATTTAGTGGGAGGTGAAGTGTCCAAAGGGGGAACCTCTGCTTGGACAATTAAGTCACGCAGGTTACGGGGGCACCTTGAAAGCCACAACAGGCGAATTTGGAATGGCATCAGCCAGACGATCTGAAGTGTGGAGAATATGGTGGTTTTCCTTAGTTATCTTCCTGAGAGGAGGAAGAGAAGGGTGGTAGGAAGTAACTAAGGGAACCTTGGGATTGTTCTTGGGACCTGGTGGCTTTTGTTTGAGTGCCAAACTTTAGCAATGGAGTTCTTCACTTGGCGAAAACTATAGCCTCTAGCAACCAAGTTACTGGCCAATACACGTGTATGGCGGCGAAAGTCGAAAGTCAAGTTTTAATATAATGTTAAAGAGCTGGTCTCTGCCTTTGAGAAAGGTCCTGCTAGGATGCAAACATCAGACCCTCCTAAAGTTTGATGTTTGCATTTTTGCCATTTGAGCCAGTAAGCAGTTTGCAACATTTTTGCATATTACTCTTAGAACTTATGAGGAACTGTGCACTAGGTCTACTGTATTAAAGGGCATAGCCAATTCAGCTTTGATTTTTTCAATATGACATCTCATCTTTTTTTCATCTCAGAATGATAAAATAATGACTTGATGCCTCAAAATATCAGTTTGTCCTTCATTTTAAAAGAATTCCCATTCCAGTCCAACTACATAGTTGCCTTTGACCCCAACACAAATCAGACACGGTTGTGGTCATTTCAAGGTTCAGGCAGGGTTAGAGTGCAGCAACATCACATGACTCATTTGCAACACCAATACACCTCACAGACATGGTTTGCTCTGAATAGAAGGAGCAACTTGGACAAATTGCAAGACATTTACTGAATGACTGAATGATTTGCCAGCAACATTAAGAAAATCAAATGATAAGTGGTGTTATACAATTAAGGTTTGCAATAAATGGGCCATAATCATGTAGGGATTAGGTTTAGGGTTGGTAATTGTCTAGTAGTTAAGTGAGGATGAAGGAGTCTCCAAAATGAACTTATTGTTTCTGGACATGAGATGGCACTACCACTTTCATAAAGCACCCCAATTTATTTATTTTTTGAAATTTCTGTATTGAACAGTTTAAAGTCAAACTGAATAGTTGGTTTATGTTTACTGCTAGATCGGAAAAAAACCCAGAAAGAATGTCAACTATTGATCAGTGAAATAAATTAAGGCCATTAAGAGTGCTCCGTTTTATAGTAATTGAAAGCCCTCCTACAGAAATTCTGACCTGATTCATATTCTGTGGGAACTAGTCACACTTTGCATTACAAAGATCATTTGAAATGACACTTGGTTGCTGACACTCATGATATCATCCAAGCATTTGGCTGGGAACCTACCATATGCAGTATTTACCACTGTCTTTTAAACAGAAGGTGTCATTTATTGAGCTATCTCTAATATGTGTGAGAAAAAGGCCACATTTCGCTCTGCATTGTATGCAGTAAAATGCTTTCACTTTTGCTACAAAGGGTGTAATAAAAGCTTGCCTCACACTGATAGCGCAGGGAATTAAATATAATACTTGGAGGGAAAAGAGAGTGGGGAGTGAATGAGTGGGAAAGTAGACTTAGTTGTTAGCTGTTCAGTTTAGCTTGATTGAAGTTGAATTCATAAATGCTGTAAGAACTGTAAGAATTCAGCAGAGACACAAACGAGCAAGTTCGTTTGTTTTGCATCCTGTTCTTTTTAAAATTTGTGCTTTGTTTCTGAACCATCACCTATTGGATAAGGAAATGTAGCTGTATGTTAAATGTACAAATGCAGTATGCAGGATGTTTTCATAAATTTATTATTTTGCTTAAGTTTTATTGGCATTTTGCCAAAAAGTTCATTGTTCTGGTATTTGTCAAAGATGTATATAGGCAAATAATTTAATCAATTAGGTTTCTTCATGAAAAAAATACTGGTACCAGTATGTTTAAAAGAGCCTCTTAATAAACTGCATATTCATGAATTTGTATTACTTCATGAATATGCTTGTGATGTTGATACTATTGCAGTGATAAGAACTTCGTTTTTGTGTGATGCTGATTGCAGGTTAAGTTGCCAATGAGAATGTTGCCAATAAAATTTTATTTTCAGCTTTTCAAACATTTCTCAAAGGTGCCTGTATGTGGGCATTTTACTCATTTAATTGTTGTTTTTGATTTCACTTGATTCACAGAGTTGTTGGAATTGTGGTCGCAAGGCAAATGAAACATGTAGTGGTTGCAACACTGCCAGGTACTGCGGCTCCTTCTGTCAGCATAAAGACTGGGAGACACACCATCGCGTATGTGGACAATATGCTGCACAATCATCCTCCTCCTCATCACGCACTGAGAGTGGCCCAGTGCCTGCTGCAAGCACCAAACCTCTAGTTGCTATACCAGCTTCCTCAGCAGCAGCAAGTCCTGTTGGATCCAGTCACTCCAATGTATCTGGCGCTGGCTCACCACCTGCTGCAGTTGCTGTTGAATCAACTCGGTAATCTCATTGACATCAGGAATGACATAATAGCCATCCGTAGCTATTCAGAAGACTCAGTGCTGAAACCATGTATTATCCTCTAAGCCAATACCAACTACATGTAGATGGATTTCAAGCTGTCTTCAGTCAAGGACTCTACACTGCATCTCTACACTTTGTACTATGTATATAAACAGAAGTACGTAATATATATATGGAAAAGTATTATTACTTTCTTGCCAGCTTCATCATTGTGTATAAATTTGCCAATCTATCGTCTGGCCAGCGACATTGCAGCATTTCTTAAATTAATTGGGCTTAATGTTTGCAGTTTCTGAAGAGTTTACATTTTGCTCTGTTGTTAAGTTTTGTTTTTATTTTGTTCGTTTAAATCCCTTGTTTAAGTGCTGCAAAACCTCATAGGACAAGAGTCAGCATTGAAGTATTATTAACCCATTAAAGGAGGTATCTATTTGATGAACATGGGAGGGAAAGTATTAGTGGATTTAGATACAAAAATTGCAACAACTACAAAGGTATGAAAGAAATGGTAATGAGCTGTCATGAAACCACATGATAAAAAGTACAAGCAAAAATCGTTTCTTCAAGTTCTCTGAATTTATTTGAAGTCATTTTTTGAAAAATGGCAAAGAAAACATTGCCTGGACTGGGACTTGAACCCCAGACCTCTCATTTTGTGCATCAGCGCTATTACCCTCTGAGCTATCCAGCCCCTAGATAGTACATTATAACCCTCCCAAGTAGTCAACTAGTCTTTGTTGGGGTGCTGGCACCAGTCAGTAGCATTCTACTATTAAGGCTGTGTATCTAAATTTGACCCTTTTTTAAATCAAATTAAACATTTCAAAATGGTTGATCCCTAGAGATGTATTGCAGTGAATGGTTGAATGCTTGTGACTGGCGCCCCCACCCCGACAAAGACTAGTTGACTATTTGGGAAGGCCACCATCTAAGGGCTGCATAGCAAAACTGGTATGAACTGGTACCTGTATGCCAAACCAGAGGTCTTGGGTTCAAGTTCCAGTTCAGTCAACATTTTCTTTACCATTTTTCCAAATTGTTTAAAAGTTCCCAGTAAGTTTTTCCTTTATTTTTTTGACTTAAGCTAATTTTTGTTTAAAATTAATAACACCTCAATCGACCAAACTCAATCCAATAATCCATTCACCAAGACTTGTTTCACCCTGACAAGTTGGGTTGAATGCAGCGAGCTACGTTTGGAAATGCTATTATGATCAAAGGTTTCCGATTGTACCATGTGCAGTGCGTAATGTTGGTAAATGCAGGCTTGGTAGATTGAAGCATGTTCAAATAGCACTCATAGCCAGAAGCAGTGAGTGAACTGTTGCAGTCTGCAAGACTATACCCTTTCTTCCATTCAACAACTGACAAAAGGCTTGTGTGCCTATTCTTAGGGCCACTCATATCCCCTTAACCTTGTGCATGTACTACACACTCTCTGCCCTGCCCTTATCTGCCCTGCAGCTCATTTGAGCAAGCCCTCAGCCAGGCAGATGAGCCAGTAGCTGCTGCCTAGTGCCTGGCTAGCTTCCTTGCTCTTATCTGAATCTTGCATGCATCTAGGCAAGCCTTTAGTGCTGGGTGGCAGCCAGGCCATCACGTGTAAAGCCGTGAATATGTGGTCCAATGCCCGCCAGTCATTAGCTAGCCCTTTCCTGTGCACCTGCATGAGTGCAGCTGCTTCCTCTAGCCTAGTCAATAGGCCAGCCACAACCCTTTGTAGTCAGGGCAGGTGCTGTGCTGAGTGGGCGAGACCATTTCTCATACGATGTTGTAAGCCAGTTTCCGTTTTCAGTTGAAAATGATAATAATGCGACCCTGGCCAGTCAGTAAGAGCCATAGGGTGTACCAGTAGGTCTTGTGGAATATTAGGTCAGTAACCTTTGAAAGCATGTGTACATGTAATAATAGGTACTCAAAAGAGGGTTTTGATGTTTGTTAACAGATAATACTCACTATAAAGGTGATAATCACAGGTTTTTAAAACATTGAATACAATGGATCATTGGAATTACTCTTGCAATTCAACATGCCGAGTGTCACTTTCTTACAGACAATTTGACAATTTGACAAACTAATAGCAAGTAATATGAAATGAACTGAGTATGGTAGTTTAGTGAAATTACATTATATTTTGGGGAAAGCTGCTTTCAATAGGTCCAAAGGGGATTTTAAAATAAAGTAGAAGGAAAGAAATCATTAATGAAATTATAACCCCAGTATTAATGTAACCCGGGTAATTAAGTCATTTCTAAGTTAAGCTTCATCCACAATTGAAATACAAAATGAGATAGCTTACTTCAACAATGGGTAACTTTGAAGTGGTTGAATTCTACTACTTCGTAGTTGAATTGATCAGGTCTGGGATTGTCTCCAATGTCCTAGAATTGGGATTGTTATCCGAGCATGTGCTTAATACGACCCTTTGCAAGTGAAATAACAATATTTGGCCACCATAAAACAAGGTTCTCCTAACCAACCAACATGGACTGGATGTTTTCCTTTCTTGTGTCCACACTGGCCCTATCCTTTGGTGAAAATTACCTGCAAAGCTTAGAAATTATTGTGTGAATGGGGCTTTATTATATGGAAATCCATTGTAGTTACAGATGAAATATTGCTGACTCAGTTTTCACCAATAACAGCGAGTATTATTCCAGCATTAATCAAGCTTCAAGTTGAACTCAATCTTTTCAATGAGATCTCATTATTTGGGAATTCTAGTGGACAAATTCCCATTGGCTTTTATAAGTCAAATGCTGCTGAGAAAAAGGCCAAAATATATGCACATGTCTAAATTTTGTATTGTCTGGACATCCCTATTTTGATTAGAATTTAATCAATTGTATGATTTGTTTTAGTTTTACTCATTCTGTTGTTCTTGCCTCATTTTCAAACATCAAAAATTTAAAAATTATGCCCAGGGGAAAATAGTTGCCAATGATTAGTTACCCATAATGTTAATGTCTATGAACCTAATTGATGATGGATATTGCTTGCCATACTGAAAAAAAATAAGTAGTCACTTATTTGTAAGCCATCAGAATTTACCAAATCTTACCACTCTTTAATTTTGGACAAGCACATGCGCTATCACTGCCTGGATTATAAAGCCAATATTTGTGGTCATAGTGGTGTAAATACTAATGGTGTATTGTTTATTAAGCAGCAATGTTATTGTGGGGAACCTGTGAGGGGAGGATAGATGAGACTGTATAGAGAGACCAGCTGCAAGACCAGGTGCATAGTAAGCCCTCCAGCTTCCAATATTCCTGCCAGTTAAAGACTCCAGTCTTCCCTCCAGCTGGTGGCTCTTTTATCTTAGTCATATTCACCAGGGTCTTTTGTTCATTTGATACCTTAACAAGAGTTTGGACTTCACCATGCAAACATCCAGCTAGCCTAAAAAGAAATGAGTCATATTTACACTGCTCCAGCTTATTTTTGTCCAGCGATTAGGTTCCTTTTTTCAAAAACAAATTGGGATAAACTCATTAACCACAAAAATGGATTAATGCTGCGCATAGCATGAGATATCCATTGGAAAAAAATCATCAGATTTATAGCACCTCCAGCCATAGAGGGCTAGGAAGCTATTGTGTATCCACTTAACAACTGGGTAGTTTGATATTAACATGACAATAGCAGTGATCACTTTCATTGTCCTCTAGGGGCAGGTGCAGTTGGGTGCCAGGTGTATGTGAGGGCAGATGTTAGGGCCATAGGCCAGGATGCTACTTGCCCTTGAAGGTTTCCATTACTCACCCGCAATAAAAAAAGAAGTCAAACTATGTACGCAGGCTGTTAACATGAACCCAATTTGTCAAATCCAAATAAAGCATCATTTGTTGACAAAAGGGGCTGCCCTGGGTTCGTGTGTTTTTCATGAAATCACACTGCCTGAAAAAAACCTGGCAAAGTGTAACCATATTCAGTATGATAAAAAAGAAAACCATTAGTATTTGACAGCTGACTGTGAACATGAATGACCTGTGTTTGTTATGTGTTATGGCAATTTATAATTAACTTTGGTTTGGAGTTGATCCTATTTCTGATGTATGTCTCCTCCAGGACCAGCGTCTTTGTGGCAATTGTGAGACTTTATTTGTTCTCATTAAACTCAACCTTCTAAAGCTATTAAAACTGGAATGAGATTGCATTTGGATATGAATGGAGTTAAAGATAATACATTATTATGTCCCTGCTAATTACATCTGATCAAATTTTCCAATTAAAATGAAGCCTGCTTGTCAAGCCCCTAGAATTTGTTTCTGCTAACATGCTCTCAACAGTGCAATATTTTGCCCAAAATTATATGGTACAGTATATTTCAGGAAATTGAATATTTACCACCGTAAATATGTGTTAGGGAAAGTTGTTACAGTAATTTTTAGTGATTGATTGACAGCTTAATAGGTTTTTATTTAACACATTTGTAAGGAGATTGGAAAATTAAAATAGTAAAGCTATTTTTCCTGTGCTCTAGTGTTTTTCACAATCTCTTTTAAAGACTTTTTCAAAAAGTGACCATGTTTTGAAACATTTAAATTTGAGATTTGAAAAGGTTGAAGGTTTGAGTTAAAGCCATTTTAGGTAAAAAAGATGTCAGTCTTTTTTAAAGAAAAATAGTATGAAGTCACAGCAAGATTTATTACAATTTATTAGAAGTGTTCTGCCATGGTAAATAATCAAAGACCAATGGAACTTAAAGGCTTCAGAATTCGCTGATTTCAGTTTGTAAACCCATCAGAATATTGGTGTACTGAATTGTTGATAAATGTAGGTTTTCTAGCTGTGAGGGAGCTAGCTTAAAGCTTGTTACTTCACCAGAAAATAGACACCAAGCTTCGAAGTTTTCCTTTCCAAACTGAATTTAAACCTTCCCATTTTTGATGCAGAAAAAGTTATATTGAATGTTTTTGGGGGTTAATGATGGAATTACATGGCATTATGGTGTTCAACAATGGTATTACCTTCAACCTATGTTCATGTACTAATTTCCTTTGTGAATGAATACTGTATAAACAATGGCACTATTTTGTTTATTTTGAAATTATTAAATAGGCACTGTCATTTCATGCTGTTTGAAATAAAAAAAACTATGTGTACATATGGTTATGCCTAAATTCTGTGAATCCCGAGTAACCATTTGTTTTAAATAAGACCAATAAGCAACTGCAAAATATTAACAACTTAACATCCCACAGTTCGGTGCTGTTTATCCACATGGCTGTGAGCAAAACGTACATTGTACGAGCAATACCAAGTGCGCGCAGTTCGGAAAGGGCCTCCGGCTTGGTCACATTTCAGCAAGCAAAAACCAATTTTTGAACTGCCATCAACTTGGATAATTTGGAAACGCACCTATGGGGTCACATCTATTGAGACCACATGAAATGACAACCCTGACATACAGAGTGACAGACATTCCCCATTAGCACCTTGTGTGACAAGTTATTTTCTCCAGCAAATTTAAGATGGCTTATTCTACAATGGGAAATAACAATGTTGAAGATAGATACTATGTACACCTCATATCCCTGCCATCATACATTCATCCTACTTATTTACATTTTGACAACGATGCAATTGATTCTACAAGTAAATGTATTCATAAGACATGCCTGGTTTGTCACTTGGAGAGAAGCCCTTTCCAGTCAATTTCCTGGATTAGCAGGAAAGATCAAAATTTGCAGAACAAAGAAATAACCTTAATTAAACTCACTAATACAAGACTTAAGGCACTTTCACACTGACAAAATCCTCAGGGATTTCTCAAAAATTCCCCGGTGATTTCGGTTGGGCTATTTACACTACGGAAGAAATCCCCTGGGATAAGCTTTTCCCCGGGGATTTTTTACCCCTGCTCGGGGCCGGGGGTAGGGTAGAAGGAGAATCGCCAGGGTTTTACGATTTCCACGGGAAAATAGGGTCCCCAGGAGTTTCCAAATGGGTCCAGTGTGAATGGTTGCCGGGGTGTTGGTGGGGTAAAAAATCTGTGTGAAAAGGGCTTATGGGAAAAGCAGTGTCAATACACATGTAACTTTGCATCTGATGTACAGTAGTTGATGCTATGAAAGCTCATGCTGTCTTTTACCTGAACTTTGAAGTGCTTCAAAATGCTGGTGTGTGTTAATGGGTTTACCTTTGGACTGAGTGCCACCAGCAAGGAAATAGGAGGAGTGTGCAGCCAAGCCAGGAAATTACTGGGAAGTTGCCCAAGTCCAAGCTTCATTTCATGGAAGTCATCAATCAAGGCCGCATGAAGGCAACTCAAGGTGATGGCAGCAGGAAAGTGGACAAGCTGTGCTCCAATTGCATCATGAACTCATTCACATGCACTGCTTTACACAGTATGACACATGAGCACCAGCCATCCTGAACATTCTCATGTCAACTCCAGAAAAAAATGCAACCTTCACCCCATCACTGGTCAACACAAAAACAAATTAGATCACTTGGATTTGTGAGAAGTTAATGAAACACAGCATTAGACACAAAAGAAATGTAGTCAGCAGTGCCCAAGGGAGGTCAATATTGACAATGCATTCCAAATCAATCAGCAGCATGGTGCAGAGCAAGGACAGACCCCAGATGATTCAGGCTGAGACAGTCAGTCAGTGACTTTTTATTCAAAGTTACACTATTCACACAACTTCTATCAAATCAAGTGTTTAGACTTATTTCCATACCTTAATTTATTTCATAATTATTAAGTTGTATACAAATGTTGCAAAGTGTTAACAGTCTTAAATGGATAACACAACATTGGTCAAGGTCAAAGAATAGCATCCATATGTTGTCTGATCCAACGTATGCATGAAATAGCACACCTGTGAAAATTTCAGCTCAATCCGCCAACCGAGTCTCAAGAAAATAGTGGGCCTGACATTTTCTCATGGCTTAGACGGACAGCATTACTACGGTGACCAAGGGATTCTATGCCCAGTACACTCATATCTGATATCGAATGATCAGGGAGATTGAAGTGATACCCAACAGGGGTGTCCATTTTACTGGTTTTGATTGTAAACCTATGGCCATAGATACGTTTTTTGAGGGTGTTTTTGGTCTCGCCAACATACTGAACATTACAAACTCTACATGAGATGAGGTATGATGTTTGAGGTAGTGCACGTGATAGAGCCATAGGTCGTGTGGGTAGTTCCAGAGGAATGTCCATTGAAAGAGTCTATTTCCTTGACATGTGTCTTGCAAACAATGCATTTCGAGGTACACTTAAATGTACCAAATTTAGTGGGAAGTGAAGTGTCCAAAGGGGGGAACCTCTGCTCGGACAATTAAGTCACGCAGGTTACGGGGGCGCCTGAAAGCCAAAACAGGCGAATTTGGAATGGCATCAGCCAGACGATGTGAAGCGTGGAGAATACGGTGGTTTTCCTTAGTTATCTTCCTGAGAGGAGGAAGAGAAGGGTGGAAGGAAGTAACTAAGGGAACCTTGGGATTGTCCTTGGGACCTGGTGGCTTTTGTTTGAGTGCGGAACTTCTGGGAATGGAATAGACTTTAGCAATGGAGTTCTTCACTTGGCGAGAACTATAGCCTCTAGCAACCAAGTTACTTGCCAATACACGTGCTGAAACACAGATAGAGATATGGGGGGTAGTAAAGTAATGTACAGTATGTAAATGTTGCAAAACCCTTAACATCCTAAATGTAGATCTTTAAAATATAGAGGGCCTGACGTTTCGATCCTAGCAGGATCCTTCTCAAAGGCAGAATGAGTGTTTGTAGACTTCTTATAGT
Organism: Luidia sarsii; assembly: GCA_949987565.1. Taxonomy (NCBI): domain Eukaryota; kingdom Metazoa; phylum Echinodermata; class Asteroidea; order Paxillosida; family Luidiidae; genus Luidia; species Luidia sarsii. The sequence continues at coordinate 11,846,380 of OX465110.1, forward strand.
ATGGTCAACATTGCAGGTACCTCCACTCACTGATGATTCCAGTGTTATAAATAAATACATCCCCTAAAGCTGAGCATTCTTGTAGCCTTAACCACTTCACACCGAGCCACTTTCCAGTGCCCATCACCCCCCCCCCCCCACACAGAGGCTTTAGAATATTGTGCCATTTAAAAGACTTGCTAAACAGTCAGGAACAATAAATACCTCAGAAATAAATCAATGAGTACACTATGTGTACAAGAAAGTCAAGCCTGGCAAAACCGGACGTCTATGTGGCTTTTGTCATGCTACATATTGTTTTGTAGTAGGCTGAAAAGAGTCTTTGTTTAAAAACTTGGACAATAGTGGTGCCTGGATTCGGAGGGCCTGGTAAAGCAACACCACCAGTGCTCCGAATTCAGAGGGCCCTGTGCGAAGTGATTAAGAAAACATGTTTTTTACAGAGGTCATGGTAATTTGGGAATGGGTAATCATCACAGTAATACATAACAAAGAGATAGCATACAACCACACTGATGTATAGAGCCAATGCTACTATCATTGCACTGAAAAATAGACAGTCTATTGAACCAAGTGAACACAAGACCTGTGATAACCAGCACAGCGCCCTCTATAGTTTGTCACCTCCTTTCATTGATGTCATCAGGATATACATACTCTCCTTCCTCTTGTTCATTTTCAAAAAAATGATTGTCTACTGAGCATATGGAGGTCAAGCCCAGTACAGTAGCAATAAGGCAGAGACCAATAATTGCTGTGGACCAGTAAGCTGAATAAAGCTGCAGTTGAAACCCCAAAAGCCTGTCATAAGAGATAACAAGATTCACAATATTAATGAAGGATATGCATTGGCGACAGTCATACTGGATTTTACACTGAATACATGGCATACTGGAAAAAATCAGGAAATGACCCTGGTTAGAATGGTTGCAGATCCTCCATGCCTCCCTGCTGCCTACAGGCAATCGCATGGAACTCATCATGACATCATCCATCGTGAGACACATCATGTATGCCAGTAACATACATAAATCATGGCAGTCACTACATGTCCATTATAAAGTATGACGGTCATTGCAGTCCTTCATGAAATCTTGTAAGGTTAATGTCATATCACACTAGGCAATATACATCAAAGGCAACATGAAGGCAACCACCTGCACAACCAAGACTGATGTAACATAGGGCATTCCTCTTACACTGTCTTCATCTCACCAAGATAATCATTTCAACATTCAAAGGAAGAAATCTTTCAGAAATCATGAAGACTGGCTGGACTGGTTCGCCTGTACATTGCATGGAGTGACTGGCATGACCCTTTAGAGACACCTACATGTGCACTTCATTACTCAGTCTACACAAAGACAGACATTGGCCTCACCCAGTGGAACATTGTACAATGACATCATTGTATCCATCAGAGTTGAAATCTGCAATCACTATTGGTGCTGATGGTTGACATGGTAGAGAATGATGCGTGATGACCTCACCATCCACCAATGAGATCAGGGCCAGGGAATCCCATCCGACTAGTACTGCAGCATTCTGTCCAGTGAAAGCAAAGTAATTAGCAACCTGACAATGTAACCTACATGTATTATTCTGGCAAAATACCATACTCCACTAAGACATGCCATTGTTCACATAAGAGACCTAATTCAAAGCTAGAGATGCTAAAAGATCCACCCAACTGAACTATTATTAGCTCTTCTGATATCCAAAGTGAATTACCTTACCATTTTGCCATAAACTTGAAGTGCTGTTTTCCATATACCTGGCTGAAAGGCATTATGATAGATGTCTACAGTTTGCTGAGGGAAGTAGTGTCTACTTTTAAATACTGTCTTGACATCATTCCACTTAGCAATGGTGTCTACCTAGAAAAGAATACAAAGAAATCTGAAATTTGCTGATGTTTTTTTCTCTGAAGCAAAACTATCTGTGCTGGTGTAACATTGCTAAATATTCAAGCTGCTATAACCAGGTTTGTGACTTCGGATTACACTTTAATTGTGCACATGATTGTTTATGAAGCTTGGGAAACAAAGCACCTCATCGAGGCTTAGACACTGTTCAGCAGTGATTCGTGGGCTGGATAGTATGGTCAAGTGTCTGTAAGCTTCTTCTTAGATACAAGATATTAACACTATCACTGCTGCATTTGTTACACTGTTATCCTTGCAAAGCAACTGCAGAAACCAGCCTAAAAATGATTCAACCATGTTATCTGATGCATTTAGCTTCATTGTGCAACGTATACCTTGAAAATTACAATACTTGAACCAAAGAGGCCAGCAAACCATTGCACTATTAGCCCCGAGACAGTGTATCATGAGAATTCTCCGGCTTAGCACTAAAAGTGTTAATCCTGGTTCAGTAAAAAAAAATTGTTTTAAGTTTACATCGTAGGAGAAGGTTGACAAAACATGTCACAAGAAAACGATTGCATTTTACAAAAGAAAATAAATGACTTACATGTACAACCACTTGAGGTTGCTAGTAACATGTGATAACAGTTTATAGCGTAACATACCATACACAAATGTTGCAAACTGTTTACTGACCCAACTGGCTCAAACGCAATTCCCATTGATATTAAATGCTAATTAATGCTAATTAATGAGCACAGTAGATAGGTGTCTGAGTTTCCATATGTTTTACTGGTACCAGCATTATCTGTGCAAGATTGAATTACTTCTTGGTCACTTGCCAAATTGTCATCATACTAGATATATGCACTCAAATGGAAATTTTTCTACAAGTCTTTATCAAACAGCATTGTAAAAAGTTAAAAACCTTCAAAATTGTTTGTATTAACAAACAACGCAGTGGCTATTGTTACGGCAGCCGTAACGCAACTTCCATTTTCTATAGTTACGGCACTGCAACTGCGCAAGCGCGAGGACATGTCAAATTTTGTTGCATGGGGTATTAAACCCCACGTGCTCAGGCAGCGCCGCCTCAAGCTTAGTACAGGCACAAGAAACATGGCAAATTATCTGGCTGTAGGCACATAATTTGCTTGACTTGAAGCAATACCCGTCAATATCGGAATGGAAAAAGGTGTCTTTTACAATCATGTATATAAGAAGCTCTCGCAGGGTGAGATCGGCAAAAAACGGGTCCCTAACAAAGTCGTCAGCAATGCATGTACTACGATGCCGACTTCGCGTGCTTGCATGTGGCGGCAGAAAATACGAGAAGTCATTCGATTTTAGGGAGGTTTAAAAGACCACTATACAAATTATAAAACTATTATACCTATAAATCAACGTTGTAATTTTCTTTAATCAAACAGTGGCAACAAATTGACGAATGTATCATGCAAATGCAACAAATCAAGATCAAGCACGACGGCCAGACGGCAGCGTCGCCAGCTAACATCGCACTTCCAAAGTCCTCGCGCTTGCGCAGTTGGAGTGCCATAACTATAGAAAATAGAAACTGCGTTACGGCTGTCGTAACAATAGCCACTGCGAACTTGTTTCAAGGAGTTTTTAGCCATCATTGGAGAAACATTGATAACAAGGTTGTGCAATCTGCTGGCAGTCTGCCAAAGCTTGCAGATCACATGCAATATATGTGTGGTTTACAGCCTTCAAGTAGGCCCCATATGGGACCATGTACATTTTATAACACCAAAGTTTATTGAAAAAAAGGGGGGGGCGATTGGGCAGATGTGCTTGGATATACATGTATCTGGTTGTTAAAGTGCGAGAATGTTCACACACAAAAGACTGTTTGTTAGAATGGGCAATATTGGATGTATATTTGATATATGTACTTATAAGTGAGCCTGCTTTCGTGCTGAGTAAGTTAGGGGATGATGACATCAGAGTAGACAAGGGCTGACTGAGGTAGACACAAAGAAGCTAAAAGTGCCTTTAAAGGTAAACTGATGTCCAAAAAATTGAAAATCCTGATTTGGCATTAAATATGTTCATTGGTACATTATAATTCCAGATCAAACATAAATTTTGTGTTTCAGGCTTATTTGAAGCTTTTTTAACTAATCAAAATTATGCCCATAGTTATTGGGGGCACTGTTTTTTACGTCATGGGGTGAAAGCAGATTGTGAATGCAGATTTTTTTTCCTCCCCCCACGAAGGTTGTATACCGGTACACTTACATAATCGGAGTAGTTCCCTTACACGTTCAGTAGGTAATGCATCATTTTTTAGCGCGGCCCCAGTAAAACAAAAATGTGAACAATTTGTTGACGTCTGAGACGTCTTTGCACAAGCTTTTCCTTTGAATTCTATGAACTCTCAGTCGATAACAGAGATTCTGAAAATAGTTTTCTGATGACAAACACGTTGCAAAACCATACCATACATACATGTATACCATACATATTTTGTGATAGTGTATGTACAGTATTGTGGATTGTCCTGGAGTTATATAAATCTTAAGGCCTGGTCTGTTGCTTAGCAACAAGCCCCTGCAGTGGGTCTTGAGAACCTGATACTGTGGTCAGGGAGCAGGGATTAGCCCAGCCCAGTTCACCACCAGCTGTCTGAGTGAGTACATGTGCCACACACTTCCTCCAGTACTGGGTAGCCCACTACAATTTCTAGCCTGTAGCTGATTTCTAGCCTGTAGCTGTGCCGCGGCCGCTGCAAGTATCAGATGTCTGCAAAGGTTATGGCTTTGTGACGCCCGACGACAGCAGCGAAGACGTCTTCGTCTATCACTCTACCATTTATATGGACGGCTTCAGAAGTCTGGATGACAACGAGGTTGTAGAGTTTGTTTACAAGATCTCTGATAAGGGCCGTAGAGCAGTGATAGTGACGGGACCGAATGGCTGCAAATGTAGAGGGAGGAAACGGAAGAGGAGTAGACATGGCAAAGGGGATAGTGTGAAGGTCTCCACTCCTAAACAGTCTGTGGGTCGTGCGCTCACATTAGAGTGGAAACAGACTGTTGAGAGTACAGCGAGCCCTGCCAGCTCATCACCCACCACCTACAGATTCAGGAAGGAAGAGACCAGAGCGACCACGCTGACGAGATGGATGAGGCAACACTGGTTGTGCAGTTTGCATCCTCAGAAGGCAACACAGAGAATCTCCATCCGACTACCTCTTCAGGAGGAGCCAGAGCAGCTGGGTCAGACGTCAAGACCGAGGGCACCCACATAGCAGAGGAGCCCGCCTCTGCTATAGCTGCTTCGGATCTAGCGACGCCTGACAATACCGACACTTCAGACAGAGCGCGGTGCCTGGACAAAGCAAAGGAGGCTCCAGTCCCTGAAGCCTCCACTGATGTGCTCCCTGCCTCAGACACCTACCACACAGACCCCTCCGAAGTCACTGACTGTGAAGTCCCTACCACATCAAGACCTAATCCAGTGAGACGTTCGACTCGATCTAGCGCTGGTAAGCACGCCAACCCTCACTGTCTCCTTAGAGCATCCAACTGCCGGATTCAAGTGTCCACTACACCTCTGACTCTTGTTAGTGATGGGCTAGGTGGATGGCTCGATGGTTTCCTGCAGCAAGTCACTCTAACGACTCCGCTTGAGACATCTCAACTACGAACAGCCATTAAGGAACTGTAATTAGAGCCTATGAAAATGGATTTTCCCCATATGATTGCCTATTGCCATAATTAAAGTAATTACTTCAACTTGAAACCACTATTGGTGTGGAACCCAATAGGCGAGCAGGGGAGATTGTGACCAGTCACATTTTGTGATAGTGTACAGTATTGTGGATTGCCCTAGAGTTATATAAAGTTATATCTTAAGTCCTGGTTTGTTGCTTAGCAACAAGCCCCTGTAGTGGGTCTTGAGAACCTGACACTGTGGTCAGGGAGCAGGGATTAGCCCAGCCCAGTTCACCACCAGCTGTCTGAGTGAGTACATGTGCCACACACATCCTCTAGTACCGGGTAGCCCACTACAGTTTCCAGCCTGTAGCTGATTTCTAGATCCATCCATCTCTTATGCTCCTTACACGCCAACCCTTTTCTTTATTCACTTGTACTGGAAAATTAATCCACCGGAAAAGAGTCAAAGGCCCCTGTCACATGAGGCTAAATGGTCTCTGTGAAAACAAGCTTTGAAATGGACACTGCACTGCACGGTTTGACAGGTCGGATTAATGTCAACGTGATTTTTGACGTTCAAATGCGGCTTATTCTCGGATCACCAGGGAATAAATAAACATTTATTCCACTGCTGCAATCTTCAACAACGAATCTGGCTGGCATGTCAACAAATTTGTCAATATTTACTCCTGAAATCGGTTCTCTTGAAAAATGTGCACTGACTTTTTATACATATAAATGAACATAGAATGTAACACTTCCTTGACAAGAGTAATGGAGCAAGTCTTCTTTGAAGATCACCCCATGGTGTTACCGAGGACAACCTCCAAAGGGGCATGGTTGCTCCCTCTTCCAAACTCAAAGGATTTTGTACACTCTTTTTAAAAAATCAAAAAAATATGCATGGATGTATTTTACTGACACCATAGTATTATTTGAATAAAAAAATAAAAATTTCTAAAATGCATCGAAGTTGACCTATTAAGTGCAGTACAGTTTGCATGGTTTCAGCTTTGTTGTTTTGTTTACTGGCCAATCAACAATCTAGGTTCTGTATTAGGGGGTGCCGGATATTCAAATAATTATTCGTTCAAACATCATCTATTCAAAAATTTTGTTCTAAGTTGCAGTTCAAATAACCATTACCAGTTTCAAAAATAGGTGTAAAAGGAAGGACACTGCTTCAGGGTTTTTCTGCCAAAAACAGACAAATGCCGCTACTCAAGAAACTTCCAGCTTTTATTGCCTCAACCGCAATGGATTAATGTCCAATTACAGAGTGCAAGACAGTTAGTACCGCCCATGAAGATTCCTGACGCTAGAATCCTGATTGTTATTAATGGAATTTCCTTTATCTTCCTAGATAGAGGGGCCATTTTTAATTTGAGAACTTTCAATGCGAAGTGAATAAGAAAATCAGTGGCCATCTATTACGATTGAATATTTGATCAAAAAAGCATTTGGAGGTTTGGATAGTAAATGATTTAGCCCTATTCCGCACATGGGTAGGTTTCCATCATATCTGAATACTGAAGGTTGTATGTGAAGTATAGGCCTAATGCCATACTTGTAGCATCAAAACGCTTTCAAAAGTGCTCAAGAAGGTGTACTTTCTTTACATTCTATGGAACTGTACTTGACTCCTATTCTTTGACCTGAAAGTTCTTGCCTTACCTTCCAGTTGTAATGGCCATTTTGTCCATAGCTTGTAACTCTTCCATTGCTGATAAGAAAGACACAGTCCATGCCCATCTTGCTATGGAGTACACTAGCTCCCAACAAATGATTGAGGATACCGGACCGCTTAGCAACACTAAACAAAATGCAAACCATCAACAAGAACTCATCCAATCACGAATACCGGTAACTGCTTGTTCAAAAACATGTACCAGTATTTAAAAAAACAATTGTCAATTTCAATATTCATCTGCAAGCTGGTTTTTAATTCAGTCTCTTGACTGCTATAAACAGTCAAATAACCAGCATTAATAATAAAAACAACAATAATAATACTTTGATCAGCAAAAGCAATGATAATGTGTAAGACTCTCACCTCTGTACACAAAGTGGAGCTACAGCAAGATTCAGATTCTCTTTCACTTGCATCTTCCTTCCAAAGAAAGATTCTGAAAAGACAGAGCACAAAACACAATATAAGTACATATTGCAATTTGCCCCCAAACAGACTCTCATGACAATGGATCAAAAACCAACAGACTTCTCCCACATGATATCAATAGAGTAGCCTAAGAGCTCCATAATTAATGTCCCATTTTCACTGGACTCATGGTTAAGAAAGTAAGTAAGAAAGCTGGCAATATAACAGCCCATGAGGAAGCTGTGTGTGACCTTTAACGTTACCTTAAGTCCACAATAGCTTGCAAAATAAAACCACCTGAAATCTGCCATCACAAATAGAAGAAGTTTGATTGTGGAGTAGCATGTATACAGAAACCATGCACAGCATATGTGTGCTGTTGTGGTACATTGCAGACTGACAATTGACTGGATGCGTTTTTTTACAGGCATTTTACTGAGTCACATGTTTCCACTAGACTGAACGACTCGGGCAAAGTATAGTCAAAGTTACCTAGTCACATTCAAAAGTAATCAATGGGTAAATGGGAAAAGTAACCATTGTCTTGCTGAGTCTCAGTGAGTATTACAAAATGAAGTCCACTTGAAACAAGAGGGTAATTTCTGGCAATGGGCAGCCTGTGTGATATGTATTTATAACTCAGCACATTGCAGTATAAGCATTCCTTTAGCTTACATGGGTTGACCCAGGCTGAAATAGTGCCCAGTATCTCTGCATTCATGCCAAGTAATTTCAGTAGTAATGGCGTCCAATCACAATTTCATAAAGTCATACAATTGGTTGTAACTCAACTCACAAGGGGTAATCAACTGTCGACGCTATATAGGTCCTACAGTTTCCATGCATCAGTATTAAACTGCATTATGTTGATTTCAATTCAGGATGAGTTTGGTAAAAACCATCCACAGGACACATACAGGGATAAATGAAAAAATATGTAATGAAAACATCTACAGAAAAGTTGGAATAGTTTGCAATATGTGCTAAACAACACAGGTAGCTATGACATGCATATGCCCTGAATTCAGGCTCTTCAACATGTCAGAAGATGTGGCCAGCAAGACTTCTACCATTAGTACACCAAGGATGAAAAAACAACAACAGTACAGCAATTTGAAATACCTGAAAAGGAGTCCATGTAGTCATTGGCTGTGCAGATTGATCCATTGAATAACAGTGTTTGAGGTGGGATGCCAGACTTGACAACAGCCATGCAATTATCCACGTGATCTTCATCTAATGTAAAATGAGCTGTAAGAAAGCAATGATAGGACAACAATATTCATGTATTCATCTTGCAGCTGCATACACTATTTGGGCAGGCCACCATCTACTGGCTGATCTCAGGTGCTAGACCTCTGGTATCATAAACCAGAAAGCAGGGTTCAAGTCCTGCTCCAGTAAAATAAAAATATACAATTTTAATAAAAGATTTTGAAAAATGACAAAGAAAATGTTGACTGGACCTCTGTTTTGTGCATATCAGCATTCTTCCAGCCCCTAGATGGTGACCTCCCAAATAGTCAGAAGCAATTCAGCAAGTCAGAAGCAATTCAGCAAGTCAGAAGCAATTCAACCATTAATTGCCATATATCTCCAGGGATCACACCCCCGCTTTCATTCAGATGCAAACAAACAATTGTTGTAAACCTGGCTATGGCAGCTCGGGGATCACACAAAGTGGATGCAGAGGTCTCAGGTTCAAGTCCCGGTCCAGTCAAAGTTTTCTTTGCCATTTTACCAACTTGTTAATATCCAAGTATTAAAAAGGAATTTCCATTGCAAGGTAATCACACAAAGATTACATTGGAAAAAAGGTCTCAATATTACCACAAATTGTATTTGTTTGTGATTACAGTGATAAAATTATCCAGTGTCTACTGGTAATTATACAGTGCCTACTGGTAAATATCCGGTATCTACTGGTAAATATCTGGTATCTAAAGGTAAATATCCGGTACCTAGTGGTAATTATGCAGTGTGTACTAGTAATTACCAGTAGGTTTTTTTTTAAGCCCAAAACATACTGAACTGACGTGGATGGTGTTTATACTGTATTCAATCATGACAGTAGTAAACATCATACAGGTGTACATGTAGTTACCTCTCACTTGATCTACTACATCATTGCTGTCCACATCTGCATGCGTAACTGCACCATCAGTGATCAGCTTTAGTCTGGTTAATGGTCTGCCTCTTGCTAGATCCAGAATTTCAATACCCTGCAAAGGATAGCATGTATTCAAAGACTGTTATCAATGTATATTCACATACTGTATAATAGGTTAGGGACTGTTACTGAGGAATTTCAAAAGAATTTCAATCCTTCAGAAAAGAAGAACGATCAAAGACAATGCATAGCAATATGAAAGGCCATCTTTCTCTTGCACTACAAAATGATCATTTGTGTAAGAAAAAGTACCAGTACACAAAAATAAATATACAATGTACCGGTGCATGTACACTGACGCTGACAACATGCATTCAACGAGGGTTTGCTCTACTTGGGGTATGTTTAAACAATGTATACTGTGTGAAGTGCTTTACCCAATTACCTGCTTACAGGAATACAAGCACCCCTGCTTTCTAGTGTAGACATCTCAATCATTTAACAACCAAGCTGGTCTGAGGCATGTGGTGAATAGAAACATGTATAGCAATGTGTGTACTGCCGTGTTCTATCATAGATATACATGTAGAACAAACCCTCATTGAATATGTAGAACATAACATGTAGAACAAACCCCTCATTGAATTACATTCTCATCAATGTAAAATTAGACCATATCAAGTGGCCTCATCACTGCAAAGAGGTACTATCATCTACATATACATGTTTGCAGATGAAATAACACACTACCTGATTCATGTGTATGATGACAACATTGGGATTCTTGACATGTTCTATGGGGCTGTGTGGTCTCAAGCCTCCAAAAGGTAAGCCAGCCAGGTGCAAGTCATCCAATCCAATCACTGCTAAGACATAAGAAAAGGAAAGGTTCAAAAATAAGCAAGGATATTGGTAATACAAGTGTGTGGGACTTATGCTTTAGACTACTTTTCATGGTACATTTTTTTCAAATTATTGAAAATGGCTGACAAAGTGTACAGAAAGCTACATTAAGAATATGAAAAAACTCATTATTAACCATTTTGCACCGGGTTTTTTTTCAGTGCCCATGGCCACCATAGAGGTTTTTTTTTAACAATGTGTCAATTCCAAAACTCGCTAAAACAATTAGGAACAATATATATTTGTGAAATAAATCAATGAGGGTATACTATGTATACAAGTGAGTCTATCCTGGCACAATTCCTACATTGGTGTTTCTTTTTTAAAGTGATTATCCGTTTGAAAAAAGGGCCTACAGTTCATCATCAAAAGCCCTTTTTACACGAGTGCTGAAAACGCATGTCTGTGAAAATTGGCGCCAGATGTCTGACACAATGGTTGCTTGCAATTTAATCGCAGACATTTACACGGTACAATGCAGCACGGTCGCGAACAATCCTCATTTTTCGGCATTTGCATACGAGGTCAGAAGTTATATTCGTATCATTGGTACTGCGATATCATTTGCACGGAGGCATAGGGTTACCAGTGTTGCTCACAGAATAAAATAATCTTGTCAAGCGCATGTTATACAAATTGTACTGCTGCATAGACATATATACTACTTTACTAGTTCTAGAAATGGCGAAAAACGGCTATAATCATGATGGCTGTCCACGAACAATGTGCACTAAGTTGGTGGCGATGATATGTTGTTCATCTGCATTTCATTCTTACTGACACATCATGATTTCTCGACATTTCTGGCCGCTTTTCATCCAGGCTCAGTAGAAGAAGCATCAGTAAGCATTCGTGAGGCACCATTTTGGAAGCGTTGTGCATGCGTAAAGGCAACATCGCCAACAATATCCTTGCGAACGTCATGTGGGTGCATTTACACAACTAATCTCGGCAATTACTGCACGGATGTTGCATCAATTTGGAGGTCTCGATAGCTGTCATGAATCGCATGGGACGCATGCGATCTTGTGACAGAGATACACTTTTACACAAAAATAGCCAGATCGTCTGGCTGATGCCATTCCAAATTCGCCTGTTTTGGCTTTCAGGCGCCCCCGTAACCTGCGTGACTTAATTGTCCGAGCAGAGATTCCCCCTTTGGACACTTCACTTCCCACTAAATTTTGTACATTTAAGTGTACCGTACCTCGAAATGCATTGTTTGCAAGAAACATGTCAAGGAAATAGACTCTTTCAATGGACATTCTTCTGGAACTACCCACACGACCTATGGCTCTATCACGTGCACTACCTCAAACATCATATACCTCATCTCATGTAGAGTTTGTAATGTTCAGTATGTTGGTGAGACCAAAAACACTCTCAAAAAACATATCTATGGCCATAGGTCTACAATCAAAACCGGTAAAATGGACACCCCTGTTGGGTATCACTTCAATCTCCCTGATCATTCGATATCAGATATGAGTGTACTGGGCATAGAATCCCTTCAGTTGGTCACCGTAGTAATGCTGTCCGTCAAAGCCGTAAGAGAAAATGTGGATGAAGCGTCTTCGGACTATTCAACCACATGGTCTCAACATCCAGGAGGGTAATGACTAACACCATGCAGCTTTCTGATAATCCGTCTTTTGTGTTCACTCCTTCACACTTCTCTCTTTGATCTTTCCCCCTCTTCTCACTAATCCCTACCCTACTCCTTGCCCTTCCCTTTAATCTCACCCTACCAGCTTTACTCTTTGTCCTTTGTTTCTCATCCGTGTCCTATTCACTCTCTTCCCTCTTCCTTCGTGTACATGTATCTGTGTTGTCCTTGTCACTCTGCCTTTGAGAAAGGTCCTGCTAGGATCGAAACGTCAGGCCCACTAATTTTTTTAAAATACCAAATGTCAAAATGCCAGCGGGAAAAAGCTGTGGAAATCTTTTCATGCAGTTCCCAACAAGGACAAAAGACCTGTTTGACATCCAAAAGCCTGGCAGTACAACATCGTTCAGCTCGCGAGTGTATAACTGCACGCAGTATATAAATGTAGTAGGGGTACATCTATCCGGGCCCATGCGGGAGTTTTCCGTTGCGAAATCATATCATACTCATATCATAATCATAATCATATCATACTCCCCGCAGTGACTGCCGGGCCATTCGAAAAGATGGCACTTTGCGGGAATGCGAATTCGACCATAGGTAATTGTAGGTTGTTTTTAACACCCAATCAGATAAGCCAAAATTTTTCTGTGGGTTTCATTCCCCTTTAAATCACAAAAGAGAATTGTTGTCACTGCAAACCTTTTCACCATTATAAGTAATGACAATGCTTCATCATTCTATGATAATGGCTCAGAAAATTTGAATGAACTGGTACTTAAACCCAGGACCTCTGCCAAACATAGGGGGTTCTAGGGTTATTGCCAAATATATGAATATTGGGTCCCTCTTTTTATTATAATTAACTTTGACCAAAATGATATTTTGACAAGAGTGTGGGTATATTCAATGCACCATCAGGCCTTAATGTACAAGCTGCATCATAGCAATTTTACTTCATTGATGTCAACTTCATGAAACTCATAATGCAGTCAAGTGCCAAATAATCAATTAAAATGAGATTTAGTTTAGTCAATTGTATTCAAATCAATTGATAAATTTCACGATGTTCCAGAAAGTAAAAAAAATGATGCTTCATACAGTAAGTAATTTGTTTTTAATATTGAGTAGGAATAATGTATAATATAGTTTAGAGGTGAAATAATGATAATAAAAATCACAAAATCTGCATTCAACCTTTTGTTATGCTTCAAAGAGTGTACTCACATGATGCTACGCTGGGATTTACTTTCAATTCCTCTACATCTGATTGACTGGTTGCATCTTTCATAACACGAGCTAATGTCAGTCTGGTATCACTACCTCGCTTCCAGGAATAAGGCTACAAATTCAAACACATTGAACTGTTCTTCCTTCATACTGTCATAAAATCAATAATCATAGGTACATTGTATAACAAAAGAACAAAATACAATTCTGATAAATAGAGTGGAAACCTTATTCATGACAACCAAATTTCAAAAACCAACTCTTATTCAAAAGTTTTTCTTGAGGTCTGGAATTCAGACAGACGTAACTGAATTTGGATTAAAAAAACACACACAGACTTGTGAAGTATTTTTTGACAAATCCATGCATGCTATGGTCCACAGGACATAATAATTACATTGAGCATTGTTGAGTAGGTCAAACATCTGTGCAATAACGCTCTTGAATTTCACTATTAAAGCATCTATCACATCAGAAAGGGTAAATCCTTCTAAGATTGAAAGTACAAAGCCTGTGATTTTTTTCGCTCTTAAAAAGATTATTATTATGAAAGTAAATACTTCACCAAGCTGTTGAGGAGTGCTTGACTGTACTGAGTCCAGTGTTGCTCACCGGCATGGGTCAAACCTCTACGCAAAGCAAGTTTGAAATGATGGGCTGAAAACAAGTCCTATACAAACAAACGATACAATTTAAATAGCCAGAAAGATGCATTATCTTGTTCCAGAATTCCTCAAGACTCATGAGCTCTTCTAATGAACAGAGTGGGCAATTCTAAAACCGTACCCAAAAAGGGGCATTGTAAACAGGTTTAAAAAGGATTCTACTGAACATTTACTGTGAAGACAGGGACGACAGATAATTGAAGTAAAAATGCTTTTGTACACATTGCAGCCTCTCCCTCAGCACAAACAGTAAGACTTTTCCGCTACGCTGTGTGGCGGAAAAGCCAAACATGATGTTGGGTACACAATAGAGATTTTCCCAAATAGGGGTACGGTACATTTGATCTCTTACTCTAAGTCATAGCAAGAGACAGAAGTGTTTTATTGAAAATAGAAGATTCCAGAAATGTACCCAAACTAGGGTATCAAGGGAAATTCTAGATACACACCCGTTTTGTGAACAATCTCATCAAGTTGTTGATGTACCATTTAGGCATACAAATACCAATATTATCCGTGTCAGCAATCTAATTTACAATTGACCACTTATATCAATCACAAGAAAGAAGTGTCAGCAGAAAAGAACCTTTGACTTATCCCAAACAGCCTTTAGACTGATGGACAGGAGCAAGTTTTACCTCCTCTGTGGTCCTCAGTTCATTGAAGTCACCTGGCAGATGATGCCATCGAATAGTCCCATTCTTACCACTCAAAGCAAAAGTGGAGAAATGATTGATAACAGGATCCATATCCTAGGAAGAAAATCAGATACATTGAAATTGACATCATGTACACATTTCATTAAAGAATCTTTTGATAAGTTGGAATTTTGAGCTTCAGCTCAAGGCAATAAACTCACAACATTGTATTAACTAGTGTGAGAAAGCCCAATTGTATTTACTTTTACTATATATACAACTACTTAATTTTCATTGGTTCCCCTTCATGGTCAATCCTTTAATGCCAAATGGTTGTTCTACATGTATGAAAAACCCAGTTCTTGGGCCACGGGAAGTTGGCCCTTTTACCTCAACACTGCCAACTCTCCCAATACAGGTCAACATGCTCAATCTTGTTGTCCTCTTTTTGTTTCAATCATCATCACTTACATGTACTTGATTGCAACTGTAATTTATGCACATACATGTGCTACAAAAATCACCAAAGTGTTCTCTTTTACTTTTGCTTCCATTGCAGGAGATGAATTACTTTTCCCATTTTCAGTCCAGTGGAAACGGCCCAGTCAATTTTCCTCTAGGCTACTCTAACCAAGCAGGGTTGACAGATGACATCATCTTATATCTCTCTTTTTTTGGGGGGGGGGGGTTGTAACTTGTATCACACGATTTAACAAAATGTAACAAATGTGCTTTACACAGCTGAATGAGAAAACTTTGGAGTTTGCATTTTTTCATGTCCAGGGAAATAACATGAACAATCGGGTAAGGAAGGGCACAAGTGACAATGGAGGAAATTTTCAGTTTTCTCAGTACATATATATTCATAGCAACAGTTAAAAAATACGGTACTTTTGGCCTTTGGTGTTTTAGAATATTTGAACAAATAAAAAGTAAGAAATAAAAAGTCTGAATTTTGATGTGGTTAAGTAATTTTATGCCAATGGTCTGTTGTATGTAAGTAGGGAAATATTTAAAAAAAAGTCTTACCACCTTTCATAAAAAAAAATGTGAGAAAACCCAGGAAATGCCCGAATACGCATTAGAAAACGTCTCAGGTCCCAAATTTTCCGGGCCCTGATACGTTTCCCAAACAACAGCAGATTTTGTCAAATGTTATTGGGAATCTACTTGGCTTAAGTGCTAATTCATGAAGTGATGATCATCGGTAATCGATAACTTCATTGACGCGTCTTCATCCTCTTCCAGAAGTGGTGCTATTTTGCGCACTATTGATGTCATTTTGTAACCTCAAAGGTCAAGCACAGCGCTCTCATGAGCCATTCTATTGCCAGCTCGGTTATACATTAACCATCACCTCAGTCAAATGTCCCAACAAAAAAAGTCCAAGTGGGAACAGCGGTGAGAATCATCCATTGAAATCTTACAACTGTCTCAGTTACATTTCCCATTGTCCAAGTCCGGTTGAAATTATGCTTTGGTTGTGTAAGGTGTTTCCAAAGTACGCCTAGTGCCATATGACACTATTACAGGAAAGTACAACTATAAAATAATTCATCTATTACATTTTTACCTTTACTTCTTCTTCCTCTTCTTTATCATAATTCCTTTGCCAGTTTTCATTCTCTTGGTGGACATGGTGTTCACGTTTCCTATTATGGTCATGCCTGTAAAAGAAAACAGTTACTTAACTACAACATTTCAATGCGTGAGATTGCATGAACTCTCTGAGATATCTTAGATATCTATATCTTCAATCGATTTGTCTCATCCTCCTATTCTTATAAAGTATGAAATTTCATTGTCTCATTCCTACACTTGAATGCATCCTATGCTGGATAATGATTATGCAACATCATAGTGGTAACAACAAAATGGATTTCCCAATAGTAGAAGACAGTCATCATTGACTTGGTCAAGATTTAAAAGTCAGACCAAGTAAGGCCTTTTCAGAATACATGCTACACACCTGTATTTCTCAGAAATTTCTTTTCCTTGGAATTTCATGAGGAATTATAACCCCACTGGTGATTGAAAAAAAAAAATATTGGGGAGACAATTTCCCGGGAATTTGCTTTGTTGATTCACACTGAAGCCGCATTTCCACTGGACGTATTTTTGGTCAAAGTAACCAAGACGATGGTTACTTTTCCCATTTTAAGTCCAGTGGAAACAGCCCAGTTAAATTTCCTCTCCGTTATTTTACCAAGCCGTATGGTTACTTTTACCGGCCAACCTCTGCCCAGTAAAAGTGACCAGGTAATTTTAACCGAGCCGATTAGTCCAGTGGAAACGCACCACTCACTAAAACGCGATTCAGTAAAAAACCACATCCGGATTCCGGCATACGACATAACACGTACATGCACTGCGCACAATGTCTGCTTCGTGTCATGTGCTAAATGTGCACACGTACATGTACATGTACGTTGTGTATCTGGTTGACATTGACCCTCATAAGCCATTATATTGCCAGCTCGGTTGCTTACCCATCATCTCGGTTAAATTGACCAACTCAAAAGTCCACGTGGGAAAGACGGTCAAATTTGACCATTAGAAATTTAACCATCGTCTCGGTTAATTTTTAGTCCAGTGGAAACGCGGCTTAATGGTCATTTCCCAGGAATTACGGTGACCTGAGTGTCTAATCCAGCATGAACTGCCGGTCTTGGTCACAGCACACAACCTCGGGGTCAGCTAAACCAGCCTCAGATACTTACATTTGTTCCTTTTTTCCCAGAAAATATGCATCACCCTGGGGTTAATGCCTACTTAACAGGCTTACCCCTGCTCCATTGTAGATGTAGCAAATCTGCGGGTATGCAATTCCCAGGTATTGCTGGGTTAAGCAACTTAAGCCGCATTTCCACTGGACTAAAATTTAACCGAGACAATAGTTAAATTTCCAATGGTCAAATTTTGCCGTCGTTCCCACTTGGACTTTTGAGTCAGTCAATCTAACCGAGACGATGGTTAAAGTAACCAAGCTGGCAATATAACGGCTCACGACACGCACGACACGACACGAAGCAGACGTTATGCACAGTGCATGTACATGTTACGTCATAGGCCAGAATCCGTATGTGGTTTTTTTACCGAGTCGCATTTTAATGAGTGGTGCATTTCCTAACTAATTGGCTCGGTTAAACCTACCTGGTCAGTAAAAGTAACCATTCAGCTACATGTAGGTTAAAGTAACTGAGAGTAAATTAAAGTGGGCCGTTTCCACTGGACTTAAAATGGGAAAAGTAACCATCGTCTTGGTTACTTACTTACTTTGACCAAAATAAGTACAGTGGAAATGCGGCTTTAGTGCGAAAAAGTCTGTTGCTGTAGTGTGAAAACATCTATCAGACCACTCCACTAGCAATTCAAATGGGATCCTTAGAAGTCACAATTCAGTCATTTCAGTGGTGAGTTAGACTTGTTTTAAATTACAATACTTACTGAATGGTGGATTTTTTGTGGTATCTGTCCCCCAAGCTGGCTCCTACAATAACCATGCCTCCATCATTAGGTTTGAGGCTGTGACTACTTACTAGCACTGAGATTTCTCTGTTCAGACCAACAAAGCAATACAAAACATTGCACATCAGGCTTTAGTTTTCAAGGAAAATTCTAAATGATGCTTTGGTTGTTTTTTTTAGCATAGTTTATCTGTATTTTTTTATGATCTGGTTTTAAATACTTACATAAAAAAATGCTTTGAAAATTTGAAATTTTGTGATTTACTTGCCACTTGATCAACAAAAGGCTGTTTTAAATGTTGGCTGATGACAAACAATTCTAGCTCTTACCTGATATAAAATCTGTTATTCTGCACAAGCATGAGCTGTGTCTCCCAAAGAAGATTTAGATTGTGGTCATAGCACAACACCGTCCAATCAGCTGTAACAACAACAACCACCTGCAACAAACCATCCATATCAAGCCTAGAATTAGTTGTATGTAAACCAAGCCTTCTAAGCTTTTGGCAAAAGACAATATGTAGTGCAAAGATGGTATATTATACACCATAACATATTATGCCATTTATCAAACAAAATATTTAAAGGAAAACTAACAATGATTGTTTTAATTTGCAATTGGGATGTGTTTATAAACTGTACAAGTCAAACAAATAAAGGAAAATCTGAGTGGAAACTTTTGAAAAAAGACAAGAAAAATGGGAAAGAAATCTTTGAACGGACCGGGACTTAAAACCTTAGACATATGGATTTGAGCACCAGCATTCTTCCCATCTGAGCTATCCAGCCCTTAGATGGTGGCCTTCCCATAATAGTCAACTAGTCTTTGCCCGGATTGGACGTGCCAGTCAGATGTATTCAACCATTCACATCTGTATATTATACAGGTGTGCATCATACTAACAGAATACATGTAGTTAAAAAAAAAAGAAGTCAGAAGTCTGGGTGCATGAATGTTCACTAAAACTTGTAATATCCGACCATATTTTGCATAATCATCCTGGTAAATTCACCCTTATGCCCACCCTCAAAACAGTAAAGAACAGATAGGGTTACACTGTACTTTAATAGCAAATTTCACAAGATGCATAATTTTAACATACATGTAGCAAAGTTTGATATGTAATTCAGAAAGGGTCATAATACTATCTATAAAAAACAAAACACATACAATGTCTAATAATAATGAGTACCTGTTTACGTATTTGCAATATTGACTGGTACATCTCTAAGTACCCTGTTGCCAATGCTTTAGGCTGCCTGTCTATAGGGCTAGCCTTCCCTGTTACCAAGGTAACCTCTTTCTGCAGCTGCATATAAGGAAGTGCTTTGGAAGACTTTGAATGTGGAGGGATCTTCAAGACCTGCAGGTGTGGCTCTTTTGTAACCATAAGAAGTTCTAGGATAAAAGAACAAAATAGTTAGTTGCTCATTGCTGAAAGGTCAAGTGCTTGATCCAGATATCAAACATGAAATGCTACATGACTGTTGACATCTTTACATGGTAAGCATCTGATGGTTAGGCTACTTGTCCCTATGGCACAAAGAAATCCTCACATCATTCAACATGTATATCGTGGGAGGCCCAGTTTTCGACGGTACACGTTTTCGATGCTTGGCCTTCTAACTCACATCGCACGATGAAAACAACTCCGTATAACGATCGCAGACTTCGTTTCCGGTTTGTTTCCTGCTCTTTTTCCATCACCGAAAATGTTGAAAGTTAAGGCTCTTCCAGTAGGCCAAACTCCTGTGATTCAAAAAGTTGTTCTTTTGGGGTCTATTTACCTAGGTATAAAATTGGCAGTTGCTTCGTAGCTCCAGTTTTCTTTATTGTTGGTCCTAAAAAAAATCTTAGTGTACCATAACAAACCTCCACATACGTAGAAAAAAAATATATCACGCAACTTGAGGCAGCCCATTCTGGGTAAAAACTATGGAGGTTCCTGAAAACCCTGAAAGATGAACAAATAAACCGTACAGGGAAGAATTTTACAGTGCCACACAGCATTTTGAGTTATTCCAAGAATTTATTTTGAGTTCGGCTTCACTGGTACATGTACACCTTACTAAACACCACCGTCGAAAATAGGTCACGATGCTTACTGCACGGTGAGCCGTGGACATCAACAAAACCGGGTAATCTGACGGAAATGACAGGCTTGATCAACATTCTCAATGATTATTCTAATGGTCTGTGGTGTGAACAAAGTGACTGAGAGCTCTTTTAGTGCGATACTTTCGTTCACATTGGTCAGCTTTAAGAAGAAAAGGCCTTATATCGTCAAAAACCGGTAACTGGAGGATATAATTATGGCAACTTACATCTTGTACATGTAGCTTCTGACTCTAAGGGCTACTGGACATCAAGTGGCATTTGACACTTAAAATGTATTTTATAACAAGCTGACACCAGTCAATAGGGCCTACTCATATGACAATTGGTATATGTAGTAGGTATAGTACATGTACATGTACCTGAAGGGCTAGCTTTTTTTATCATCTGTCAACATACACAGTACCTCACTTATAAATATGAATATTCTTACCATTTATATCATCGCTTTCAATATCAGAAACGACTGGACTAGGTCTGTGGAAAAAAAATGCAAGAAGAATTGTTTCCTTTTCTTAAATTGTTTTTATTTTTTAAATCAGAGAAAAGATTCCATTCTCTGGTACTTTATATACAGAGACTGTGTTTACACCGATCCTGCAGTGATTGCATGTGGAACAAAGGAAGCATGGAGGTCATGCCTATCCTAATGTAACATCATGGTTACCTTGCAGAATCACCTAACAAACCGCTCACTGTCAAATGCTAGCCGGCTAGGATAAGGGTTGGCTGGGGGAAGGGCTAGCTAGGGAATGGCTAGCTGAGAGAGGGGCTGGCTAGGGAAAGGCTGGCTGGGAAAGGGCTGGCTAAGGAAGGGCTGGCTAGAGAGGGCTGGCTAGGAAAGGGCTGGCTAGGAAACGGATAGTTGAGGGAGGAGCTGGCTAGGGAAGGGCTGGCTGGGGAAGGGCTGGCTGGGGAAGGGTTGGCTAGGGAAGGGATGGCTAGGGAAGGGCTGGCTAGGGAAGGGCTTGCCAGTGAAGGGCTGACTAGGTAAGGGATGGTGGGGAAGGGCTGGCTGGGGAAGGGATGGCTTGGGAAGGGTTGGCTAGGGAAGGGATGGCCAGGGAAGGGCTGGCTAGGGAAGGGCTGGCCAGGGAAGGGCTGGCCAGGGAAGGGCTGGCTAGGTTAGGGCTGGCTAGGGAAGGGCTAGCTGAGGGAGGGGCTGTCTAGGGAAGGGCTGGCTGGGGAATGGCTGGCTAGGGAAGGACTGGCTGGGGAAGGGCTGGCTGGGGAAGGGCTGACTAGGGAAGGGCTAGCTGGTGAAGGGCTGTCTGGGGAAGGGCTGTCTGGGGAAGGGCTGGCTAGGGAAGGGCTGGCTAGGGAAGGGCTGGCTAGGGAAGGGCTGGCTAGGGAAGGGCTGGCTAGGGAAGGGCTGGCTAGGGAAGGGCTGGCTGTGGAAGGGCTTGCTGGGGAAGGGCTTGCTGTGGAAGGGCTTGCTGGGGAAGGGCTTGCTGGGGAAGGGCTGGCTAGGGAAGGGCTGGCTAGGGAAGGGCTGGCTGGGGAAGGGCTGGCTAGGGAAGGGCTGGCTAGGGAAGGGCTTGCTGGGGAAGGGCTTGCTGTGGAAGGGCTTGCTGGGGAAGGGCTTGCTGGGGAAGGGCTGGCTGGGGAAGGGCTGGCTGTGGAAGGGCTGGCTAGGGAAGGGCTGGCTAGGGAAGGGCTGGCTGGGGAAGGGCTGGCTGGGGAAGGGCTGGCTAGGGAAGGGCTGGTTAGGGAGGGCTGGCTCTTGAAGGGCTGGCTAGAGAAGGGCTGGCTAGGGAAGGACTGGCTAGGGAGGGCTGGGCCAGCTGGCTAGGGAAGGGCTGGCTAGGGAAGGGCTGGCTAGGGAAGGGCTGACTAGGGAAGGGCTGGCTAGGGAAGGGCTGGCTAGGGAAGGGCTGGCTAGGGAAGGGCTGGCTAGTGAAGGGCTGGCTTGGGAGGGCTGGGCCGGCTGGCTCGGGAAGGGCTGGCTAGGGAAGGGCTGGTTTGGGAGGGCTGGGCTGGCTGGCTCGGGAAGGGTTGGCTAGAGAAGGGCTGGCTAGGGAAGGACTGGTTAGGGAAGGACTGGCTAGGGAAGGGCTGGCTAGTGAAGGGCTGGCTGGGGAAGGGTTGGCTAGAGAAGCGCTGGCTAGGGAAGGGCTGGCTAGGAAAAGGCTGGCTAGGAAAGGGCTGGCTAGGGAAGGGCTGGCTGGGGAAGGGCTGGCTGGGGAAGGGATGGCTAGGAAAAGGCTCGCTAGGGAAGGGCTGGCTAGGGTAGGGCTGGCTAGGAAAAAGCTGGCTAGGGAAGGGCTGGCTTTAGGGAAGGGCTGCCTGGGGAGGGGCTGTCCGGGAAGGGCTGGCTAGGGAAGTACTAGCTAGGGAAGGGCTGGCTAGGGAAGAGCTGGCTGGCTAGGGTAAGGGTTAGCTGGGGGAAGGGCTTGCTGGGGGAAGGGCTGTCTAAAGAAGGGCTGGCTAGTGAAGGGCTGGCTACCGGTAGGGAAGGGCTGGCTAGTGAAGGGCTGGCTCCCGGTAGGGAAGGGCTGGCTAGGGAAGGGCTGGCTGGGGAAAGACTGGCTAGGGAAGGGCTGGCTAGTAGTACGTGGGGAAGGGCTGGCTAGGGAAGGGCTGGCTAGTGGAGAAGGGCTGGCTAGTGGGGAAAAGCTGGCTGGGGAAGAGCTGGCTAGAGAAGGGCTGGCTGGCAGGCTGGGGAAGGACTGGCTAGGGAAGGGCTGGCTAGTGGGAAAGGGCTGGCTAGGGAAGGGCTGGCTAGGGAAGGACTGGCTGGGGAAGGGTTGGCTAGGGAAGGGTTTGCTAGGGAAGAACTGGCTGGGGAAGGGTTGGCTAGGGAAGGGCTGGCTAGGGAAGGACTGGCTGTGGAAGGGTTGGCTAGGGAAGGGCTGGCTGGGGAAGGGTTGGCTAGGAAAGGGTTGGCTAGGGAAGGACTGGCTGGGGAATAGTTGGCTAGGGAAGGGCTGGCTAGGGAAGGGCTGGCTGGGGAAGGGCTGGCTAGGGAAGGGTTGGCTAGGGAAGGACTGGCTGTGGAAGGGTTGGCTAGGGAAGGACTGGCTGTGGAAGGGTTGGCTAGGGAAGGGCTGGCTGGGGAATAGTTGGCTAGGGAAGGGTTGGCTAGGGAAGGGCTGGCTGGGGAAGGGTTGGCTAGGAAAGGGTTGGCTAGGGAAGGACTGGCTGGGGAACAGTTGGCTAGGGAAGGGCTGGCTAGGGAAGGACTGGCTGGGGAAGGGTTGGCTAGGGAAGGGTTGGCTAGGGAAGGACTGGCTGTGGAAGGGTTGGCTAGGGAAGGGCTGTCTGGAGAAGGGCTGGCTGGGGAAGGGGCTAGTTAGCTTTTTGAAGTTCACTGTTCATTGAGTGGAAATTGGGAAGCATTTTGATCATTTAGAATAACAATTGTTCTTAAATTAAGAAGCTAAGTACAGTAACTGTACATCTAGGCCTATTAATTTTTTACATTTAATTACAATTGTTATATTCAGACACAATGTACATTAGTCCGAGTAACTACTGTATGACCATTACAATTGCCATTTTAAAAATTGTAACTGTGATTGTAACTGTAACTGTAAGGGTCCAAGTTACTCGCCTACCTCTGATACGGTACACTACATATACTCATGATATATACTGAATGATACTGATAAGTGAGTCTGTACTAGACCGAGTAACTTGGACCCTTACAATCGCCCTTTTTAAGGAGATTTCGGGCGATGGTATACCGTTTCAATTTGAAATCAAAGATGGCCGCCGCATTTTGGCTCGTCAGACGGGAGAGATTCTTCTCGATAACCTGAGGGAAAATTTCTCCTTTTTCCCCAAACATGAGTAAAACAAATGACCAGTATTAAAATCGGTGATTCTCACTTAATCCATAGATGGGTGCGTTGGACGGTTTCACGGGTGTTTTCGGGGTAAAATCTGGTGGTTTTGGTCGGGGGTAGTCATGGAGTCAAACACATTAGTTTCACGGGTTTCGGAGCAGTTTTCCTTGGACCCTACATCGCCCAAAACCTCAAAATTTTCACAAAGGGCGATTGTAACTGTAAGGGTCCAAGTTACTCGGACTAAGTCTGTACACACAAAATATCAAAGGCCAGTATCAGTTTTTGTATCAAATGCAGAGAAAATGTGAGACTGAGACTGAGAGAAAACTTCTAAAACTCACAGCATTTCCCATTGTTGTGCATACTGTCCATTGTCATAGCTTGACCGATCAATATCAAGGCGCCACGCTGGAGTAAAGGTGTAACTCTCCCTCACACGTAGTAGGTATGTTGCCACACAGCACAGAACAAAAAGCAGGATCTCTCGAGGAGTTATTGACCTCAAATGAGAGGAAAATGCCTCCATTTCAAATGTGATGTTCACCTTAATATTATTTTTAAAAAGGGCCAGCTTGACCTCATGAAATTCAACGTCTCCAGGCACTAGATCACTACACTCGCTAGCATTTACTTTAGTAAGTTGTACTTGAGTTAAATAGTGGTAGGGCTAGTACTATACTATTACTAGTAGTACTACTAGTACTAGTAGTACTAGTACTTAGTAGTACAGGTTACAAGTACTGAGTAGTACTACCAGTACCAGCACCATGGGATACCCAGGCTCCAATGTATAGCCCCATGCATGTACAATACATGTAGTGGTACATGTATGTATACATGTACAGTACATGTACATGTACAATGTACAAAGTACATGTACAAACAGTACTTGTCAGTAGTGGTCAGTCTACTCACCATGCATGGTATACATGTACAGTGTAATTTTTATGTTCACAGTGTAGCGTGCCCATTTTGGGGTCCAGCTGTGAACTTAAATCCTAGAACACATGTACTACAGGTAGCTGCCGAACCTGAGGCTATGCGCAGCGTGTTCAATCAATGGTTCAATCATGCCAATACCATTTACGAAATGAAGGTTTAGGTTCGGGCTTAGGCTTCGGTCGCGTTTCTTATCAGTTATATTGCCACGTGCATCTGGAAACTTGCGTTTGGCCCCAGTTTAGTGGTGAATATTCTGTACCTACTAAGCTAACTAATAAGGAGAGCCGTTTTAACATTTATTCCTTACGCGTTGATCTTTGCGATTTATTTAGAGATATCTTTAATTATTTAGAGATATCTCTAATTATTTAGAGATATCTCTCTAATTATTTAAAGATATCTTTAAATATTTAAAGATATCTCTAAAAAACCGAATCGTCGAGTTGCTTGCTCCATTTGATTTAGAGATATCTTTAAATCATTTAGAGATATCTCTAAATGATTTAAAGATATCTCTAAATGATTTAGAGATATCTTTAAATGAATTAAAGATATCTCTAAATCATTTAGAGATATCTCTAAATACTACATCGTTCGCGTTGCTTCAAATTCATTTAAAGATATCTTAAAATTGATTTAGAGATATCTCCAAATCGATTTAGAGATATCTCTTAATCGAATTAGAGATATCTCTAAATTTATTTCAAGATATCTTTAATCCAATTTAGAGATATCTCTAATTCGATTTAGAGATATCTTTAATTCGCCCTATTTAGAGATATCTCTAAAAAAATTAGAGGTATCTCTAATTTATTTAGAGATATCTCTAAATGATTTACTCTTAATCAATTAGAGATATCTCTAAATGAATTAGAGATATCTCTAAATCAATTAGAGATATCTCTAAATCATTTACAGATATATCTCTAAATCGCGTAAAAGATCGTCGCGTAAGGAATAAATGTTAAAACTGCTCCCCATAATAAAGTACTATCCGAATTATGTCACGCCATGGAGAAGCTGATAATTCCTCATCTCCCTGTATTGCATGCATTCTACGACTTTGAGATCAGGAGATTAGCCCTTGGCCTTTATATCTACACATGGGCCGTCGTTCACCGAGCGCTTCATTCAACCATTCAACCGTGGCCGCGAAGTTAGTGTTTTCGGTCACTCGAAATTTTAATTCCCATTTCTTCCAGTTCCAGCTTTAGTAAGGCAATAAGGAAGAGATGGCCAGTGACCAGCAGTTCTTGTGGAACGTCTTCTCAAAGTAAGTTCATAAACGGACATTTATTGTGGCAAATACTATTACTACTTTATTAGTAATACAATAATAGTATTACTATTACTTTATTTATAGTAATACTCACTACACTACTCACTACTCACTAGTAACTAGTAGTAGTACTGTAGTAGTACTAGTACTTAGTAGGAGTACTAGTAAACTAGTACTTAGTACTCGTGGGAACCCCCGTTTTCGACGCTACACGTTTACGACGCTTAGCCTTCTAAGTTCTAACTCACATCGCACTATGAAAACAACTCTGTATAACGATCTCAGAGTCAGACTTCGTATCTTACAGTTGGTTTCCTGCTCTTGTCCGTCACCGAAAATGTGGAAATTTAAGGCTTTTCCAGTAGGCCAAACTCGTGTTATTCAAAAAGTTGCTCTTTTGGGGTCTATTTTCCTAGGTACAAAATTGGCAGTTGCTTCGAAGCTCCAGTTTTCTTTATCGCAGTGGCTGTTGTTACGGCAGTCGCCCGTATGGTTCCCTGACTTCACAGTATTTGTCAGGATGTTTAGCTCTTGGAACCAGACTATCAGCTAATAGACTGGTTCAACCAGCCTGCACTGCTGATGAAATACAATCAAGTCAGGGAACCACACGGACGACTGCCGTAACAACAGCCACTGCGTTTCTTTATTGTTGGTCCTAAAAAAAATCTGAGTGTACCATAACAAACCCCAACATCCGTAGAAAAAAAATATATCACGCAACTTGAGGCAGTCCGTTCAGGGTAAAAACTATTGAGCCTCCTATAGGGCGTCTCGCTTATATATTTTTTGAATTTTTTTTTTTATTATTATTTAAAGACAAAAAGTAACATGGCCCAATAGACTTTTTTTTTAAATGAAAAAAATGAAAGGGCAGCTAGAGAAATTACCAAGAAGGAGGAAATGTGTCTCTGGAGTGACATTGGGAAAGGTCATAACTGAAGAAGCAGCGAGAAAGAGGATTGTGGAGTTTTTTTTAAACGTCACAAAAGAAGACATCAACCAGACCAATAAGTTTTAAGCATAAATTATGAATGATTTGAGGAAAGTGTTAGAAGCAGTGTGGAAAAACAAAAACAAAGATGAACACAAAAAAACATACAGGGAAGAATTTTACACTGCCACACAGCATTTTGAGTTATTTTAAGAATTTATTTTGCGTTTGGCTGCACTGGGACACCTTACTAAACACCACTGACGAAAATAGGTGACGATGCTTACTGCGCGGTGCGCCGCGGATGTCAACAAAACCGGGTAATCTTACGGAAGTGACAGGCTTGATCAACCTTCTCTGTGATTATTCCAATAGTCTTTGGTGTGGAGAAAGTGACTGGGACCTCTTTTAGTGTGAAACTTTCGTCCACATTGTTCAGTTTGAAGAAAAGTCCTTATATCGTCGAAAACCGGTTATTGGAGGATATACTAGTATTACAAATACAATACAATAGTACAAGTACTACTCACTAGTACTAGTAGTATAGTCCGAGTAACTTGGACCTGACAAGTCACCCTTTTTTTATCGAATTTTGAAATTTTGAGTTTCGGGTGATCTTTGAAAAATACCCCCGACCGAAATCCCCAGATTTACCCCCCAAAACACCCGTGAAACCGTCCAACGCGCCTATTGAGGATTCAGTGAGAATTACAGATTCCAATATGGACAATACTGGTCATTTTGTTTTACTCACGTTTGGGAAAAGGGAGAAATTTCCCCTATGTTGACCGAGAACGGGTCGACGGGCCGAGTTTGGGTGGCCATCTTGGATTTGAAACTCCATGACGTCACGAAGTGCAGGCAGGTCCAGGTGGTCTGCGGAAGTGTGTGCGTGCTTGCACACGTTGAGCCCAGCTACGACTGTTTTCTGAACAGCAGTGAAAAGCAACGTCCAGGACATCGCACCACGCGCGCACACGCTTCTGCAGACCACTCCGCCCCCAGACGTGCCTGCACATCGAAACAGGTCAACTCGTACGCCAGCCAACTCGTACGCGAGACAACTTGTACGCGGCTTGGACAACTTGTACCCCAGCCGACTCGTACGCAAGACGACTTGTACGCTGACTGACTCATACGCAAGACAACTCATATGCTGACTGACTCATACGCCAACCAACTCGTACAAGCATTTTTCATCATAGTCCGCATCTGTATCTGTATCTCTAGGGTACGTTGTAGAAACCAATTCTGGCATTAGCGCAACGGAGAGAGAGGGTGAATGCTGGTAAATTAAACTGAGTGTGTTCCATGGCCGAGGAGGGTTCTGAACCTCTCAAAGTCTCAACGGAGTCAGCTTGAACAAGGTTCTCGTTTAGGTGATTCCAGTCTATGATTGTCCTATTGAAGAAGGAGTTTTTGAGTTGGTCTGTATAGCACCAGGATGCTTTGAAGTAAATTTGGAGTTTACGGCAATGGAATTTGCTATGGGATTTGATGAGGATGAGGTTGAGCCATCAAGTTTTCTCCGGCGAATTAATCTTCCTTTTTTCCTTGGTGTTAGGTTGTTAGGTATAGGTGTGAGGGGATAGCTGTTACCAGTCCCTTTGCCACCTTGTACAGGAGTATCAGGCGTAGTTGTTTCCGTCTCACCTAAAAGGGCTGTAATTTTTGAGATTGCAGCATTTCAGACTCAGTGATACATCCTGTTTTTCGTGATGTGTAATCACCGGTAATGAAACGAGCAGCACGATGTTGGATACGTTCAAGGCGGTCTGTGTTGGTTATTGAATAGGGGTCCCAAACCACTGCCCCATATTCCAGCGCCGATCGCACCAGGGCCATGTAGGCTGTCCGTCTACAGCTTGGTGGGCAGTTTCCGAGGTTCCTCCATAGGAATCCTAATGTGGAGTTTGCTCTCTTGGTGGTGTTGGATACATGTAAGTTCCATTTGAGGTCTGAAGAAAAGTGAATGCCCAGGTAGGGGATATCAGATACGTGCTTTAGGATGGTGTTATTGAGGCTGTAGAAGTGTGTAGATTTGTTTCGGATGCTCAACATACTGCATTTATTGCCATTAAAGCGCATTCCCCACTGTTGGGCCCAGGTTTCGAGGTTTTCTAGGTCTTGCTGCAAGGTAATATGGTCATCGGGTGAGTTAATTTGGCGTTACAAGAGACAGTCGTCTGCAAAAAGGCGGACTTGGGATGCAACGCTGTCTGGGAGGTCGTTTATGTGGCACAGGAAAAGTAATGGTCCCAACACTGTTCCTTGAGGGACTCCACAGCCTACTGGTACTTCCTGTGATGCCACACCCTCCAGTACGACTTTCATGTTGCCCTGTGTGAGGAAGCAGGTAAGCCTCTGGTGTAGCATACAGTACCTCTGATGCCATAGTTATGTAGTTTGTGAAGTAGTTTTCTGTGGGGTATAGGGTCAAACGCTTTAGAAAAGTCTAATATTATACCGCAATGTCGACTTGGTTTTTTTTGGTCAAATCATTTAAGTAAATCATTGGCTGTAACAATGAGCTGGGTTTCACAAGAGAAGCCACTGCTCCATGGTTGAGGTGTGTGAGGATGTTGTGATCTTCAAGGTGCGCCATGATCTGTCTGTAGATGATGTGCTCAAGTTGCTTGCATACTACAGATGTTAAAGAGATGGGCTGGTAGTTTTCAGCAAGATGTTTATCTCCTTTCTTGAACACAAATGATATATTGGCATTCAGGCAGTCTGTTGGTAGTTGGCCAGAGTCAAGTGATTTCTGGTAGATGACGGACAGTCCTGGGGCTACAGCTTTTTAAAACAATGTTGGGGATGTTATCTGGTCCGCAAGCTTTGTTGACATTCAAATTAGTAAGGAGTTTGGCCACTCCGGCTGAATGGATCACTCTGCGACCTATTTGTTGGCCAATGACTTTAGTCATCTGAGGAGGATCATTGAGGGGGTCAGTGTCATGAGTGAATACTGATTTGAAGTGGTCAGCCAAGATTCTTGCCTTAGACGCACTGTCATTGATTAGGGTGCCTTTGCTCTTCAGGGGGGCAACGCGTATGTTGTCCTGTCGTCTAGTTTTAATGTACCTCCAAAAAGGCTTGGTGTTATTGGTGCTCAGGCCCTCCTGGATGATTTTGTTTGTATAGTCCCATTCTGCCCTTCTGATTGTTTTCTTGCATTCCTTCTAGAAGCAGTGGTATGCTTCCCATTTGTTGTGGTTCCTGGCAGGTCTGTAGAGTCTCCTTTTCCATTTGATTAGTTTTGTAATGGTTCTGCCAAAACAAGGTGGAGAGGAATTCCCTTTACTCATCTTGTAAGGAATGTGCTTTTCAATTGCCAACAAGAGGGTTGATTTAAACTGATCCCACATCTGATGTACGTCGCAGCCGTTTCCTTGCATGTTTCCAATATCTTTAGAAAGAATATCCATATCCGCTGATAAGTTTTTCCAGTTTGCGCGTGAGTACAGGTAACATTTCTTCGGTGCATGATGAATATGGAATGGCTTTGTATTGACGTCAGTTATCACAATATTATGATCAGAAAGTCCTGGGGCAGAGATTGAAGACTTCACCAACGTAGGATGGGATGTGAATACTAGGTCCAACAAGTTATTTTCACGTGTGGGTAACAAGTGGACTTGTGACAGGTTGGTGGTGATGTAAATTAAGTTTTGTTGTATGCACGTAACACTGCTTCCAGGAGTAACAGTGCAACTATCCCAGTTAATGTTTGGGCAGTTGAAGTCTCCTGCAAGGATGATATGCTTATCTGAGAGGCCGTTTGCAGTTAGTTTTTTCAACGATCTACTGAGTTCATTGATGTCACTAGCATTTCGGTGAGGCATGTAGAAACATCCAATTAACAGGTCCCTGCTGTTTTGGAGTTTAACGTTGACCCATTCTAACTCACAGTTAGTAACAAGTTGTGGTTGTTCAATGGAGACCAAGTTCAGACGAACGAGTATAAAAACACCCCCTCCTAGGGCATTACGATCATTTCTGTATGCAGTGAAATTTTCATGGAAAATTTCGCTTGATTTAATGTAGCCTTCAGATGCAATTTTACCTGGATACCACTGAGCCACGATTCAGTTCCACAGACTATATCAGGTTTTATGTATTCCATGGCTGCAATAAGTTTAGATTTTTTGGCCAACACACTGCGGCAGATAACAGAATTGGTCAACAACAAACCGAAGGATTTTTATCGTCAGTTTGCTCTACTTTTAATATACTAAAATATCAAGTTCTTCAAGAGAACTTGGCGAGGAATATGCTTTATAGTTATACAAAAGCAGTAGTAATGAATAATTGTTAAACTTGATGTCAAGGACGTCAGCACGGGGCCTTCTGCTGTGGCTCGTAGTATCGAGTAATACGGTTTTGAACCAGTGACCGTGGTTGTGAGGGTGATGGTGTATTGGTGTTATCCCTTCTTCCTAATGCCGCACAAAGTAAAAGCCAAGCCTAAATCTAATACGTAAATTCTCAACAGCAAAGAATAAAACAATATCTTTCAAGGTTTTTCGGGAATAAATGAAAAATAGATATATATTTAAATGTAAACAATTTTCACCAAGCGTACATGTATGACTTGGTCGGTACGAGTCAGTCGGCGTACGAGTTGGTCGTGTACGAGTTGGCTCGCGTACGAGTTGGCTCGCGTACGAGTTGACCTGTATTCCTGCACATCGTGACATCATCCAGTTTCAAATCCAAGATGGCCACCCCAACTCGGCTCGTCGACCCGTTCTCAGTCAACTTAGGGGAAATTTCTCCCTTTTCCAAAACATGAGTAAAACAAAATGACCAGTATTGGAATCTGTAATTCTCACTGAATCCTCAATGGGCACGTGGGATGGTTTCATGGGTGTTTTAAGGGGTAGATCTGGGGATTTCTGTCGGGGGTATTTTTCAAAGATCAAATTCCCTCATTGCATAGGATAGCCAATATCCTCCAGTCACCCGTCAAAAATTTCAAAATTTGATAAAAAAAGGTGACTTGTCAGGTCCAAGTTACTTGGACTACCCACGCACCCATTTAAGTTCGTCCAAGTACATGTACATGTAACTTGGAGTTGGACCCTTACAATCGCCCTTTTTTTAATTTTGAGGGGGTCGGGCGATAGTACATTAGTAGGGTCCAAGCAATCCCGCAGGGTAACACCGGCCGTTCCTGTTTTTAGACTCCCCCCGACCAAAATCCTCGGATTTTACCCCCAAACCATTCGTGAAACCGTTCCATATGCCCATTTCTTGATTCAGTGAGAATCACAGATTTCAATACTGGTCATTTGTTTTATTTAGTCCGAGTAACTTGGACCCAACAAGTCACCCTTTTTTTTATCGAATTTGTGAAATTTGGAGGATCGGGTGACTGTAGTCAATAACGTTTTGACAGGTCCGTGTGCGCAGTGGGTCAGTGTGGTGTGTGCGCGCGTACGCACATGTTGATGAGTCCCGTGATTGTTTTCTGAACAGCGCAAAACGTCATCGTCAAACATCTTTGATTCCTGATACACGCAAATCAATGACATTTTGACAGGCCCGTGTGTGCAGTGCGGGTGGCTCAACACGGGGCTCAACACGTGCACACTGCACACACTCGCACAGACTCACCGTGCACCCGAACCTGTCAAAACGTCATCAATTTCAGGAATCAGTTGAGTTTAGAAAATAAAAGATGGCCGCCTCATTAGGCCTACGCCTCATTTTGGCTCGTCTGACGGGAGAAACATCTTCTCGATCATACATCATGGACATTTGGTTTTGTATCAACTCGTACCTTCCCCAACTGGTACATGTTCCTTTGTCTATTTGTACATACAGGTACATGTACCTTCATTAACTCATATCTTTGTCAATTCTCACCTTCATCAGTTTGTACCTTTGCCACTCCTCCGTCAATTCGTACATTGTACCTTGCCA
Organism: Luidia sarsii; assembly: GCA_949987565.1. NCBI lineage: Eukaryota > Metazoa > Echinodermata > Asteroidea > Paxillosida > Luidiidae > Luidia > Luidia sarsii. Next base: position 11,879,638 of record OX465110.1, read on the forward strand.
ACTTGTACGTACCTTGCATTAAGACATCTCATACCTTCAGAATTTACTCCCAATTGTACCCTGGATCAATAATATAACTTGACTTGGTATGAAGGTATACTGTACATGTACATGTATAAGTTGTTGTCTTAACCAAAAATTACCAATGGTTACGAGTGGACGAAGGTTTGGAGTTTATATGACAATGCTTTGGCAAAGGTACGAGTTGGCTAAGGTACAGTACAGTACATCGAGTTGGCGAAAAGTTTACCATTGTGAGGATCTAAGGTGCTTGTGTGTAGTACACTTTTTTTCCTACATATCTAGGCTACATGTAAATGTGGGACTTAAATTGTATGCAGCCCTGTCAAATAATATTGTCAGTACTACTACTGTAAAAGTGTCACTGTCAGTGTCCACTTTTGGCCTGGTATTTAGTAGATTACATTACGATCGCGGAATGTTCACAGAGAGGTTGCATCCCCATTTTACTTACATTGTAACTGTTGTCATTCTACCACACAGGCAATGATACTGGTACCGGTAAGTGGTAGTCAAATCCATACATTCAAGGTGTTAGTAGCAGCTGTAGTAGTGACATAGTGATCTCATCATTTTAAGATACAATAATACAAAAAAAAGTCTTTATATAAAAATGTCAGTTCTGCTGGCTAGTTTGATGAAAGTTTTGAAGCAGCTTCTTTTCCATTGCCATAGGAATAGCCCATTCCATTCCTTGTACTATCCATGTCTTCCTCCCCTCCGGAAGAAACTATCACATTCTCCATACACGTACATGTACATCACATCGTCTGGCTAGTGCCATTCCAAACTAATGTGTAAGTAAGTACGATATACCTCGAAATGCATTGTATACAAGAGTCTTAAATGCAAGACCCATGTCCAGCAAACAGACTCTTCAGTCTCTTCTAATGGAATTTCTTCGGGCACAACCCACAAGACCTACGACGTACATGTATGATGTACATGCACCACCCCAAACATATGTACACCTGTACCGGTACCTCATCTCCTGTTTGGTTTTGTCCTTTGAGAAAGGTCCTGCTAGGATCAAAATGTCATGCCCTCCTCATTTTTGATACATTTAAAAATACTTTGTTGCTCTCACTGTCGCTCACCCCCCAGAAAGAAAGAGAGAAAGAAAGAAACACGATTATTGAATTTTGATTTGAGTTATAAATCAAACTCTTTTTGGGGAGGTGTTACTGTACGGTATGTGCATTGCACTAAATTTTACGGTATTAGCAGGATTTGAAATTGAATTGTGTCGGTGATTTGGACTCCTCTATTAGTGACTTTTCTAAATAATGGTATTAAGGCCTATTTGCCATGCAGAAATTGCTGAATTTAGTTGGATGCCCAATTGCCCACACATACATGTAGTGCTGTCCATTTTAACACAGTAATGTGTAGTTTGTGTACTAAACTGCATCATATTGCATACTGTAGTACACGTGTATTTTATACACGTGTACAGTGTACATGTGTAGTATGTACAATACATTTGTAGTATGTTATTATTTATGTTGAGTTCTCAAAAATACTGTGCACAGACAAATCTGTTGAAATACATGTACTGTACAAGCACAGTAGTTCCACCATTGAGCATTGTAGACTTTTAGTGTAACATGTTAGTCAAAGTGTATTAATACCCACATATTTTGTTGTTCCTGACTGAATGGGTATAATGATTTCCATCCTTTCCTAAGAGAAAACAGTCTGTGAAATTGTCCAAAAACTTAATTTAGAAACTTAGATTTATGTCCACCCATTTCCCAGTACCATGAGTTTGAGAAGAAAATTACACTTGTTGAGGCTCAACTTAGTACCTACACAGTACACATGGAAATTGTAGGATTTGGGGTACTTGAGAGTGCATGCATTATAGAAATTTGCAGGATTGGGGGCATAAGGCGGTTTTGTCACTGTAGGAAAATGCAGGATACGGGTTACTATAAAAGTCAAAGTTATATTTTAGTGTCATTTTCTTCATGGTGCAAGGAAAAAAAACACTAGACATTCGGTCCAGTGCAGTCACATTTGGCACTAGACTGACATAGAAAACACTAGACTCGGTCCACGGTCTAGTGGATATTTCGAGCCCTGTAATCATGGAAATAGTGGAATCCAAATTACGATTGAAACTCCACTCACAATCTTGATTATCGTCTCCATACACAGATTGGATTTTAATTTGATTTAAATCGGGATCCAATTAACCGTGATTCTTTGGTACCAGTGCTGCGTGCCTGGAACCCTCGGCTTCCTCAATCCTCCACAATCCTCCAATATGAGTTTGTGCATGTACATGTACATGTACCCCACTGCCTCAATCCTCCACAGCTAATGTAAACTACATGTAAATTTATGGATCCTTTGTTTATAGACAGTACATGCATGGAGCTATAAGTTGGTAGCTCCATGGTACGTGCCTTTGTCAAAGTTCCACAGCTTTCATATCCTCTAAAATCCTCCAGTGTAAATCGAACAACCTTCCCAATCCTCCATTACCCCCCGGAGGATTGTGGAGGATTGAGAAAGGTTAGGGTTTGTACTGGTATGTGTATTCCCAGTTCAGATGGTGAATGTGAGTGGGAATTTTCTATTTGATTTGGGTTGACTTACTCCTCGCTCCTCATTACTCACCCATTTACTCCCTACTCTCTCACCACTTAACAACTCACTCCTCATTACTCACCCAATTACTCCCTACTCTCTCACCACTCAACAACTCACTCCTCATTACTCACCCATTTACTCCCTACTCTCACCACTCAACAACTCACTCATTACTCACCCATTTACTCCCTACTCTCACCACTCAACAACTCACTCCTCATTACTCACCCATTTACTCCCTACCTTCACCACTCAACAACTCACTCCTCATTACTGACCCATTTACTCCCTACTCTCACCACTCAACAACTCACTCATTACTCACCCATTTACTCCCTACTCTCACCACTCAACAACTCACTCCTCATTACTCACCCATGTCTATTCTAATAACCACCTCATTCCGATCAAACCATAAAAAACACATGATACAGCTGGTTCCGCTCATATTCATCGACTGTAGCCCAGCCCGCCTCAGAGCTGTCTGCGAGCTGAATCAGCAACAACTCACTCCTCACTACTCACCCATTTACTTCCTACTCTCTCACCACTCAACAACTCACTCCTCATTACTCACACATTTACTCCCTACTCTCACCACTTAACAACTCACTTCTCATCTCAAATTTCTGAATATGAAGTTCATGAAGTTAATTGTTGTACTGTAAGCTGCTCACTGACTAAAATGACCTGCAATACATGAATCTCTAAGGTTAGAGGGCCTGACATTTCGATCCTAGCAAGACCTTTCTCAAAGGCAAATATTGTTAAATGTCAAATATCAATTTCAAATCAGGTGAAATGTTTAAATATTGTGCTGCTTTTCATCAATTTTGATCACACAATCAGGTTCTGAATGTTCTTACTGTATCAATTATTCTCCTGCCAGTCCACCCCCATGGAATAGTAAGTGTACTAATGCAGACAAATACATGTAGAGGGGTATTCAATACTTTATGGTCCCTTGTCATGCACAGGGTTCACACTTCACAGAGACAATCATGGTTTTGTGTGCCTTGCAAGTGCAACCCATTGCCCCATTGCCATTGCAGATAATTGCACAATATTGTCCAGTGTCTCCAATGCAATAATTAAGGTGGACTTTTTACCCCACATTTCTTCGTTTGTTACTCCATCGCTGCTCTTCTGCGATGCTCTCCTTCATCAATCTCTACTTGGTCGCTCTTCTTCCTAGCTCATCTTCTGAAGTGAAATCAGGCGACCGTGGTTCTTCCTCTGATTGGAGTGATCTTGACAACGAATTTCCTGCCAGTGGCGACGAGGATTCATCAGGTTCTTCTTATTCACCTGCTGGAGGGAATTCAAGTTCCGATAGTGACCAGCCATTTGGAGTCAGTGCCAAGAGAAAGAGATGGTCCCGTACTACAGTGCCTTCTGACTCTCCTCAACCATCACCCTGTGCCTGCAGAGCAAGTCCTTCTCCCCCTCCGACAGGCTCCTCATTTGAGTGGAAAGATAAAGACAGCAAGCCAATTAAGTATAGCTTCTCTGGGAAAGGTGGTGTGATTGACCCTCGACTGAATTGGAGCTCCAACTGCCGTGAGGTTTTTGAGGCCTTTTTTGACAATGAACTTGTTGATAGGATAACCACTGAAACCAACCGCTATGCCACACAGAATCTGGTCACTCAGTCATCACACATGAGGGCATGGAGCCATGTAACCAGGCAGGAACTGGAGGCATTTCTTGCACTCTGTATCATGACAGGTATCACAAGGCTCCCAACAATCCACAGCTACTGGTCAACTGATCCATTGATGCAGATGAGCTTGTTTTCTTCAACTATGCCACGAGACCGATTCCTGGCTATTTTGCACGCTCTACATTTCAATGACAATGATGCTGTGCCAATGGATTGCTCTGACCGGTTATACAAGGTGCGCCCTGTCATTGACCACCTGCTTGACCGTTTCTCCCATGTTTATACTCCAGAACAAGATATCCGCATTAATGACTCCATGTTAAAGCTTTTTGGAAACCTTCGACCCCGCTTCTGTAACCCAAGAAAGAGGTCTCGCTTTGGCATTAAGTCTTACAAGTTATGCCAGAGCACAGGCAATGCTGCTGGGTATTGCTATACCTTCAAAATGTACACAAGTAAGGACAAAGGAGATCTGCCAGCATCTACTTCTGTGGTCCTGGACCTTGTCAAAGACTTAAATGGACAAGGCCACAACCTTGCCCTTGACCGGGCTTTCAGCAGTCCAGATTTATTCAGACGACTACACTCAAAGAAGTTCAATGTTGTTGGCACCGTCCTTCCAAGCAGACGAGACATGCCTAAGGAACTCCTAACCATGAAGCTAAAGCAGGGTGAAATAGCTTACCACTACCAGTCAGCCAGTATGGGACAGAATGGATCACTCCTAGCACTGGCTTGGCACGATAACAAGGAGGACATTCACATGCTATCTACAATGGACACTGCCGAGATCAGTGGCTCTGGCAAAAGAGATAGGAGTGGACAGGAGAAGATGAAACCATCCTGCATTCTCAATTACAATACGCTGATCGGTGGGGTAGACAGAAGTGTCCAGCTTGCAGCCAGTCATCGAGTTGCCCGAAAGTCTATCACTTGGTACAGAAAACTGTTCTTTCACATGTTGGATTTAACACTGATCAATAGTTACTGCGTCTTCCTCGCTCTTGGACATAGACAGTCCTTCCTAGACTTTCGTATGGAACTTGCACGCCAACTTCTGTCCAATGATGCCTTGCCCGAGTATCGATATCAAAGGGCCACTCCGACAGCCACAACTTCCCAATCAGATGGCCATCACTTCCCCATTGCGCAGGAGAGAACCAGCACTGGTGACTACCGCTACCGGCGATGCATGCTGTGTGCCTCCCTAGGCCGACGCAAGAAGACCCACATAGAATGTGACACTTGCCACAAGGCTCTCTGCATCAACCCTTGCTTCCGGGACTATCATTCAGCTCAGTGATGGAGTGTGGAACCCGTGCTCTAATGACACTTTTCTGCTACTCACCATTTACATGTATACTTTGTCTATGATCATTGTCAAACTTAAAAGCAATTGGACCATTTCCGCCAGAACCTGTGGTTTAGTACATTTATCTCCATAGGCCTAATTATGTATACTGCTTGTACCTTTTCATCCTGTTGGTGACGCCTCCCAAATAATCGACTGTCTTTGCCATGATGGGGACTCCAGTCAGAAACAATGAGGACTGTTTTGCTCATGACCATGGACAGTGTGTGCATTCACAGTCACATCTGTGGATGCAATTGAAATATTTTAACGTACTCATTACTCACAGTGGACCATTGCTAGTCAGTAATGGTGCTCCCACCCCAACAAACTTGACAAAGATAATTAACCATTTGGTAAGGCCTCAGCAAAGGTTTGGATACATGTAATGCACACATGTAGGTCAGCACTCGCAGGTACGCTAAACCAGTGGTTTGTGTTCAAATCCAGGCCCTGTCAACATTTTTAGTCTTTAATTTTTTGTACATCAAGTGTTGTTCCCTTAAAAATGTTTCATATATTTTTGTGTCGTTTTATTGCATTGCATCTCTCAGGTATTTTTTATTACAGCCTTTTACAAATCGGGGAGCAGAGGTTTTGATATGTACATGTAGAATTATAGGATATCCATGTGTACATATGTACATTAAGTGTTTAGGAGAATACTTTGGGAAAATTTACATTCCATCATCCAATGGTATAGTACTGGCTTCATTCACTGGAATGAGAATTTTATATGTGAGATACAATACCTATATGTACAATGTACCAATTTATGCATGTCTCTGCTTGTGTGGCCTTGACACTGGGCACAGTGCCCCAATCAGCCCTGCTCAAAGTGCTACAATCTGCCTTGACTCTAACCTGGACTCTAGCTGACTACTTTATCAATGTGACAGTGTACATGCATTGTGAGAAATCTACCAGGTCAAACACCATGCTGCATTGATACACACCAATGGACATTCAGCAGTGGACAACATACAATGGTCCTCCTCTTGCCAGTTTTGATTCGCCGGTACATACCTCCTATTATATTTGTTGAATTTTAAATGTTCCCTAAAAATGCCAAATTTTCTTTTTAACAGGTGTTCAAACGTTTTATATTGTAGTGAGTAGTGAGTTGGTAAGTGGTGAGAGTAGGGAGTAAATGGGTGAGTCATGAGGAATGAGTTGTTGAGTGGTGAGAGAGTAGGGAGTAAATGGCTGAGTAATGAGGAGTGAGATGTTGAGTGGTGAGAGTAGGGAGTAAATGAGTGAGTAATGAGGAGTGAGTTATTAAGTGGTGAGAGTAGGGAGTAATTGGGTGAGTAATGAGGAGTGAGTTGTTAAACGGTGAGAGTAGGGAGTAAATGTGTGAGTAATGAGGAGTGAGTTGTTGAGTGGTGAGAGAGTAGGGAGTAATTGGGTGAGTAATGAGTAGTGAGCTGTTAAGTGCTGAGAGTAGGGAGTAATTGGGTCAGTATTGAGGAGTGAGTTGTTAAGTGGTGAGAGTAGGGAGTAAATGGGTGAGTAGTGAGGAGTGAGTTGTTGAGTGGTGAGAGTAGGGAGTAAATGGGTGAGTAGTGAGGAGTGAGTTGTTAAACGGTGAGAGTAGGGAGTAAATGTGTGAGTAATGAGGAGTGAGTTGTTGAGTGGTGAGAGAGTAGGGAGTAATTGGGTGAGTAATGAGTAGTGAGCTGTTAAGTGCTGAGAGTAGGGAGTAATTGGGTCAGTATTGAGGAGTGAGTTGTTAAGTGGTGAGAGTAGGGAGTAAATGGGTGAGTAGTGAGGAGTGAGTTGTTGAGTGGTGAGAGTAGGGAGTAAATGGGTGAGTAGTGAGGAGTGAGTTGTTAAGTGGTGAGAGTAGGGAGTTAATGGGTGAGTAATGAGGAGTGAGTTGTTAAGTGGTGAGAGTAGGGAGTAAATGGGTGAGTAATGAGTGAGTTGTTGAGGGGTGAGAGAGTAGGGAGTAAATGGGTGAGTAATGAGGAGTGAGTTGTTGCTGATTCAGCTCGCAGACAGCTCTGAGGCGGGCTGGGCTACAGTCGATGAATATGAGCGGAACCAGCTGTATGTGTTTTTATGGTTTAATCGGAATGAGGTGGTTATTAGAATAGACATGGGTGAGTAATGAGGAGTGAGTTGTTGAGTGGTGAGAGAGTAGGGAGTAAATTGGTGAGTAATGAGGAGTGAATTGTTAAGTGGTGAGAGAGTAGGGAGTAAATTGGTGAGTAATGAGGAGTGAGTTGTTAAGTGGTGAGAGAGTAGGGAGTAAATTGGTGAGTAATGAGGAGTGAGTTGTTAAGTGGTGAGAGAGTAGGGAGTAAATTGGTGAGTAATGAGGAGTGAGTTGTTGAGTGGTGAGAGAGTAGGGAGTAAATGGGTGAGTAATGAGGAGTGAGTTGTTAAGTGGTGAGAGAGTAGGGAGTAAATTGGTGAGTTATGAGGAGTGAGTTGTTGAGTGGTGAGAGAGTAGGGAGTAATTGGGTCAGTAATGAGGAGTGAGTTGTTAAGTGGTGAGAGAGTAGGGAGTAAATGGGTGAGTAGTGAGGAGTGAGTTGTTACTGTAAGTGGTGAGAGTAGGGAGTAAATTGGTGAGTAATTGGATGATGTGTAATGACCAGTGATGGATAAGTCAATAAGAGGTGAGATTGGGAGGGTCATGTTGGTGAAGGGTGAATTGGTGAGACTTGCATTGATCAGGAGTAAGTTGTTGAGACATACATGTATGAGTTGGTAAGGGACAAGTTGGGTGATCTTGTAAGGAGTGTCGTACTTTCCTTAACAGGTTAGTTGACATCAAAGGTAATACCTGTAGGTGCAATCATGAACTTATTGGCATAAAAACATTTTACTTTAAATGTCATTTTATTTTTATTTTTTATTATTTGTGCAGAGTTGATAAAGACAGAAGTGGTGCCATTTCTGCAGATGAACTACAAACGGCATTATCCAATGGTATGCATTTTGCATACTACTGTTCATTGTTTAGAATCATATGTATGCACTTGAACTTGGAGTTTGCAGAATTACTTTTTAGAATGTATGGCTCAACATTTATCTTACTAGAATCAGCTTGGTACCTCTGTGTAGCAAAGTTCACTCACTGTAAGACTGTAAGACCAATTAGTCTCCACTACCATGTAAGGACTCCAAAGACCTTTTCCTTATTAGGCCCCTGGCCAAGGATCACCTTGAATAACCATCTCTTTTCAGAGCCACACTCAAAAGAGATGTTTTACATGTAACCGTAAACCTTCCACTTGGTGAAGCTTGAGTTCCTGAGTTGTGTCTATAAATTTCATCCCCTTTTAATTTCATTAAAAGGTTTCTGATCAGAACAATCTTGTCCATGTCAAGACTTTGCATGCAGATGTAACTTGCTTTATGCAAGTTCAAGAGGCTAGAGGAGCAGAATGATTTGTGTAGCTGTAATGCTGAAGATGCTAATGTGCTGGGTGTACTCATTAACATTGATCGTTGCTTCAGCTTCAGATTATCCTTCTTTTTTATTGCTAAAGGATACTATACTAGTCATGCATTCATCTACTAGTCACAATTATTGGGTTGAGATTTTGAAACGTTATTATCTTATACATGTTATGTAGTTCCCAAACCATATAATCTTTACACTTCAATTCTGTTGCCGTATTGGAACCATGAGTGTTTCTTTTGTATTTGATAGGAACGTGGAGACCATTTAATCCAGAGACAGTTCGTTTGATGATTGGCATGTTTGATAAAGACAACAGCGGCAACATCAACTTTCAGGAGTTTGGCTCATTGTGGAAGTACATCACAGACTGGCAGCATACGTTTAGAAGCTATGATCGTGACAACTCGGGATCCATTGATCAAGCTGAACTTAAAAATGCAATTACCAGCTTTGGTAAGTTCAGTCCCAAACATTAGCCGAAGCGGAAGGTTTGCGGTGACACCATGTAACATCTCTTTCAAGACTGAGTGTGGCTCTGAAAAGTACTGGTTACTCAGTGCCATACTCAAAAGAGATGTGTTAGATGGTGTCACCGCAAACCTTCCACTTGGTAAACCGTCAAATCTTATCAAATATTAGCCTGTATGTTCTTCAACATGGTTGAAATTGGGTGAAGATACATAATTGACATTGTCTTCATTTGGACTAGGGATGGCAGAAGTCTGAATGCCTTCTTTGACCACATCAACTCCTATAGCACCATTAAGTCCATAAGACCCACTTTCTGGATGTCACAATCCAGAAAGACAATAACACGCTAACTGCTGTCTTGTAAACTAAGCCTACTGTTTTTCAGACAAATACCAGAAGCATATTGCTTGTGACTCAGGCTCAGACTCAAATCTAACTCCATAACTTGGACTTGAACACGAGACACAATAATGACTTACATGTAGATTTAAACTCACTCCTACTGACTACGCATACATGTAAGATAAACTGCAATTGCTAGCTTGCTGCATATTGGTTGGTCAACTGATGTACTGTGCCAGTAGGCCTATTTTACCCCAATGTAGATTTCCAAAACTGAAAATTCCACATCCAAAATGTGTTGTCAGTTACAAATAAAGCAGCAATCCTTAACCACTTTTTAAATTAAAAACAATTAAATTAAAAACAGGTAATTTTTAGTTTCAGCTAGCGTTAGGGTTTGGAACAAAGATGAAATCAAGGTAGGACTGGATGGATGAGGATTAACGGACATCATGTGATCTCTTTTGTAGGCTACAGGTTGTCAGATCGCTTCTACAGTATTCTCATCAGGAAGTTTGACCGCCAAGGGAGAGGAACCATAGCCTTTGATGATTTCATCCAGTGTTGTGTCACTCTGCAGGTAAAGGTTGTCAAAATAAAATGGCTCATCTACGGAAGTAATGATCCAATATTGTTTCTATCTATTCCTGCTTTGTAATCAACAAAACCAACAGTAACAAGATCTGCCATTATTATGTGCCTGTTTTAACAGATCTGAGCGACAACAGTTTCCCATCCTTAAAATCCATGTAACTTGCACTACAATATCCATGATGATCTACAATCAAAACATCATGTACATTTGCATTCATATAGGGCATGTGACACATGGTGATTTAAAGGGACACAAATGAAGTGCCAGTTGGGCTTTACTGACATTTCTGACTACATGTACATGTAGTTTAGTTCAGATTGAATAGTTATATGGTGGTGTTGTTGGGGTGGTGGTGGCAGAAAAGCACTCCAGAACCCAGTATGAGCCGGCTTCCAAACCACTACTGTTTTCTAGTGAAGACATCCCACTTCCATTCACATGACCACTCAGGTTGAGGCTGCCATTTGAATTGGAATTTCCTTTTGATTTGAATTTGCCTTTAATGACAGACACATATCTCCATAACATTTATTTCAACAGGTGCATGCCGGATAGGAGTTGATTTATTAAACTGCCAAGAAACAGAAGTGAAATGAAAGTGAATTGAATTTTGACTCACTGCCTACATGTACTTACTGGATATTATCAGCATAGTGAGTCAAACAAAAGTGTTTCAGTTGATGGTTTCGCTGAATCTATTCATAGAAAGCTGTATAACATGGCTTGTTTTTTACTTTCATTTGATAGACATTGACGTCCTCCTTCCAGGCCTTTGACACCAACCGGAATGGATGGATAGAGATTGCTTATGAGCAGTTCTTAACCCTCGTCTTCTCTTTGAAAGCCTGAGTACTTTGTAGTTCATTTAACAGACAATATCTGTATGACTGAAGAAAAAATAGAAATGGATGGAAAATCCCAATCATACTGGCCATGAATATGAAAAGTTACAATTGAGTCAGAAATCTCATCTAGCTGAAAAACTGCCAAAGAAGTGTTACCGGTACTTCTCCTTTCATGGTTGGCAGGTAATCAGCTTGTCACTAGTGGTTTGAAATTATCTGTATGGCTCATATACATGTTCATGTACCTTCCAATGATGTCATGATTACTGCATATTTACAAAGTTGCTTCATTTATATCCTAAAAATTCCCTTTGGAATATCATATGATTTGTATATTGTTTTGTGTCTGTGAATTATTTTGTTTGATGATGTTCTATAGTGTTTAAAATTAATTAATTAAAATGTTAGATATGAAATAGTATGTGTAATATCTTTAGCAACTTAGCTTTCATATCCATGACTCGAGTCCTGTTATACCCAAAAGCTATTTATGCAACATTGGTTCAGTATAAAATGAGAACATTTACAGGCAGTGTTTTTTTATATATTCTGTAAAAAACAAGAACTCAAGTTTGGACTTTTTCTCCCATAGTAACATAGTTTCTCTCAGTTAAGTGAGATTGGTGGAATTGTGTTGGTTTTTTTATCAATACCAATGTTGCATTATTACCTATGAGTTAATTATCAATGAGTTTCCGTATCATTTGTGATATTCTGGATACAAATTTGTCTAACAAAGGTTTCTAACCATCTTCAAACTGTATAAGTTTCATGTAAATCTGTGAGCATTTCTGTTTTTCGATCTTACCAATGTTGTGTAGGGGCTTTAAAGCAAAAATATGCCTTTTGTAAATAATTTGTCATTTCAATTATTTTTAAGTTCTATTTTTGTACTTATCAAAGGGTTCGTAAAAATTATTCCATCAGCATGTAGTTTGTATTTTAGAGTCTATTATTGGTTGAGATTAAAATTACTGTTTCAATTAAATTTTAAAAGAGGGCTATTTAAATCTGTTTATTAAGTCATACAATACCATGGAGGAAGGAAACTCTTCCATGCCAATACCAATCTTCCTGAGGATAATTGCTATGTTACTAGTTCTTCAAGGTGAATGTACATGCATAGATCATGCTGCAATTTTAATTTTTGTTGCAACAAAAGAAATCCATAACCCTGATAACTCACAATGTGGTGCACAAATTGTCATTTGTCCTTAACTTGTTAGTGAATGTATTGAGTTATTTATCCAAATAACATTTCAGTTTACAGCCACATAAGGGGTGTAGGTCCTAGACTAGATCAGGGTATCTCCAGATGATATATCACAGGCTGATAGCATCATAGTCAAATAGTGTGACATGCTGACATCCCTATTTACAATTGTGTTCAGATGTAGACATTAGTGGGTTAGAATATTGTTGTGTGTTCTGAAGCATTTCCAACAAATTTCAAAGAGCACTCCATACTTGATTTGATTTTGAAATGGCCTTGTATACAAAAATAAAAGTACTGAAGAAATATTGTAAAATACTGTAGAAAAAAACTAAAGTGGATGATCTGTCTGTTGGAAATCATTATTTTTTCACTTTTTATTATGTTTAAGTGATATACAAAAATGTCGTCAACTGCTTACTGACTAAAATTACCAAAATTACCAATACCTGTTGGGTATCACTTTAATCTCCCTGATCATTCGATATCAGATATGAGTGTACTGGGCATAGATTCCCTTGGTCACCGCAGGAATGCTGTCCACCTTGCCGTGAGAAAATGTGGATGAAGCGTCTTCGGACTATTCAACCACATGGTCTCAACATCCAGGAGGGTAATGACTAACACCATGCAGCTTTCTAATAATCCTTCTTTTGTATTCACTCCTTCACACTTCCACTCTTTGATCTTTCCCCCTCTTCCCACTAATCCCTACCCTTGTCCTTGCCCTTCCCTTTTATCTCTCCCTACCAGCTTTACTCTTTGTTCTTTGTTTCTCATCCGTGTCCTATTCACTCTCTTCCCCCTTACTTCGTGTACATGTGTCTGTTTTGTCCTTGTCACTCTGCCTTTGAGAAAGGTCCTGCTAGGATCGAAACGTCAGGCCCACTAAATTTTACGATTTTATTATCTTTATTATTTTAATAATTTTAGGCAGAAAAGGTACATACCGGTACATGTGTATTTGTTGATATGTTAATTAGCTAGAATTCTCCAACAGTCAGAGGGTGTGATGTTTGTATCTAGCTGGACATTTCCGTCTTAGGAGGATCTTTTGGAAACTAGAGATTGGCCTTACCTGGATTAAAAGTCAGACCCTCTAATAGTTTCTGATAATTTTAGTCAGTGGGCACTTGGCAGCATTTTGTTTTACATAATGTCAATATACTCTTTTTAATGATTTGTAATGCATGTTTCTGTTAACGGAAATAAAACAGCTTTTGAAACAAATGGAAATTAAAGGAATATTAATATAGCTTGTGTATTCCTCTACCATTGGAAATGACCTAATGTAGAATCCAAGTAAATGTATATTGTCTTTAGTGTCTTTATATTTTATTATATGTATTTCATGATTGTTATGGGGGACACTATATCTTCATTCTTATCACCTAGGTGATAAGAATGTAGATATATCGACTTAAACTGATAAACTATGTTGTGTGCAAATGCAGGATGGAATTAATGTATAGGCAACAAAGAGATACCAGATGGGATGTATGGCTTTACTCTGCATGGACATTAGGGCTATTCAAGGGTTAACATTACTTTGGTTAGCAGGGCTTTCCAAGATAGTCCCCCTGCTGAGTCATATGCAGTATGTAAAGCCCTTTGAACAATAATGTCCACCTGATACGTTTATAATTAGATCAATGTGGGTGTGATTAGGTGTTGAAACAATATCGACACGATGACATGTGTGAATTATAACACTTGTATGACGAACAGGTCTTTTTTGAGAATCTTGTGTGTATTCTTAATGCTAGAAGTAAAGGTAATGTAATAAACTATTGTCATCATTTTAGATGTTTTTATTAAATTTATTTTAGGGGACTTAAACAACTCATCGGGTTCAAATTTATATTGTGAAAACAAAATAAGTCTTGGTGTTTTTTCTTCAAAAAAAAAAGCGCATGCAATAACATCAAATAAATGCTTAGATATCGGGAAAATGGGAATCAACTCATGTTACTACTGCACCATTATGATCAGAAATAACATTCAGTATTTGTTTTTTGGCATGGGGTTTGGTTTGATCTCTATATCCTACAAGATCATAAGCGAGGTTGACACAAGATAGCAGCTACAAGATAGTAACACTTGCACCTATGGCCAGCGGAATTTATTAGGGTGATAAAAATGGTGTCCAAAGTAATGATTATGAATGTCAGTAGTTGCCAATTGGGAGTGTGGTTTCAGCCCTTTTCCGTATTTCTTTTTGGCAGGGGAGGGGGTAGTATAGGCAAACAATTTCACATCTAACAGTATATAACCATGATATAGCAAGGAACGGGAAATAAAACAAAACAAAAACGTTCTGATATGCCTCCGCCCTCTGTCATCTTACAGATTATCAAACCATGGAGCTATAGCTCCATGGTCAAACTGTGTAATGTTTATATTTTATAGACCCCAAGCATAGGCCTAGGTCCTTTACATATTCTGGGCTCAGACTTAGTTTTTCCTTTAAGTAGTGTATAAATCCAACAATGTGGAAAACAAAATAAAGCCTGTTTTAGCTAAGCAGCAGTTATCAATTGCAACAAATATAAATAGGGCCTAACCCAAAAAGATTCAATCATTATCTTCAGAAAATCTTCTTACAAAAATTAAAGGGGTAGGAGAAATGATTCCGAAGCATAAGCCCGAACCTTTACATAAAAAAACATAGGCCGATAGGGCCTATCCTGTGCCCACAATCGTGGCTTCAACTGCTACTGCTAGCATTAGTACTTAATGCACATGTACCACGGAGGCATGTACTGTACAATGTACATGTACACGTACATGTGTACATGTACACACCCATGTACATGTACACACCCATGTACACTGTACATTGTATGTACTGTACATGTACAAAAGTCATGTACGTATGTACATGTACATGTACAGTACATGCACATGTACATGTACAGGTACATTGTACACACGTAAATGTACAGTACATGTACATGTACATGTACACATTACACCCTCCCTTAGCGGGCATCGCTTTATGCAGTTTGGAAATCAAGTAGTCCCTCAATTTGCCTGTTATCAACACAAAAACACATACAAAATGATGTAACATTGAACATTTATGGATTCAATGAATTCATATCAATGATGTTTTAATTTCATAAAACTTCGAAAGTATAAACTCATACTATTATCATCCCTATCTTTTATAATAAATATCCCTCCGCGTGACTGTCTCGCCATTTTCAATGTACGCTGGTGTCGTAAGGATGCTGTTCCCTAAAAAAAACAGGTGTCGAACGTCGAAAACAGCTAGAACATGGCTGGGGCGTGAATACAAGGCTCTAGTCTAGATATCGTTCGCTTATTTAATTCTTTTAATGGGAAATATGGAAGATTCTTCATGGAGGCACAAGATCTACAACGAAATATTGAAGGCTCAAGGACAACAGAGTTCTGGTTGTTTGGGACCGGAAAGGAAACTTGACGAGAAAGGAAATGGAGCATCAGCATTGAAACTTGAGCGCTCCGACTTTGAGAATGAGATTGACAAGTCTGATTATCATTCGGATATCCGACCAGGATCGACGAACTGGGAGAGTGATAGAGGAAGAAGTGCCGATGAATATTACGGCGATGTTGCCGACGATCGAGCTATCGATTCTGAGTTTGTAAAACAGAGGATGAATACCCACTTTTCAGCGAGTGATCGCCACGGTAACGGCCACAACGCTTACCTCAGCAACCCAGTCACTAATCACGGGACGCAGGATTCAGGCGGTATCCGTGACTTTCGACCTCGTATCGATGAGGACTCGGCCTTATATTATCAGTATTATGATATTACAGGGGATAAGGAAAGTGAACAGCAAGTCAGAACGTCTCGACATGGACAAGATTCTGGCAAATTGAGCAGTAAATCTAGCTTCGCGCCACACAGCGATGAACCCAAATACGGCAGCGTAAGGTCAGGCAGTGCAACCAATCGGCAGGGTGACCTATGCCAGTCAGCCTCGGGTTCAGAGGCTACGACACGAATGCCACAAGCATTAGTCACTGGACCAAGCAGTCAACTTCAGTCTCGCACTTCCAACGAAGATAATCGGAACAACGTTATTAGTAATATTACACCATCCGAACCCTACACATCAACCAGAAAAGAGAACCACGAGTCGTCCACATCGGGAAATTACAACGATTACGAGCACATGTACGACGCGTACTCCGGTGGGCCAGAACAACGCAAGGGGAAGGTAGCCGTGTCGGGTAGGGAACATAACAAGGTCGTGTCTGAGAAATATCCTCACGTTGAGGCAGCGATTCAGCAGCATCAATCTGGACGATCACAGAGTAAACCTAGTCTCAGTGAATCAGGCTACACGTTTGTGTCCGATAATTCTCACATTTCTCCAGAACAGCAGTCCAATTTGTCTAAATCACTTTGTGCACCAGACAGGCAATCTGCCTTCCAATCTGTCCATGAGAATCGATTCTCCTCTCCACCAAGTTCAAGACACTCTTGTTCTGGTTCCAACAGGTCTTCCATCACCAGCTCTAGTTCTGCTGATACGGGTTCCAGTCATTCCCAAGACCGTGACTGGGGGCGACCACGTCATAGCAGTAAAAAAGACAAAGGCTCCAACTCCAAGGACTTGCATAAGTCACCAGACTCAAACATAAGCAACCAAAAGCAAGATATTCCCAACCAGGACTGGTACAAATTGGTTGAAAAGGTTGAACAAGGCGACTCTCAGTCATCGCATCCGAATTATCAAATGCAGTCAGGGTCTCGTAACAAGTCTATTGTGTCACCACCGTCATCAGAAAAGGGTTCTGTTGTAAAAACTGCTTCTGGTCAGTACTTGGACAAAAAGTTGGGGTCAATGAGCTCAAACAATGCACAGAACCCACGATCTTACAGGAGTGAGGTGACAACTAGTAACACACAGACTGCCCACCAGAACAAAGACAATATGAAGCAGAGAGATCTTTCAGTGTCTTCTGGTTATAACCTGGAACCTACAAGTACTTCAGGGAAAAAAATACAAATAGCTGAATCCGAACAGACCTCTGTCCCCTTACCTCGAAAAAATCCCCTGCTACGATATGACGTCATCCCCCCCAAAGCAAATGGACCCTCAGAGGCAGAACGTAAACTGGAGGAACTCACAAGACAGCTGGAGATAGAATTGGCTGAAAACCCCGATGGGGAAGAGTTTGGTGAGTTTTACCATATGATGTCGGTTCGCTTTAACTAGATAGTAGATGTATGTATACTTCATCAAATAAAGATGTTCTGTCTACATGGTCTAGGTCAGTGCATGTGCAATTTGTTCAAGTAATAAACAAATGATCTTGGGTTACCCATGGCCATGGGTTACCCAAGTTATTGTTGACCAACATCATAAGACTTTTAAAAGAGGTCAAGAGACTATGTTTTGCATTATTGATATCGCTGTTCCAACATGCATTTTTATATATTACCCCTGGCCTATTTCTAATATACTCACTAGCAATACTACTACTAGTACTACTGTACACGTAACGGTTACTACTTACTAGTGAATGTGGGCCCAGTTGCTGACTACGTTATGTACACTGCATTTTCTTCACGAGTTGTGCTCAATCTCAAATCTACCATTTGTGCAATTATTCTTGTGTGTAATAATGTGATTGGTTCTGCTTTACAGGATGCTGTGTGAAATGCGGAGAGAAGGTGACGGGTGCTGGTCAGGCTTGTCAAGCAATGGGCAATCTCTATCATACTAACTGCTTCACTTGCTGTTCCTGTGGTAAGCAAGATATACTCACATGTGTCCTCAACTCCTCATTCTGCAAGCTTCCATTGACGTTTAAATACAGATGGTGAAGCTTGTCGGGATCAACCTTGTCATATCATGTAGTCATGATTTTTCAGACTTAAGGGTTTGAGATATCACATTAATGCCGTGCAGCTTGTATTAGTCTCAACTTCCGGATACCATATTAAATGGGTGTTTTCCAGGTATTGGGCAACACCAGTCCCAACCAAATTGTGGGTAACACCAGTCCCAACCAAAATGTGGGTAACACCAGGCCCAACCAAATTGTGGGTAGCGCCAGTCCCAACCAAATTGTGGGCAACACCAGTCCCAACCAAATTGTGGGCAACACCAGTCCCAACCAAATTGTGGGCAACACCAGTCCCAACCAAATTGTGGGCAACACCAGTCCCAACCAAATTGTGGGCAACACCAGTCCCAACCAAATTGTGGGCAACACCAGTCCCAACCAAATTGTGGGTAGCGCCAGTCCCAACCAAATTGTGGGTAACACCAGTCCCAACCAAATTGTGGGCAACACCTGTCCCAACCAAATTGTGGGCAACACCAGTCCCAACCAAATTGTGGGCAACACCAGTCCCAACCAAATTGTGGGCAACACCAGTCCCAACCAAATTGTGGGCAACACCAGTCCCAACCAAATTGTGGGCAACACCTGTCCCAACCAAATTGTGGGCAACACCAGTCTTAACCAAATTGTGGGCAACACCTGTCCCAACCAAATTGTGGGTAACACCAGTCCCAACCAAATTGTGGGCAACACCAGTCCCAACCAAATTGTGGGCAACACCAGTCCCAACCAAATTGTGGGCAACACCAGTCCCAACCAAATTGTGGGTAGCGCCAGTCCCAACCAAATTGTGGGTAACACCAGTCCCAACCAAATTGTGGGCAACACCAGTCCCAACCAAATTGTGGGCAACACCAGTCCCAACCAAATTGTGGGTAGCGCCAGTCCCAACCAAATTGTGGGTAACACCAGTCCCAACCAAATTGTGGGCAACACCAGTCCCAACCAAATTGTGGGTAACATCAGTCCCAACCAAAACTGGGGGAACACAAGTCCCCCTGGGCTCCCAGGCCCAACCTGTATGGGCGATAACACATGCCCAAAGCTGTTCATAAGCTCAAATGCACGCTTCAAATGTCGTTAAACTCCTAATTAACAGGAGGGTTAACACACAAAAGCTTCCAAAGTTCCCACTGATGATACATTCAGTCGGGAAAACATAGATGGAGTAAAGACTGTTTTACACGAGAGTTGTAAACTGGTGTCCCGTGCGAAGAAATAACATCGATGTCAAGAACATCCGTATGGATACATTGTGGAAAAATTGTATCTCTGTCACCAGGCCGCATGGGTTGACACCATGCGAATATCATTGGACAAAATCATGGCTTCTTCAATAGTATGGCAAAATTCAACGTCACCGCCAAACATACTGATGATCTGCCAGCACTCCTCTGTGTTCTTCAGTATTTTCACTGTGATTAGAGCGAGTTAAAACCCTGACAAAATCAATCAAATTTGGCATATTTCACGGAACGTGAAGACGAGAAGTACATGGAAAAATAAAACAGAATACAAGTGAATGATTGAATGTACCATACATTGTGCGTGTACATAATTTGCGTTGCATGTTGGCGTCAGGGAACCATACCACCACTTTTGTGCTCCCGCCAGCCCTGTTAAGTTACCGTGGCTGAGCGGAAGTCCACAACTCCTCTTGCCCTGTTAGTTTTACATCACGGTAGCGGTAACTTGACAGGTACGCCAGTTTACCGAGCATCCCCACTGGACTTGATTTTGTCATTCTTCCGCTCAACCACGGTAGGTTGACAAAATTAAGTCCAGTGGGAACACGGCTTAAGTTCCTTAAAAGAGAATCCCTCCTATTGAAAATGTACTATTTTTTACAGGCCAAAAAATGATTTATAATGATATACACAAAGGTATTTTTCAAAGGCCTTTGTATAAAAGCATTCAGTACATGATATATTGTAAACACTACTGATGTACAGTACATCTGGTTTATCACACTCACTATGAATGCATGGTCATTGTAAGAAAGAATTCTAGTCAATGTACAAATAAGAAAGTATTGAAGTCTATGTTGTGTTGTCCTGACTGGCTTACATGTAGCCCTGGTACAATGACAGGCATCTCTGTTAGTTTATCTTTACATTCCAAAGCATCTCCTTTACAAACCAAATATCTCCTCTTCTGAAAACGTCAGGGTTTTGTGTCAGTGGCTAGGCTAACCAATGGCTGATGGCCAAACTTTTTTTCATCCAAGAAATGCAATCTAGATTCCCTGTGAATCTGTTTACCAGTACCTTGGCATGGATATATTTTGGCACATGCATGCAACCTCAAGCATACGTGTATGTGCTCATTAACCCTAACCCCCTCACTGTTTGCCTAATTCTACCCTGCTGATCCCAACAGTATCCAACAAGCATAAAAGTGTGAAGCCTGCTGATCCCAACAGTACCCAACAGTGGATACTGTTGGGTTCAGCAGGGTCCTGTGTTGATGGTAATATTGCAGTTACTTTGCACACGATGCCAGGCCCAACAAACTCCAACTGTATTGTACAGTGTTGAACCCTGCTGATCCCAACAAAGACTAACACTCGTGTAACCATGCAATTGTTGGATGCTGTTGGGTTCAGCATGGTACTATGTTGTTGGGTGTTTGAATAATGGTCATTGTCTTTGTTTTGTTTTTTAGGCTCAGAATTTTGGCTAGAAATCTTTTGTCTCTTTGCCAAGTTATCATCACAGCCTCTTTTTTGTGTGGTATTTTTTGGGTTTTGTTTTTGTTATATACATGTAATGTACATTGTACTTTTCTCTTGGGCCCTTTCTTTGGGGACTTTTATCTATGGCCTTTCTCTTGGGCCCTTTCTTTGGGGACTTTTATCTATGGCCTTTTTTTTGGCCATTTCTTTGGGGACTTTTATCTATGGCCTTTCTCTTGGGCCCTTTCTTTGGGGACTTTTATCTATGGCCTTTTTTTTGGCCATTTCTTTGGGGACTTTTATCTATGGCCTTTCTCTTGGGCCCTTTCTTTGGGGACTTTTATCTATGGCCTTTTTTTGGCCATTTCTTTGGGGACTTTTATCTATGGCCTTTCTCTTGGGCCCTTTCTTTGGGGACTTTTATCTATGGCCTTTTTTTTGGCCATTTCTTTGGGGACTTTTATCTATGGCCTTTCTCTTGGGCCCTTTCTTTGGGGACTTTTATCTATGGCCTTTCTCTTGGGCCCTTTCTTTGGGGACTTTTATCTATGGCCTTTTTTTTGGCCATTTCTATTTACATTTTATATTTACATCACTTCATTGTGTGACTCCCCCTGCCCCATGGAACTCCTGGAAGCAACGCCCTGAGCAAAGATTCACATTGCAGACAAGGCAGCCATGTCTGGTAGTGGGGGTGTTGTTGGACGGATTCTTCCGTCCCTCTCTGGAACAGGCTTTGCAGGTTCTGGCATGCTTGCCTGGCATCCTCTCCCGCCGATGGCTTGGCAAACTCCAAGCAGGGTGTGGCTGAGTGTCAGACTGGGGGATGATGGCTCCTTTACTGTAGCCACCAATGAGGCCGGTGGCAACGCTCATTACGAAGCGGGAGTGCGTCATGTGCTTGCCGCTCTGTTGGTCCCGCCGACCGAGGTCATCTTCACTGTCCGTCTCAGTGGAGGCTTGGAGAGGATGGATGGGGTGGTGGTGTCGGAAGCAGATCCACCCATTCACACGTGCAACGTCCACCAAGAAGTACATCAACTTCCGCCACCAATGCTGGGACTTTCTAGAGCATGTATAATATGCCCTAAGCTGGTCTCCTCGATCCACACCTCCCATAAACTTGGTATAGTCGATGGCTTGTCTTGGGGCTGGCACAATGGTTGACTTCCGCCGTCCCGATTCATCCTGGACTTTTCTCACCAGGCTGTCAGTAGTTTTCTCACGGTAGCCTTGGTGAGCGCTGCTCAGAAGCTGCATGACCCGAGAGTCCTTCCAAGCAACGGTGGTCAGTTGGCCGTGTTGGCGGGAATAGAACGTTCCCCGGGGCATCTTGTTCAGCCTCTTGAGCTTCTGGTGGTGGTGCGGGTTCTTGTCTGCACTTCTGTGGAAGTCAACAGGGAGGCCCTTGCTTGTTGACTTCACAGCGCCAGTCAGGTAGGTCTTCTTGGACAGAAGGAGACGGGCAAGCTCAACAGAGGTATACAGCTTGTCGGTAAAGATGTGGTGGTGGTTCTTCATGTGGGGTGTTGCCACTTGCAGTGCGATGTCCGTCATCTTGGTCGGCTTCTTGGTCTTGTGGGGATGGACCATGAAGTTTGACATGTAGCCAGTGGTGGAGTCTGCAACAGTTTAAAACCAGCTCGAATCGGTTTTAGTGGCATGAAAAATTTCCGGACCTTGGCTTTGAATCCAGAATATTTCACCATGGCTTCATCGATGGCTAATTCCCGGCCCATGTTGAACTTAGCCTGACAACGCTTCAAGATGGTGTCCCACATTGGCTGCAAGGGATAGAGGGGATGCTTGGTGATGAAGCGGTAATGGTGCTGCTTATCTTGGAACATTCCAGGGTCATCTTTGGGATAGCGTTCAGGGTTGGCCATCGGGTCTGCGCAGGCAAGATGCTTTGTCAGCACATCAAAGCGATTTCTCGACATTGTTGTTGCAACAAGCCGGTTGTAGTAGCCAGGACTAGGGGACCAGTAGTCCTGATAGTATGGGATCTGGACGAGACCCATCACCAGGTGTATCCCAAACCAGGCCTTCAGCTCTTCCACGGTGGTCAGAACACGGACGCCAGCATGCCGGAGATTGACGTTTGTCCATGTTGTTATCTGGACGAACAGCGACAAGGGGAAGAATTGCAGGAAGTACTTGACTGGTGTCCTGCGCTTTCTGAATGTCGGACCCTTCGGCTTGGGCCCCTTGAACGGTTCTACCTTGATCTTCCGTAGAGATCGACTCCAGCCAAGTGTGTCGGGGGCAGCACTTTCGTCATCTGATCGGGGATGGTCCGGGTCGTTGTCCGAGTCAGGGACAGGTTTCGGTTTTGGTGCCTTCTTTCTGCGGGCCGTCTTCTGCACCATTGGCTCATCTGATCGGGGATGGTCCGGGTCGTTGTCCGAGTCAGGGACATGGGTTGGTTTTGGTGCCTTTCTGCGGGCCGTCTTCTGCACCATTGGCTCAGTTGGCTCTGCTTCTTCCGACACACTGCTTGTGCCCCCTTCTTCTGGTACCTCTTCTTCCTCTTCCTCCTCTTCCATCTCATCCTCCAACTCCACCGACTCATCACAAACATCTGATGGAGATATCAGGTCATCCACCAGGTGATTGAGGTAGTCTTCTTCCTCACTCTCCGAAACCTCCACTTCTGCCCGGTACTGCCTGGTGGTCATCTGGATGTTGGCATCCACACAGCTCTGCCTCATGGCTTCTTTCAGCAGCTGTCGGTGTTCATCACTTGCCCGAGCTTGGAATGATGGATCCTTTTCCTTCGGTAACTTTCCTTTACCCTTCTTCTTCTTCATTTTCTTGGACGAACCTGCCTCCATCCCAGCACTCTTTCGCTTTGGTCTATCCTTCCCCATTACGTTGGCCAAGAATAACTCTCTCTCCTCGCTTGTAAGTTGGAGCTGCAGATCTCTAACTGCTCGAAATGACATCGTGGGTGGTTGATGCCCATATGGTGAGGAGGGGTAGATTTTGGACCACTTATATACACTTTTGAGCCTTAGTTATTCAAATCCATGACATAATATTTAAAGATGTTTTAACAAAACTTCCTCATCCGTTATATTTACGAACTGCACAACAATAATTTCAAATTAATATTCAGTTTTTAAAACAATAAAAGCTTCGAAAATACTTACCCGTGCCCTGAAAGTGGTACAATCTACTATTCATCCCAATCTAATAAACATTCCAGCCCAGCACTAGTTCACTCAAAAGTTGCATAACACAGACCAGACCACCATGCTGAACCCAACATGATACAACAACAGGTGTAACTGCAATAGATACACTTTTCAGCCTTAGTTAGTCAAATCCATTACATAATATTCTTTTAAAAAATCACAAAAACTCCTCATCCATTGCAATTATGAACTGGACAATTACATTTGATTTTGAATACAATAAAAGCTTTGAAAATACTTACCCATGCCCTGAAAGTGGTACAATCTACATAAACAAACATTCCAGCCAAGCATGACAGCACTGATTGCTCCAAAGTTACATAATGGCAGACCAGACAACCATGCTGAACCCAACAAGATACAACAGGTGTAATTGCAATACACACTGTGCTATACTGCTGACCCCAACAAATCTCAACACAGTTTGCTTTGCACAGTACACTGCTGAACCCAACAGATGACAACAGGCCCCCAAATTTGTTGGCTTCTGTTGGTATCAGCAGGGTTAGGGTTAATGCACACGTACAGTATGTATTTAAAATTGCATGTAACACCATCTTGTATTACCGATATATGCGTGTAGGCCTACATCCTTGGCTATACCATCAGCCTTTGCTGGCATACATGTAGTATTGGTGTTATATAATTTCCATTACATTCTTTTGATTCAAAGTGCACTTAATGGTACTGAAGGAGACTGGTAGAAATTGAACACCACGCACTAGAGATTACAAAAAACAACAACAAAACAAAGTCATTAAAATTTGTGATCCATCTTCACATGGAGAAGTCATGTACATGTAATGTATATATGTGAGCAGTTTGCAACATAATTATATTATACATATGTTGTGCAGCAACTGGTGAAATTTGATCAGCAAAACAGAAGGCAGATGTCTCTGTGTAGTACTTAGTGTACTGTTACTCTAAGAACATGTGCAACAAGGAAGGAATTTGCATTGATTGTAGTTTTGTTGCCCTCCATTCTTATAACATGCAGACAAATAATAGTCCCTACTACACTGTACAACACTTCACCCTTGCTTTGAATTGTAGCATTCATGCATATAGAGCTTACCCTCTTCAAGGCTATTGGTCTGAATACTGTACTGAATACCGTACATGCATACTGTGCTGCGCATGTACATGTACAACATGGCAAAATAGAGTACCGGTACATGTACATGTACTTCCTCTCACTTTTACTTGACAAAGTCTTTTTACAGCCCTGGACATTTTAAACATGTATGTAGTTATTGATTGAACCTACTGTATATTACCAATGCATACTCTAAGAACATGTAATGCTACAGTACATGTACATGCACGGGTAATGTACTTGTGTACATGTACATGTACATGTTCCATATACCGGTACTGTACAATAGTAAAATATTTATGTTGTATATTTATTATTTATGTTGTTAACCCTATCCCCCTCACTGTTAACCTTTAGAACTCTATTCTGCTGATCCCAAAAGTATCCAACAAGCATGAAAGTGTGAAGCCTGCTGATCCCAACAGTACCCAACAGTGGATACTGTTGGGTTTAGCAGGGTCCTGCAATGATGGTAATATTGTAGTAACTTTGCATACAGTACAATGCCAGGCCCAACAAAATCCAACTGTTTTGTACAGTGTTGATCCCAACAAAGACCAACACTCAAGTAAAAGACAATTGTTAGGCCTTTTCTTTTGGGGCTTTTATTTTGTGCCTTTTCTCTTGAGCCTTTTCTCTTGGGCCTTTTCTTTTGGGTCTTTCCCTTTAGGCCCTTTGTTTTGGGGCTTTTCTATAATATTTTTTTGACTACTATCTTCATTGTGTGACTGCCAGGCCAGACAACCATGCTGACCCCAGCAATCCTCAACACAGTGTTTTAGTACTACCGGTATACACTGCTGAACCCAACAGAGGACAACAGGCCCCAAAATTTGTTGGCTTCTATTGGAGTCAGCAGGGTTAGGGTTAAAGGGAAAATGAAACCCAGAGAAAAATGTTGGCTTATCTGATTGGGTGTTAAAAACAACCTACAATTACCTATGTGCTACTGCTACTCACCTACGAGTTTCATAAAGAGGGAAAAATCATGGAATTCGGTGGTAGAATTCGCGTTCCCGCAAACCGCCATCTTTTTTAATGGCCCGCCAGTCACTGCGGGGTGTATGACATCGCAATGGAAAACTCCCGCATGGGCCCGGACGGATGTACCCCTATACTACATGTACACATATTGCATGCAGTTAAACACTCGCGAGCTGAATGATGGTGTACTGCCAGGCCAGGCTTTTGGATGTCAAATGTCAAAATGCCAGCTGGAAAAAGCTGGGGAAATCTTTCCATGCAGTTCCCAACAAGGACAAGAGACCTGTTTGACATCCTAAAGCCTGGTAGTACACCATCGTTCAGCTCGCGACTGTATAACTGCACGCAGTATATATACATGTAGTAGGCGTACATCCGTCCGGGCCCATGTGGGAGTTTTCCGTTGCGATGTCATACCCCCCGCAGTGACTGGCGGGCCATTCGAAAAGATGGCGGTTTGCGGGAACGCGAATTCGACCACCGAATTCCATGATTTTTTCCCTCTTTATGAAACTCATGAGTAGCACATGGGTAATTGTAGGTTGTTTTTAACACCCAATCGGATAAGCCAACATTTTTATCTGGGTTTCATTCCCCTTTAATAGTAAATAATACTGATATTAATTAGGTAATTCCTCCCATGCATATATAAGGGACACATACACAACTGTCAATTAGACCATATGTAAGCATACTGTATACAGTTACAGTTGGCCAACTTGGATGGTTTTACAGTAAGGGAACGCTATAATTACTCAAGTGAATGTTTATAATTAATCCATCCAACAGGTAGAACGTTACGAGGCAAGGCATTCTACAATGTACATGGCAATGTATACTGTGAGGAAGACTACTTGGTATGTATAAAAAGGAGATGTGTTACTGTTACACTTTTTGATATTTCTATTGAGAAGACAAATACTGTTGTCACAAGTCAGATAACACAACCCTTCATTAAAGCCATATCATAGTATTAGGTGTGTTCCCACTAGAACGAAACAGCAATTTTTGATTTTTGAATCGCGATTCGAAAATAGATTTTATTTCGTGTGTGGACGCAAAAAGCTCACTAATAAGCTGGATTCGAATCACGATCCAAATCGCAGTTCTGCTTGCAATTTTTTTGAAACAGCACGATTATTTGCCAGGCACTGTGTGTGGACGCTATCGAAAAGAGAAAATCAAAAAGTTACATCCCACAATTCCATGCACATAGATAAACATCCTGCCAGCTGGTATTGAAAAAAAAATTTTTTGCCATCTTCAGATTTGGAGTTGAAGCGGCAGTTTGATTGGTATGTCTAGCAATCAGAAGACACTAGAAGGTATACTACTGTGGATAAAAGAAAAAGAAGGAAAATATCAGCTGTAAAACTTGTACAAAATGTGTAGAATAATGAACTTGATATTAAGTTACTTTTTGTTGACAGTACTCTGGCTTCCAGCAAACGGCAGAAAAATGCGCAGTGTGTGGTCATCTCATCATGGATACAGTAAGTACACAGTCAAGCAAAGCATACAGGCACAGGATTTTTAGGTTGAGTTGATGACAAAGAAAGAGAAAAAGTACACAATGTTGTGTTGTGTCTGAGGGAATTTTTCTTTTATTTTGTTGACAACCCTGAGTAATATGCTCTGCAACACCTCTTGTCGTATCATTTCCTATCATTTGAAACTTTCTGCTCAACCATGGTAACTTAACAGGGCTGAAAAAACTTCTGTGGGAACAGTCCCATGATGTAAAAGCTTTTCACACTACAAAAAATCTCTTTGTTGGACACGGGTTGGACCCGTGTCCACTAGACTGAGCTTTTCACACTACACGATTTCAACACGGCGTTGACCCGTGTAGAGCGCTCGACACGTGTTGAAACCAACCCTGCTCGGGAGGTGGGTTGGGAACCGTAGTGTGAACGTCTCTGGGTTGAGTTTGACCCGTGTAACGTAACGGCCGATTGCATGCGTGGCAGCATCACACTGTAGTTATATGGCCGCACTATAGGGTCTATCCGTGTTGAAAGCGCGATACCTTGTGTAGTGTGAAACGATCGTGAAATACAAGGGTCTACAGTGAGGAGTGTGAAAACAGAGCAGAGTGACCTGTGTAGAATTTGACACGGATCAGATGTTCATAGTGTGAAAAGGCCTTAAAACTACCATGGGCCCATTGTAAAATGCTCCAGGTTCCTGTATAACATCACTGCTGATAATTACTTTGATAGATTCTTCAAGCCATGGGCAAGTCTTACCACCCAGGCTGTTTTCGCTGTGTTGTCTGCAACCTGTGCTTGGATGGTGTACCATTCACAATTGATGTTGACCACAAGATTTACTGTGTCAAAGACTACCACAAGTAAGTGCTAATAGAATCACCACTCAGTTCAGTTGACACATGACTAGACCCATCTCTCACCTCTCAGTCTCTTCATAGTCTGCAGCTTTCTCAGCTGCAGTCATTAGCATGTAACTGTTGTCTCAGTATAAATGTCTAAGGGGTCGTTCAGACACCGTACTAAAAGTGGTCTATCTTCGGTTTAAACTGAAAAGGGTCTATCTAGTTGTGTCTGAACGGACTACGTAGACCGTTTTGGGTACTACAAACGGTCTATCTCAGACCGCCGAGGAGGGGTGGACTAGAATACGTAGACCGGTCTACATAGACCGGTCTACAAACCTTAACGTGTCTGAACGGTCTATCTCATAACCACATCCGGTTTAGGCAGATGAGCGGGCGCATTACATCACCGGTGAGTAATGACACTGCCCAAACCGCGCAAAACACAAGGACGCGATGTGCATTCCACTGATGTTATGTGCACTCTTGCTAGCCAGACCTTGCTTTGTATTTTTGTGATCGTGCTTTCACCGTGCCGACCACCACTGGTAATTTCCGTCCACCACTCCTGGTGAAAAACAATGCTTCCGACCGGCACTGTGTTCACAGCGTGATCGTAGTCGTAACTCGTATGCAGCCATGCGGTCGCTGTACACGTGCACTTTGCAGTATACAGTGTGTGCAAAGACGTGTTGTGTCATGTCACATGTGCCGCGCGTAGGCTGGTTTCGGCCCTACTGCTCCTGTAGTGTCAGCGCTTTAAAGGTGCAAAATTCAAACTCCATTTTCAGCAAAAATGCAATTTTGTTGGGTTTCAATTTTGCGCTATATCTAAGTTGGGAAAAGGTGTATCCAAAAATTGCCCTAATTTGATCGTAACGTCATCTCATGAATATTAATGAGGTCATGAACTTTTCAGTTTTCAACATTCAATTGAGCATATTTGGCTAACGGAGAGAGATTAATTTGATTTTTTCATTTATATCTATCGGGGCCAAAATGCAATGACACAACTGTGACGTCATCAAAATGCGTGATTTTAAAGCACATATTAGCCAAAGCTCAATCTTCTCAAAATTTGGTGGGCATTTAGCTATTGGGCTAGACAATCAAAATCCTGAGTTTGGAACCAATTGACCATTGTTCAGAATTATTATGATTTTTTGAAAAATATAATGAAGTCCCATAGACTTTGTGCACAAATTATGCACGTGCGTTTTGGGGTAGGAATGGAGGGTACGGGACTACGGGTTCGAATCCCGTTGATGTCAATTTCTTTTCTTTTTTAAGAGAACCAGATGCGGAAAAGCATTATGTTCTGTTTACCAACAGACATAAATCTCTAGTATTATTCCCTTCGTTATTATTGTGGTATGAATAGTAGTATGAATAGAAAGAAGGGAATACAGAACGAGAACGACTTCTTGTTGGTGAAATTTGAACCACCACTAAAAATACCCTAGCTATAACACTGATGTCTTACATGTACACGGACATGTACAATGTACGTGTACATGTACATGTACGTGTACATGTACACGTACAGTACATGTATACGTACATGTACATTGTACGTCCTTACATGTACACAGCCAGGCATGTTGCAGCCGGCCGGTCACGTTGTTTCGAGACTTGCGGTTTTTGTTTATAAAATCGCAAAGAGCGGGCTTCGTGTCAGTTAAGGAAAGTTGGGTTTCAGGGTCAAGCAACGTGTGTGACCTCTTAGTACCAGAGATAGACCATTTTCAGTTGAACTCAGTGAGTATGAACGCAAGGGGTTTGCAATGAGATATTTACCTCCCGCTGTGACCGCAAATGATAGACCTTTTTCGGTCTCCGTAGTACGGTGTCTGAACATAGCCTAACATTTACCTATAGGCCTAACACCTGTTTTACAAGTTTTCAGGTCTCCCCTAATCTTCACCCATATTGTCTGTGTTTTCATTAACTTGCAAATCCTTCCTCACAGCAAAAACAGATTTTACAGAAGTGCTTTGAAAGTTAGTAACATTTTTAAAAACATTTTCCTATCTATTAATGGGTAGTGGTCAAAGTGACATGAAGTGAGGCTGATTTTGACTGTTTCGGGTGTATGATATTTATGCAATTGTTACGTTAAACGAAAATTTGCTCAATGTGAAAATGCAGATGACCTGTTAGCCCACTATATTGGGTAGAAATTATAATGTAAAATATCCTGACATCTAAACCTTAAGATTTGTAAACACTGTGCATGTTTCCTTCATGTGCATAGCATTTTCATGTGTTTTTATTGCGATATGCATACATTCATACATGAATGTGTAATAAAATTGTAGGAATATAAACACACATAAATGGTGAAAATGCCAAGACCCTAACCACATCATTTTAATCTTGTTTTATTTTCTGCCTTCCATTTACCCTAGGAGAAGGTAATATGTCAAATACTATGCTTTACATTTATGCTTTTGTTTGTATATATGTGCATTGTGCAGTGCTATTTCAAGTTATGGTTCGTTCCAAAATTATTCTGATTTTGGGATGGTACACAATGTGGGAATGATTTGGGGTTTTGCATACATGTACATGTACCTGTACCTTTCATGCCATATGTAGTGTGCATTGCACTATTGCAGGCTTCTTACAGAACTTTGTTAGTTATATGATACCTACATGTATACGTATAAAAGTGCTGTATACATAGAGATGTGAAATGCTGATCAGTTTTGTGCTTCCTGTGGTGGATTCCACATTGAAGCCTTACAATGCATCACAACTCAACTTACGATGGATAACCCACCGTAAGTTGTGAAAGGCTGTATGGTCTCTGTACATCACTCATCGTCTTGCGATTGATCGTAAGCTACATGTATGGTGAGTTTAATGGAATTGACCGCTGACCATTCAAAGAAACACCGAGAAGCACCGTATAGACAAAACAGCATGGAAACAATGCAGAAAATTTATTTCAAGATTAGTCTTTGTATCCGAGTGTCTGGAGTTTGCCCTTACTTGGCTCGTGAGGGCTTCTTTCTGAGGTGTTATGGGGTTTTCAGACCAGCTTTGCAAGTGGTATGGTGTACCCATGTGACAATAGCATCATGTCTTTGCATACCGGTACATCTTTGATTTTAGAAAGTTTGGGTTTTTTGAAAAACTATTCAATGTTCTGTGACCTGGAAAATTGGAGTTATAATGTGATTTTGTGGAGTAACACACATGTACATGTACCATAATGCAATTTTGCAGGATTTTTTCAGATATAACTTCAGAATCCTGGATGTACATGTACTGTATCAGATGTACGAACAGTTTGGAAGGAATAGGAATGCTTGTTGATGTCAACATTGCAGTTTTACAAATTCTTACTTTCTCATGAGAAATGTAGTTGTTTTTCTACATGACTAATTTTTTTCAATCTGTCTGCTTCCATTTCATTTTAACCTAAATCAGAAGAAGGTAATTTGTTTTAAAGTACATTGTACGCTGTATGTCATAAGAAGTGATTCTGAGCTCATTGCTTTACTGTCATACAATATCTTTTCATGTGACTAAATTCAGCCAATAATCTCTATGCATTTTAAGTACATGTACATATTTTGTGTTATTCAGAATGCTTGTACATTGTTATGTTATTTTGATGTATATTGATGTCAGCATTTCTTTCCTATTCTTCCAGCGTAACATTGGCATGTTTCCCATCTTTATTTCAATTTTTGTTGCATGCTTTTCTTTGTACATGAGTACATTATGCATAATTTCTTCATCAGTATTCATGACATGAACATGAACACTGGGAGCAGGAATGAAATGAAAATGTTAGGTGCCAATTTTGTGGATCTGAAGCATTAAGATATTGATCCTAGAACATTTCCGTTCAAGGATAGATACAATACGAATTGGCACTAAGGACTTCATATGCCAGCAACACAACAGAGCATACATGTAGATAACATGGACTGAAGCCTCATGCATTTCCTATTGACTTTTTCTCACTGAGCTTGATTCCCTCTTTTGGATGTGTTCCCTTGTCTCTCAATTTCCTTTTCTGGAGAACACAATCTGTAGATCTGCTCCTGTCATTGGGTTCATATACGCATCACAGAAATGCATCGTTGAAAATCTCTAAAACTCTGAGCATGTATTGTCATTGTGCAATGGCTAGAGAGGCTTTGTATTGCATTGTTATTTTTTTTAGTTGTTCCCAATCTTGATATACAAAAATGTTGCAAACTGCTTACAGACTAAAATTACCAAAATGCAAATCTTAAAATTTAGGGGGCCTGACGTTTCAATCCTAGCAGAACCTTTCTCAAAGGCGTAGTGACAAGGACAAAACAGATACATGTACATGTACACGAAGGGAGGGGGAAGAGAGTGAATAGGACACGGTGAATAGAATCCCTTGGTCACCGTAGTAATGCTGTCCGTCTAAGCCGTGAGAAAATGTGGATGAAGCGTCTTCGGACTATTCAACCACATGGTCTCAACATCCAGGAGGGTAATGACTAACACCATGCAGCTTTCTGATAATCCTTCTTTTGTGTTCACTTCTTCACACTTCTCTTTTTGATCTTTCCCCCTCTTCTCACTAATCCCTACCCTACTCCTTGCCCTTCCCTTTGATCTCTCCCTACCAGCTTTACTCTTTGTCCTTTGTTTCTCATCTGTGTCCTATTCATTCTCTTCCCCTTCCTTCGTGTACATGTATCTGTTTTGTCCTTGTCACTATGACTTTGAGAAAGGTTCTGCTAGGATTGAAACGTCAGGCCCACTAAATTTTAAGTGTTCCCAATCTTGTTTCTGGATTTTGTATCAGTGAGTGTCATTTCATATCTCACCTGTAGAACTTGTAATCAAATTTAATTAATTAGACCTACTTGTGGCTTTTAAACATTTTTTATCCTTTTTTTAAGGAAACATGAAACAACTTTAAATAAGAGCAAGTGACACCAAGTAAACTCAAACAAAACTAAAAATTTGAACAGATTTAGACGTTGTAAATAGGCAATGGAATTTGTATTTAAATGATAATGAAGTACCAAGAATGCTTTTATCTTGCAAAAGATTTGCACTTTTGTTTTAAGTTTATTTTGAGAAGTGTCTTTAATTGAATGATGTATTCTTCCTGAATTCAATCCCATACTAGACCCGTGAATATTGCTTAGGCAGTTCTGGGTTTTTGCTCTAATGAAGTTTGTGATGTTGTTTTCTTTGTAATTTGACAGAATCTACGCGCCCAAGTGTGCTGCCTGCCAGGAGGCCATTACTCCGGTAGAGGTATTTCTTGTATTTACTGCTCCACTCTGCATCATGCCATCCCATTCTGCAGAGTGGTAACACACCCTGTCCCTCGCTTGTCTGCACCCTCGTCTGCTCTATGCTCCACCTAATCCCCTCTGCCTCATTCCTGCCCTTGACTGCTCTATGCTCCACCTAATCCCCTCTGCCTCATTCCTGCCCTGACTGATCTATGCTCCACCTAATCCCCTCTGCCTCATTCCTGCCCTTGACTGCTCTATGCTCCACCTAATCCCCTCTGCCTCATTCCTGCCTCTGCCTGCTCTATGCTCCACCTAATCCCCTCTGCCTCATTCCTGCCCTTGCCTGCTCTATGCTCCACCTAATCCCCTCTGCCTCATTCCTGCCCTTGCCTGCTCTTTGCTCCACCTAATCCCCTCTGCCTCATTCCTGCCCTTGCCTGCTCTATGCTCCACCTAATCCCCTCTGCCCCATTCCTGCCCTTGACTGCTCTATGCTCCACCTAATCCCCTCTGCCTCATTCCTGCCCTTGCCTGCTCTATGCTCCACCTAATCCCCTCTGCCTCATTCCTGCCCTTGCTTGCTCTATGCTCCACCTAATCCCCTTTGCCTCATTCCTGCCCTTGACTGCTCTATGCTCCACCTAATCTCCTCTGCCTCATTCCTGCCCTTGCCTGCTCTATGCTCCACCTAATCCCCTCTGCCCCATTCCTGCCCTTGACTGCTCTATGCTCCACCTAATCCCCTCTGCCCCATTCCTGCCCTTGACTGCTCTATGCTCCACCTAATCCCCTCTGCCTCATTCCTGCCCTTGCTTGCTCTATGCTCCACCTAATCCCCTTTGCCCCATTCCTGCCCTTGACTGCTCTATGCTCCACCTAATCCCCTTTGCCTCATTCCTGCCCTTGCCTGCTCTATGCTCCACCTAATCCCCTCTGCCTCATTCCTGCCCTTGCTTGCTCTATGCTCCACCTAATCCCCTTTGCCTCATTCCTGCCCTTGACTGCTCTATGCTCCACCTAATCCCCTCTGCCTCATTCCTGCCCTTGCCTGCTCTATGCTCCACCAAACCCCCTCTGCCCCATTCCTGCCCTTGACTGCTCTATGCTCCACCTAATCCCCTCTGCCTCATTCCTGCCCTTGCCTGCTCTATGCTCCACCTAATCCCCTCTGCCTCATTCCTGCCCTTGCTTGCTCTATGCTCCACCTAATCCCCTTTGCCTCATTCCTGCCCTTGACTGCTCTATGCTCCACCTAATCCCCTCTGCCTCATTCCTACCCTTGACTACTCTATGCTCAACCTAATCCCCTCTGCCTCATTCCTGCCCTTGACTGCTCTATGCTCCACCTACATGTAATCCCCTCTGCCTCATTCCTGCCCTTGCCTGCTCTATGCTCCACCTTATCCCCTCTGCCTTATTCCTGCCCTTGCCTGCTCTATGCTCCACCTAATCCCCTCTGCCTCATTCCTGCCCTTGACTGCTCTATGCTCCACCTAATCCCCTCTGCCTCATTCCTGCCCTTGACTGCTCTATGCTCCACCTAATCCCCTCTGCCTCATTCCTGCCCTTGCCTGCTCTCCTTATGTTGCATCACATCTGAATAGAGCTTAGCATAGTAGTAGTACCCCTTCACTTACCAGACAACCTTAGCTACCGATTAACAAAAATTGTTGGTGTGACAAAATACTTTGGAGGATTCGTTCTTAGCATTACTGCCCAAGTGGATTGCCTGCAACATGTTCAGAATTCAGATAGTGGACATCATTTAATTTTCTACTATGTGTGTTTCAGTTTCATTACAAAGTTATGCAATAAATGTAATAGAATGTTCGTACATCAGCATGTGGCTTTTATATTATACTATTAGAGATGTAAACTCAAGTTAACTCAGGAACTGTAAAGACATTGATAATAATAAAAATACAATTTGCGGTTGGTTTTAAAGCATGCCAGAAATAGAAAAGAATATTCATGAATCAGACTGCTGTAAAAATGACCGAAATTGGATGCTCTTTGAACAGAGATTCTTTACATACTTCTCAACTCTCAAGTAAGATGCTATGTACCTTCCGAGAAAAAACTTCAGTACATGCATGTTGTCTTTGAACGCAATGCAGATAAGCATAATGCTTTAATACTTGGATATATGAAGGTGACACAATGGTAGATTTAGCTTAAAGCTAAAGAAGCTTTAAATTATTTGTGGTGGTAGTAAGGACCTTAGCACTTGCACATAGACGCTTGCACTTGTGTTCATTTATATTGAGTCATCTTTAACTTGTGCCGTTGACAGTATGTCTTTAACTTTTGTATTTCCACACAGGGAACAATGGAAACTGTACGTGTGGTGTCTATGGATAAAGATTTCCATGTTGAATGCTACCGTTGTTTGGTAAGAGTGTGGAACAGTTTTGATTTTACTCCAATTTTACTCAAATTCTATTTGTGTACACTGTACATGTATTTATTGAGTTATATGAAGATGAATGCTGTACTTTAAACGTATGGGATAACATAGTTAACTGCTTTGCGCCAGGACCTCCAAAATCAGAGCGCCGTTGGTTTGACTTTGCGATGGGTCCCTCCGAATCCAGGCACCACTATTGTCCACATTTTAAACAAAGACTCTTTTAAGCTTATAACAAAGCAATACGAATCAGTACAAAGACCCATTTTGAGGCAAGTTGCCACATGAATTGCAAAATTAGTGACAACAATTGCGCTATTGTGGGTCCTTTACTGTGGATGATCGAGGGACATTGTGTTGGCAATGCCACACAGCCTAACGGTCGTCAGTCAGGCAGTGGAATTCCACCCACATCCTTCACCACTGGCGGTCATGGTGACTGGAAAAACGCCCGGCTTGAAGTTGTTAACAAGCTCAGGATTTTTCGTGTTTCTATCTGAACACTTGCCCTGTATGTAAAGGTGTGATCAAACAACTTCAGTAAAGATTTAGATTTGAACCTGTATGAATGCTTTAATCCAATGGTTTATGCTGCTAACATAAATTGTCCTATTCTCTCAGTAAGAGGTACAGTACATGTACATCATGTACTGTACACCATAATTGCCATTACATGTATTTACATTGTGTAGAATACATACATTAATTATGACTATACTGTACTTTCAGTCATTTTTAAGGACCAAAAGAAATGGCTGAAGAACAAATCATGTATAAGCATGTTGAAAGTTTATTATTATTCATGAAGAAATTTTGCTTTGCCACTGGTTTGATACACATGCTCTTGTGAAATTCAAAGACATGAATGGTATTGTGCATTGGTGGTGTCATTTGGAGGCTGATTGGACGTGTTTATCCCATGCCTTTGTGTGTAGGACTGTGGCTGCCAGTTATCTGATGATGATGGGAGCAGATGCTATCCTTTGCATGATGACCTACTTTGCTACAACTGTCATATCCAGAGGCTTTCCCCTGGATCTGCCTTCTCTCCACAAAACACCAGTCCTCCAGAACAGTTCTCGCCCGTGCTGTCTCCCAGCACCACTGTGCCAACCATGGCTACTCCACCAGACACCCCAACAGACCTGCCTGCAGCAGGCTCGCAGCAAGGCAGCAGGGCTGCAGCACCTAGCAGGAGAGACAAGCAGTACCAGGGAATGAACCCACCACACTATGCACCCTTCATGGGGGCGCAATTCACCTCCCCAGGGACACCCCCTCCTGACCCTCCACCCTACTCCCCCCATGACCCCCTCAGAGAAATGCACACATCTTCAACCAGTCACAAGCCGCATGCCAAGGACTACCCGTACAGGACTGGTAAGATGGCGCATTCATCCCAGCCTAGTGGCCAGGCCAATACATTAAGTAGAACAGATGACAATTTACCCAGTATGTCAGACTATGTTGTAACTGACTTATAAGCCAGGTACCATAACAGAAATCCCAACTGTCAGTAAAAGCAATAAACAGGACTGTGCAAAACTCATGCATTAAGTTAAATTAGTTACAAACATACATTGGATAATCACTTTTGAAGAAAGTTAATTGGTAACGTTTGTTGTATATTGTTTTATAAATATTTTTTCTCATATACATGTAGTATGGAAATCTGCTTATGCCATAGTGACCTTACAGTACTGTATTGCCTCAACAAATTTGATGTCAAACACTATTTACAAGCTCATTAAATATGATCCATGGTCATTTTACACCATACAATTCAAATGTCAGACAAAATAGTCTGATAAGAAATTACTGTTCCTGGACTACACGATGTGATATTGTTGGTGAATATACAGTGGTTGTGGAGTCTCCCGTCATACTTTTGTTGCCTGGCATGGTGGTTTTGACCGCCAATGTCGTAACACTTGCAAAGGTAACATTCATGATCCAGAAACCTTGTACCATGATCTGTATACAAACATACATGTATATACATACATAGTTTTATGTACT
Source organism: Luidia sarsii (assembly GCA_949987565.1). NCBI lineage: Eukaryota > Metazoa > Echinodermata > Asteroidea > Paxillosida > Luidiidae > Luidia > Luidia sarsii. The sequence goes on from OX465110.1 coordinate 11,917,969, forward strand.
TCCCATTTTTTCCGTCTCATCAGTTTCTCATCTTGCAGTTTGAAAAAGTACTATCATGGTTTTCTCTAATTCATGCAAATTATACAATTTGGTGTCTATGTTTGTCTCAGTGATTACCGGACATAGCATAGTAAAAAATGGCCCTTTTAGGACAGAGAAGGGGTGTTTTGGGTGATTTTGCTGATTTTGTTTAGTTATACATGTATAAGGTACTTTACTTTTTAAACCAATTTCAAGTATTATGTAATGTTTGTAGACTTTAAGAAATAGTTACAGTTAGTATTATTATATTTACACAACGATAGATACATGTATTTACTGTGGGCATAGAATAACTGTTCAGTCAAAAAGGTTATCTGAATCACAAATACAATTAAGCCCCATGCCTGTTGGACTTATTTTGGTAAAACTACTGAAATGGTTGTTTTTCCCATTTCATGTCCTGTGGAAAGGGCCCAGTCAAATTTCCTCTTTACTTTCACCGGGTCCAATCGACACTTTTACCGGCCAACCTCTGCCTAGTCAAGGTGACCTGGGGTGGATTTCACAAAGTCTTACAATAACCCATTGTTCGCTCATCGTCGTGCGATTGATCATAAGTTACGATGGGTTTGGTGAAATCGACCCGGTAAAACATGACTTGGTAAAAACCACTAATCCAGCCTGTTAGTGTTAAGTGCCACAACAACCTATTATGTGCTGTGCACAGTTTAATATTGCATACACTGTACATGCTGCGCGCTACGATCAAACTCCTTTGTGATAGCAGCTTCAAGTGGTTTTATTTCTTGGGCATTACGTAACTTTAGTACTTTACAGATCCCGCAGTTCCCTCCCTCTTGAACCGTTATATTGTCAGCTTGATTACTTTCCTTTCCTACAACCACTGCCTGGGTTCAATTTCCCAACTCAAGAATTCCAAGTGGGAATGATGATAAGATTTACCCATCATCTGATTCAAATATTCCCTCTCTAAATCTAGTGGATAAACGGCTTCAGTGGGAAATAATTACTCTCATGCTGTCAACCAAACATACAATGCAGCTGCTACATATGCTTTGTAGTTTGACATAGCTTGCTGTTACTGAAATCAAATTAAGGCATTTTCCAATATCTGTTTGTCATAATGCAGTAGCCTTCAGTGGCAAATCAACCTCATGCTATTGCGTCAGGTTAGGCCAGGTGAAAAACAAACATTAAACAGACGAAACAAAGACAAGCAATTTCTTTCTCCGAACAACTGATCAGCCTGGCCTATACGAGAAGAAATTTTTTTAAAGTACTGAAAGTTTCAATATTAACCTGCATATCTTCAAAAAAAAATTATTTTGTATAACATTAATAATAATTCTGATTTGTCAGGAAATATTTTAATGAAGAAGATTTTTTATGTCATATATTGATCAATCATCTTTAAGGCCTCGATGTGCCTCTGTCTTCCATCGATGGTTGATCCATGTGTTCATTGTAAATACCTCAAACAAAATGTTTTAATTGGTTAAATAGTATATACAATAAGTATTAGGCCTGTACATTTGAAAATAATGTGCATATAATACTGATGTGACAGATTACTTTGGTTTTTACCTTTTACCCCTATATCTTAAAAGGTGTGTTTGATTAGATAGCCCAAATTTGCCACAGCAAGGCAAGGATTACTCGGATGTCATTCCAGATTCTGTACTCGGAGTGAAAGAAGGTTAACCTGGGTTTAACCTTGGTCTGACTGGAAATCTAGTTAAACACACACAAATGTGATTTTTTTTTTATTGGATAATAACTCTGAATGGCAAAGGTAAATTCAAATGTTGACCTTTGTCCTTTAGTCCCCTTATCTGTTTTCATGACATTTTAGATATTATAAATATTTTTGATAATGCATGTTGCCTTCAATTATCAAACAGAAAGGGGACAATTTTGTTTTGGAGGAGATGAATGCGCTCCATTTTACTATTAATGCGTTCATAATTGGGACTGCTCTAAGATATTGGAACATGAATTTTTGAAATGACTATGTAGGGGATGACTAGATTTTAATGGTGGGCATCTATGGGTATTGATTATTGCATCCTATTATAAATATTGTATGCAATGGTTTGGGGTTCTTTATGCTGCTTATGCATGTTTTGAAATACATGTATTTTCAAATGACCATGTGAATTTTACTCAGTATGGGACGTGCCTTTGATTGGGTTATCTGTTGCCTTTGTTTCTCAAAAAGTGTAGAGTTTTGTCTCAGGACCATAAAGTATAATTGTAGCTTCAGTAATATATACCACAGTAACCATCGTATTCATTTTTTCTTTAATACATAGAATTGTTCCAAATACGATTCATGTGAATGATTAATGATTGATTGTAAATCAATGTAAACATTTGAAGATGTAATGTTAAATTTCATGGACAAATATTGCATCATAGAGTCTGAATGGAGTGACAATTTTAAGTTGGAGGGGCAATGATTGCATTCTGATTTCATTCAGGAGATGGGAATCAATTGCCCAAGGATGATTTGGGATTCTTTTTAAATGAATACTTGGACACAAAATTCATGTCAGATTAAATCATTTAGATGCCAGTGTTTTACAAGCCCCCTATTGTTCATGTTTTTTAGGATAAAAATAGCTTTTAAGTGAAATGATTGTCCTCAATGGACGGTACTAAGAAACCACTATACCTACTCCGGTGTCATTTTGCTGCAAGCTTTATTTTCACAGATTCAGTACAATTGTTGGCTCATAATTTTGACATGCGATTGGTGATTATTCACAACAAGTGAATACTTGTACCTTTTAGTATCATTGTATATAATTTGTTTTCATTCATGCAAAATGTGACTTCACTAAACCATTATTAAAACTCTTGTGATTTTACTCAATTGTATACTGGTAGTCCTCTCCTGGTGTTTTGTTTTTAATTCTTTTATCTATCCAGGCTTTCATGATAACATTACCTTTTGCTGATTTGATAATTGATGTAAAAATGCAAACAGGTTCACTGAAATGTAACTTTTTCAAAGTCTTTTTAGAAATTTATTCAGAAAATATTTATATAGAATTATATGTTGCAATGTTTTTTTTCGATCGCTGGGCCAGGTGCTCAGGATGCCACAAGAAAATATTTTAGTTTAACACCTACATCGTAAAACGTACCGAAGAGTTGTTCTCAGATGGACACCTCAAGGGAAAAGAAACAGGGAGACCAAAAAACGCCTGGATAGGAACAATCACAGCAGAACTGGTCCAGTGTTTCAGCTGTTGTGAAAATCATGGGAACTGCATGCGGGTCACTTGTCTGTGGAAAATAGTAGTGCTTCCCAACAATTAGCGGTAAATTTAAAAAAATAAAAAGGCAAACAAAAAGAATGGGATCTGACAGGCTATGGTTCAAAACAGTTTCTATTATCGTCACAAAATAGGTCTTTCTGGTCTTTTGGTGCGTTCGTTCAGCTTCACTGCATTTCTGACCTCATCACTATACCCAAACGTACCAGCGTGAAAGCAGGGTCACATGGGGGCAAACTGGGTCTACCCGGAAAACCGAATCGAACACAGACATGGATTTATTTGTTTTATTTATTTTTAATGCACAGGGATCTCTAATTCGTTTGGCGCCCTCTCGTGACAAATGCAACTGAAGTTCTGTCATCGAATTACTTTGCCTTATGAAATCTTGTAAAAGGTTTGTTTTTCCTAAATAGTCAAGTGTGATCAAATAGATGAGTGATAGGTGTAGCAAGTGGGTTGTGCACCTTTTATTTTTCATCAACTTAGTCGATTTTCATTTACGCTGCCGGGTTATTTAAAGCAATGAGTGAGCTCAAAATATTACATCGCTCAAGGCTGTAGACTATTATAGAAATCGGCAAACCTTAGACTTCTCGGCGGTATGAAGGCACACTTGATTCATTCCTTGATTCATCTTCTTTGAAGCGAAGCATGAAATTTACCTGCTTGTTTTACATTTTTAAAAACAAATTCATCGACAGTCTTCAAATTCTATCTTAGCTAATGATGTCTGAAAATGCACTAGTACAGGAAGTGGTACTACATTATGGAATAAGCTCTGAAATAGATTTTGGCAATATTTTGCTCATGTTCAAGTTGTTTCGATTGCTATCATTATTTATGTGAGTGTTTGGTTTGGTTTTCGTAAGTTCTCCCTAGTTTCAATTCTGCTAACCACTAATGGATGATTGGCTGGATGCGTATGAATCTCCCTGTGCACGTACGGCAGGTTTTCTAATCATGTATATAGGCCGACTGATAAAATTAACCGGGTATAATATACCCGAAATTATACCGAGGTAAACCGGTACCCGGTTCCATTTTGACGGATTTATTACCCGGATTTTTTTTTTTATGGTTTCATAATTCAGGTTCTCGGTCCCCTGAATTCCCCGACATTGCACATGCATATGATTTAAATTTGATTGACACCAATCGTCTTAAACACGCTCTTATACATGAAATGTTTGTGATCACAAATTTACTTCAGCACATATCTCTTTTATCTATGAATGAATATTATTGTAATAGTATTTGGGCGAAATGTCAGATATCATTCGTAGCCAACTGAATGTCGGTGCGTTATTGTAATCCTGAAGGACTTTAAAGTTGCCTTCTATATAGGATTTGTATACAACAACCAATAAAGGGTATTGGACAATCAAGTTCAGGGATACCACATTGCAGTGAGCATCAGTTTTACGGGGTACTTCCATATTTCTCTAATCTCAACATCATCACGATCACTCAAAATTCACAACTCAGCAAGTCCCATGAAGTGATAGTTATTCCATTTGTACAAGAAATCCATTTCCATCCCTTACATTTCAGTCATACTCAAGATTCATTTTCGTCGTTTGACATAACCGATGGACAAGCATGCGGTGAATATTTTTTTTAATAAGTTCATAGCTGCTACCGTAGTATATAGCACGTATTACGATTAAGTAGAATCAAAAATGTCATTAATGTTCGTTACATGCAGTTCACATACTGAGTAAGCATTTTGTTTGAATTACGCCTTAATCCATGTGCATCCTATACAAGGTAAACATAGAGCCCCCTATATGACCTTAATGTTTCGTGTGCTGGCAACTATCTTCATGTTCACACTCGGTAGAAAACTATAGAGAGTACTCCCAGATGCAATGCCCTGTATTCATTTTGTTTTGTGGCATACCGCCAGCCGTGGTTGGAGAAGAATCATACTCGTCCGGTCAGTCTTGGCGACGCCTCGAAAACTCAATCCAGATCGGCACTGGGTAAGTACGCCGGTACGGTAAGGCTGCTTCAAATAAACCGCGTGTGATTGACGCATCTGCGCACATTATTAATAGTACGCGTCTTATTTCCGGGGCACTTTACAACTTCTCATTCATAAAAAAAATGACGACCACGCCTCGTGACTTCAGGGTATGTATAATATTAAATATTGCCCAGATATTTAGGAACGGTTAGGACTGTGCATAATTTATGAAGTGTAACTGCTATCATGGTACGGAACATCGGATTGATGTACGCATATACTGGTATATCATACAGGTTTATTATGAAGAACTCATTAAAAATGTTTGTAAAGTGAGACTTCTATCAAATTTAAACATGCCTGTATACATTTTAAACCCCTGTAATGGTGATAGTGGTTAGGAGAAAGAAGAGCCTATGGTGATATTAAGTGGAGTTCCTGTAGGCGACTATACATGAATAACATTCCATTTATGGAGACTTCTCGGTGTGACAGCCTACATTGTTCAATGGCAATACTTTCCTTGATGTTGATCTTATTTGTCCAACTTTCTCTTCATGGCCACTGTCGAAATGCAGCAAAATGTCGGTCGGTATATGTAGTCTTGGATTTGCCCCGGGCAAGTACTTTCAGTCTCCACCAATTTGGTGATGTAACAATTTAGTTATATACGCTAGCTCAGGTGGACATTCAGATTGTATACATATCTTGAGACCACAAGTATGCTCACATCTACAATATGTATATGACGGCCTCGCCTCAGGCCAACATACCCCCTCGGTTGACCTGATGCCATTGCCGATGAGGTTCTGCATTATGTGTTCTTAATCAACTGAAGATGCGGAGATGAGCAAGACATAATATTACGACCTAACGTTATAGGAAGCAACCCATTGCTTTGCCGGACTCGATCGTTCATTTGATTATTGTGACAGAGAGAAGATGACCTTGTGAGCGTCTCCATCTCTGAATGGGGAAGAGCCGGAGACTGGGCGATGAATGCTGTGACGTTGTCATGCCAATCAACTACACAGTTTTGTGGACGATGTACCACACCTTGGGACAGCGCTCCTACTGCACGGACGGCTGTGTGTGCAGGATCCTAACTCATTTACCCGCCATTTACGTCACAAGACAACCCTACGAAATATCAGCGCGCGCTCTGCGCTAGACGTCACGAGGCGAGCTAACGGAGGCTCGTGGAAAAATACGGGCCGAATTCACTGCCTGTGGTTGCATACGATTTGCTCTGTGCCTCACCCAAGACAAGATGGGTTGTACCATGAGTGCAGAGGATCGGGAAGCGGCGGAGAAAAGCCGGCAAATCGACAAGACTTTGAAAGACGACGGATTACAGGCGGCCAAGGATGTTAAATTACTACTACTGGGTGAGTTGATTAGCGCGGTTACATCAAGCCAGGGTGCATCTTTGCTATGAATCATGCAGTAAATTGGTCGCCTAGCATCTTACACTTGATAGGTTTCTCTCGATTTATTGTCAGTTGCCGCTGTGCAGACCTTAGCCGCCGTCGTCAACCCTATACTCCATAGTTCAGATACCGATTATTTCTCAGGAAAGGATGAACGCAATGTCTGACGCAGTGTGGTTTGGGGTTGCCTCTTGGGAGGTTTGGAAGCTCTTCAGGCCTACGGGATTTTAGTCATTTACTCGCCACTACAAAAAAGGGATGTTTACAAGTGGTCGGCAGTATTACTAGTATATTATAAATGCGTACACGGCCGTCAGTCAAATTCGGGCGCTCCGGCCATTAACATTTTATCTCATTATGGAGATGGAGGACTAAAGCTCGTTTCTTCTTCATTTTACAGGTGCAGGGGAATCAGGGAAAAGCACAATCGTCAAACAAATGAAGTAAGTCAGAGCCGGGGTCCACCCTTTCGCCGCCGCTCGCGATCCCTATATCTAGATGTAGTTTCCATCTCAAATAAACGAAATATGAGCCGAGGAAGGCGCATAATGCATCAATCTGGTAGGCAGTTGTCTCACATGAGCCACGGTGGGTACAGCCCCTCCCTCAGGCTCCCTAGCCGCGAGCCTGTAAACGGGTCAACCAAACGAGATGACTAGGAAACCCGACGATACAATGAACCCGTGTGCAAATTGAGCACCCATTTTGCACACAGTATAACTATAACCTGTGCATAATCATCGCATGTGGAGCGTACTACTACTAAGTAGTAGTAGTACTACTACTAGTGCTACACTATTAGGATTAGCGGCTGTCCCTTGTATCATTACTCATAAAAATTTGCCAGCATGGCCCTTAACAATCCAGACTAGTATTGTTTTCACCCATGCACATATGTCATGCCTGGCCTGCAATTCACTGCAGTGCATACTATTACTACTGAAAGTACTAGTACAATAGGTTTGGTGCTACATGAATATAATATCAATGAAGCTTCACAGGAGAGGTACACTTCTACATGTCACCCCTGCTTGTAGGCCATTATACACCATCTGCTTCCTCTCTTCCTACTCGGGAAGGAAATAGATTGTGTTTTCACATTTAAGAGCTCTATATCCTTATTTGGCCAAAGCATATTACACAGCCATGAACTAGGTTCAAGTCCAGAGATAAGCATTATCAGAGATAAACGCCTGGTATAAAATAGGCCACATGCAATTGATTCTAACTCCTAATTCCCATGATGAGTCGTAGAAGATCTGTTTTTTTGTCAACCTAAAGCAATGTAGGAAAAAGGGATTGATTCAGTACGTCTTTTGTTTTGTCAGGAATTGTTTTCATCAAAAATATTTCATCAAAAATACTACTGTTTACGGTGTTGTCACCTGTAATTTATTGGCAAGCTTAATTAGAATCCTAATTTATATTTTTTAAGAGGTTGCATCATTAGGTAGATGTTGTTTTGTTACAGCTCTGTGCACAGCATGAAATTTCACGTAAATGTATTTTGGAGTAACTGCGAAATGGAACTTAGGAATGGGCTTGACACTTGTGAATTTAAAAGATCAGACTAAGTCTATCATCAATGTGGAATATGACATAATCGCATAAGGTATGGGGTTACATGGGTGATTGTTCAGTACTAGATGTAATCAGCTGTATCATGTTCACAATGAATGGTACATGCATGAGGCACGACCACAACACACAATAGTTACAGGGTATCCATATTTTTCACATCAGTGTGTATGTACGAGACACTCATGATTATTCTGCTGAATGAGATCTCTTACCCAGATACATGACTGGAATAATTCACACCCATTTTTCCAGAAATATTATTGTCTTTGCCTTTTTATTTTGTTGGAAACAATTATAATGTATTCATAACAATTTCTCACCCATGACATTTTCAAGTATAATGTGAGAAGACAAGATACTAGCTATTCATGTCAGCACAATTTACTTGCCTTGTTCAAAATGATAATTGTTCCCTTAAACATTTTAATTTAAAATCAAAGCAATTTTGCTTATGAATTTAAATGTAATTTTCCTGATAAAAATTAATTCATTCATTTAATCAATGTTGACTGGACTAGGATTTGAATTTGACCCTCTGATGTGACATTATCACCTCAGCTACCCTGCCCTTTAATTGGTGGGGGGGGGGGCTCACAAATGATCAACTGTCTTTGCTTGCAGCATCAAACAAGTGATTGGGCCAATTTTATTAAAGCTTCACACAAATACATTTTGTTTTTCTTTCATGTAAAGGGCATTAACAATGAAAATTTTGATGCAAGCTTGCCTATTTGCAATATGCAACTAGACAGTCTTTATTTGTGTGAAAACACCTCAGAGATTGTCTCCTCTGGCATGGTTGAAATAAACGTGTCAAATGTTTGTATTGCTGTATTAAGTACTATTATTTCTGATTCAGATATACATCGTATGCAAGTGTGATGACATTCAGTCTGACAATTGTTGCTTGATTTGCTTTGGGCTAATAATATCAAAGTCAATATTAGTCTGTCCATGAATGCCTGTATTGTCTCATCTCTGGGTTGATGTTAGGAGCTTAACTTAATTGTATTGCATCAATGTATTTCATAAACTGGCCTCCTAACCTCCCTTCCTCACACTGTATAGTTTTTTCAACTCGTGACTTTTTCTCCCAGTTTTGTGCTTCAAATTGCATTAGTGAAAAATATACCTGGACATGTTGACAAATGGATGCCATTTGCAATACATAAAGGAAGATTCAAGAGTTATGTTTGTTTGGTTAGACAGACATAGGCCTACACTGTTTTACACACCCACACAGTCACAAGCATGCAATAACAACTCCCCATCAACATTATTAACTTATCAAGACAATAGAAAAAAAGGAACAGTTCTGAATAAGAATATCTGTTCAATTTGAGTCATGGTTAGCCAAATAGTACTGTGGGATAACTGAGGAAAACGGATAATGTAAAAAAGAGTGATATACAAAAAAAAAATACAAAGAAAGGCTGCCTTTGACCTACTAGGATTGAAATGGCCCTAAAAATTGATGAGAAAGTAAAGAAGAGCATAATTTTATAGAGCAGCAAACAAGAAAGGTAAGCTGTATTGGAAAGCTTTGGTATGGGCTTGCATACATTATGTGGATTTGGTTGGCGATCTCAATGTTGCGTAAGATATTAGGTACCTGTCATGTACAGTATTATGATGTAACATACATGTACATGTATATGAAGTTGTCCCACATCAACAATGCATTGATGCATAGCCTATTAACAGCACATAATATGTCAATCTGCCCTGCATTGACCTGAACTGCGAATCTTACCAGACTTAAGGTAATAAACCATCTCAAAGACAGACAGTGTTATAAAGTGTATCCAAATAAAATAACATACATAAGGCATGCCTGCAGCAGGTAGCCCAGTTAGTGGTGTTAGATCAGGCTATATTTAGATGCAGTGTTCTGACTCTCTTATCTCATTTTCAATTTCAGTAGTTTAATTTGCTTTGTGTTTCATCCATGATACTGAACTACACACTTCCTTGCATGTACTGTAGGCAAGAACATAGTGCATATGGGGTCAAAATCATTATTGCTATAAGGGAGAGAATCATACAAAATTAATTCAAGTCCAAAATGAGCATCTTCCTTATTTGCTGATGAAGCATCCTGTTTGGGTGGATTATTAAATAAGTAACCAATATACTATTTTGAGGATCAGATATACTATATTTCTGTTATTTGGGAATATTCAGTCAAGAATCAATACATTATTTCAGACAGGGTTAAACAATTTGCCGAACCATACCACAGTAATTCAATGAGGGTTTGCCCTGCTCGACTTGATAATGAGTGCTCAGTGCTTTGCCCGATGACATGAAAAGATTTCAGGTAGCTCGGGTGGAATTCGAACCCACAACTACCACTTTCTAATGCAAACGTCTTAACCACTTGACCACAGAGCTGGTCAAGGTCGTACGGCGCGGTTTAGAATAATATATACAGTACTTTTTCAAAATTGCTTGTTCGTCACTGCATTTTCAAAAGCACAGTGGAATTCCTATCAAACACAGGGAATCCTGAATGAGTTATAAATTTGATAGGCCTAAACATTGAAGATAATTCTGAAACCTACCGGTATTATGCATTAACGATGAAGGTGGGTGCCTATTTGAAAGGGCTTAGTTGACTAAATTGATGTGGCTTTGTCTCATGCTTTGATCTTATTGTTCTCCAAAGCATGTTGTCACAGATTACAGGTTGATTTTTTTGGTGATTAAATTTGAATTTCTTGGCTATCACATGCTGTGAAATCCATATTATTTATTTGTTGAGTTTTCCGTCCGATTTCTAGTTTCTGAGATGAATAATAGTTTCAAATTGAAAAAAAAGCTAGTTTCTGAGATATATGAATAAAAAAACAACTAACAAGAGAAGATAATTTGTTTGAGTGCAAAAGTAAAATGGACCATTCTCTGCTCCAGTCTGAGTCTCCCTTTTGTTCACTCCAGTGAACCTTGTGGAGCCAGTTTAGTAACATTTTCATGTTTTAAGGTTGGTTTAGTTATTTGTTATACAAAATTGACCTACTTTCTACCTTTAGACATGTCTGTTATTCTCATTATGTATACATGTTCATGATTATGCCTAGATCTGCAATGATTTATTCCTGTTTTGAGGTAGTCATGGCAATAACATGTGACTAATGTTCTTCAGATAATGAAAAGACATTTCTGTGTCTTATAATCACATTCATTCATTAATCCTTTCCAATCTCATCACTACCTATACTTAAACTGATCGTAAAATAGTAGGAAAATGTGTCAGAAAAATGCTAACTGATGCGATTAAACTTAAAGACTGATCGAATTGTAAAACAATCTGTGGTTTTTGATGGGTACATATATATATATACTGGTGGCTACATACATGTATCAGTAATTTAGTGAAATATGACCCAGAACATAATATGATATGAAAAGTTAATCAACATCAGGTACACCTTTGTGTAGGACTGACACCATCAAATGTTGCCTAGCTGTGCAACGTCCTTATATTAATTATATAATTTATGACATGCAAGACATGCAAGGTGACTTTTGGAAGGCAAGAACTGTGATCCAGTTCTTGTGAGGCTGTCTCTGTCGAAACTCTTCCAATTTGCTGCATCAAATTGACAGCTGTTCAAAAATATTCAATCCATGCAAAGTGAGCAATCTTTTCAAAAAGTCATTGCATTTGCTTATTGCTTGTAAAAGTGTTTGTGGACAGTTTTCAGGATATCAGTATTAATGTACATTTTACTTGCTATTTCTGAATTCTTGCATTATGTAATCATATAATTCTGGGAAAGCTGACAAAATGTTTACTTGCAAAAGTCAATTTTTGTTCAATCTTTTCGTAGTTACACACATAGGCCCATAATATGGGGGAAAAACAAATCCGCTTTACACCATAATTTTTATCTTGATTAATATATATCCATTTCTTTCAGTAGAAATACTTCTAAGAAATTAAACCTTTCCCAAAACAATGTATGCATTGTATCAACTCCATGATTTTGAAGTAATTACAAAATGGTGTATCATACCTTTAAAGTTGGAAGCAGACAATTGATACCATTCATCCGGAGATGGCCGTGTCATAGCCAGGATGTCAGTAACCAAGAAGAGTGTCAGTATCAGATAGCTTTGACTTACTCAGGCTACAGTAACCATTGAACACAATAGCAAATGTGAACTGACTTGTGTGTTCTCTTTATAAATATTCTCTTTATCCTTTTCTTTTTCTGTGATGCGGGTAAATTCTATTTGCGAATGTCACCTAGGGGTAAAAATGTTGATTGAATGACAAGCCACTGAACGAGGCATAATGACAAGAAATCTGAATGTTTACTGCAATGTAAGGATTATAAGTATAATATCTGTCATCCTTTATCTGCACAGCATGAACACGAGGTATTTTTTTATCATTGCAATTATCCTAACAAATGGTACATGTAGTTAACCTTTGAGGTAGTGTAATGCATATTGTATCAGCATTTTGTTACATACATGTACATTTATTTTGTTCTGTGTAGCACACCACAAAATACAGTAGCATTTTCTAATAGGCTTGGAGCCATTTCCTGTTTAGGGTCATACACATTTATACAACACTGTGGTTCATATCCATCAATATCTTTACAAATAGTTTGTGTAAAAAATCCTATCACATCCACTTTTCCGCCGCTGATTAATTATGCCACTATTGAGTGGCTATATTTGGAGAACATATTTTATAGGCGGCTACCTACCAAACAAGCTATCACTGAAGATAGTATTGGATCAGACTTACTCATTGTACAAAGACAATTATTACTATGTAGTCTCATAATTTTAATCTGAACCTGTTGTATAAACCAATATTTATCACTGGAAAATAATACATTTAGGTCTTTGTGAAATGCTCAATAACAGACCATAACATTTTGTAGGGTTCTGAACTAAGTGCTCTACTTCAATTTATAATGCTCTCACTGGATGCAAGAAGAAATACAAATATTTATTCAGTGCATTAATGAATCTGCAGTGTGCTGGGAGTACAAGTCATGTAGGTAAAGAAATCACTCCATTTAATCATCTAGGTTTTCATTGGTTTCCTTACATTACACATGAGACATATAGTTCATGCCTACTGCATGCATCACCTTCATTTCCTAAGGACTGCACTACTTTCATGGTTATATTGTATGTAGCTATAATGGTTCCATTCATTCATTCAGACATATGTTTCATTCCTGTTGTTATCATTGCATTCATACACTGCTGATGTTTAAGAGGATGATTGGGTTTTTTCCTGGACAAACCTGACCTTGTGCAATTTTGTATTTAAAATATGAACAAAATCATAATTTTGAAATGCTGTTGCACAAAACCATAATTTAGTGAGAAAAAATCTCTGAATGATCTTAATTTACATGTTAAGTATAAGCACTGTGCATGTACAATGGAGTAGGCTTTTCAAGAACATTTTACATTTTCTTTTTTGAAACTTCAATATCATCACAGAAGCAATTACAGGCAAGCCACTCCTTAATACATCATAAACTGACTGACCCATTGTCATTATGTCTTTAATTGATTTAATATTTAATACAACATTTGATGAACAAACAAACAATACATTACTTTAAAGAGAATTAACGGATTATAACTTCTTTAGTTGATGGGGCTATAACTAATAATATGTGTCTATACATCTGAGCTACAACGTTAAACCACGGTTTATATGATAATGTGTATGCTTCTCGTTTTTTGTCTATACCATTTGCATGCAGTGCCATTAATTGTGACAATGATTCTGTTTAGTTGACTGGTAAAGTATAGTGAGGTTCCTACTTGATTGAATTATTTGTGGCTTGTGTCTAAATGGGCTGTCTGGAAATCTATTATTTTGCCCATCCGATGGAGGAAATGTTTTCAGAGTATTTCTAGGGATATCTCCATTTTCTGTCTCATGTTATTTGCATTACCTGAGTACTGTTGATACTTTGGCTGGTATCATACAGGATCCTTAATGCAGAATTCTCAGTTTCTTTCTACAATGTTTAGGGCATAGCGTTAATTGGGGTGTAGTGCTTAAGGTGCATTCAAATTATCAAAAAGTAAATCATGAAAAACTTTTTTTTGGGGGGGGATGTGTTCACACAGCAAAATGTTGATAATTTGTGTAACATCCCATGTACAGTGCATTGACTTGCAGTGTTGCTATCATGAAGTAATAAACCGTTTGCTGGGTGCTGGATGTGTGAACACTACTGAGTACATGTATTGAAAAAACATGTATGTGTTACATGTATATTCCATATTTCACAGACAGATATCCTGTGTCACCTCAGCCATTTCAGCATGCTGTTTCACCACATGGTTGTGTGCGATTCAATGGGCACTAAAAGAAATGGTTACATTGTATAGCTTCCAGTTGGTCACTGAACTGGACTGGGATAGGCGCAAAATGTTTGTAACAAAATTGTTTTTGGGAATTTTTTGAATGGGTGCAATTTTTTTTTTCAATCACGAACGGTTTTTACAAGCATGATGATGGAACAAACAAGGGCAGTTACTGTCATGTGTTTGGTGTGGTGAAATTGTGTGATGCATGAATGATCAAGTTTAAATCATAATGATTTCAACAACCCAACTGAAGCATTTGTCTTGAATCAGATTGTGAATTATGTTTTACTTAGTAGTAGTGTGTTGCTTGTGTAGATATTCAAGTCTGATTAATCTTAATTTTAATCTTCAAAGCAGTGGATACTCTAATTTAACCTGTCATCAGTATTTGTTCA
Source organism: Luidia sarsii (assembly GCA_949987565.1). Lineage (NCBI taxonomy): Eukaryota > Metazoa > Echinodermata > Asteroidea > Paxillosida > Luidiidae > Luidia > Luidia sarsii. The sequence continues at coordinate 11,932,991 of OX465110.1, forward strand.
TATTCATAATTATTCTTTTATGTACCCTTAATTGCCCTTTGCAGCAGGAATCAACAAGTAATGTACAGTACATGTGGTATACATGTACAGATTTGTAATCCTAGTGAAGTACATTAGTATTTTGATTAAGATGCTATAGGCTAAACAAGAATCACTTGTAAACCTGGCTACAGATTTTTGGGGATTACACAAAGCACTAACAACACACAAGTTGATCCCTATAACCTTCCCATTCTACAAAATCCTCTGAGTGGGATTGGGGGAATTTAGAGGCTGGTAGGAGAGTGAAGGATTGGAGGATTTGGGAGGGTTGAGGCTGGTAGGAAAGTGAAGGATTGGAGGCTTTTGGAGGGTTGAGGCTGGTAGGACAGTGAAGGATTGGATGATTTTGGAGGGTTGAGGCTGGTAGGAAAGTGAAGGATTGGAGGCTTTTGGAGGGTTGAGGCTGGTAGGAGAGTGAAGGATTGGAGGATGGATTTTTGATGGTTGAGGCTGGTAGGAAAGTGAAGGATTGGAGGATTTTGGAGGGTTGAGGCTGGTAGGACAGTGAAGGATTGGATGATTTTGGAGGGTTGAGGCTGGTAGGAAAGTGAAGTTTTGGAGGATTTTGGAGGGTTGAGGCTGGTAGGACGGTGAAGGATTGGATGATTTTGGAGGGTTGAGGCTGGTAGGATAGTGAAGTTTTGGAGGATTTTGGATGATTGAGGCTGGTAGGAAATTGAAGTATTGGATGATTTTCAATGCATAACAGCTTTTATCGGATTTATGCCTATAGATGATGCACCTTGCAGTTTACAGTTTTGATGAACTTAGTTTTTATGCGGGATGGGGGAATTTAGAGGCTGGTAGGAGAGTGAAGGATTGGAGGATTTGGGAGGGTGGAGGCTGGTAGGAAAGTGAAGGATTGGAGGCTTTTGGAGGGTGGAGGCTGGTAGGAAAGTGAAGGATTCGAGGATTTTGGAGGGTTGAGGCTGGTAGGAAAGTGAAGGATTGGAGGATGGATTTTTGATGGTTGAAGGCTGGTAGGAAAGTGAAGGATTGGAGGATTTGGGAGGGTTGAGGCTGGTAGGAAAGTGAAGGGTTGGAGGATTTTGGAGGGTTGAGGCTGGTAGGACAGTGAAGGATTGGATGATTTTGGAGGGTTGAGGCTGGTAGGAAAGTGAAGGATTGGAGGCTTTTGGAGGGTTGAGGCTGGTAGGAAAGTGAAGGATTGGAGGATGGATTTTTGATGGTTGAGGCTGGTAGGAAAGTGAAGGATTGGAGGATTTTGGAGGGTTGAGGCTGGTAGGACAGTGAAGGATTGGATGATTTTGGAGGGTTGAGGCTGGTAGGAAAGTGAAGTTTTGGAGGATTTTGGATGATTGAGGCTGGTAGGAAATTGAAGTATTGGATGATTTTCAATGCATAACAGCTTTTATCGGATTTATGCCTATAGATGATGCACCTTGCAGTTTACAGTTTTGATGAACTTAGTTTTTATGCTGTGACTCAGTTCATATAATAACCCATTGTTTCAACTTTTAACCCAGGCCTATGTCCCCAGGTTCTCAGAGAAATCTGGTTGCAACTTGCATTGACCACACATGTATAGTAATGTACATGTGTGATACTTTGAAATTGAAATGTAGAACCTCTGTTTGATCACTGTCCAATGTTGGCTAGTTGTGCTATGTGCATAATGATGTGCAGCATTGCAGCATTGCAGCATTTTCAAGACTACATTGTATATGATATATTTATGATTTTGTTCTCTTCAAAGCTTAACAGAAGCAGCGGTCGATTTCACGAAACGTTAAGTCTCGTCCTAACTCGAGTTAAGAAGAGTAACTCGTCCTAACTTAGGACGCGTCCTGAGAATGATTTCACCAAAGATAGGAAGGATTTAACACGTCCTAAATACCTTGACAACGGGGCAGAACCCTTCCTAACTTAAGACTAGTCTGTGGGTCGTCTTAGCCATTGATTTTGTGTCATAAATAATTGGCTAATAAATAATTGGTATGTACGTACTGTATGTACGTTGCTAGCTATATGCAATGGCGCTGCTACTGTTGGCCGACTATGGTACAAAGCAAGACGGGCATTGCGAAGAGAACGTCTCTTTTGCGACAGACAATCCTTTGGATAGTCTACGTGATGATGAAATCATTCCCTAGATGGGATTCATGCCACTTGTAGACAGGGTTGGTGACCACATAAAGCATGAAACTCGGGTACCACTATGGCACTATAAACAGTCCTTTATATTTATTAGGCCTATAATTATAATTAATACTTTTAACTGTCATTAACGATATTATGCACACCGCCCGCAAGCGTTTTTACATATGAGCTTGTATATTTGGAGCCAAAAAGTTGTTCCACGTCAACTCGCCAATCAACCATCTTAAATCAGAGAAGTTCTGACGGCCATTTCATCAACGCGGCAGAATCGATCTCGAATACATGAAATAGTCGTCGCAACATGTTGGTTATGCAAATTAAGCCTTGTTCACTATTAATCTTGCGGTTTTCTTATATTCCCGACGCGCCTTGCTTAAGACGTGTTTCGTGAAATCGATCTTAGGATCGATCATAAGTAAGATCGATCCTAGAGCTAGGACTCTTCCTAAATCCTAGGATTGATCTTAAGTTAGGAAGAGATTCGTGAAATCGACCACTGGAGATTTTACTTAGTTAGTACATGCAGCAGGTATTATTTTCCCTTCTTTTGTTTTTTCATTTTGGGAATAAACAACTCCACAAGGTGAGTTCATGTCCGTACATGTAGCTGGTTGACATTGTATCCATTACCGGGATGTACCTGTGCCTAGAACAGGACACACACCCACATACATCCTGTATCACCTTAGACCTTGATAAGAAATAATTCTGAACCATGAGGAAGGTCACGTGTACAGAAGCTTTGGAGCTGTTTGCCTTTAATTTCCTTGTCATTCCAATGTGCACTAGCTCTGAAGGTCTAAGGCTTGCCAATATCAAACAAGAGGTGCAGCCATTTTGTACCAAAGTTGTTTTCAGCACAACATTGATCTCCTGTCATTTCTTACAACAACTTAGTTACCATATTTATATCTTGCAGACATGCACACACTTGTCCTTTGAACGTACCGGTATGTCACTTCACTGAGAGCTTTCCAACATTCAATTTGACATGGTGTAGTCTTCAAGAGCTGATATATGGGTTCAATATAGGAAAGGTTTGCGGTGACACCATGTATAAGGTCTCTTAAAGAAGAGGTGTGGCTCTGAAAAGAACCTGAGTGTTAACTCAACGTTTCGACCAGTATGCTCTGGTCGTCATCAGTGTCACTGCAAACCTTTCCTATATTGATCCACCCACCATGCAAAGCCTTAAGTCTTATTGATGTGGGTTCATTTCATTATAGGTTCTCCTCCATGAATGTTGTGAGATAACAGGATGGAGATAGCAAACACACCCTCTAAGTCTAATAGGTGTGTTCTGGTTTCTGCTGGTCATGGGTTCAGTGTGGAACATGACCTGGATGAGTATAGGGCTGGTCCATTGTGTTGCAAGTTCACATTATAAAAACCCCTCATTTCACATTTTGTCAAGCGAGCTAGCAAGTGGCATCTGTTATTGGCTGACACTGGGTAATGTTCCTGGAGTTCTCTTTGAAAGGATGAGGTCTATGTAATCTTTCTTCACTGATGACTGTCAATAGGTTACATGTACTATCTCTCATTTCTGTCTCTTCCATGCGTTTAAGTGATTTTTTTTAACTATGATGTGTAGTTGACATGAATGATTCTCGTCACCTTGAATCCGATGCACACTCTAGCATCTGAGACCCATACTATGGAAGATGTGATTATTTAGAATTTTAGATTGGGTGTAGACTGTGTACATTGTGTGGTTGCTACACTGTTGTTATAAGCAATTTGTATACCAAGTTAAAGTTCCAGGAATTTAGGTCTGAATTACTGTCTTTTAAAGGATCTGATGCAAAAATTAAAAAATCATACCCAAATGATAGCTTGGGAGTGTGCAAATCACATTTTATCATTCAGTGATCAAATGCCTTATTCTTAGCTTCAGTGATTTCTAAATGGTGTTTCAGTGTACAACACATTACAGTTGATCGAGGTGGAGATACATGTATGCTGAACATGGATGTTTTCATGGCCTACATGTACTTCATAGAAATTGCATAAGTACATGGTAGTTCATGCCAATGGATGGGTTGACCTACATTAGACTATGCATAGTTTTTTTATGGAGATCATTTAGCACACAAGTCCCATTGCCTTTTTTGTGGCAAGTAAGGATCCAAGCTCATGGGCTGTCAACCAATCAAATTCTGGTTTGCTGTCCCACATTATGATATGCGCAGTCCTAGGGATAATTTTAACACATGAAATCCCATTGACATTTTCGTGTCAAGCTGGGATCCAAGAACAATTCTGTTGACCAATCAGATCCTGGTATTTTGACCAATCAGGGCTCAAAGGTAGTGTGCTCTGATTGGCTCTCCTTTATAGCCAATGGGAAGATGGTTTCTGTTTGTCCAATCAGCATCTTTCTAGGTTTTTGGTTTTGGCTGTTAGTGAAAAAATTGGCTCACTTTGTCACAGCTATTCATGGAGGTTACATCTATGTGAGCTCCATAATGTTTTAATTACCCACCTCCATCCCCAACTCCTCCTAATGTTGGCATTTTTTTGGCGGAAAATTTGTCAGACACAAGATCAATTTTGTGGGTTTATCATAACTATCATTTTGTTTACGTAAATTAGCCTAATTTTACTTTAAGGTATCAAATACAGGTTCGTGTCAGGCAACTAAGTTCTCATTTAATAGGCTTTGGGGCCCTGTGATGTTTACCAGGGGTCATCCCGACCGTATGTATAAGCGGTGGGCCTTTCTGGCTTATTGTGTAACAAATAGTATTATTGTGCTTTTATCTTTACAGGCTTTTGAATTGAATTGGAATAATTTCTGCATTCATTTCATTTCATACACACGCTATGTGGGTAGTTAATTCTTGTTTACATTGTAACTGTAGGCCTACATGGCCTAAAATGGCTGGGTTTGGTTTGCTCAGCAATTTCAAGGGTTTGACAATTTTTCAGGTTGTGGTTTGGGTGTTTGAAGGGGTCTGGTCAATGTGCCCATCTTTCAATCGGGTCTGGTGTGCCCAACTTTCATTTGGGCCTGGTGTGCCCAACTTTGTTATGGGTCTGGTGTGCCCAACTTTCATACATGATGGGTCTGGTGTGCCCAACTTTGTTATGGGTCTGGTGTGCCCAACTTTATTATGGGTCTGGTGTGCCCAACTTTCATATGGGTCTGGTGTGCCCAATGTTCATTTGGGTCTGGTGTGCCCAACTTTCCTATGGGTCTGGTGTGCCGAAATTTCAATTGGGTCTGGTGTGCCCAAATTTCAATTGGGTCTGGTGTGCCCAAATTTCAATTGGGTCTGGTGTGCCCAAGGGGTCTGGTGTGCCCCACTTGATTTTCCTTTAGTTATTTGCCAGTTTGCCCTGAATACAAAGTATTGGTATCCGGTAGAAATTGTTTCTTGCTGAATCAAAATTAATTCATGCTGTTGCATTTTGGCAAAAAACATAATATCTGTCGTGGGTGTCATTTTATTTGGTAAGTCTAAGAATAAGTATGTAATATAACTCATTTCCAACTTTTATATGAATGAACTGACAATCCTTTCTGGATATACCTATTATAATTCTGTCCAATTTTGTCACATTTATCTATGTACCGGTATGTTATAATTTTCTGACACTTTGTGATACCGGTAATCACATCATTTGACTATAAGGTTTGTTCACCCAAAATGCAGAGTAGATTTAAAGGGCAAGAAGAAAATGAGAACCAAGTATATATTTTCCGTTCTAAATTATTTAAAAACTCCACTTGTAAATATGTATTGTTATGAAATTATAGTAATATTTTAAGTTAACATACTCAATATATTTAAGTATTTGAGACCTGTAATCATTGATTTTTGAAGATGGTTTGATGAAGTGAGGGAATAAAAAGGAGCAAAATAACTCCAAAAGAAGAAAATTTAGAAAGCCATCATAATTTGCACATGCAATTTGTAGACTGATTTTCATAGTACAGCCCCAATACCACCAGTTTACCTGGGTTGGCAGCAAACTACCTGATGCTTATGTGTCATACAAACATAGTATACATGTAGTATTGTAACAGTTATTAGCTGATACTAAAAAAAATGGCATCAATGCAGGATAATGAATTAAACACAATAGCCCTGCTCATAAACATTGTCTAGGTGTCTAGTGTGTGGGCAATGAGTAAGTCAATATGGTACTTACTGTGCAAACAGTAAGATTGTAATATATTGACCTATTTTTTAGTTTTCTTCTGAAAATAGCCAGGATTAGGATAACTGTGATCACTATGCTCAAAGTAAGCTTAAGGACTGAAAATGAAAGTTATTATTGGATGGAAATTGAAGTCTTGGTTGTGACAGATTAAGAGGCCCACACTTAAGATGCAGCTCTGGTTAAAAAGTGCCAGTTTAGGTAAAAGCCCAATAAAATCAACTTTGGCATTAGGTTGCAGAACTTTGCAAAGCATCAACCTCCAAAACAATACCCCACCTTTTCAGTTGTTGGATGATGGAGGTCAAGTCTTTGCCCAAGACCAGGCTGTGGATTTGTCCAGGCCCATATTTTCTGAAGTTGTCTTCACGTATATTATGTTTTTCAGCTGCTTTTGTTCATTCAGAGAATGGTACAGTTTGAATCAAATGTGGTATTCCTTCTGATTCAAAATGTCATTTCTAAGGGTGTATTTACACGTAATCAAAATTGGACCTCTACTTTAAACAATGTTTTAAACAACTTGTGTTATTTGATCAGTGTAAAACATTCTGTTGATGATGACCATAAATTATTGGACTTGGTGCAACATTTCCGTTTACAAGAGCAGTGTAGCAAGAGTGTAAATATTGATTTTAACTTAAATACATATACGAATATCAACAATTTGGACGGCCTGACGAAATTTCAGGCCCTCTGTCAGAAGGTGCTGCCTTTGAGAAAGGCCCTGCTTGGATCAAAACGACAGGCCACCTAATTTTTGATATGATGTTTCGTCATTTTAGTCAGTAAGCATTTTGCAATTTTTTGGCATATTACATAAATAGGACAAAAGATTTATGCTAAATATTATTTTTGAAAGAAATTTTCATGTTATAATAAATCTTAATTCCTTTAAAATCAGGTACATGTTGACACAAATCCATTTCATGTACAGGACTTGCCTGCCATATTGAGGATTATTAAATAAACATAGACTTTGTAATTACACTAGGAAGGCCAGGGTAGATACTGTGAATTTTATGTGTGGCTCACATACTATGACATCAGGTGCAATAGTGCACATCGTGTAGTTTAGATTTGTCCCAACTGCAACAGGTTAAACTGTAAGCTATGCAAATTGACTGCCCTAATGCTGCCCGCAGAACTGTGTGCATGAGTCCCACTCTGCCCATGCAGGTAATGCATTAGACTAACCAGCCACCATGTTAAATGTCAAAGTGTCAGCTGCAAACTTGTGCACTAGTCCGTTCAGTCCCGCTAAAAACTGTCCCTAAGTAGAAACATAGAAATGAGTAGGATGATTTCTGATATGCCAGAAACAATACCAGTTTGTGTTGGACTGCAGTCAGTACCGGTACTAGTCTGCGTGATGATTAGGCTTATTTCATGCTTATAATATGCACATGGAAAGATTGAATCCATCTAGGTGTAATGGACTTAATTGTAATGAGTGCAGTTGTATCACATTGAGGAAAAAATTACCTTAGTTATCTTATGAAGTCTCCAATGTACACTCGATTGAAACAATACAGTGATCCTTGATTAGTGGACTTCTTGATGCTATGGGATTCAATATATGCACAATATATTTATGCGTAGGAAGATATATCTTACTTTTCACTTTCCACATTTTGCAGACAATTGCTGACATTTGGAATAGCTGCAGCTCTTCACATTGAGCAAATTATGTTTTAATTAAACTATAACATATCTTGACATCCTAAAACCTGGATGAGTCTGGCTGCACACACCTGCTTACATAATCCACAAAGCGCTTTGAATTACACAAGAGGCTGATTAGGTATGAGCATGGTATGAGCTTCAATATGGTTATTTCACCTGCTGCAGTGTGTTTACCTGTAATTTCACACTCGTTCCTTGGGCCTGGTATGGCAATAATTCAGTATGGTCCAAACCTTTCAGCCAGCGCAGACTCTTGCTTCTAGTATTAAGAAAATCTGGCCATGCTTTCCTTGCATCACTCTGTCTGATAGTTTGTAGATTTTATTGACAGTGATGTCAGTGAGTATTTTGTATCTGAGTAGTGGAACTGTCAACAGCCGTAACTAAATCAATGCAGGTAAATTGAACTCAGAAATTCCAGGAATATGGCTGTCTAGGGTCCTGGATATCAAACTGCCTGTCTATTTGCACTTGCACTCTGTGGACAGATTGGAGCTTTTTATAATGACAAGATTGATATAGACTCAGTCTGTACAATTGTGCATTAAAGGGTTACTGTGTTTATTTTCTCTTTCAAATCTTTCTCACTAATAAACCTTTTATATTTCAAAGAGTGTTCAACAATTAATTGATTGTATAACCTGCATGTATTACTTTTGTGTACTGTACATTGTACCTCAGATAAAGGGTTGCACTTAGATAATTGATCAATTGATTATATTGTAATATTGTGATTACAATGTAAAGGTGAACAATCAATACTTAAGCACTCACAAGGTACAAGAATCATATGACAAATATTAATTTTATAACACCTGGAACAGAAATCGAAGGATTCAAATGAACTCATTAAGTTTAAGCTCAAGCATCAATTATATTATATGACTTTATTTATTGCTTAGTAATTTATTTCATGTTTTTTATCCTTACAGAATTATCCATGAAGAAGGTTTCAGTGATGAGGATGCCAAAGTCTTCAGACCTGTAGTTTTCAGCAACACATTGCAGTCCATGGTGTCTATACTCAGAGCTATGGAGAAACTTGAAATTTCCTATGAGAAATCAAGTAGGGAGGTATGTGTATAGCTTACATGTGATGGACACAATACAATTATTTGCTTGTTGGTCTGATGGGATTTGTTTTGGCCTTGTATATAATCATGAAATTGGATTTCTTTGTAAAGGGGGGGGGATGATTTTGATAATAGTCTTTCTGAGCTTTCAATTACAGAAATTTGTATCATATTATACACCCTGGTTATATAATATCAGTCTATGCTAATTGCATCAATTGTACTAAATATTGCATTTACTTCAATATATATAAATATATTTAAATATATAAGCAGTAATATGCACAAATGTTGTAAACTGCTCTCTGCCTTTCAGAATGGTCCTTCAAGGATGGAAACATCAGCCTTGCTTAATTTTGGGGAGGAATGTTACTTTGAAGTTCATTTTGCCTATGTTTGTATGACAGGAGGATTGTAAGATGGTGCTGGACATTGTTAGTAAGATGCTAGATTCTGAACCCTACTCCACTCCACTCCTAGGCGCCTTAAACAGACTCTGGGCAGATTTGGGTATCCAAGAATGCTTCAACAGATCCAGAGAATATCAACTCAACGATTCAGCAAAGTAGTAAGTTGGTTTTTGTTCTTTCCGTTTTATTTTTGTAAGATATCCCTTCAAGTAAACTATTTTCCTGAGTAAATGGCCATGTGACACATTACTATAGCTCCTGCTGCAACAACATGTATGTGTAGCCAATTCATAAAATTAATCATTCATTAATGTAGGACCTATATTTTATTTGTTGGTGCATATGAACTAGAAATGTCAGGGGGAATCACAAAAGGTCATGTGAGATCTTTTGTTCAGTTCAGAAAAAAAATCATTTGTGAATGATTTCAAGCATGATATTTTTAATATGAAGTCAATGAGTAGACTCTCAAGGATATGAAATGTCAGTCTTATTGACTGCTCGGCACAAATGACTATCATAGATAACATAAGTTTTTGTTATAGCCATGAAAAGGTGCATGAGAACAACCAGGATTAATTTTTTTCTTTGGAAAGAAAATCATAAATTGGATGTCCAATTAAATTGAAAATGAAAAATGTGTGTTATAACTCATACCTGTGAATGTCTCTTCTGCCAAAGATGTATAATAATATCAATGTGACCACAATGAGGGGAATGGTTATGCTCCTTGTTGGCATGGAGTGAGGTCAATAGCTCAGGGGACTGGCAAAGGAAGTGGTCTTCCTGAGTTCTAAGAACAATCAGAAAGGAATAAGCAGAACATCAATGCTTCATTTCATTAAGCCTACAGAGTACAGACATCCAGCGTTTCATAATGTACTGCTCTAAAATTAATCCTAGTATTTAGTTCCTAATTTCCTGGCTGCACTCAAAACATAAAGGTATAATACTTCAGTGGGTTTTGTAGAATGCATTCCTTTGAATTATCTAGTTTTCAAAATACACATGATAAACCAAGCTTGTGTATATTATGGAAAACTAGATAATTCAAAGGAATGCATTCTTCAAAACCGCAATTGGTGCACATGAAGAATTTAAGGGGACAACCAATTCATATGATTCTGAAAACAAGATAATTTGAAGGAATGCCTTATTGGAAAACCAATCCGGTATAACATCTTTAAGGTTCTGTGTGGTTGATAGTACATTGTCAAACTATGATATGGTCCCTTAAAAAAGAAGAAGATATTGATCATTAGAGTAATATGTAAAAAATATTGCAAACTGCATACTGACTAAAATGGCTAAAATGGCAAGATCAAAAATGATAAGGTCCTGACGTTTCAATCCTAATAGGACCTCTTCCAAAGACGTTAATCATGTCATTCTGCCACTGAGGATGGTCCTGCTAGGATCATAATGTCAGGCCCTTATAATGTTTGATAATTGATCATTTTAGTAAGCAAACAGTTTGTAACATTTGTACATTCATCATTACCTAGCTCCCATCCATAATAGAAATAAATGAAAATCTCAAAAGTATATAAGTGCCAAATGTAACAAAGTATTTCATCGTTAAGATGTTTTGTCTAATATGCGTGATATTTAGTAACATCAAATTAAATATTGTGTAACTTTATAACTTGTGGAAATTTATCTGAATGATCGCATAGCATTTCCAGAAGGAGCACAACATATCCATATTTGTTTATCATATATGATCATGATGTCATAGAGCCTTTTTTCCTTTTACTATCTGCCAGTAGTCAATATGAAACTTGGTTGTACACCATCTTCAGCATCTATTACTCCAAGCTGAATGCAGTTTATAAATAGAACTGCAGTACAGGAGCTCTAACAAACCTCAGTGGACAGCCTTTTACTGGATAGAGTCTGGAATACCTTATCTCTTCCTGACATCATCCTCAATTTACTTGAAATCTATCTGTCATCTAGTAAAGTGATGGCACAGACGAAAGATGCGAAGGCTAAAAATACGACTGACATTGAAATACAAAACCGCCCTGGGCAAGTTTTTGTTGTTGATATACCAGGGCAATAATAAGCATAATATCTGAGGAAATATGGTATCTTGTATTGATAGAGGGAACAACTAATGTGCAGGCAGAATCTGAACAATCAGAAAAATCATTTTGTTCTCGTTTGGAGACTTGACATTGTTGTCATGAGTATTTCCAGCAGGAGATTGCAGGGCTAATGTGCTATGGTACAAGTCTAACAAAATATAAAGGAAAAACTGACTGGGAACCTTGTTCAATTTTGAAAAAAAATGGCAAAGAAAACATCGATTAGACCGGGACCTCTGGTTTTGCGTACCCGTGCTCTTAACTGATTTGAGCTATCCAGCCCTTAGATGGCAGCCTTCCTAGAAGTCAGTCAGAATTATTGCAGTAATTCACAAAGACTTTTATTTTTGCATTACATTGGACACCGGTACAAACTCCAGTCATTCCAAAAGGAGGTGTCAGCAGCCTTTGTCCTAAATATAGACACATGAATGGCATTTTTCTCTTGAAATTTTCAATAGAAAATTTGAAACTCTTGAATTGATTGTGTCGTTATTATTAATTGTGATTGCATATTTATTCATGTTGATTGTGTTTTGTTATTATTGTTATTAGTCTTTTGTTTAATTGTTTTATTTCTTGGCATTTTTTAGCCTCATTACAATTTCCCAAATAAACTTTTATCATATCAGGTTATTGACTTCATGATTCCAAAGTGATCTGATGCACAAAATTGTTTATGCATTAACATTCCATTTTTAGTGTCTAACTGTTTGAGTTCTCTGTGTTACAGCTTCTTAGATAGTTTGGACCGTATTGGCTCAGATGACTACCTACCTAATGAACAAGATATTCTGCGGACGCGAGTCAAAACAACAGGAATTGTAGAAACTCATTTTACCTTCAAAAATTTACATTTCAGGTATGTGATACTCCTCTGGTATTATCACTCAGTGGCCATACAATTATTACTTCTTGGTACAGCTATGATATTCTACTTTATTCTGCTGCAACCTGGTTCCCTATCAAAGCTAATGTTGGCATGATGTGGGGTAGTCTATAAGTCCATTCCTAGCAGTGGATTGTTTTTTTGCATGTGGTCAGATCCACGCTCACAACATTCCTGATCTTGACTGGTTAAACTCTTCCTTGGCTCTAGACTACATGGGTGATATTTGTCAGCTTTTGCTTACAGTCTGCATCTTACAGGGCTTGTGTGTGAGTGGAGTAGCCTGCTATCTTGTTCCAATGCAAGAGGCTAGTCACCTCCCAGTCACCTTTGGCCCTATGGGTATAAGAATTGTATTCAAATATACCTGAGATCCTCACTGCCTCGGTTCCTTTGTGGAATTGAGAGAAAGAAGTCAATGCAAGATCTTCATGTTTTATTTGAATGATAAGGTTTTCCTATACATAGGCCTATCCATGTAATTCAGTCATTTCCCTCCAGTCATAAAGTTTATCATGACAAATTTTTCCCTGCATACAATGTTTTGGCAACATTTATATCAATGCATTTGAGAAACTCAACTGATAAGTGATGGCCAAAGTGGGTCTTCAAACATTTTCTTTTATAAATTGCATTCCAATGAGACATTCTGCAGTACACCATATTTCCAATTTGAATGAAATTAATGACTGTGTATGAGATAAGTTATATATTAGCCACTCTGCCTATCAATATACAAATTCTCCAGCTGTTGCACCTTGGAATCCAGAAGACATTCATTGGATCAATGATAGATATGCCTTTAGGTGCAGTTTAGAGACAGGCAATAAGTGGTTTTGTAGATGTCATGAATAGGTATTATGATTTTCTAAAACTGTACTCATTTTATGAAAAGGAAGCGGGAGTCCTGCATGCCTTATGGGGCTCGGCCAAAATTGTGAATTACACAACTAACACAAGTGACATTTGATGGTTAGTTAGTTGAAAAAAGCAAGGGCTTTCGGGTGAAGCAGGATGTTTTTTTATTAATTAAAGAAATACATATTTTTTGTCAGGGGGAATCACACGTATCCTGAAATATTGCTGTAATTCTTAGGGATGTGATGTGAAAATGATGGCACCACCATTAACCTAGTGGCCTGAGGGCAGGGTCATGAATCATTGCTCAGTTGTCAGGCTAGAATATTCAACACAAACCATGTATGCAATAATGCATCAAGTTCTTGTACAGGCACAGTTCTAAGAAAACAGATAGTATCAAATATAGATAACAACATTGAATTTTAGCGTAATATGCAAAAAATGTTGCAAAATGCTTACCGACTAAAATGCAAATATCAAAAATGTGGAGGGCCTTTCCTTTAGATCCTAAGCTAGCAGGAGCTTTCTTCACTAAAGGCAGAATGATGTCTTTGATAAAGGTCCTGTTAAGATCGAAACGTCATGACCTTGTCTTTTTTGCTGTTTGCATTTATCATAATTTTCGATCTGACCATGTCTATGTCATCTAAATGATCTAGCTACTGGAAAGTTACCGTAATCAGTAAGACAATGATCTGGATGTACAAATTACACCATGAGCTTGTAAGCTTTTAAGAGGAATTACATAAAAACAACTTTGTTCACAACCGTATTTGACCACTACAGTATCTGTGATATTTTGCAGATCCTAACCTCTCAACCACTGACATAGTCAAGCTTGTATGGTGGATTCAAATTTGTAGAATGTCAGGCGCCACAGTTAAAAGAAAGTACACCAGAGAAAACAAGTTTGTCCATGTCTTTGTTTTGTATGGAATGGGGCCCTTAAAAATGATGAGGATAAGTGCAATAACAGAGTAAATTGAGATGTCATATTTTTACGACAACATTGATTAACATAACAGCTGCCATGAGTTAACCCATAGGCCTATTCCATTCAGCTTGACCAGCTTTCCCTTGCACATTTTCTTTTCAGACTATTTGATGTTGGGGGTCAAAGGTCTGAGCGAAAAAAGTGGATCCATTGTTTTGAAGATGTAACAGCGATCATCTTTTGTGTAGCACTTAGTGGCTATGACCAGAGGTTACTTGAAGATGACACAACAGTAAGTTCATATTGCCCATCCATTTACTTACATCTTCATAGACTCTGTTGGAGATTGGATTAATCATATAATAATATTGTCCGCATTTTCACAAACTGGTGATTCCATCCAGACAGCAGAAAGATAGATCATGCTTTGTCAAAATACCGCTTTGAAAGTTAGTAGCATTGCTCGTCAATCGTCATATTTGTGCCCATCTTTTAATGGGCAGTGTAAGGGTGTTTGGGTAAACACTGTAGTCTGTGAGGTTAACAACATGAAGTATTCTGATTTCCATCTTGAGGTTTTTTATGCAATTGTTACAAACAAAAATTATTGGCCACTTTGTGAAAATGCTGATGATATTAAGCTGTCTTTACTACTTTTTCTGAAGGCAAATTTTGGTGATAAGAAAAATGAAGACTACCTAAAAATTACTTGATGCAATGTCAGCACATAATGCACATCAATTCAGGACACTAATTGCCTGACTCCAAAATATTACCTAAACACACACGTGCCTTTCTGACAGGTTCCAAAAAATGCAGAATAAATAGCAGGGTAAGTCTATGGCCTGTACGTGAGCAACATTAACCCTTTAAGTGAAGGGCTGCACTTATATGATTTATCATAGGTAGCAGCTTGTATCATATCTGCAGTCAATGCTGACTTCATTTTTGTTTACGTGAATGTCTCCTTTCAGAATCGGATGCATGAGAGCCTGAAACTATTTGACTCCATCTGCAACAACAAGTGGTTCACAGATACCTCCATCATCCTCTTCCTGAATAAAAAAGACCTTTTTGAAGCAAAAATTGAGAAATCCCCTCTAACTATTTGTTTTGCTGACTATGAAGGTGAGACATGTTGGTTTTATCAATCAACACAATGTTTTTTCACCTGTCTTTAAGTCCTTACCTATTACTTTTTTAGAAGATTACAGATTTTCATTTCCACATAGTGCCATCAGGCTTTAGTTGCCAGTGTATTGATAAGTGCATGGGTGTGTCAACTTTATTAATATATTTATATTTCAGATTCAAGCTAAACATTGTGAAATCTGCACTATTTGCATTATCTCATATTGCACGCAATCATCAATTCCCAGGTGCAAATGAATATCCAGCTGCAGTGATGTACATCCAGGCACAGTTTGAGGCTCTCAACAAGAGCAACAACAAGGAAATTTACACACATAGGACGTGTGCCACAGACACTACCAATATCCAGTTTGTGTTTGATGCAGTCACAGACACCATCATAGCCAACAACTTGCGAGGATGCGGCCTATATTGAGACTAGTCAAAGCCTCTGTATACAAACACTGTACATAAGTAATACATTTTGGGAGGATGGGAGATTCTCATCGCATCCCAAGAATGCTGAAGTTGAAGCCTTTGTGCCGATCATAATCATCTACACATGTATGAGCTGAATCTCCATGTCAGAGTGGCAGGATATGTGCAGGAGACAAATCCAAGTCAGCTGATGGTTGTTGGCATCAGCTAGTTGGAAATGTTGGTGCATAGTGATGTCACTGGCACTCTGGGACCAGGCTACTGGGACAGATGGTCCTATCTGTGGATGCAGACAGTAAGTATGGATACGGGGTGTGTGGGAGGTAGCCTGGGAGGTAACCTGTGATCAGGACTTGACCAGTGACAGAACTAGAACACCAAGGAACTGTGAAAGTGACTGGGACCAGAGAAATCAAACTTGACAAACATGGAGACAGATATTTGTATACTTTTCCCGCCTTTGGTATATTACTATTAAGACTATTTACAAACAAGTTTCATTCAAATGTGATCCGTGTAGTAACTATCAAATTTGTTATGCTTTGAAATGCTTGTAATTGTTTCTTGAAAATACCATTTTTCTTGTTAATTTTTTTTTGCATGCAAATGTGTCTTGCCCTTCGTTATTATGATCACACATTTGTGGGTTTTTTTTGCAATGAATGCAACACTCTGTTCCCTGGTTGTTGAGTTTTTGTGAAAAGGGATAGAGTGGAGACATGTGATTCTGTTCTGTCTCTTTCATGCATTTGCCAACAATAGCAAATAATTATGATAACAAAACCTTGACTGTGGGACGGCCACACTGAGACTACAGAGTAACCAATGAACAAGAATATATTTTGAAAAGACTTTTTAACAAACTATCACCGTTTTGATGACATGTGACACAATGCTGACTACCGGATTATTATATTGCCTTTTGTCTAAACAAGGACCACCACAAAGAGAAGAAGTGACTGAGTTATATCCAAATGGACTACAGAAATGATTTTCTTTTTTTAAAACTTGCTCCATAAACTGCCAGTGCAGCAAAGCCCGGTTCTGTCTCCCTCTGGTAGGGAAAAGATTTCAAATGTAACTTTGAGCTGTGACAAACCAATACTATGTGAAAGTCAGTTGGTACCAGAAATGGCTATTATTTGCTCTCACAATAGCTATTAAAACCACCCATCAATCAGATCGCTATATATCATTTGGGCCATTTAAAATGTGCGTGAATTAAAAGCGATATATCTTCAGCATTCCTGAATTCTTTTAGAACTGAAACTAAGGTAGACGAAATGCAACATTGCATGGAATCGGCTTGAGATAACACAAACACTTATGGCCTGGACCTTTGGCACTTCATGTGCGAAGGATTAACATTCAGGCCAGAATGAGTGGTAGACACTTCGTGGGCATTTTAGAAACCAAGGTTTGAGCTGCACTTCCTTCTTGCATCCATTTGATGTAAAATGTATGAAACAGATCGAGTCTATTTGCTGCAGTTTTATGAGATTCTGCTCGTAATAGACCTAAACCCTGTGCCATGGTTTAATCAAGCCCATGGGAGTGTCCAAATATTTGAATGATGTCTTTGACCAATTCCAGCATGGGCGGTTTGCCCGATTGGACATTTACCTAGGTCAGCACCTGTGCAAATATACTTTTGAAAATTCCAGCATGATACATACACCTCAATGGAATCATAAGGGCCATGCTTACTCCAGGTCATTTATCATGTGATGATATCAAACCACATTAGAAGCATATAAGGTGTGATACAACATTTCGTATTGTGACTGTGATTGAGCTGAATTAATTCATGGTGTGTCATGATTTTACTATTTAAATAGCGTGATTATGTCCGAGATCTGGCATCTAGTCTTCACAGGTTTAGTTTATTACGATAGAAGTTTGGTGCTGATTAATCTATTCCAATCCGACGTCCTAAACTTGTTTGCAGTGACACTAGACGATCTGGGTACTGACTGTCAATAGTCTTTCCTTATTTATTGGATCACTGAAGAAGAAAAATGGGCACCAAGATGTGGCGCTGGTTGGTCAACCCAGAGGTCTCTTGTTCAAATCCAAGTTCACACAATTTTCTGCACTTAAATTAGAGCGATTCCCCTGTTTTATACTGTTTTATGTTGTCCCCTGTATAACGTGGTCAGTCTCAACGATTCAGTCAGATGTACATGTATATACTAATGTTGTATCATACCTTTGAATTTAAACATACATCAGTCATTAATCCTGTGCCGTTCGATCTGCCCCAAACATCCAAAAACAGTATTGAAAATTAAAAGTGAAGACCTTTCATGAAGAAACATCTGCCATAAAAAACTGTCCTCGATGAGAGGCAATCCGGTGTCGTGCCGAATCGATAGGTCCTAAAAGGCAAAAATAAGTGAGAAAATAGACTTTTAAGAGAGATTTAATGTACGGCCTGCTGTCTCGTGGTTGGATGGATTCAGAATTGCATTTTTTTTTTACTCTGGTTGCGAAAACCGAACTTCATATTGAAGAGGGGTCAAGAATTGATGTCTTACTTTTGTAATGGTCAAACGTTGACAAAGAAATGTTGAAGGTAATTGAATGAGAAAGGATCATTAGATGAGAGTTTAAACCATTCAGCTGGGCCTCATGGATCGTCATCTTAGCACGGAGAGCTATGTCGGTGGGAGATTTGCTGTTGCTAGGGTAACCCATGCCAAACAGGTCGATCGTAGGAAAGTATCCAGACTAAACTCGATCCAAAACTCCTGACGATTGTTAGATTAGTCACTGGGCTAACAACCCCGTACTGTAAAAAAAAAAAAAAACATCCCAAAACATTGTTAGGCTGCAGAAACGGCAACGAAGAGATCCCAAACTTGAAGCAACCAGTGCGATAGGCTTCCAGAGTCATTTCAGGATACTCGTATGAATGGCAGGGGCCCAAGCCCAAAGGACTCCACCGTCAGGATGGCGGAAGTTTTGAACGCTAAACCCAAGACCAGAAAAGGCTTCTGAAATGTGCAAGCCTGGTTTCAAACTGGAAAATTAGCGCAAGCCACATCTGAAATGTTTAGATACAATGTACACATCTTAGACATTAGTGAAAGTAGGTGGACTGGATCCGACAGATATACAACAGCAACAACCGAAAGCGTACAGGGCAGTATTCAGGCATATAGGACAACATGCACACGGAAGGGTGTAGAAACTTTTCCTATGGAGTAAAAGCCAGACTCATAAGTGTGACTTAGGGCAGACTTACAGCAACCTGACCGTTCCGCAGTGTTATGCTCCCATTAATGATGATGAGGAGGAAGACAAAGACTTGTTTTACGAGCAGTGGCTGCAGAGCTGGAAGCCGTCCCACATGACGACGTCCAGATGGGCGACCTGAGCGCCAAGGTCGGTAATACGATCCAGTGGATCAGGGCCACTACTACTGCGGTACCATCGACAACAGTGGCCAACGGCTGGTGGAGTGAGTTTTGTGATGCCCACAATGAAATCATCATCGGAGGGATGCTCTTCCTGTACTCCACCATCCTCAAGCTCACCTGGTACTCTCCAAATGGGCGTGACAAGAGCCAGGTTGACCAGATCGCCATTAACGGCACCTGGCGGCCGTCCCTGCTCGACGTGCGAGTGAGGAGAGAAGCAGACGTGAGCAGCGACCATCTTCTGGTGTCGTCTAACATCCGACCGACCCAGGAGGCTGGACATGCCGTTCAGTCACCCTGTGGTCAGGAAGTCGTTTTTTCCGCAGCTAGAGAACTGATTTCAAGTAGTGGCTGATCAAGAGGACCAAATCGCGCCAGAGGCATACTACGTGAACGCTCTTTGCAATAGGGTGAAATCAACATACCAGGAATCTGGCACAAACGTAACAGGACACATCGGCAGATATCCCAAGGAGTGGACGTTACTATAGAAGCATGGAATAAAATTATAAAATTAAAGGCAGGAGAAATTTGAAGAAGTGAGTACTCCCTTCAAGACTACGAGGGCGTTACCAGTAGGAGTGTAGAGAAGCTGATGAAGCTGTGAAGCGCCTTACCTGCCGAGATAAGCACGTCCCGACATGGAGATGATGACTACACCGGTAGAGGAGGCTGCACACAGAGGAGAATAGCGGACCCTCTACAAGATCATTAAGCATGTGTGTGGAAGGCCCCGAGCCATCACCATCAAAGACAAGATCGGGGACCTTACCTCGGAAGCAGCACAGGGCGTGCAGTGGGCGGAGCACTTCAGCGAGGTAATGAACAGACCAACGTCAGAAACAGAGCCGGACACGGCCCATCATCAGCAGGGAGGACCTTGATGTGGAGAGTACACCCCAACCAAGGAAGAGATCATCACCGCAATAGTCACTGAAGAATGGGAAAGTTCCAGGACCTAACAAAACCTGACAACATTAATGATGAGCTCTTCAAAGCAGATCCAGATGTTGCGTCGGAGGTTCTACTTTAATTCCCCCCCCCCAGAGTCTGGGAAGACAAGAGGATTCCAGATGACTGGAGCGAAGGCGTTACAATTGAACTACCTAAGAAAGGAGCAGCAAACGACTGCAATACCTGGCATGGCATTACTCTCCTATCCAGACCAAGTAAAATTCTGACCAAAATTCATCAAAACCGAATTAATAGTGCAGTAGACATTCAACGTAGAGATGATCAGGCAGGAAAAGGCTGTATCGACCAAACCGTCACCTTCTGTAATATTATTGAGCAATGTACCGACGGGAACTTTACATCGACTTTGTTGACTTGTTGAACAAGCGATAGCATACATAGAAACAGTCTGAGGAAGATTATCTGTTCCTACGGAATCCAACAGGAGATGGTCTCTGTCATACAGAGCTTCTATACGAACTTTACCTGCAGAGTCAGCAACAGTCAGCACAGCATTCCTTTCATATCAGGCGTGAGACAGAGCTGCATGATGTAGGCACTGCTCGTCAACGTCGTTAATTGGGTCATGCGACAGACAACTGCTGACCAGAACAGAGTGGATACGCTGGAATTTCTTCACAACCCTCGAAGACGTATATATACTTTGCCGATGACCCAGCCCTTCTCTTTCACACATATGCTAATATGCAAGAGATAACCAGCAGATTGAAGCAATTCGGTTGACTTGAAAATTAGTAAGAAGACCCGCCCTGAACACTATATAAGGACCCGTGACCTGTGAACGTAGGCAAAGCTTCCTTCCTCCAAGCAGAACTTACCTGGGCAGCACGTGAGGCACGATGGAGCAGGAGCTGACAATGTCATCCAGAACCGAGTCAGCAAAGCCAGAACTGCATGCCTTCAACCCTGTCTGGAAACCGCATATGGAACCACGACAATAATTGAGACTTGACCAGAGCTGCGTCCTTTCCAACCTGGATCCGAATGCTGGCGCATGACTGGAAAGGTCGACCTTTCACACGAAAAGCCTCCGCAAAATCCTAAGGATATTCTGGCCCAGGAGAATTTCAAACAAAGACCTGCTCATAGAGTGTAATCAGGAGAGCATGGACAGCATCATAAACCTCAGAAGATGGCGATGAATAGGACATGTTCTTCACACAGACCTGAAGGCCATTCCGAGGATAGCAGTTGAGTGGAAGACGGAAGGACGCAGGACGCGAGGGCTCCCCAAGAAGACCTAGCTGCGGGCGGTACGGTGTGGAGGCAGCAGCAGTCCCTGAGTAGTCTGGCTCAGGACTGCCAGTGGTGGAGGAGCTTCGTAGCTGTCCCAATTGCCAAGCGGCAAGATGGGCAGTGACAGTGACAGCAGCTCGGGTCGCATTTTATGGTTGAAATTAATGACTATTTCGCGTAAAATGATACATAATCATTCAATAGAGGCAAAAAAAAAACATTTTCCGGGTTAACATCCGTGCTTTACATTGAAGACCGATTCTCTGACAAGACTATTCTTTGGTCCACAACAAATATGTGAAACTTTCCGAAACATGTCTTTCAAAATCCAAATAAACACTTCCACAAAAAAGGCGTTCCCGCATTTGATCTCTTCTTCATTACGCGCTTATATGCAAGCCATAGGAAGAGAGTCATGAGAGTGAAGTGCATTATAAGCACGAATGATAATGTACTATGTTACAGGTACTATACTGTAGGGTCTAGCTAGTATTTACCAATTAATTTAGCAAATGACTTTTCAAGAAAGATGCGAATAGAATAGACGTGACGCCATTGTTGTTTACATACCAATATATTGGGCAGCTGCTTTAGAGTTGCACGACGCTGTTCTACGTGACAAAAAATGTGCCGTTCAATCTATAAAAAGTTGTGCAATTTTTATATTTTTCTGGGAATGAATTAAAATTGATAACAAATATTTAATGTGTCTGAAATATTTCGACAGACAGTGTATGTGTTAACGAACTACCCAGGAATCTATTATACGTGACCATTCCTACTGCGTTGTGTATATGTGCTACTTTAACTACGAAGAAAATAACATTTTAAGAATATGTAAATATTAAGGGCAAAATATGACAGATTATAAGATGGTTTATTGCTGCAAGATGTTTATGCAGCAAGGGGTAATTTTTCATGCACTAGTATTAAATAGTCTTTACAGATTTTTACTTTTTCACCTTATTACTATGATAACAATATTGCGGATTTTTTTTGGCTACGGTGTTGAATGGTCGGCCCATGCACTTTGTCAAATGGACAATGATGAGACGGAAAACGAAGTACATACTACTGACGTACTGTACGTGTTAACATATTCCTACGGGATAACCATACGACACAAGCTGACTCGATAAATATATCAACTTGTTTATTCTCATCACAACCAGGTTCTTTACGTCCATTTCCCAAGCCACTTTTTAGAGATAAAATATACTTCAAGTAGTATGTTCAAAGAACACGTGAAGGCAACTTGAAATATTTTTTTTTTCAAATATAAAGTAAATTACTTCTCTTAGACATCTCGATTCGAAAGCCTTGCATACATATCTTTGGATATATTCGTTGACGTCTGAAACAGTCCTTGAAAAAATAAAGCTACTTTTTTTAACAGTTATTTGTTGCATTATTGCGTAATAAATGTATAGGTCTACTACCGAAACGTTTATGATTAGCAATACAAATCCAAGTTGAAAAAAAGGGTCAGAATAAAGTATGTTTCTGGAACAGCATGACACTCCCGATTAAATAGTTATTTGGTAGTTCGTGATGTAATTTTATTTTCAAAATACGTTTGAGATGAATTGTCAAATGACTTTATACGGATTACGGAACCCGTTTGTAGACGGTTTCAATAGTGCTAATCAAAAAACGTCCAATAATGCTGATTATTTTAAGCATATTACCAAGTATAATTTCCTTGGTTCACATCGTAATGTGGAGCTGAATCGTATCAGATCCAGTGCGTTAAACATAAAATCAAGCTATTACTTGACTTATCGTACATGTATACTTGATATTGTTCACGAAGACAGGTACCAATGATTTTGCTACACAATTATTATAATAAGTAAGGGTTAGGGCTGTTGGAATTAACCTTTTTATTTGAAATGAAGGTGCTATATACTTTTTATTATACAATTATTTAGTAATTATTATATGAGAGGAAGACATTATGGTAACCACGTTCAACAGCTAGTACTACGCTACCACTACTGACAAACTGAGTACTGTACTAAAACCACAGAATGATGCAAACCTTTATAGTTGAGTTGAAATGAACAATATAGAGCACTATATCTCATTGATTTGGGTGCATTCGGGGTGTATCTAATTTCACTGGAAAGAAGATGCACTGATGGAGTCGAGATCAAAATGAAATTACATGTACAAGCAACATACCAGTTGCTGGGGCCAATAGTGAGGTTTCATTGGGCACGTAAATGTATCCCAACGCACTAACCGTGCACGCCCAAACCTCCACTTAGTCTCGTGGTTGTGAATTAATTTCAGCTCATCGTCCCTTCCCTATATCATGGGTGTTTTACATTTTATCAAATGTGTCTGTCAACTCCAATGGTTTGTTATTCTTATTGTGAATTCTTATAAATACCATCATTTATTTAAATTACCGAATAAAATTAGAAATGAAATTAGAACCCAGTCACAGTTAGACCACGGCTTGGGAGAGTTCAATCATGATTACTAGAAATTAAAATGAAAGTTGCCCTTGCTTTCTAAATACATTATAACAGGATTACTTAGGCTACATGCGCTATAGAATTTCAGTGCCAAAACTGGTTATTTACAAGGTTCATGATTACCACGTTTACCCAATATGTAAAACGTATGTGTCAGAGTATGATTTGATACGTTAATTACTCCCCAACAACAGACACGAAGCAGAAGCCATCCGAATCCTGACTGATGTCAAACTACTTGAACACAGAAATTGACTCGTGACTCGTGTAGGATTAAACGGGTCAATGGGTGGATAACATTACCTCGTCTTTTAACCGAGGACTCGGTTACTTCTGCAAATGACGTAGTGCTGACGTTGCCGCTGATTCGATTTTAAGGCTTTGATATCCTGTTGGCAAACTCTGAATACCATATAGCCACGCCCACTCCATAGTTATGTGTCCACTCGGGCTTATCACATCAGAATGATTGGCCAGGGCTGAGGAGCAAGCTTGAATGCCTTCTTCCTGGGGGATGTTAGTGTATAGAGAGGAAACGTCAATTGTACCAATTATAGCAGTGGTCGGAATTTGATTCTTGACACTTTCCAACTTTCGCAGAAAGTCGGGAGTGTCATGGACGTAGGAGGGGATTTGGGGAACCAAGGGTCTGAGAAAAGAGTCAATGAAAAGAGATATGTGTTCCGTAGGTGAACCATTGCCAGAGATGATGGGTCTGCCTGGGTTGTTGGCCTTGTGAATTTTCGGGAGGAGGTAGAATCTGGCAGTTCTACAATTGATCGGTGATAGAAATCTTTGAGCTTTTTTACTCAATTGATCACGTGATCGCATGTCATCCAAAAACTTCCTGAATTTGCTCTGAAAATTTGCCAGTGGGGTTAGAGTCTAGACATTTATAGTGCTGGTGATTGTTAAGTTGCATGGCGATTGGCTTCATCAATATATTTTTGGCGATCCATGATTACTACGGATGACCCTTTATCTGCTGGCTTGATAATGATGTCACCGCGGGAACGTAGTGTTGAGAGCAAGACGTTCTTCCCTAGGGAGATTGTCATGGGGCTTACGGGTAAGATGAGAGGAGTTGGAAACTTGAGAACTGACTGCTTGCACATACGTTTCAAAGTTGAAAGAAACTAGACTTCGCATGGTGAGGTTTCGAGGCCTTTAGGCCTAGGCCCAATGCTATTCTGAGACCTTGGCTCGGTCACAAATGTTTTCAAACATTCAAACGATGGCTGAATCTTTTAATTAATGCCACTGATACTAAGGCGGTTCTTCTTCCCAAATGCAGGTCGTTATAAAGATCCTTGTGACGATAATTTCATGGAAATGGTACCTTACTCACGTCCAGCTAACCAAATTGAGTCAATATTTCATAGAATACGTTACACTTGGTGGAAATTCACCGAAAGTGGTGCGGCATGCCGGAGGGCGGTCTAATATGAATGTATATTCGTGAAGTATTCCTGATTGAAATCCATGATTATGCGCTCTTTTGGCTGAGACTGATTTCAGACACCTATAGAAAAGACTGTGACAATGAATTATTTTGGAAGACATTAGTTTCTCCATAGTTACCTTTATGTACAGTGTTGTGAAGGCTTATCATAATCAATGAGCGGTGCCGCCAGCGGCTCTTATAAAGTTCTTGCCGTTCATTTTGAGTTGAGTAATTTGCAGCCATGGGCCATCCATCAAACTGCACCATTCAAGCTATACACCGACGGCGGAACCTTCAATCAAACAGCCGTCCATAAATCTCCAAATTAAGTTGGGACTGTTTAATACCAAACACCCCAAGCCGTCAAAGTGTCCGTGTTAATCAGTGTTTCTTTAAAAGAAAAAAAAGTGGTGCGCAAGACTCGAGGCTAATGCCCTACAACCGTAGGATTGGACTTTGTGAACTTTATGTATTGTATTGGAAAACATTGTTTGCTTGACTTGTGTATTTCAATAATTATGTGTATGACTGCCGCTATGGCGTGTGTTTTAAATGAAACGATTTATATTTTAACTTTAATCGTTTGACATAACAGTAAAACGAAAACAGATGTTAACTGCATTTTAACGAAACGTACAGAATGTAGCGGCGACTAACAAAAGATAATTTTTTAAATAAAGTCAAACAAATAAAGAAAAAGCTGACTGAGAACTTAAAGAAAAAAATGACAGTTCACTTTTGAACAATATTGTAAAATGGTAAAGAAAGCTTTGACTGCTCGGGACTTAAACCTGAGACCTCTGGTTTTGCGTACCAGTGCTCTTCCATCTGAGCTATCCAGCCCTTAGATGGCGGCCTTCCGTAATTATAGTCAACTAGTCTTTGCCGGGGTGGGTGCCAGTCAGAAGCAATTACTCATTAACTGCCGTATCTCCAGGGATAACACCCCACCTTCATTCAGATGCAAACAACCAAATGTTGAAAAATTGGCTACAGCAGTTCGGTGATCACGCAAAGTGGATGCAGCTTTTTTAATTGAAGTCAAACAAATGAAGGAGTGGGAACTTTGGGCAAAGTGATAACTTGTAAAGAAAGCCCAGCAAGGACTAGCTGACTATATGGGATTCCGCCATCTAAGGGCTGGATACCTCACATAGTATAAGAGCGCATGGTGCGCAAAACCAGAGGTCTAGGGTTCAAGTCCCGATCCAGGCAAAGTCTTCTTTGCCATTTTTCATACCACATAATAAAGAAATTATAAATATGGAAAACAAAGTGACGTGATAATGACGTTATTGAAGTGAAGTTAAGTGGTAATTGGAATTACTTTTTGTCATGTTTGCACATTGTTTTAATTGACTGTCATTATGCTGTTGACAATAAACGAACGTTATGAAGACAAACTTCAGTATGCGTTACCTTCATGTAGAATCATTTCTGGCTTCATTTGTCTGATTTCATTCCAAATTAATTTTATAAGGTATCACTTTACCGAATGAAATGCTAGTATTTACAATTCCTTTAGGTACATTTCGATATCTTTAAAACCTCACATAGGCCTATTATTTGGATTTGTTTTCAGTTCATATGCGATCCGTATTAAATACCAAAATCTGGACGGCTGCATATATCCAATTGAACTTCCATTAATTTGTCACTATTAACAAGTTGTGCACAAAGTGTCAAATCTATGGCGTTGGGGTGATTGGTTGGACGGTACATGAGTTATGCGTGCCGAATAACATTTAGAATGAATGCTTTGTGCCTGCATTGCCTGAATTCAACAGAAGGTCAATGCATTGCAAACGGCACCCGTAGTCACAATCGCTTACCGGTGGTAGAAATAATTGTATACATTTACTCCAGCAAAATGTTTAATTAACATGCTAAATAAAGTGAATATAAACTGCAATAAATCCTCTGACACTTTTTGTTCTGGTACTTCATTAATATATATTTTAAAAGGCTGGGAATCATATAGGAATAGTAAAGCAGATAACTAATCAATGATACGAAATATCAGAGTAATATTCATTGTTACAAACGGGGAAGGTCGTTGCCCGAATACACGGTCAAACTTATCGTTGCTCAACAACAGCTGGCACAAAATAATTGCTGCATGTTCAGTCATTGTATTCCAATATGTATGACAGGAGTTAGATGTAATGTGTGGTCCGTTTATTGCGTCGCTCTCATTGGGTGAAATTGGGATCAGTATTTGGGGTGATTCGGACAGTAGTTTTTATTTACTTTTCATATCAGTGCTTTGCAACAACAGTCAGTGTTCATTTCAAATATTAGATTCGTTTGTCTGTATAAAGAACCGATAAAAGATCTCTTTCCAAATTCTAAACGAAACATTTAAAGGACCCAAACCCTTACTGTAACTCTAATCCCTCATAACCCGTAACCCTAATCCCATCCCTATTCCTAACCCCAACCCTAACCCTAACCCTAATCCCATCCCTAGTCCTAACCCAAGCCCTAACCCTAATGCCAACCCTAGTCCTAACCCCAACCCTAACCCAATCCCTAGTCCCAACCCTAACCCCAACCCTAATGCCATCCCTAGTCCTAACCCCAACCCTAACCCTAATGCCATCCTTAGTCCTAACCCCAACCCTAACCCTAATGCCACCCTTAGTCCTAACCCCAACCCTAACCCTAATGCCACCCTTAGTCCTAACCCCAACCCTAACCCTAATGCCACCCTTAGTCCTAACCCCAACCCTAACCCTAATGCCACCCTTAGTCCTAACCCCAACCCTAACCCTAATGCCACCCTTAGTCCTAACCCCAACCCTAACACAGGCTACGACATTATATTCCCGTCTCCTCCAGTTGGTGCTTGACGGCGCTACAAGTAGGTGTGGTAAGAAGAGCCACGCTTGTTTCAATGTCGTTTTCATTCCGAATACAAATACCAATGATCCCGATATATCTGGAATAAACCCATAGCCTATACAACCGTCAACTGGTGATCAGCGATGAAATAGATCCTGAACGTCCACTCTCATTTCAGACCATTCATTTTTCTTAAACTTAACTGGAAAGATCATGTCACTGGCAGTATAGGCCTATAATTATGTTAGCGATCACGTAGGTTTTCATGACTATTGATACATGCACGTTTTCCAATTAGGCCTATCAATAAAAAGACTATTTTTGATTTCGCTGTACATAAAACCGTGACATCCGCAGCATTGAAAATGACAAATCGGTAAATGCGAGTCATAAGGGGCCCTGTTAACGCCCCTATCCGTGTGGAATTACGCGCGTCGAACGCTCATGACGCGCGAGCGAGTCATAGAGCGTGTGCTGTCATGGCGCCAATTATAGTAGGCTTACTGAGCCATAATTCCTGTCAGTCTACCGGTATATCAGATTAATAGCATGCATGCGTGGGTTACGTGTTTGTGTGATTAAGGCGTAACACAACACATCTCTTTACTATGCATGAAAATCTGTTTAAACGTCATCATAATAATCATCCTACATCTTGTGCAGATAGTTGTCATTGCGCTCCGTGGTTTATAAAGTAGGCATAAACCACAGTTCAAACTTCATACTCTCTTGCTAGGACAGACAGAATGACAGATGGGGGTCGTACGAGTTTTAAACGGGCAACATTCTACGCATTCAAGTGCCTAACTGAACTGACCCGAACACTTGGACGTGTTAAATTCAAAAAGAATGGGCAAGACATTTCTCGGACCCTGTATATTTTGCCTTTTGGTCATTTACCGTATGTCAGTTCTCAGTAAACACCATTTTCTTACATTACACATGCAGTGTTAATTATGTCAAAAACATTAGAATATTCGGGTCAGTTTCTGGGATTCATTTATACTCCCTGCAGTGACAGGACTGTGCAGTTACTAAATCAACTACATACAGCATATAGGCCTACAGACGCCAGTCACTTCCTTACACTTGGAAAACTCAATTGCAATTTCACCTGCTCGTAATAGGAAAGACTTAGCTGACTGAACGCAACATGCACGAGCTCTCCTCCCTCCACCAATTGGCTCATTACACTCCAAATCCTCTTCGGAGTCATCACGTGATCGCATTACCCACCTACCAACGTCTTGGCCGCGCAACCCTGGCGTATGACGTCAATGCGGGTTGCCGTTGCTATGGCAAGCCTTGGAGGCGAGGGGACTTACTAAGACTGGCCTGGAAGGGGGAAGGCGCCAAACGAGGGTTGAAATTCGGCCCCGGGGCTTCAGGCTCGTTGAAAGCAGCGGACAGATGCACACCGAGAGACACGACATGGATCTGTTTTAGTGGGGAACAAACAGTAATGCGCGTATCTGAAATGATGCCCACTATCAGCAATAATACACTCTCATTACCTGAGCTCATCAAGGTAACAACACGAAACGCTTGACAACAGGACCGATCGATATACTACATTCAGCCCCCTGATCAACTGCAAGGCTAACGATATTGAGATGTCTGCGAAAAAAAATCCCACTTGCTCTGGACAGGACGTCATTTTTTTCATGCGGGAGTATCAGACAATGAAATGAACAAACACCTTCATTTCATGGGTGCAGTCATTGGGTCAGTGACTGTCAGGAGAATGCGCTGCTGGAAACCAGAAATGCAAATAATGCATATGCATGTAAAGCTCGCCTATAGATGTGACGTCATTGGGGCAGAAGCCTATATATATTTAAATTGAAACATAAAGAGTGTCTACCTGAAATAGCTGACAACGAATACAATATAATTATTGGCCCGAGATGAAAAGGATGAAGTAAAATCGGACGATGTTAAACCCAACAAAGAATAGACTCCTCACTGCTAAGTATAGTTAGAATTGCAATGTTATCTTGCATCACGAACCTTCCTTTTTTCAAAACCTGGACGGCGAAGTTTATGTATAATTGAGTGAACTTGCAGTTGTCGGTATGTAGCCATTAACATGGATTGCGTGGGCGACGCACCGAAGACATGGGCGTTGGCTGAGTTCAGACGCACATTAAAGGAAGATTGCAGGAGAAACCAAAGATTGACTTGGTTATTTTTGCAGAATTTGTATTCACACTGTAGACATAGATGCTATTGCCACGCTCCATGATCCATGTATGTACATTCTAATCTTCAGGTGGCACTGCACTTGAATAATGCATAATGCATAACGTGTATAACACAACTCACAACACTCACATTAGTGACAGAAATAAGCAAATTAGAATAATAATTTAGAATAATAATTTAGAATAATAATTTAAATATAGAATTAAATTATCTCCTTGAAGAAAAGTAGTATCTAACATTTAATATTATTCTGGAATGTTTTTAGGGAAGGGTCACAGAAATTGTGTATACAAGTCAAACATCTGGTGACTGATATCACATTTAATGTATATCATTCCAATGCACTCACCAAGGAACTTTACATGAAAAACCTCAACTTATACAATGCCTAATTTCGCCATTCTGACAATAATTAAAAGGGAATTAATTAATTGTTATATAATGTTGTCTGGCAAACAGAGAAGGCAGAATACAATCCATCCATGTGTGAGATAAGGTGTTATCCATATATATCTGATATATCTGATGAGGAATTCAATACAAGGACAACAGGCAAGTGTTAATGGGGACTTAATAACAATCCAGTTTTTGAATAAAAAATCAATAACAAAAACCTTGTTTTCAAACCTATTTCCATTTTCTAAAATTATTGGAAATTTAAAACTCCCATTACATATGCGAGTTTCCTTTATTTGGATTTTTCTCAGAAAAGTACAGTAGATCTAATCTTGATAAACAGACAGAAGGGTAGAGAAGAGAAGAAGATTCTCTTGGAATCAGAGTGCAATTATCATTCCTAGAGCAGGTTCAGTCCTATAAATAGCTCTTTGATTCTGGTGGATATCAGCTGGAAACGGAATGGCCTTGAAGTGCCTTGGAAGGGTCTGGAAATGCCTACCCCAATTATAGGTTACTTGGCAGCTGATCACTGACTAAGAACAATAATGTAATTACATCTGTTGCATTATGTCTACTGATTCAAATGACCCTCAATATTCATCATACAAGATAGAGGGCCTCAATTTGTTGCTGTTTATTTTACCTTTGAGAAATATTCCAAGAGGTTTGAACTTAACTTGGCCTACTGACTTCATGATTCTTAATATGTTTACCAAGTCAGAGCTAGTATAATGCAAACATTGTCTGGTTCTATAGCATTAGTAACACTTTGCCAACTCTCAACAGAGTAACAAATCAAGATCATGTATGCAACTGTTTAAACTTTTCAGCTAACAGCATTGTGATTGATGTCCTTCACAATAATGCATCATGGGCATACGTCACAGCTTCCAATGCCTGTCATGAGCCAGTACCTCGAGTCCTTAGCAAAGATGATGAAGGTATACAGGTTATTGCCAAATTTGTGGAAGCCATGTTCTCTGGTTGCCCAGGAGACCGGGGCATCAGCAAAGCCATGTACAGTCAAGGCTGCCCATGGTATGGAGCTATGCTCAACACTCCTCCTACATGGAACCAAACAGACACATGAAAACACTCAGACTTTCTCTTCCAATTGCCTGCACACATGTCAATATAGCAAAGATAGCCGTGGTAGTCACACTCATGAATAACACCTTATGGAGTGTGTAAAGTTGAGAAAGGTGCATAAGCTTTCACAACAATTATTGTATTAGATGCAATGGTCTGATATAATGATCTGATGCATCCGATTCAGTAGTTGTTGCTATACCAAAGCTTATACACACTTCACAACTATATTGCTGTTACTCTTCACAACTATATATTCAATTGCCTGCACACAGCACACGAATCTCTATCGTGCCAGGATTGAAAGACCTCACAGACGTGGGTGTCTTTCTCATTCTCATAGAGCTTAAAGTTGTAAAAAGAAATTCCAATGTACCTGTACGACACAAGCCTTCATTAGAAAAAGGGGCCCCGCTATATGACGAATATTAAAAATCATCATGTTACAAAATCACCTTCATAATAGTACGGTGTAATCCCAGATTAGAATCCTTGTTTCTTGATCAAACATTACACGGAACACAAGGATCAGGTAAGTGACATTTCTGCACCATCTCATACAACTGTTGAAAAAATGTGCTACATACATAAATGTATATGTTGCTATGGGTAGAGCAATTGCACACACATACATGCACACATACATACCTAAGTGTTTGTAACATGTCTTGGATCCTCTCTGATGTTATCAAGCCTGTCCATCTACAGCTCAATGCACTGGGTACCAGCTGGCTGGGCGCAGGGCACCGGTATGTACAAACATAATCATCTGATGATCCAGACCTTGATAGGACAAACAGAAGACTAATGAACTCTATGGGCAATGTCCAAATGCTACTGACTGGTACCTCGATATTAAGGAGGCCCTGCCTAAGGGCTGAAAAGCTCAGATGGTGGAGCACTGGTACACAAAACCAGAATGCTCACTTCAATTCACCTAAATAGCAAAGAAAATTCTCAGTCAGTTTTCCATTGTTTGTGTGACTATTGAGTGACCTCAAAGGTCACGTTGTATTGCCAGGGCAGTTACTTTAACTACCTCAACCTCAACCGCAATATACACTTCCAGCTTCAAAATATTTCACGAATTCGTAGATACCTTGATTTTGAATCTTGTCAACAAGTACTTTGTGCACTAGTTCTATCCCTTCAGGATTATGGTAACTCTTTTCTCTATGGATGTACAGACTCTAACCTAGATATAAACTCCAACGAATGCAAAACCGTGCTGCACGCCTTTTATTTGCTGCTGACAGGCGTGTATCCGCTTCTCCATGCACTGCTCACACAACTTCACTGGCTTCCCGTTCGGCAAAGAATAGACTTTAAAATTGCTCTCCTCATCTGTGTCTTTATCAAGTGTTTTCACCACACAGCACTTCAGTACCTTGAGAACCTCATTCAGCTCAACATATCTGGCCGACCTGGCCTTCGTTCCTGCCATGATGCTACGCTACTATCAGTGCCGAGAACTAGGAACACTTTCACAGACAACGCCTTCACAATTGCTGGCCCGAAAGTTATACGCTATACCCACCAACATCAGATCGCTGGACACCATTTCGTCGTTTAAAAAGCACATGAAAACCTACTTGTATCCTGTTTCCCTTTGATACATGTACATGTCTATGTTTCGCTCTACAAATCCTATTATTATTATTAATATTATTATTATTATTCCTGTCTAGGTTGAATTTCCTGACTCAAAAAGTCCAAGGGGGAACAGCAGTAAGATTCAATTTTTCCATTTGAAATTTAACTACTTCGCGCTGTTTATACATGTGATAGGCTCTCTGAAGCTGGGCACCATTATTGTTTCAAACAAAGACTCTTTTCAGCCTCGAACAAATCAAAATGAAGCATGACAAAGACCTGTTTTGACGCAAGTTGCCACATGAATTGCGAGATTGGTGGCAACAATTGCGCTATTGTGAGACCTTTGCTGTGGATGATCGAGGGATAGCGTGCTGCCACAGGAGACATTGTGTTGTCATGCCACATAGCCCAACGGTCATCGGTCAGGCAGTGGAATTACACCCATTTTCTTCATAGCAACCTGCACACTTGGTTGGGCCAACCACCTTGACAATTTGACTGCCTAGAGTGGAGGCTAGTCTGCGATCAGAGCCTATCAGTATCACACACACCCACACACACGTCGCGCTACGCTCCATTGACACACAACGGGCCCTTTTTGGAACGGATAATCTTTTGACAAAAGCCACTCCGATGTCCGAATTATGCCAGGTTTGACTCACTTGTACACATAGTATAGTAGTACACCCATATTGATTTATTTCACAGATAATTGTTCCCGATTGTTTTAGTGAGTTTTGAAAATGATGCATTGTATGATGGTTATTGGCCCTGGAAAAATACCTGGTGCGAAGTGGATAACCACCATCGCTGATAATTTTCCTATCTTTTATGGAGTACTGCTGCAACCTTTATGTGTCAAGCAAAAGAGAACTCTATGTGGACAAACACATGTTACATTCTAAGACACCAGGCAAAGACTAATGTTCCCAAGATTTGTACAATGGCGTACAATGTATCTTACTGGTGTTGATGTACTCCTGGTCAGCATTTGTCAGTTCAGCAAGGGGTAGATGTTTGATTCCATTCAAATTGAAATAAAATGCTCAAAATTTCTCAGCCACTTTTCTTTTCTTTTTGTGTGAGGACTGATCTTTTGTTTGTTTTTGATCACTCACTTTGAGATATGCAGACAAAAAAGGGTTGCTTACCGGTTACATTGGCAGGCTACAGCACCAAGCCATTCATATACCTCCTGTGCATCACATGAGCTTACATAGGGACCATCACTTGGGTGGCTCTCATAGGTGGGTAGTGACTGTGAATCTAAGCTGGCTTGGCATAGGCTGGGTGTCAGCTGTGTATTGTCTAAGACCGGAATAGTCTGGTTCTGCATCACAACAATGTCCCGACTGTGCTGAAGCCTTTGACACTCATACCTATTGCCCCAGAAGGAGAACAGTGAATCTAGACATTGCGATGCATCTGAAAAGAAAAGGTATCACACATAAAAAATAAATTTAATGCAAAATGGTTCAGTAAATGATACAATGATACAGAAGGGAAATTCGACATCACTTTTAATATGGACAACTCCAGAGCAATGATTCATGTTATCTTTGCATGTGTGCAAGCCTATTAATGATAACTAATTATTCAATTTCAATTTTGAAATCAATTACATCATTCCAGTTGGCACAAATACACTGAGGCAATAAGGTCTAGCTCATGCTTAAAGCCCCTACACAACATTAGTCCAGGTAAAAGAATAGTATCCATATGTTGCCTGATCCAACACATGCATGAAATAGCATACCGGTGAAAATGTCAGCTCAATCCGCCAACCGAGTCTTGAAAATCGTGAAAATCGCTTTCGTGAAAATGCAGCATTCAACACCGCACTGTTCCGAAAAATAGTTTAGATCTAGTTGAGATGTAAACGATTTATTTTACTCCTTTCTCCAAAAGTACAACATTTTAGGCAGAAATATTTCAGTGCGAGATTTCTACCATAACCATCTTCAAACTGTATCAGTTTCATGCAAATCTGTGAACATTTCTGTTTTTCGATCTTAACAATGATGTGCAGGGGCTTCAAGTTAACTTAAATTTCAACTATAAAATATCAAACAACAATACAATAACAAAATACTAAAAAGAAAATCTTCCTGGATCCATAATCAGTTTGGATTTACCATTAGGTTGCCATGCCAACAGAAAGTCAAAGGTCAGGTTAAGTCTGTCCTTGAGGCACCACTGTACTCTCTCATAGTACTTCTTCCCTTTGCAGAATGTCTCCTTACTGAGATTGACTTCAACAGCTGAAGTGAAAGAAACACCGGAGTATGAGACATGAGTTAAGACCCACAAAAGCCAATATCCCATGCAATAAAACAATATCCATTTTTGTATACATGTCATCGTGGCAAATTGCTGTAAGGAATTTGCTTTTGTCATTCTGCTAGACTGTATCTACATTTAGTTGATAGGGGATTGCCAATTAGAGTCAGACACCTTCACCATGCCAAGGATTACTTTCTTAGTTTCTTGGCACTTTGGACATACGTGTACTGCCCCAACTCTAACCCTCTAGGTATCTTTGATAAAGTCCTACTGGATCCTACAGTCCTGCAAGTAGAGAATGGCCTCTAATACTATAAGATCCCTATTCTTGGGGCAACAAACTTATTTTCAAAGAAAGAGCTGCACAATCTAAAATCTAAATGAGAAAACAGGGAAAAACTTTTGTAGAGGCTAACCTTTAACCTACAGACCCTGTATACAAGTGTATAGTTTTAAAGGTCAACTGCAATGCATTTTGGAATTCGTTTTTATTACTTCAAATAATACTATGGTGTCAGTAAAATACATACATCCATGCATTTTTTCCGAATTTTTAACTATGGGAAAGAGGCTAAAAAAATTATTTAAGTTTAGAAGGGGGAGCAGCCACGCCCCCATGGAGGACGTCCTTGGTGACGTCAGTGGATGAAGACTCGGTCCATTACTCTTGTCGGGGAACTATTGTATTGTACGTTCGTATATACCAACAGTCAGTGCACGTTTTTCAAGAGAACCGATTTCGGAAGTAAATATTGACAAACCCGTTGACACGCCAGCCAGATTCGTTGTTGAAGATTGCAGCAGTGGAATAAACATGTATTTATTCCCTGACGATCCTCGAATAAGCTGCATTTGGACGTCAAAAATCACGCTGACACGACCGAAATAATCTGACCCGTCAAATCGTGCAAGTGTCCATTTCGAAGCTTGTTTTCACGGAGACCATTCGGGCTCATACATGTATGGTTTGGCAACGTGTTCCTGTCTGTGGCCATAGGAAAACTATTTTCAGAATCTCTATCCTTGTTATCGACTGAGAATTCATCTGATTCCGGAGAAAAAGCTTGTCGAAAGACGTCTCGGCCAACAAAATTGTCAGGTTTTTCTCGCCGAGAAAAAGACTGGTGCCACGCTAAAAAAACGTGCATTATCTACTGAACGAGTCAGGGAACCTCTCCGACTATGTAAGTGCATACGGCTTTCGCAGGGAGAGAAAAAAATCATTGTGTTCATCCGGTGACGTAAAGAACAGCGCCCTCAATAACTACGAGCATAATTTTAATTAATTAAAAAAGGCTTCTAATAAGCCTGAAACACAAAACTTATGTTTGATCTGGAATTATAATGTACCAATGAACATATTTAATGCCAAATCAGGATTTTCTAATTTTTGCACTTCAGTTGACCTTTAACATGTTTAAGATTGGCTTTGTTGTAATTTTAGTCAGTCAGCAGTTGGTAACATTGTTTGTACATTACTGTAGGCTACAGAGGCATAGCTAAACTACATACATACGTCCAACTTTATCTATGAGTCTGTGAAATCCTAATATCGCTGCATATCTATTATGAATTTGTTTGTTAGTACTGCCAAAAGGTAATGCCTGGATTTCAAAAATAGCCCCTGAAGTTCTAACCTACATTTGAATATAAAACTTATGCCTACACAGTACACACTAAACACAGCATCTAACAGTGTCACATTAAGATTCAGAGCCATTCAGGTTTAGGAATAGTATAAATAGTATTAATGCAGGCTTCTGTTAAGTGGAGGTTTGGTGTTACTAAATCTTAGGTAATTTGTTTACATTATGATTTTATTCTGATTAATATCGTCTTGTTGCTAATGTTACTGACACAATAAGAATCATAGACTGCAAATTATATAACATTGAGGGAATTCATGATATCTAGTAGAAATGTTTCATTCTCTAACTCCTTCCCTTACAGACAAAACAAGCAACTTGACAACAAAAGACAATAGAGAATATTGAAAAATCCCAGACATGCCACTTACAATATCTGGTTGTTTTGTGAGGCTTTTCATACTGAGATGGTTTTCCTTCGAGTCCTAATTCTTGGTAGGTATCTTTGTTGATGGAGAGAATCAACCTGCCTTGAAATATAAGATGATATAAAATCAACTGTGATACAATGAAAGGAAGCATTTCACATGTCATGCAGTCAAGCAACTTTAGATGCTGCGTAGCATGAGTCACACAATGAATGAACATCTTTTGAATATGATTTGTCTACAATTGCCTTGCCATCTTCAAACACCCTCAACATTCCTCTGGACATTGTCACTCCTGACCCTTGACCTCTTGACAGGCCCAGAACCTCACAGGTCAAATATCAGCCATTCACCAAAGCCATCTTCCTGCAAGCATATCGGTTTGAATCCTCCCAGAATTCAAACAGGTACATGCTTGATATCCATAGATCTCCCCAACCACTAGCAACAAGATGAACACCTGATGGGTCAACTCAAAGATATAGGTCCTGCTATGATTGGAATGTCAGGTCCTCCTATTTTGTGATATTTGCAATTTGCTCTTTTTAGTCAGTAAGCAGTACTTAGGCAACATGTGTGCACATTACTTGTGCTTTAAATTAGTCAAAAGGTATTTCTGAGAGCACCAAGTCAGCCAGGGAATGTTCTTCACAAAGTAGATATTGCACATTTGTATGCAACAATTCATAGTGGAATCGTAGTTCAATATTTATCCCTGTGTCTGTAAATACTTCATACACAATAAATTGGTTAGCTAAAGACTGATAAATGGTAATACTAACCTGTTGGTAAAATAGCCGCCACATTGTGTCTATCAATATGATGACCGATGGATAGTGCATAGAATCTGCCTGAACATGGAAAGAACATACTGTACATTGGCAAAGATATCAGCAGGAAGAGTTGCTTTCACCCCTCTATGTGAAGTTGCATGTTGCATGTTACACGTTGCTGCGAGTACACGTACAACAAAGCCTTGATTATTGCCTTGATTACTGTGTTAACCACTTTGCGCCGGGGGGTTTTTCAGCGCCGATGACCGCCATACGGGGGTTTTTGAACAATGCATCATTTTAAAATCTTGCTAAAACAATCGGCACAATATATTTCTGTGAAATAAATCGATAAGGGTATACTATGGGTACAAGAGAAAAAAACCTGGCACAATTCGGACGTCGTTGTGGCTTTTGTCAAGAGATTATCCGTTCGAAAAAGGGCCCTTTGTGCGTCGTCAATGGACCGTAACGGACGTACATGTACGTGTGTGTGCGTGCTTGTACGCTGCTGACAATCCCTGACCGCAGACTCCAGCCTCCACTCCAGGCAGTCAAATCTTCGAGTTGGTCGGCCACAACCGAGCATACAGATTACGGTAAAGAATGTGGGAGGAATTCCAATGCCAGACTGACGACCGTT
The DNA here is from genome assembly GCA_949987565.1 of Luidia sarsii. Classification (NCBI taxonomy): domain Eukaryota; kingdom Metazoa; phylum Echinodermata; class Asteroidea; order Paxillosida; family Luidiidae; genus Luidia; species Luidia sarsii. The sequence continues at coordinate 11,972,239 of OX465110.1, forward strand.
GGGCTGTGTGGCATGCAAAGACAATGTCCCCCGCGTGCTTTCAGCTGCAGCGCGGTATCCCTCGATCCTCCACAGTAAAAGTCCCACAATTGCACAATTACTGCTGCTAATCTTGCAATTCATGTGGCAACTTGCGTCAAAAAGGGTCTTTGTACTGTTTCGTATTGCTTTATTCTAAGCTGAAAAGAGTCTTTGTTTAGAATGTGGACAATAGTGGTGCCCAGATTCGGAGGGCCCCGTCGCATAGTCAAGCCAATGGAGCTCCGGATTCGGAGGTCCTGGCGCAAAGTGGTTAAGACATGACGTTAGTCGCGTTTCCACTGGACTTATTCTGGTCAAACTCACAGAGACGATGGTCACTTTTCCCATTTTAGGTCCAGTGAAAACGTCCCAGTCAACTTTCCTCTTGGTACTTTAACCAAGTCATATGGTTACTTTTACCAACCAACCTCGGTCAAATAAAAGTGACAAAGTACATGTACTTTCACCAAGTTGACTACCGTAGTCCAGTGGAGATGTGCCACTCAGAAAAAACGCGACTCGGTAGAAAACCACATCAGTTCAAATTTCAGCCTGTGTAGTGACACGACAACATGCTGTGCATGGTTACTGCATACGGCATACACGGCGTGCACTACGATACCAGCCAGAAGTGGTTTCATTTCAAATATCATTAGTTGCTGCTGTACCCCTGATTTAGCAATTACCAAGGAATTGTCAAGTATCAGAGAACTCAGTATGTGGACAAAATAACATTACATTCTAAGACACCAAACAAAGAGTAATGTTTCCCAAGATTTGTACAATGGCGTATCTTACCTGTGTTAATGTACTCCTGGATAAAGTCAGCATTTGTCAGTTCAGCAAGGGGTAGACGTTTGATGAAATAGTAACTTTGCTGCATGGGACTTGCATCATGAATGCCATCTGGTAAGGACTCACAACCAGGAAGGAATATTTCAACCTAAAACGATCCAAAAATGAATGAACTAAGTACTGAGTACAGTTTTCCACTTTTTGTAAATATGGCTTGTTGGTGTACAGTACAATGTAGTATGGGCCACATAGGCCTACCAAAAAAAGTTGTTGGTCATCCCCGTCTGCCAATACACTCCCCCCCCCATTTGTTTCTACATGTGTATTTGTTTATCTATTGACAAAAACAAGAAATAACTGCCTTTTGGATGATACCACATTCAAATGAAGTTATCTACTGTGACGCGATTTGGAAACAATACCTCTGGATGTCCACACATCCATGGTGCAACAAGTCACAAGATGGAGCCCATGGAAAAGGGTGAAATTCACCAAACAATGTGTCTGCGTATCAAAGCTGCATGTGAGTTACTTGCTGTGGTCAGCATGTATACCCAGTAAACCTATGGAAAAAAGAGCAGTCAACGAGGCAAATGAAATGACCATTCTTCGCAGCTAGCTGCTATACCGTACTACAGGGGACCAGACTGCCAGTTGCGGCGCTGCCGTTTGAATCTTGCGACCAAACCGGGAGGTTTTTGCCCTTTTTTGGGGGAAATCGACACATTTTCGCCACATGGACAGTTGCACACAGGTGCGTGGTATGTACACCACATTTGCTAGAAATCTTGGGCCGAATGAAGCAGTATTTTATGAGTTATGCTGAACCTGCTGATCCCTATGCCACAGCACTAGTGAACGTTACACAGAAGCCTATGGGAAAAAAAGCATAGTTATCTTTGGGGTTCCGGTCGGGAGAGCAGCGGACGACGTAGAACCCCACAGTCCTGGGGGTACATAGCTCCATGGTACAATCTACAGTACAACTTACCAGTACAACCATCACATGGGGGTACAACTTAAACTTTTTGCTGTTGTCTATCCAAAAAAATACATCTTAATTGATAGAAATGTTTCTATTTTATTTAGACCATGGAGTTAGAGGGAGGGCCTCTATGTTTAGACCAATTAATTATAAGTTATTTGAGGTGTAGCTGTATAGCGTAAATGTTACTTCGGTAAAACTGTAAACAAAATACATCGGAACATGGTCTATATCCTCCAGTTACCGGTTTTCGACGATATAAGGCCTTTTCTTCAAGCTAACCAATGTGGACGAAAGTACATGTATCACACTAAAAGAGGTCTCAGTCACACCACACCACAGACTATTAGAATAATCATAGAGAAGGTTGATCAAGCCTGTCACTTCCGTAAGATCACCCAGTTTTGTTGATGTCCACGGTGCACCGCGCAGTAAGCATCGTCACCTATTTTTGACGGTGGTGTTTAGTAAGGTGTTCCAGTGAAGCCAAACGCAAAATAAATTATTAAAATAACTCAAAATGCTGTGTGGCACTGTAAATGCTCAAGAGACACATTTCCTCCTTTTTAGTACTTTCTCTAGCTGCCCTTTTATTTTTTTCCTTTTTTTTTTATAAAAGCCTATTAGGCCATGTTACTTTATGCCTTTAAATAATTTAAAAAAAATTAAAAATTATATAGGCGAGACGCCCTTTAGGAGCCTCCATAGTTTTTACCCAGAACGGACTGCCTCAAGTTGCGTGATTATCGTGGGAACCCCCGTTTTCGACGGTACACGTTTTTGACGCTTGGCCTTCTAACTCACATCGCACAATGAAAACAACTCCGTATAACGATCTCAGACTTTGTATCTTCCGGTTTGTTTCCTGCTCTTTGTCCGTCACCGAGAATTTGGAAATTTAAGGCTCTTTCAGTAGGCCAAACTCGTGTGATTCAAAAACTTGCTCTTTTGGGGTCTATTTTCCTAGGTACAAAATTGACAGTTGCTACAACTAGAAGCAGTGTCGAAAAAATACCCACTAAGATGAACACAAAAAAATACAGGGAAGAAATTTACAGTGCCACACAGCATTTTGAGTTATTTTAAGAGTTTATTTTGCGTTTGGCTACACTTGGACACCTTACTAAACACTACCATCGAAAATAGGTGATGATGCTGCGCAGTGCGCCGCGGACGTCAACAAAACCGGGTAATCTTACGGAAGTGACAGGCTTGATCAACCTTCTCTATGATTATTCTAATAGTCTGTGGTGTGGAGAAAGTGACTGAGACCTCTTTTAGTGTGATACTTTCGTCCACATTGGTCAGCTTGAAGAAAAGTCCTTATATCGTCGAAAACTGGTAACTGGAGGATATTATATTTTTTCTAGGGATGTTGGGGTTTGTTATGGTACACTCAGATTTTTTTAGGATCAACAATAAAGAAAACTGGAGCTATGTGTACGAAGTAACTGCCAATGTTGTACCTAGGAAAATACCTAGAGGCCTACTGGAAGAGCCTTAACTTTCCACATTTTTGGTGACGGACAAAGAGCAGGAAACAAACCGGAAGATACGAAGTGTGAGATCGTTATACTGAGTTGTTTTCATCGTGCGATGTGAGTTAGAAGGCCAAGCATCGAAAACGCGTACCGTCGAAAACTGGGGTTCCCACGGTATACAAATGTACAGCCAGGGCTCTAGAGCCTCGGTACCCTCTGAATGAGGATTACTAATGGGCCTTGTTTACGAGTCTAGACATATCACTATGTTCAGTGCAACTGTGGAGTGGTAGTGGTACAGTAACAGTGGTGCTGTAGCTGACTACAATTTACAAATCGATATCGTGGGAACCCAAACTCATACCTGAAAAAGCAGTGAGAAAGAGGATTGTGGAGTTTTTTTAAACGTCACAAAAGAAGACATCAACCAGACCAATACGTTTTAAGCATAAATTATGAATGATTTCAGGAAAGTGTTAGAAGCAGTGTCGAAAAAAAAACCCAAAGATGAACACAAAAAAACATACAGGGAAGAATTTTACAGTGCCACACAGCATTTTGAGTTATTTTAATAATTTATTTTGCGTTTGGCTGCACTGGGACACCTTACTAAACACCATCGACGAAAATAGGTTACGGTGCTTACTGCGCGGTGTGCCGCAGACGTCAACAAAACCGGGTAATCTTACGGAAGTGACAGGCTTGATCAACCTTCTCTATGATTATTCTAATAGTTTGTGGTGTGGAGAAAGTGACTGAGACCTCTTTTAGTGTGATACTTTCGTCCACATTGGTCAGCTTGAAGAAAAGTCCTTATATCGTCGAAAACTGGTTATTGGAGGATACAACAACTGAATCGTGGGAACCCCCGTTTTCGACGGTACACGTTTTCGACGCTTAGCCTTCTAACTCACATCGCACGATGAAAACAACTCCCTATAACGATTTCAGACTTCGTATCTTACAGTTGGTTTCCTGCTCTTGTCCGTCACCGAAAATGTGGAAAGTTAAGGCTTTTCCAATAGGCCAAACTCGTGTGATTAAAAAAGTTGCTCTTTTGGGGTCTATTTTCCTAGGTACAAAATTTGCAGTTGCTTCGAAGCTCCAGGTTTCTTTATTGTTGGTCCTAAAAAAAATCTAAGTGTACCATAACAAACCCCAACATCCGTAGAAAAAAAAATATCACGCAACTTGAGGCAGTCCGTTCTGGGTAAAAATTATGGAGGCTCCTATAGGGCGTCTCGCTTATATAATTTGTTTTATATATTTTTTTTTCATTTTTTAAAGACAAAAAGTAACATGGCCCAATAGGCTTTTATAAAAAATGAGCAAAATAAAAGGGCAGCTAGAGAAAGTACCAAGAAGGAGGAAATGTGTCTCTGGAGTGACATTTGGAAAGGTCATAACTGAAAAAGCAGTGAGAAAGAGGATTGTGGAGTTTTTTTAAACGTCACAAAAGAAGACATCAACCAGACCAATACGTTTTAAGCATAAATTATGAATGATTTGAGGAAAGTGTTAGAAGCAGTGTCGAAAAAAACAACAAAGATGAACACAAAAAACATACAGGGAAGAATTTTACAGTGCCACACAGCATTTTGAGTTATTTAAAGAATTTATTATGCGCTTGGCTGCACTGGGACACCTTACTAAACACCACCGACGAAAATAGGTCATGGTGCTTACTGCGCGGTGCGCCGCGGACGTCAACAAAACCGGGTAATGTTACGGAAGTGACAGGCTTGATCAACCTTCTCTATGATTATTCTAATAGTCTGTTGTGTGGAGAAAGTGACAGACCTCTGTTACTGTGTTAGTGTGATACTTTCGTCCACATTGTTCAGTTTGAAGAAAAGTCCTTATATCGTCGAAAACCGGTTACTGGAGGAAACAAGTGAGCTCTACAGTCGCAAGGTTAAGGAGGACAATAATACACTTACGGCATGGTTGAAGAAGTGGTCTCTTATGTGAGAGAGGTGTCTGGAGTTGTTGAGAGAGAAGTCGGAACTTTCAAATATGGTTTTACTTTTTGGACTCGCAAACTCAACCATTTTCAATCACAGCCGCTCTTTTCCATACAACCCACGAGACTCGCTGGCCCAGCTGTATCGGCTTGAAGAGCGCCCTCTGTAGGTGCACACCAGTCAATTATAATAAAGTCCAACATTCGGGACATAACTCACCAAAATCGTAATGTGATCGATTTAATTACACATCTAGAGCGCCTAAAATGCTGCCAATTTCGTTGAATAATAAATGATTTTTCAATTGCTCATTGCCTTCTTCTAAGCTTCTTCTCTAAACCGCCCTCTATTGTCTGAATACAGTTAGTGTAAAATTCCCTGATATTTGGGATTTTCATTGTTAAAGGTCAAAAGATTGCCAGTTTGTAACTTAAACCATTAACCATTTCAAAAAAGAAGTCTTGCGAAGGTTTTAGCTCAAATGGTAATCTGAGAAAGTAGTAAAAGGCAAAAAAAGCGTCACGGTTTTTGCACCGTTCTGCTAGTGTAAGAAATAGTTTATTACTTGTGAGTAATAAACTATTTGTCAATGTTTGAGTGAAGATTTCTTGAGAAGTACAGCACCCCAGACCGCAAGATTTCAATACATTGTATGATGATTCTATGATGACCATCTAAAAACTGTGTAAATTAGAAGGAAAACTATGGACATGTTTTCCGATCTTCCCAATGTTGTATTGGGCCTTTAATCATCATACCCACCCTAATTCATAAATATTTGATGTAGTAAGAAAAACATAAATATTTTTTGGAATTAATATAAAACTGTAAGACTGAAATTAAGACATAAACGTGTTTAGTAAAGCTAGTGTAAAAAAGGTTGTATTACGCATTCAAACAATCCTTTAAATCACACGTCTCGCATTACCAAGTGAATTAAGATTGTATTCAGAATTTTATTCTTCTTTATAATGACATTGAGCCAAACTGATTTCCTTCAAATGAATACATAACCCATTTAAAATGCCGGAAGTTAATTTGCAGAAACGTTTAGTTTCTTTCCTTCAAATAAATACATAGCCTATTTTAAATGCTGAAAGTTAATTAGCAGGAACGTTTAGTTGCAGCCTATACTGACTCTTTTTTCAACTTGTACCAACTTCAATACATACAACAACAACAACTTTGGGTTATGTGTGGTAGTGTACAGGACAATTACATGTACATATTATTCAAATTAAACTGGAAAAGTGCAAAAGGTCATTCCACACAAATTAAGCTCAATTTAAAAGAACTGATCATCTGATATTGAAACATCAACTAAACTAAAACTGTATGTCTGTTGAAGCTATCAGTTATTAGCTGGACCAGAGATGTCATCTCAAAATATAAAGCCCCATAAATGATTACCGGTAAATAAACGTTTGGAAAGGTGAGCCACTTTCCAATTGGCAAATCAACTTTTAATTCAGTCTGTAAAGTCCAAAATGTGCTGAATTGATACAGACTATCCAAAACCTAAAAATCTTTAAAAAGGAAATTCAGTAATTAAAGTCTTACAAATATAATCATAAGAGTACAATCAAATTATTCTACCACTTTGCCATTTCATCAGGTTTGGGCTCAGAGAAGACTGCAGAAGAAACAAGAAGTCTGCTTGCAATACAAGAAGAAAGTGAAGAATTGGATCATATTTATGTGAACTTGTGAAGCGACAAGGTACTAAATAAGTTCAGGATTTAGGCATGTAAAATTCAACCGGAACTGAATCAGAGAGTGATGCCACCTCCAGAATATTCCATGCGCTGGAGAAAAAGGAAAAGAAAAAATATTGTCAATATGTGTAATGGTTACCTTACAGGCTTACAATGTGAAATAATGATTCCATTAACCCCTTAATGACAGAAGACTGGTATAGTAGCCTTGGGACTGTTGAAATGTGGATATCACTATTATCCAAATTAAAACTTGCATTATTGTGGGGATGTCATTGTGGCCAATGGAGGGATAAGGCACTGTCATTAGAGACCACTTGCTGGCATTGCCCATAGCCCAATGGTCAATGGACAGTCCATCCGCTGCCTTCACTGCAAATTGTACACTTTGGGCTGACCCCCTTGAAGATTTGTACGCCTGGAATGGAGGCTAGTATGTGGTTTAGGTGCATCAATAGATGTGCTTCTTGGACACATAGTGCACATGCTATGCTCAATTGTCCTGCACACAATAGGCGATATTGTGCCAGGTTTGACATGCAGATACAGACAGCATCCTCTTATTGAATTATTTCATAGATCTGTTGTTCTCCAATTCGGGTGATTCACAATAATTCGTCTTTAATTGTTTGTAACGTGTTGCGGTGTTGGCCAATCGCAATGTGGAGAATCTGTCAACCAATGCACGTCTGGAAAGGGTTGACAGATTATGCGTATTGTGATTGGGCAATGCGTTGCAAACTCTTGAGGGCGCACTATTGTCAATCATCTGTATTGTTTTAAAAGTGAGTTTTTGGCATTGTGATGGCCATTGGCACTAAAATAATCCAGGCGTCAAGGAATTGAAGGATGAAGAATTTTCCAAATCAAAATTGTACAATAAGCAGGCAAACACAATTTAATATGTGGTTGACATTTCACTGGCTAGGCATTATTTTGTATCTTATAATGTAAGGGCATGTATGTTTGACCATGGAGAATGACTGAGGATAAAATCACATTCCACCAAACTGTGTATTTGTGATCAAACATAGTCACACTGTAATGTGTAATGCCATCTAAATCTAGTCTCAGATGTTACTCACCTCTTGAGGTTCCAGAAATGATAGCCAGTCTGAGGAGTGTGTTGGTAGTAATCCCATAGATGAACATTTGTATAGTGCTAAGGCTATCCCCAGAAGGTTGGACACAAAGTACACAAACTTCTGTATCAGGGACTGAGGGCTTGGGTCCAACATCGTGAAAGCTGGAAAACAAGTTTGTGTGACAGTAAGCCTTACAGATTGTTTTACAATTACAGCTTAGTATAATTTAGCTCAAATGGATAAAACAGGATTTAAAGGTCACAACCTCCCACTGTGACAAAAGGCAAAATAAGTCAATGTACACTGTATGCAGTTTGGGTAAAGTTTAATCTACATTTCATTTAATATTTGTAAGGTTTCATCAGAAGCAGGGATTGTGCTGAAATTCAGTGTTTTTAGTACTATATATGCCCATATTTCTCTCTTACATGTATGAATGATTCTGCAGAAATGTCTGGTTAAGAACATTAAAAGTAAAAAACAGGCACGGAAATAATCTATGTTGAATATATAAGTTAGAGTATAACAAGTTTTAGTATCAGTAATATGTACAAATGTTGCAGACTGCTGGCTGACTAAAATGACCAAAAAGTGAATATTACAAATTAGGAGGGCCTGACGTTTCAATCCTAGCAGGACCTTCATGAAAGGTCTTTGAGGAAGGTCCTGCTGACATCAAAACGTCAGGCCCTTCTAATTTGTGATGTTTCAGTATCACTGACTATCTGAAGATTGAAATTCTTGTAGCATCTTCCAAAGTGATGACCGAGATTCAGGGATTGACATATCTATAGTGATCTATATAGTGATCTATAGTATCTATAATACTCTACCATATACATGGTTCATGCCTGACCACTGAGAAAACACATATAATTATGTCCCTACAAACCTGCCACTGCTACATTGTACCTTCCCTCTCTGTATGGTGCTTCCTGTGTGCCATTAAGTGACTCAGGCTGGTCTACTCACTTGTTTTGATTGCAAGGAGAGCTTGGATGGGTCGCCACACCATCATGCCGACCATCATGATAGGGAATATGGAGATGGAGTTGCCAGACATGTACATTATGAAGAGGTTCATTGGCAGCTGCTTGAGAGGCCCCAGGGCAACATCCCAGTATTTCTGACGTCAAAAAGCAGACGATTCACAATGAGCATTACAGCAAACTACAACCTTGAACTTGGTTCAGGAAAGTGCACGGCCATTTTCAATCTGAAAGGGGCACCTTTGTGATTTGATTAAAATATTTCCCTGGTGATCCAGGATCTCATTGACTGCAGCAAGGTTAGGATTAATAAGTGAATGGTAGACCATGAAGGCTACCCAGCCACAGTGAATTCCCAAACTTCCAAAACCATAGACAAGATTTCTCACTCGTCAAATAAAGGCTGCCAAATGTCTTAAAACATGTATACCGGTACTCAATTTCAATTTTGTGAGGATTCCATAAATGCTGTGATGTGAATGGTTCTTCATGCTGAAGGATATTACAATATGTACCAGCAAATGTGGCAAAAATGCACTAAACATAATGTAAGGTTTCCATATGGTCCTGTATTATCAAATAAATGCACACGTGCGTTTGCTGTACCGTATTTGATAATGCTGTATCAAACGGATATGCATTGCAGCACACTGCAGACAAAAGGGGAGGTCTTTATGTTCATACTCTACCTTGACAGCCAAGTTGGATTCCGTATCATGCACAGTGACATCAGCCAAGGATCTATCAGAGTAGCCAATCGGTGCTGGTAAATCAGCAATTGACTGGCACTGCCTGTCAGGTTTAAGTCTGCAAATAATGCCAAGAATACAAGATAAGACAAGAAATACAATAATAAGCCTACATTCAACAGTATTTACATGTACAATGACTCATCCTGACCATTTTAACAATGCAATAGACCCAGAGTTCAATCCAAAGATTTTTAATATGGCCTCTCACCTCAGTCTCTTACACAGTACTTAGTGCTATTAATATTATCCAGAACATGTTTATGTCAATATATAGCGCTCCGCTATGTATTTCCCAAAGACATTTTTGATTCTACAGTTCAAACCATAAACATGCATAAGTATACATGTATGTAAGGGTAAAAAAGGAACAAACAGAAAAAGGAAAGGTGCATAGAGTGCTCAGTCAATCTTTACTCATCCACACCACAAAATATAATACGCTGCTGTACAAGTTGGCATCAATTTCAATGCAACAAACAAATCTTGCACTGCACTTGTTCGCTTTACAGGTTCACATGTTAAACATGGTGTGACCATGTTATGTGACATTAGGGTCATTACAATTTTACTGATCAATACAATAGTGACTGCATAAAATCATTTTTATGCACAAAATACAAGTGAAAACATGGCTGTTTTCTTTAATGTACATGTATGTTTTTTGTCACTTTACTCCATATACATGTAATGTTTGTTCTCAAAATATATAAAAATAAGATCATTGTCCGTCCAGTCTAGCCAGTCTACTGGGCATTTTTGTTGACCAACGTGCAGCACTTCCCCTACTCGGTTATACTTAATGGCATCAACACAGGCCATGTAGCTTTTTTTCAGCATGCACAACGTGCATGTAACTTTTTCACCACCAGAATACTCATTTTCTGCATACATGTACTGTACATGTATACTGTATGTACCAAATACCAATAAGTGAGACTGAGAAACAAATTTGTTGAATACTTGACCAGATAGTACAAGTGTGTTATTTATTTATATCAAAACCCATACAAGTTTGTAATTTTTCCTCGCAGCAGATTCAGAATACACATGCCACGCTAACAGCAACGTCGTGTCATACATACATGTACATGTACATGGACGCTACTATCACCTGACCCTCCCAAAGTTTAAAAAAAGGTCAATTGTAACAATGTAAGGGTCCAAAGTACTCGGTCTCGGACTACATAATAATATTAATAAAATTAATATTATAAAATGATATCAAGGTAGATCAATGAGATCATGTCTCGAAAACAGCTTGGGCAATGATGAAAACGCAATACAACAATTCAAGCTAAACATGGGCTAAATAAATGGACACTTTGACTGAGTCTTTACATTTGCGCAGTGGCTATTGTTACAGCAGCCGTAATGCTAGTTGCGGTAACTGTAACCCTCATCCTCCCGAAGGTCGGAGACCTGAGGGTTACGGACCACTATGTACAACCACTATGTACAAAATTAGACCGAAGTTCGTGTTTTTACCATTTTTGAAACACTACTGTCCCGATCGCCCCCTTTTTCCACCCTTTTGAAAATCACCACACACAATCTAAGGACATGGACTTGATCCCAAATGTATACTGAATGTGATCAGATAATTCAAAACATCGTGGGTAAAATATTTTTTCAAAAAACGGGCAGAAACTCACCCAAATACTGTCTGTAAATGTCCCGTTAACGTCTCCGCCAGGTTCGGAATCTGAACTTGGCATCTCGACCAATCAGCGTTTAGTCTTGTGACGTATATCCCGCACTACGGCTATTTGCTGTTTTGCAATAACAGTCCACATGCAACCGCTACATACGCTAACAGTCCACACGCAAATCAATGACGTTTTGACAGGTCCGTGTGCGCAGTGGGTCTGTGTGAGTGTGTGCGCATGCACACGTTGACTTAGCCCTATGTCGTGTTGGCTCCGACTTGTACTGACAACCATGGATACAAGTTCTACAACACGTGCGCTGTACATGTGATTGTACAGTACATGTACTGTACATGTACATGTGCATAATGCGTGTACATGTACTGTACTACATGTACAACAGTACAGTGTACATGTACATGTGAATCCGTACGCTACATACATGTACATACATGTACACACATGTACAATGCAGTCATGTACTGTACATATATACAAGTGCATTGTACAGTACGTGTGTGTACGTAGCGTACAGGTTCATGTATTGTACAATGTACACAGTACATGTACAATGTACATGTACATGTACATGTATGTGTATATGTACTAAGGCTGTTGTCGTGAGAAAATTTTCTTGTCGACATGTCGCGAGAATTTTATGCCGACTGTCGACATTGTCGTGACAGAGACCCGATTTAGTCAAAAATCTGTAGTTGCAATGTTTGAATTTTTTAGTTTATAACCAAATGGGGCATGTCAAACCGCCATAATTGTGAACTCACTGCAAGAAATAATGAATATTTATGAATTCGCTGCACAGCGGCTGCAGTGGTTTTCCTATTGGCTATGCACATGGAAGTCGGATTCCGAACCTGGCGGAGACGTTGACGGGACATTTACAGACAGTATTTGGGTGAGTTTCTGCCCGTTTTTCGGAAAAGTATTTTACCCATGATGTTTTGAGTTATCTGATCACATTCAGTATACATTTGGGATCAAGTGCATGTCCTTAGAATGTGTGTGGCGATTTTCAAAAGGGTGGGAAAAGGGGGCGATCGGGACAGTGGTGTTTCCAAAATGGTAAAAACAAGAACCTCGCATATAATCTTGTACATATGTTCCCGTAACCCTCAGGTCTCCGACCTTCGGGAGGATGAGGGTTACGGTTACCGCAACTAGCGGGATATAGGCCTACGTCACGAGACTAAACGCTGATTGGTCGAGGCGCCTGGTTCGGATTCCGAACTGGCGGAGACGTTGATGGGACATTTTCAGACAGTATTTGGGTGAGTTTCTGCCCGTTTTTCGGAAAAATATTTTACCAAATATGTTTTGAGTTATCTGATCACATTCAGTATACATTTACAGATTCCAATAGTACTGGTCATTTTGTTGTACCGGTACTCATGTTTGTGAAAAGGGAGAAATTTCCCCTCAGTTGACCGAGAACAGGCTGACGAGCCGAGTTGGGGTGGCCATCTTGGATTTGAAACTGGATGACGTCACCAGGTCCGGGTGAGTGCTTTGCACTGCTGTTCAGGAAACAGTCGTAGGGCTCAACACGTACAAGTGTGCGCGCACACTTCCGCAGACCACTCCGCACCCGGACCTGGTGACGTCATCCAGTTTCAAATCCAAGATGGCCACCCAAATTCGGCTCGTCAGCCCGTTTTCGGTCAATTGAGGGGAAATTCCTCCCTTTTCCCAAACATGAGTAAAACAAAATGACAAATGCAAATGCAACAAATCAAGATCAAGCACAACGGCCGGACAGCAGCGTCGCCAGCTAACATCGCGCTTCCAAAGACAGTGTACACGTTACGGCCGGCGGGCCAGAAGCACTAGCTTCGTGGTTCGATCCGGCATGTGTCCTCGCGCTTGCGCAGTTGGAGTGCCGTAACTATAGAAAATGGAAACTGCATTACGGCTGCTGTAACAATAGCAACTGCTTTATATTTGTTTGTTCGCAGTGGCTGTTGTTACGGCAGTCGTCTGTGTGGTTCCTTGACTTCAAAGTATTTCATTGTCAGGATGTTTAGCTTTTGGAAGCAGACTATCAGCTAGTTCAACCAGCCTGCTATGCTCACGAAATACAATCAAGTCAGGGAACCACACGGACGACTGCCGTAACAACAGCCACTGCGTTGTTTGTTACAGATTTGAGATTATTTGTTACAGGTCGGCAACGTAATAAAATAATCCGATTTGATTCGAGTTACTTAGACCAGACAACACAAACAAGGCACTCACTGGCGTCACTGAGAAAAATAACATTGTTGTGCCATGTACTGGTAATAGGAATTTCATTCCAACATCTCAGAGTATTGAGATTGGACTATAGTATTTCCAGAAAGAAATCATGGTCAATAATTACCTGGAACTGAAATCTATGGACCATTTGTGTCTCCTGTTGCGAGAAACCGTGCCTTGCAAGGTAGCCATTTTCAAGTCTTTAAACCGTTCCATCACCAAAAAGGGTCGCATGCACATACAAATCAAACCTGTCTCACTGAGCACGAACACCTGCTATTCTATGATCATTATCATACAGCATTCATAAATTAAGTACACTACATGTATCAATCAAGAGTGAATAGCAGCCCAATTTGGCTTGAAAACTTGACATATTACAGTCTTCCCCTCAATTTACAATAGACGGGTATTATTATTCTCCCTCTGCAACAATGGACGAAACTAACTAATCTGGTACCCAGACAACTCATACATACATTGCCACAAAATGTGACATTGGAGACCTGGCTGGAAATAAATAAATCCGGAGTCATTGTAAGAAGAGGTTCATTGTGAACCGGAAATATATGCTGGATCGAGGGATGAAAGTGTGAGCGTTACTCTTTACTGTAGTAGAATGCAGGCGGAAGTTGGCAGTTTTTTCATCTTATAAAGCTACACCTGTGTCATTGGAGGAGTGATTTCGGTAAAGATAAAGGCTAGCTATCCCAAGGATCTGCAAGTGCGAAAATATATAAGAAAATGGTTCGTATTCAATTTTGACAACAGTTAACTGAGGATCTTCTTACATGTTTTATTTGGTCGTGGTAATTGTTTATACTAATGTAATGAGGCCTACAAAAGAAATGCATGAAGTGGCTTGCTCTACATCATGTACTTAGTTCAGTGTTCTAGACAGTTCTACGTCTACTTTTGTTGTTTTGTTTTGTCACACAATGTCACAAGTCACATTGTGATTGTCAGGACAGTGTCAGGCCAGTTGGTTGTCTGGGACTGGGTTGTGGTACTGCTGGTATTTGTATCAACTATCATATCAATTCCTTTTCGCTCCTTTTCAATGCACAACACAACCACTACTCACTAGAACATCCCCCATAAGAACGGTACACTGGAATCAGCCGGCTATTTTCATATTCTATGTCATAACTAATGTCAGTAATGAACGCGGTAAAACTAAAAGTCTTTGTTGTTAAGAAGAATATACTTTCGATTCATGTGAATTTTATTTGAAAAAAAAAAGACAATTAAAGTCCGTCATTTTCTGGATAAACGTCACAACTCTCTCCAGTTTTTGTTAAAATTTGTGTGGAGAATCGGTACTTCGGTATTTTCGCTAGCGCCCTCCTTTGACTTTGTTAATCGCACAAGAGACGCTGTGATTCCTAAGCTGACTATCAATATAATTTTCATTGTGATTGGCCAATGTTAACCACCGTAGAATTTCCATAGTTAGACCTTGCACAAAGACAAAGGACCAGAAATAAATAACATTTTCACCCCACCCCGGGAAAGATACAGTAGTAGATGACTATTTGGGAAGGACACCACCTCAGGGCTGGATAGCTCTGGTGATTAGAGGTCTCAGACCCAGTCCAATTTTCTTTGCTATTTGAAAAAAAATGTTTGAATTTCCCAGTCAGTTTTCCTTTTCTTTTTGTTAAAATAACGGTTAAAATGAAGTTACAGTGTACTTCCAGAGTGTTCATTTTTCAATTGGCAAAAAACAATGATCTCCAAGTTAGATTAGAATCATTACAATCAACTCACAACCTATATTCTTGTTTTGTTATAGCACGGTCGGCTAAAGGTTAAGACAACGGCAGAGCAGAAGGAAGCAAAAAGGAAAGAACGGGAGAAAAAGCTGCATCTCTACACTGGAGCAACCAAGAAAATATTCCAAAAGGTTCCTGGCTTTTTTCTGTCTGAAAGGACTCAATGGAGAGCGTAGAAGGTTGAGAGTTCTTATCTGATGGAGAATGTAGAAGGTTGAGAGTTCTTATCTGATGGAGAGTAGAAGGCTCTTAGAGTTCTTATCTGATGGAGAGTAGAAGGTTGAGAGTTCCTGGCTGATGGAGAGTAGAAGGTTGAGAGTTCTTATCTGATGGAGAATGTAGAAGGTTGGGAGTTCTTATCTGATGGAGAGTAGAAGGTTGAGAGTTCTTATCTAATGGAGAGTAGAAGGTTGAAAGTTCTTATCTGATGGAGAATGTAGAAGGTTCAGAGTTCTTATCTGATGGAGAGTAGAAGGTTCAGAGTTCTTATCTGATGGAGAGTAGAAGGTTGAGAGTTCTTATCTGATGGAGAGTAGAAGGTTGAGAGTTCTTATCTGATGGAGAGTAGAAGGTTGAGAGTTCTTATCTGATGGAGAGTAGAAGGTTGAGAGTTCTTATCTGATGGAGAGTAGAAGGTTGAGAGTTCCTGGCTGATGGAGAGTAGAAGGTTGAGAGTTCTTATCTGATGGAGAGTAGAAGGTTGAGAGTTCCTGGCTGATGGAGAGTTGAAGGCTGAGAGTTCTTATCTGATGGAGAGTAGAAGGTTGAGAGTTCTTATCTAATGGAGAGTAGAAGCTTGAGAGTTCTTATCTGATGGAGAGTGTAGAAGGTTGAGAGTTCCTGGCTGATGGAGAGTAGAAGGTTGAGAGTTCTTATCTGATGGAGAGTAGAAGGTTGAGAGTTCTTATCTGATGGAGAGTAGAAGGTTGAGAGTTCTTATCTGATGGAGAGTGTAGAAGGTTGAGAGTTCTTATCTGATGGAGAGTGTAGAAGGTTGAGAGTTCTTATCTGATGGAGAGTAGAAGGTTGAGAGTTTTTATCTGATGGAGAGTAGAAGGTTGAGAGTTCCTGGCTGATGGAGAGTAGAAGGTTGAGAGTTCTTATCTGATGGAGAGTAGAAGGTTGAGAGTTCCTGGCTGATGGAGAGTAGAAGGTTGAGAGTTCTTATCTGAAGGAGAGTAGAAGGTTGAGAGTTCTTATCTGATGGAGAGTAGAAGGTTGAGAGTTCCTGGCTGATGGAGAGTAGAAGGTTGAGAGTTCTTATCTGATGGAGAGTAGGAGGTTGAGAGTTCTTATCTGATGGAGAGTAGAAGGTTGAGAGTTCTTATCTGATGGAGAGTAGAAGGTTGAGAGTTCCTGGCTGATGGAGAGTAGAAGGTTGAGAGTTCTTATCTGAAGGAGAGTAGAAGGTTGAGAGTTCTTATCTGATGGAGAGTAGAAGGTTGAGAGTTCCTGGCTGATGGAGAGTAGAAGGTTGAGAGTTCTTATCTGATGGAGAGTAGGAGGTTGAGAGTTCTTATCTGATGGAGAGTAGAAGGTTGAGAGTTCTTATCTGATGGAGAGTAGAAGGTTGAGAGTTCCTGGCTGATGGAGAGTGTAGAAGGTTGAGAGTTCTTATCTGATGGAGTGTAGAAGGTTGAGAGTTCTAATCTGATGGAGAGTAGAAGGTTGAGAGTTCTTATCTGATGGAGAGTAGAAGGTTGAGAGTTCTTATCTGATGGAGAGTAGAAGGTTGAGAGTTCTTATCTGATGGAGAGTGTAGAAGGTTGAGAGTTCTTATCTGATGGAGAGTGTAGAAGGTTGAGAGTTCTTATCTGATGGAGAGTAGAAGGTTGAGAGTTCTTATCTGATGGAGAGTAGAAGGTTGAGAGTTCCTGGCTGATGGAGAGTAGAAGGTTGAGAGTTCCTGGCTGATGGAGAGTAGAAGGTTGAGAGTTCTTATCTGATGGAGAGTAGAAGGTTGAGAGTTCCTGGCTGATGGAGAGTAGAAGGTTGAGAGTTCTTATCTGAAGGAGAGTAGAAGGTTGAGAGTTCTTATCTGATGGAGAGTGTAGAAGGTTGAGAGTTCTTATCTGATGGAGAGTGTAGAAGGTTGAGAGTTCTTATCTGATGGAGAGTAGAAGGTTGAGAGTTCTTATCTGATGGAGAGTGTAGAAGGTTCAGAGTTCTTATCTGATGGAGAGTAGAAGGTTGAGAGTTCTTATCTGATGGAGAGTGTAAAAGGTTGAGAGTTCTTATCTGATGGAGAGTGTAAAAGGTTGAGAGTTCTTATCTGATGGAGAGTAGAAGGTTGAGAGTTCTTATCTGATGGAGAGTAGAAGGTTGAGAGTTCTTATCTGATGGAGAGTGTAGAAGGTTGAGAGTTCTTATCTGATGGAGTGTAGAAGGTTGAGAGTTCTAATCTGATGGAGAGTGTAGAAGGTTGAGAGTTCTTATCTGATGGAGAGTGTAGAAGGCTGAGAGTTCTTATCTGATAGAAGGTTGAGAGTTCTTATCTGATAGAAGGTTGAGAGTTCTTATCTGATGGAGAGTAGAAGGTTGAGAGTTCCTGGCTGATGGAGAGTAGAAGGTTGAGAGTTCTTATCTGATGGAGAGTAGAAGGTTGAGAGTTCTTATCTGATGGAGAGTAGAAGGTTGAGAGTTCTTATCTGATGGAGAGTAGAAGGTTGAGAGTTCCTGGCTGATGGAGAGTGTAGAAGGTTGAGAGTTCTTATCTGATGGAGTGTAGAAGGTTGAGAGTTCTAATCTGATGGAGAGTAGAAGGTTGAGAGTTCTTATCTGATGGAGAGTAGAAGGTTGAGAGTTCTTATCTGATGGAGAGTAGAAGGTTGAGAGTTCTTATCTGATGGAGAGTGTAGAAGGTTGAGAGTTCTTATCTGATGGAGAGTGTAGAAGGTTGAGAGTTCTTATCTGATGGAGAGTAGAAGGTTGAGAGTTCTTATCTGATGGAGAGTAGAAGGTTGAGAGTTCCTGGCTGATGGAGAGTAGGAGGTTGAGAGTTCTTATCTGATGGAGAGTAGAAGGTTGAGAGTTCCTGGCTGATGGAGAGTGTAGAAGGCTGAGAGTTCTTATCTGATGGAGAGTGTAGAAGGCTGAGAGTTCCTGGCTGATGGAGAGTAGAAGGTTGAGAGTTCCTGGCTGATGGAGAGTGTAGGAGGCTAAGAATTTTTAGCGAATGTTTAGCTGTGAAGTTAATACTTACAGTTATATCCACACAAATTGGAATTCCAACAAAATGTTGACATTTATATAACTACGTTGTGCAGAAATTATTAGAATTAAGACAATGTATTTGAAAATTGCTTGGGAATTCCATCTTGTTTTGAAGAAAGGAGGGGATTACTGCAAGAACGATTTTGAAATGGCTATCAAGTCAGGTGATTATTTATAATGATAATGTGTTGTAACCTGTATTGTAGTTCAGTGACTTCAGTCGCTGATCAATTGCTTTCATTTTCACTGCTAAGGGTTTTCTTTCAACAGTTTGATCCTAAGTTATTCAATGACAAAAAACACTCCAAACCAAATGTTATTTAGGCTGGCTGAAAATGCTGATGGCCAGTTCATGACATCAAGAAAGAGTAGGATAGGATTTGAGAAGCCGTACTAAAAGGTTATGTTTAGCACCTACCTCCTTTCCAAGGTCATCAAAGTACGATTCCCCTCCTCCCAATCCTTCTGTGTCATTCATGATCTCTGCTTGTGTTTGGTTTGATCAAAGCGTCAGGATGGAGAGTACGACCATGAGGCCTTGGCTCTCACTGATCAACTGCTGTCAGCCAATCCAGACTTCTACACTCTCTGGAACTTTCGCAGAGACATTTTCCTCGAGCTTACCAAAAAAAGGTGTGATGGTGAAACAAAATGAAAGATATTATAGCACCTTACCATATACCAGATTACTGAAAATGTAACTTACAAAAGGATCCTAGAGTTAACTTGGAGAAAATATTAATAAATTGTAATGAGATATTATATGACAATAGGCCTAGGCAGCAAAATCCCATCAATATTTGTGTATTCATGAGAGGTTTTTTGGTCAAAATGAAAATCTTCCAGAAAACTAAACAGGAAAGTCCTACATTAACAAAGATATGTATGTACGCTTCATGTACAGGTTTCTCTTGTTGATATTGTCTGGATTTTAGTGTGCATTTGTGTGGTGGCCAATATTTTAGATATTTTCCTTTTCAAGGCTGTTTACAGCTATTTGATTTGGTTACACATCCATCACCAGGCATGCAACTTTTCCGCGGATCCGCGGATTTTTTTTATTTTTTTTATTCGGCCATAAAAAAAAATAAATAATAATATTAAAAATGCATCTGGATATTTCTTCTCCCCTTACTATTAATTTAAAACACATGCTGAGATCTGGTTAAAAACTTTGATGTTTACTTTTCTTTTTGTGTAAAAAAAAATAAACAATTCTGTGTGTATGCCTTGAAAAAGGTTAAAATCTGTCACTCAGCTTAAAGTTATAAGTTGTTACAAACTTCTCAGAATGCACCACAGAGCATCTAGAATCAAAACTTTTCCTGGGCCCTTAAGCAGGCCCCAAACCACATGCCGTAAGGGCTTCGTGCTTCGCGCTCGCAGTTTCATTCGGATATTTTCCTCTTTTTTTTTTTTAAATTCAAGATTTGCATGCCTGAATCACTCGTGATCTACTATGCCCTGTCTAGGTCAGAGGAAGAGATGCAAGAACACTACACCAAGGAGCTGAGGTTCCTGGAAGCTTGCTTGAAGGTCAACCCTAAGTCCTATGGATCCTGGCATCATCGTGGATGGGTCATGGACCACATGCCAAAGCCTGACTGGAAGTGTGAGGTGGCTCTGTGCAACCAGTATCTAGAATATGACGAGAGAAACTGTGAGTATGGAAAGCAATGCCACATGATGAAATAATATCAAAGATGATGTGTCAGTTAGCAAAAAGCTGGATGTGAAGAGTTGTATGGTCCTTTTAGGGCTTGTAGATAGGCTTCCAGCATCATTGTAATGGGTACATGATGTACCATACTATCATTACAGCGATGGGATATGTGCTTTATTAGAGAAGCACATTTACAAGGCCACGCCATGTGGTAGGGTGGCCAGTTCCTTTCCTCGCTGCCGTTCAACCTTAGCCCCAGCTCTAAAGAGAGCCAGCTACCCATGCGCTGCTGGGTGGACAGAGAGTGTTTTCCGGCTTCTGGTCCTAGAGGGGTTTGAACCAGCAACCTTCTGCACAGCAGATGAATGGTATAACTGTTCGACCATGGCGCCTCCCCATTTTTGGGATCAAAAGTAAATCTCCACAATTGAGATGGCCTGATGTATCGATCCTTGCAGGAAAATTCCTGCTTTGATTGAAACACCAGCCCCCTCTGAATTTCTTGAATTCAAGCCAAGCAGTTTGCAACATTTTCATTTTAATAAGAGATAAATAGAAGTAATACAAAACTTTGGGAACCATTCACTGATTACAATGCCCTGAATATATGAATCTGTACATGTCACATGACCTGACATTTACATCCATGTAGGAGAATGTGATCTGTGGTCTTGTACAGCCATGAATGCTGTACAGCATATTTATATCAGCAAAATGGTTTATGTATACAAGGTTTATGTATAACTATAAGGGTGACATCATCAGTGGGATCAGTTGCATGCAGTCGTGCTCTTCTGAACAGTGACCACAGTGTAGGAACCCACATTGACACTCCTGCTAAGAGATGGTAGATGTAGCCTTAGACTCATTGTTCATCCTTATCTGATAGTTCACTGCTGGGATTATCGACGCTTTGTGGTGGCCAGGGCTGACATCAAGCCAGCGGAGGAACTCAAGTTCTCTGACTCCAAGATCTCAAGCAACTTTTCCAACTACTCATCTTGGCACTATCGCAGCAAACTCCTACCCGTCCTTCATCCTGACCCTGAGAACCAGGGCAGAGTCAAGGAAGAAATACTGCTCAAAGGTGAAACATTTAAAATCTTTTGCCTTCTGAAAAAAATCCTATCAAATGAAAAAAAGATTGTAAGATCAAAAGACACATCGTATTGACTGGATATGGTCATTGTGTTAGCTGACCTGTTATACATCCATGTTTTGATAAAAAGGGTCAGACTTTTTGATCCTTGGAGGACTTTTCTCCAAGGCAAGATGACAAAACAGATAGTCAGATAGTCTGCTGTCAAAACCACTCTCTTCCCAACTTAAAACATTCAGGCCCCTTTCAGGCCCTTTTAAATGATTAAGATTTGCATTTTGGTAATTTCAGTCTGTCCACAGTGTGCACCATTTTGGTATTTGGTATTCTTTTACTATCAGTTACTAAATAATTGAAACATTGTATAAGACCATAACAATCAGTCATGAACTCTAACACCACCCAAACCTACAAAATATCATGACTGTTTAATTTCTGATGTGTTAGGGTAAACAAAAAGCGATTTTCAAAGAAAACAAATATATTGAGTTGTGCAGTTTCAAAGAGTGGTGTCTTCTGAAGCACAAGGTTAGAGGTAATGATTTTTGAGAAAATAAGATTTTTTTTAGAAATATTCGAAGAGGAACCTTTCTAAGAATCTTTTTCAAACGTTTCTGTCCTTTGGAAAGGTCATGCCAGGATTGAAACTTCAGACCCTGTAATTGAGGTTTGTCCTCCAGTGCTTTCTAGGCAACAAGGCAGGTTCTTACACTTTTGTATGTACTTTTTTGGCAATACTAAACAATTAAATGTCAATGTTTTTGTCATTTCAGAATATGAGCTAGTCCAGAATGCCTTTTTCACGGATCCCAATGACCAGAGTGCATGGTTCTACCAGAGATGGTTGCTTGGAAGAGGTCAGTCAAAGGTCATGGGTATAGCATGTTCTCATTCATCGTATCTGATTCAGTTGATCTGAATCCTGATATCTGCGTATGATTCAATCAGGAGTGTGGCGTTATTGACATCAGTCAAACCATTTCAATACCATACACTGAATTAATAGTAAGAAACATTATAGTATGCAATTAAGTTGATTGTACTTTGTTTATATACTTTGATTTGTACTTGGGACACGCTCTGTGTAAATGAGTTACTTCTCCCACTGCCCTTTTCCACGCACAGGGTGACTGAAAGTTGTAGAGGTGATCAAATCTATCAAAGTCAATTTTCAGATTTTTGTTCATGTTGCTTTTGGTTTAATATTTTCTGATTGCAAACTTGATTCTTATCCTAAAACTTGAAATAAAAGGAGTAAAAGGACGTTTTGTGTTAATAATCCCTGATCATGATTTGAGCCCAATGTGACTCATTTTTGCAGAGCTATCACTTCACATATTAAACTACAAGTATTCCCTATTCACTCACCCTCCCTTCCTTCGTGTACATGTATCTGTTTTGTCCTTGTCACTCTGCCTTTGACAAAGGTCCTGCTAGGATCGAAACGTCAGGCCCACTAAATTTTAAGATTTACATTTTGGTAATTTTAGTCAGTAAGCAGTTTGCAACATTTTTGTATATCACCTTAAGTATTGAAGTCATGTATTTTTCCTACAGCTATGTATGGCTGCAAAATGGTGGCAATTATACAGGCAGACTGGAAGAATAAGAATGCATTTGAAATGTGTTGTTATTTTGTGGTGTTAGGAGCTACAGTGTATGGAACGAGCACCATACAAATGAAAAGGCAGTGGGAAAAGATTGGTTCAGAAATCAATAGTACTTTGTGAAGTCATAAACATAAAGACATATAGACTATTTGGTGGGATGTAATTTTATGGAGAAGACACTCGTTCAGGGAAAAGTGGAGACAGAAGGCATTAAGGAAGACTAGCAACATCTTGGCTTCTAGATATCAATAAGATTATAGGACTGAGTTGCTCAGCTGAGTTACAGTTGTACCCGGCAGCTGATGGGGAAGGTTGGCGTGATCTCATCCATGTCACAGCAGTGCAGTGTGGGCCAAAGCACTAGGCCACACGGTCATGAGGTATTTGTATTTACATGAGGTATTTGTATTTGTTCTACCTGTCTGTGTATTTCCTTCAGCTGAGAGGCCCCAAGGTATCAACCTCTTGTATGCAAGCCGAAACCCCACTAGGATTGTGGCAGGCTTTGATCAGCCTGTCAAACTTGGTGCTGATGAGACAAAAGATAGCATCCGTGTGACTGCTGATGGTAGTAGCATAGCTGGTACATGGAAAAACACCGATGGCACACAGAACCACGCACTGGTATGGGTATCCTTGCTACAAACTGATTTTGTGATCTGATGAACATTAGTCTTCAAGGAAAGTCTGCTGTCATGGGTCTTATAAGGCATGGCTGCCTTGCAGGTACACACATAGTAGCAGTCTTCATACACGTATATATTGCTACAGTTTGCTGAGATGGTCATGCCATATCATAAGTACCTATTTGCACTACCGGTATGTCATCCCACCAATGCATGAAATATCAGCCATTTTTCTCCGGCCTTTAGATAATGTCCTGCTAGGCATTCTACCATTGAGATTTGTGTATTTCCTCGGTCCTACAATGAACTGATCTCTCCCAAATACTGCTCATTTTGGATGGAACTATTTGGGGTTCTTCATGTGATGGGATACTTCATTCCGTGCATTTATTTCCAAACCAATTAAGGAAAAACTTTTAAACAATTTTGAAAAATGGCTTGAACCAGAGACCTCTGGTTTTGCATATTTATTGCCCTGACAGGCAGATGCAAAGAAAATAAAAACCCATTTTGGGTAAAACAAAATCCGATACCCGGTAGATCACTGATGATGTATGGTAAATTGGTAACTTAGGTCAGTCAGCAGTTTGCAATATTTTTATTTCAGTATTTTTCATAAAGTGTCCTTTCGAAATACCTGTGATATTTTGACCTTGACTAAGGTATTTCTTGATAGTTGTACACAATGAATGCTGGTGAGCTAGCTGCCTCTAGCCCTGTAGACATGTGTGTCTCTATGGAGAAGCTTGACATTACTAGACACTGCATCCTCCAAGCAGGTAAATACTAAATAGGAATAACAATTATGTTTCAACAGCACCAAGATAATGTACTGTAGTTGGGACTGAAAGATATGTATTTTTGATATTGTATCATTTAACCAATATTGACAAAGATTTTATATGATTTTGTCAAGGAGAATGTATTTCAACAAGGGTTTGCTGTACAGTACATGGCATGTAATTAGGTGAAGCACATTCTCCTCAATGCAAAATGTTTTATGTCTATGATGCAGTGCAGTACCTGCCACTATACAGATATAAATCCAACACACGACTTCAACCAGCACGGTGGTCCAGTGGTTGAGAAGTCAGTGCTAGAAAGCAGACGTTGTTTGAATCCTGCCTGAGCTACCAGTATTTTCTCAGTTGGCAATTGGGAAAAGCACGGAGCATAGTTGTTAATTACAAATCGAGTAGGACAAAACTTAAATAATTTTTTTCAGAAAAGAATCAATGTTTTTCTTCATGTTGGTTGATAAAACGGCCACTTTTTAAATTCTGTCTTTCAAAATGATCTGTCTTCAAACTTACATTAAGCAGTCAACTGTAGAGTTTCTCTTTAATTCAATGAGGGTTCGCCCTGCTCGACTTAATAAGCACTGAATGCCCAATGCTTTGCTTAATGTCTGATGAAGAAATTTCAGGCAGCTCGAGTGGGATTGGAACCCGCGAATCCCGCTTTCTAGTGCAGATGACTTAACCACTTGACCACAGAGCTGATCCAGGTTGTGTGGCAGTTTTGAGTAATGTATAGTGGCAGGCACCGTGTTGCATCATAGATATAACATGAGTTTCTCTTTCTATCTTTTTAATGCACCAGTTGGGATGGGTGCACCAGTCAGCAAAAATAGTTGACTCTTTGGAAAGGCTACAACCTTAACCACTTCGTGCCGGGACCTCCGAATCCGGAGGTCAATTGGATTGCCTTTGCAGCGGGGCCCTCCGAATCCGGGCACCACTATTGTCCACATTCTAAACAAAGACTCTTTTCAGCTTAGAACAAAGCAATATGAATCAGTACAAAGACCCTTTTTGACGCAAGTTGCCACATGAATTGCAAGATTAGCAGCAGTAATTGTGCAATTGTGGGACTTTTACTGTGGAGGATCGAGGGATATCGCGCTGCAGCTGAAAGCACGCGGGGCCGGCGGGGGACATTGTCTTTGCATGCCACACAGCCCAACGGTTGTCGGTCTGGCATTGGAATTCCCCCCACATTCTTTACCGCAATCTGTGCGCTCAGTTGGGCCCGACCAACTCAAAGATTTGACCACCTGGAGTGGAGGCTAGTCTGCAGTCAGGGATCATTTGTACCGTACACGCACACACACACACACAAACAAGTCCTTTATGCTCCATTGACGACGCACAAAGGGCCCTTTTTCGAACAGATAATCTCTTGACAAAGGCCACAACGACGTCCGAATTGTGCCAGGTTTTACTCTCTTGTACCCATAGTATACCCTTATTGATTTATTTCACATAAATATATTGTTCCGATTGTTTTAGCAAGATTTTTAAATGATGCATTGTTCAAAACCCCCCGTATGGCGGTCATCGGCGCTGAAAAACCCCCCGGCGCGAAGTGGTTAAAGGGCTGGATAGCTCAAGGGAAAGAGCACTCGTTCGGATTCTAGTGGCATTGGTTCAAATCCCAGTCCAGTCAAACTTTCTTTTCTATTCTAATCTTTTATATTGATCCATTTTTGTGCTTATGTCTTGGATAGTTTCTGTTTGTAAATCAATGTTGATATTTTTGACAAGCAGACCAGAATGAGGCCTGGAGCAGAGAGGTATCAGCTGGTGCTCAACTGTTTACTACACAGTTGAGTGTGGAGAAGTCATGGGTGCTGACCCAGGAACTGGAGTCATGCCAGCAGCTGCAGGAACTAGAACCAGACAACAAATGTAAGCATCAGAGAATGGAGGGAGGGTGGGACATGCCAACCAGCTCCTGCTTTCTTCACACTTCTGTGAATTCATTAAGTGCCTCATGTTTTTGTGTGGTTATGGTCTCTCAAATTGATTGCTACATTATGATAGATTCCTCATTTGTGTCAGATTTTGGAAATGGCAGTTATTGCCAAGCATTTTACAGTGTGTTGTTGCTCTCCAGTTGTCATATTCTGTTGAGAAGACACAAAGCTTGGAAATCTAACTTCTGGCATCTAACATCATCTACAGTAACTTCCTCTCAAATCTAACTTCTGTCGTGTGATGTGTTGGTGGTAGTACCAAGTGGAAGTTTTGCAGTGACACCATATACATGTGTAAAACATCTCTTCTTTTCTCTGAAAAGAGCCACACACTCCTTCTCAGAAGAGATGTTATATATGGTGTCACCACAAAATTTCTGCTTGCTGCATTTTGTCCACTAGTGAATCATTTCATCTTGGCAATGGTTTCATGCATCATTTCTTGCATATTTGGAGAAGATGGGATAGATCTGGGGCCGATTACACAAAGTTTTACGACGCACTGTAACTCAACTGACGATTGATAACCCATCATACATTGTGATAGGCCGTATGGTTTCTGTGCAACCCTCATTGTCTTGCGATTGATTGTAAGTTACAATGGGTTTATGAAATTGACCACAGGTGTGGTTTCCAGCCTTCATTATCACTCAAATAGGATGTTATGGGTATTGACACTCACACTGCCCTGTAAAACTGCATGAGGAAATGTTGGGAGGTTTGGGGTAATGTTCCAGGGGCTCATAAAGCACTGATGATCTCACTTGTAAATCTGGATTCTGTTGCTCATGGCCAGGGTGCTTGTTGACTATCATTCTACTGATGAGGGCTATTGATCCTCTCAAGTATGAGGCAGACACTCTGAAATACTTTGAGGAACTCCTCAAGACAGACCCGTACAGGGCAGGCTACTTCCAAGACCTGCGCAGCAAGTTCGTCATAGAGAACACCATCACCAGGACCATGCAGACACCAACTGATGTCAGACACATTGATCTCTCTGGCAAGGTAATGATTACACTCATCTCAGCTGAAGGTCAGATGCTGATGGATGTTTGCTTGGAGTACTCCATACCCAATAGCTCATTGCCTGATGGCATTTTGCAGATATGCCTCCATACCTTGACAAAGCTAGTCGAGTATATATGACATGAATGACTTTCCAAGGCTTTTGAAGTCATCGGAGCAGCTGCTATTCAGGTACAGGAGATGTTTCCTCTTCCATGAATTCCTTTCCCTGCAGCATCTATGGCCAGTTGTGCTCTTTGCAAATTGGTCATTCTCACATGAAGACCCACTAGGCAAATGACCACGGCACTCACACACTCACCAAGCAGACTCTTTATAGCACATTATGACTATTATATCTTATTGTGTTATATTTACAGATGTTGACCACTGTCAGTCAATCATATATCCTCCAGTAACCGGTTTTCGACGATATAAGGACTTTTCTTCAAACTGAACAATGTGGACGAAAGTATCACACTAAAAGAGGTCTCAGTCACTTTCTCCACACCACAGACTATTAGAATAATCATAGAGAAGGTTGATCAAGCCTGTCACTTCCGTAAGTTTACCCGGTTTTGTTGACGTCCGTGACGCACCGCGCAGTAAGCACCGTGACCTATTTTCGTCAGTGGTGTTTAGTAAGGTGTCCCAGTGCAGCCAAACGCAAAATAAATTCTTAAAATAACTCAAAATGCTGTGTGGCACTGTAAAATTCTTCCCTGAATGTTTTTTGTGTTCATCTTTGTTTTGTTTTTCGACGCTGCTTCTAACACTTTCCTCAAATCATTCATAATTTATGCTTAAAACGTATTGGTCTGGTTGATGTCTTCTTTTGTGACGTTTAAAAAAACTCCACAATCCTCTTTCTCACTGCTTCTTCAGTTATGACCTTTCCCAATGTCACTCCAGAGACACATTTCCTCCTTCTTGGTACATTCTCTAGCTGCCCTTTTATTTTTTTTATTTTTTATAAAAGCCTATTGGGCCATGTTACTTTTTGTCTTTAAATAATAATAAAAAAATATATAAAAAAAATTATATAAGCGAGACGCCCTATAGGAGCCTCCATAGTTTTTACCCAGAACGGACTGCCTCAAGTTGCGTGATATATTTTTTTTCTACGAATGTTGGGGTTTATTATGGTACACTCAGATTTTTTTTAGGACCAACAATAAAGAAAACTGGAGCTTTGAAGCAACTGCCAATTTTGTACCTAGGAAAATAGACCCCAAAAGAGCAACTTTTTGAATCACACGAGTTTGGCCTACTGGAAAAGCCTTAACTTTACACATTTTCGGTGACGGAAAAGAGCAGGAAACCAACTGTAAGATACGAAGTCTGAGATCGTTATACGGAGTTGTTTTCATCGTGCGATGTGAGTTAGAAGGCTAAGCGTCGAAAACGTGTACCGTCGAAAACGGGGGTTCCCACGATACATTTAGGTATGATTAATATTCTGTGCATCTTTTCAGGGGCTGACTACTCTGTATCACATGGAGCACATGGCACTGATGACTGATGTCAACCTATCCTCCAATCAACTCCATTCACTGAGAGGCTGCCATGCCTTGCAGTGTGTCCGCTCTCTGTTGGCTGATGGCAATGCTTTGGAGCGGGTTGACCTGCCTAGTTTATCCTGCCTACACACGCTGTCCTTGAAGGCCAATGGTATCCTTTGAATCAAGATTCCCCTCCATCTGATCCCATAGTAACCAACATGAAGAATTCAAATGATTCTTCTCTAACTACAATGGAACTACCATTTCTAGACAAACATGTAGGCCTGGATGTCCAGTCTGCCATAGCTCAGAGGTGTTGGTCCAGCAAGTTTAATTTCACCTCCCTCATGGTACTGACTGATTCAAGGTGAAGAGTACCTTCATGTCCTTCAACGGTTCAAATCTTTGCCTTGGATGAAACCTAACTGATTTCATTTTGTGTTGACCGTCCTTAACTGCCATGCACAGCTATTACAACATTACAGGGATTAGAATGGCTACAATCCTGCAGCAGTATACGAACCTTGGATGTCTCCTCCAATCCTGTTTGTGACATTCCAGATTTTAGGCAGAAATTGAAGGCCCTACTTCCACAGCTTACTTGTCTAAATGGACAAGCATTTTGATGATAAATTGTGACGTGAAAGTAAATAGTTGTCTTTAATGTTCCTCCCATACATTTACAGTACACATAAGTAAATAAAACTCTGACTCAGAGCATTAATTACTTGCAATTTATTTTGGTTTCAATATTACTGTAAAACATGCTTATGTAAAAACAACACTAAACAATGAAAATGGACTCAATAAGTACGTGAGTATATAGGGCACATGATCAATAACTAAGTTGGACCGGATGGGACTTGAACCAGAGCCCTCTGGTTTTGTGTACCAGCACATTTACCATCTGAGCTATCCAGCCCTTAGATGGTGGCCTTCCCTAATGGTCAACTAGTCTTTGCCAGGGTGGGGCGCCAGTCTGAAGCATTCAACCATTAACCGCTGTGTATCTCCAGGAATCATGCCTCCATTTTCTTTCAGATACAAACAATCAATGGTTGTAAACCTGGCTACAGCAGCTAGGGATCACACAAAGTGAATGAAGCTTTTTCAATTCAAGTCAAACAAACAAAGGAAAAACTGACTTTGCACAACCTGGCAAAGACTAGTAAAAAAATAAAGTAAAAAATAATCAATAAAAAGTAACGTATAAATGCATTTAATTACATCTCCTTTTGATATTGCAAATGGTTGTAGAAAATCCCTAATTATGCCAGTCCATTCAGCCAGTCATTGAAGAAACTGTCGATTAATACATAAAAAATGATTCGTTCCAGTTTTATACAATACAAGGTAAAATGAAGTGCTTGGACTTTTCTTTTGGTCCCATCTTATTGAACTGTTTTCCCAATGGACTTTTTCCTGCTGTTAAACGTCCATTGGTATGCCGTCAAATGAGTACAGTTTCCAGTGTTACATCATCTCTACACAGGTCACCTGCAGATATGTGAACATTGCTCTAATGTTCTGCTAGCTAGAGTCCAAATGTTGGGACCTCAGAATTTTTTGAGACAATTTGGGTAGTTTACCCACTTCGCGCAGGGCATTTTTCTAGTTCCCATGACCGCCATACAGGTTTTTTTTAACAATGCATCATTTTCAAATCTCGCTAAAACAATTGGAACAATATATTTCTGTGAAATAATCAATAAGGGTATACTATGGGAAAAAGAGAGTAAAACCTGGCACAATTCGGACATCGCTGTGGCTTTTTTCAAGAGATTATCCGTTCGAAAAAGGGCCCATTGTGTGTCGTCAATGGAGCATAACGCAACTTGTTTGTGTGTGTGTGTGCGTGTACGATACAAATGATCCCTGACTGCAGACTAGCCTCCACTCCAGGTGGTCAAATCTTTGAGTTGGTCGGGCCCAACTGAGCGCACAGATTGCGGTGAAGAATGTGGGTGGAATTCCACTGCCTGACCGACGACCGTCAGGCTGTGTGGCATGCCAACACAATGTCCCCCACGAGCTATCAGTCGCAGCGCACAATGCCTCAATCATCCCACAATAGCACAAATGTTGACGCCAATCTTGCAATTCTTGTGGCAACTTACGTCAAAATGGGTCTTTGTCATGATTCATGCAGATTTGTTCTAAGCTGTAAATAGTTATTATTTAAAATGTGGATAATAATGTTGCCCAGATTTGGAGGGTCTCCTCACATAGTAAAACAAACGGCACTCCGATTTTGGAGGTCCCGGTGCAAAGTGGTTAAGTAAGTAATCAATTTGCAACAGTTTTGTATCGGATCAAAAGTTGTAGTATGGTAGTTTGTACACTATAACCACAATGCCAGCCTAGTACCCAAAAATATTCACTCCATAGAAATAGACACAGTAGAAATATCCCCTTCATCATTCCTGTCAAGGTTAACTATTGAAAGCATTTGCAATTTGTGACTGTAAATATTCCATTGGTATAAAAGTTGGAATGTAGAGTGGAATTATTTATGTAAACCATAGTGTAAACCATACCAAACCTTCAAAATAGCACAATGTTTAATTTCTGAAAAATTTGTGCGACAGGGATCATAACAGGACCT
Source organism: Luidia sarsii (assembly GCA_949987565.1). NCBI lineage: Eukaryota > Metazoa > Echinodermata > Asteroidea > Paxillosida > Luidiidae > Luidia > Luidia sarsii. Next base: position 12,003,781 of record OX465110.1, read on the forward strand.
TTCCCAACTGCAGAAAAAGGCAGTCTTAAAAGAGATGTGTTACATGGTGTCACTGCAAACCTTCCACTTGGTACTTCCACCATGCAAACCTTCAAATCTTATCTGGCATTTTTGTATAACATCCTGTTTCTTAAACTTAGGAAATAAGAGTAAGTTTGCCAGAAGAACTCAACTTTAAAGAGCTCATAGTCCAGTATCTACATGGACAAAGCTGAACAAAATCTCTTCAGAATAACATTATATATCTGTGAAATAAATCAAGTGATTCAAACCTGGCACAAATTGGACAGCGGAGTGGCTTTTGTCAAGGGATTATCCGTTCCTCTGTAACGATAGTCTTTGACCGCAGACTAGCCTCCACTTCAGAAGGCTAACCTCCACTTTGAGATGGTCGGCTCTACCGAGTGTACAGTTTGCAGAGAAGTGGGTGTAATTCCACTGCCTGACTGATGAACGTTGGGCTGTGACATGCCAACACACTGTCTCCCTTGGCAGCGCGCAATCCCTTGATCATCCACAGGAAAAGTCCCACAACAGCGCAATTGTTGCCGCTGATCCATGTGGCAACTTGTGTCAAACCTGGTCTCTGTCATGCTTCATATTGATTTGTTCTCGGCAGGAAAGAGTCTTTGTTTACACCTTGGACAAAGTGGTTAGTGGATTCAGAGGCCCAGTTGCATAATAAAACCAGCGGCACTCAGAATTCGGAGGTCTCAGCAGGAAGTGTTTAAGCTTAACTTTATACAATGCTTTACAAAAAATAATGAAATATCTATTTTTTCTACCCAACAAAAATAGCTGTCAGTCGCTGTTCAAAGGTTTTTCTCTTTAAGCTCAAGCGACTTAAATGAAATAACATATTTTGGCTTATTCATCATTGCAGTTTAAATCTGGCCCTTTAAATCACATCATTAAGATGTCATCATGACATCATGACAATTTTGGAAACATGTTCTCTGGGCTTAGATAGATACAAACCGATGCTTGACCACAATGGATTAATCTAGTAACTTGGACTGGACCGTGATTTGAACCGAGAGCTCTTATTTTGCATACCGGTACCAGCAATCTTATTCTCAACTCCTGGTGGTCTTCCCCAAAACACATAGTGGAACGTCGCTATAACGAAGACCCCTGGATCCATTAAAATTGTTTGTTATAGCGGTCCTTCATTATAGCAGTTGCGGCCATACATGTTTATCGGGCAGAATCCAAAATGGCACCCGTGGATCAGAGGCGCGCAAGAGGTTTGCCATGTAGGTAGGTGCTAGTTGCTTTGCTGTTGGTTTGTTATCAGCCTGATATGTAATGTGGTCAGTAGCTTCTGTGTTTCCTCACTGTGGCTCAGGCACATCAGCTGACTAAGAACAAAACAAAACAAGAGTTAGAGGTAAATAAGAAAACAGTTCTTGTAAATATGGTGAGTTTGACCAATTATTCCTAAATGGAGATTTTTCAGAGGAATTGTCTAATTTGTGGCTTGGGAGACATTTTTGTTCTACTAGAAAAAATATTCCATTAGTACAATCTGGACAAAAATAAAATGATTAAATCATTTATAGTGATATACAAAAATGTTGCAAACTGCTTACTGACTAAAATTACCAAAATGCAAATCTCAAAATTTAGTGGGCCTGACGTTTTGATCCTAGCAGGACCTTTCTCAAAGACAAAGTGACAAGGACAAAACAGATACATGTACACGAAGGAAGGGGGGAAAGAGTGAATAGGACATGGATGAGAAACAAAGGACAAAGAGTAAAGCTAGTAGGGCGAGATCAAAGGGAAGGGCAGGGAGTAGGGTAGGGATAAGTGAGAAGAGGGGGAAAGATCAAGATAGAAGTGTGGAGGAGTGAACACAAAAGAAGGATTATCAGAAAGCTGCATGGTGTTAGTCATTACCCTCCTGGATGTTGAGACCATGTGGTTGAATAGTCCGAAGACGCTTCATCCACATTTTCTCATGGCTAAGACGGACAGCATTACTACGGTCACCAAGGGATTCTATGCCCAGAACACTCATATCTGATATCGAATGATCAGGGAGATTGATGTGATACCCAACAGGGGTGTCTATTTTACTGGTTTTGATTGTAGACCTATGGCCATAGATACATTTTTTGGTCTTGCCAACATATTGAACATTACAAACTACAAAAGATGAGGTACCCGGTATATGTTTGAGGTAGTGCACGTGATAGAGCCATAGGTCGTGTGGGTAGTTCCAGTCTCTCGCCTGATCCCTACTGGCTTACAGATATCTCACACCCCCAAATTGGAAAACTCTCCCCCAACCTACAGAAAAAATGGAATCAAATTCTTTATAGTGCTTTCATCCAGCTCATTAAGGTCCTCTCTGAGCAATGTGAAATCACTCTTCAGGCTGTCCACCAGGACATTGCTAATCTGGACTCCAAACTCTGCTCCAGCTGTTCTGAAAGCCAGTACAAGGATCTCAGTGATGAGATTGAAAAAGGTCTCTCTAACCTCAATTCTGTTCTTACTGACAGGAGAAACAGGAAGATTGGTGGCCTTGTTGCCAAACAACGCAGACACAACCGCTTCAGACGCAGTCCCCAGTCTACACCATTAACCCTACTTACACTGTTGTCAACCTTTCCTCTTCTTCTCTAACTGACACAGAGCATACGTTACTTTCCAAGGGTTTGAACTTTTGTCCTACTCCCCCAAAAGTTGACCAAGTAATGCTCAGTCAAGATCTCACTGAGTATTACCGCAGACTTCGTCTGACTGAGTTCTTCTTCGACTCTGGCTCCCGTAAAGAAGAACCTTTCCGAGTAAAAAGCACCTCGGTCCCCCCCAAGAAGCGTGTTCCAGCCCTTGAAACGTATGTGCAAGCAGTCAGTTCTCAAGTTTCCAACTCCTCTCATCTTACCCGTAAGCCCCACGGCAATCTCCCTAGGGAAGACGTCTTGCTCTCAACACTCTACGTTCCCGCGGTGACATCATTATCAAGCCAGCAGATACAGGGTCAGCCGTAGTAATCATGGATATCCAAAAATATATTGATGAAGCCAATCGCCAACTTAACAATCCCCAGCACTATAGATGTCTGGACTCTAACCCCACTGGCAATTTTTCAGAGCAAATTCAGGAAATTTTGGATGACATGCGATCACGTGATCAATTGAGTAAAAAAGCTCACAGATTTCTATCACCGATCATTATTGTAGAATTGCCAGATTCGACCTTCTCCCAAAAGTTCACAAGGCCAACAACCCAGGCAGACCAATCATCTCTGGCAGTGGTTCACCTACGGAACACATATCTCTTTTCATTGACTCTTTTCTCAAACCCTTGGTTCCCCAAATCCCCTCATACGTCCACGACACTCCCGACTTTCTGCGAAAGTTGGAAAGTGTCAAGGATCAAATTCCGACCACTGCTATAATTGGTACCATTGATGTTCCTCTCTATACACTAACATCCCCCAGGAAGAAGGCATTCAAGCTTGCTCCTTGGCCCTGGCCAAGGGAAAACAGTCTTCTCCACCCATCTCTGACATAACCACCCTCATGAGGCTAGTGCTGGCCAAGAACAATTTCTCCTTTCTTGGCAATCTTCAAGTGCATGGCACTGCCATGGGCACGCGCATGGCTCCTTCCTTTGCTTGCCTCTTCATGGGTGACCTTGAGGAACGCATGCTCAGTGAGGCTCCATGCCGTCCCTGGATTTGGTTGAGATACATGTACATAGATGAAGTTTTCTTCATTTGGACTAGGGACGGTAGCAGCTTGAATGCCTTCTTTGACCACATCAATTCCTTCCACAGCACTATCAAATTCACATGGGAACGCTCTCTCCAGCAGACCCACTTTCTGGATGTCACCGTCTGGAAAGACCTTGATACACTCACTACTGACTTGTATTCTAAGCCCACTGACACTCATCAATATCTCCATTCCTCCAGTTGTCACCCTAGACACTGTAAGACCTGTATAGCTTACAGCCAGGCCCTCGGATTGAGGCGTATATGTTCCAATGAGTCTGACTTTCGCCGCCATACACGTGTATTGGCCAGTAACTTGATTGCTAGAGGCTATAGTTCTCGCCAAGTGAAGAATTCCATTGCTAAAGTCTATTCCATTCCCAGAAGTTCGGCACTCAAACAAAAGCCACCAGGTCCCAAGGACAATCCCAAGGTTCCCTTAGTTACTTCCTATCACCCTTCTCTCCCTCCTCTCAGGAAGATAACTAAGGAAAACCACCATATTCTCCACACTTCAGATCGTCTGGCTGATGCCATTCCAAATTCGCCTGAGAGACTGGAACTACCCACACGACCTATGGCTCTATCACGTGCACTACCTCAAACATATACCGGGTACCTCATCTTTTGTAGTTTGTAATGTTCAATATGTTGGCAAGACCAAAAAATGTATCTATGGCCATAGGTCTACAATCAAAACCGGTAAAATAGACACCCCTGTTGGGTATCACATCAATCTCCCTGATCATTCGATATCAGATATGAGTGTACTGGGCATAGAATCCCTTGGTGACCGTAGTAATGCTGTCCGTCTTAGCCATGAGAAAATGTGGATGAAGCGTCTTCGGACTATTCAACCACATGATCTCAACATCCAGGAGGGTAATGACTAACACCATGCAGCTTTCTGATAATCCTTCTTTTGTGTTCACTCCTCAACAGTTCTCTCTTTGATCTTTCCCCCTCTTCTCACTAATCCCTACCCTACAACCCTGCCCTTCCCTTTGATCTCGCCCTACTAGCTTTCCTCTTTGTCCTTTGTTTCTCATCCGTGTCCTTTTCTCTCTCTCCCCCTTCCTTCGTGTACATGTATCTGTTTTGTCCTTGTCACTCTGCCTTTGAGAAAGGTCCTGCTAGGACCGAAACGTCAGGCCCACTAAATTTTGAGATTCTTTCAACTTTGAATGAGATGATATTCACTGAGGCATACGAGATACGATGATTTTCACTTTCAATTTTTGGAAGGGGAAAAGAATGCTTTATTAATAACAAAATTATGAATTACATTTGCACATTAAAACATGACGTAGATTTTTTCTTGAAATATATGCTCTAGATTTTAGATGAATTATATGTTCTGCCATTGAGAAAGGTCCTGCACCTTTGCATTTTGGTCATTTCAGTCTTTAAGCAGATTGCAACATCTTTGCACGTTACTTTTTGATTTATGTTTTAATCACAATCCAATAACTGCATTTATACTGGTGTGATGAGCTTAAAATACTTGAGACTACTGTATGTAACAATTGCCAGTGATTAATCATTGCCAGAAAATGTTGGATAGGTCATCTTAAGTCTTACCAACCCTGCATATCAGTTTCCTTAAAGTAAAGCTGTATGCACGGAGGTTTTACATTCACTCTTATACATGTACGAATAATCTGAAAACAGCAAAGAATATTCAACCGGTCAAGGACCTGAATCAAGGACCTCTGGCTTAATGTAGGTTCAAGGACCAGTCCAGGAATTTTGTCACCCATATTTTAAAATTGAAAAAAAAAAGGTGTCAAGAGGTTTTGTGACACATTCAATCTATCTATCCTAAAGCTAAATATCTTAAAGGTAGGGTACATCATCTGTGAAGGTCAAAGAATCGCATCCATACTTTGTGAAAGCAAGCATATACATGAAATAACGCATCCGTGTAAGTTTCGGCTCAATCCGTGAGAAAAACAGTGGAAACAAAATTCTATACTATTTCTTTTTCAGACAGAGGGTGGTACATGTATTCATTAAAATCCATACAAAAATCCTCTTTTCTCAAAAGCGGCAGCTTTTTATTCGCTACAAATTCACAGAATCAGTATAGCATGTTTTGTTTTAAAGTACACCAATACAATGCATATAAATGATGTACAGTAGTACTGACATAATGGTTGTGAATCATAATACCAAGAGTCAAGTGCTTTTTCTCATTCAAAGTTGAACAATCTTTGAGGTCAAGACAATATCGGTATTGCTAAATATCACACTTAAAGATATCAGTGTGAAGTGTAATATCCACAAGACACTATTAAACAACTCCTTGTCAAGCAAAGACCACTAGGAAAGAAAGATAATTAATAATTGGGTGAATTTACAAGAAACTTTCCGTTACTTCATGTTTTTTTTATTCTTTGAATATCCCACTGTAGAATTCACCTTAAACTCCAGTTGACAAACTTAACAGACACCAATTTATCAGAGTCGCTTACAAAGACTTCACTTGCATCCCCTAACACTAGGTTAATATGCAACTTTTTGAGTCTACATCTTGATGAAAAACCAGGGTGCACACTTCAGTTCAGAGTCCATTTCCGGAGACTAGACCCCTTACTTATTGAGCCACAATCTATCATGAGTTGCCTATTTTGATAGGAGCCCTGCTTGATTACAGGTTTAATGAAGTAACTCTGACTGCATTTCTAGATCCCTTCCTGTCGTCTACTGCCATTACATCTTGGACCTTCCCCCGAGAAAAACCTAGCTTGTTCAGACAACCTACACTCTGTGATCACCACCCAGCAGCATTTCAATCTGAGCATATTTTTCAATCTTAAGATGTTGTCAGCAGAGACATGCTTCACTGAGGTAGCCAAGGGGAACTGACACTGGGAAACTACAATTGAGTGTGGTTTCTATCTCCATTTGAGAACAGAGAGGGGCAGAGAGGGATGCCTGGAGGATAAGACCACATAGGACTCAAACAAGGGACAAACAAGAGGCTGTTCCCAAGGAATCTCACGGGAGATGGAGAACTATCGATGAAAAGTAAGAAGCCAATCTGAGCAATAGGAGACACACTAGTACATCTACAGGGTGCTAATTGGATAGCTACAAGTGAGATCAAGATGTCATCACTGAATCTAAATACGTCTGGTGTGGATGATGAGGAGCAATCTCCAGGCAATAAGTGGATCTGTCAGATTATGGCAGCAGAGACAGTCTGTGGTCTCCTGGGCAACATCTTGGTTTGCTACGTCATCTTCCGGGTCAAGTTCCTCCACAATCTGACCAACTATCTGCTGGTCAACCTGGCCGTGGCAGATATGCTCCTATGTCTGATGACCTTCCTGCACTACCTAGCTGCTAATGAAGGCTGTAGGCTGGTGCTTTACGTCCCTGCAAGCACCCTCGGCAAGGAAGTGTTCTGCCGCTTGTTCATGGGTGGTTACGTCATCTGGGCCTCTGCCTATGTCACATCATACAGTCTCTGCATTGTATCGTTAGAAAGGTACATTGCCATAGTGCACCCACTTCACTATGCAGTGAAGCTAGCACCAGTAAAGATCAGATGTTTGATTGCCCTGGTATGGATAACATCATTTGTATTAGCTTTGCCAACCAGCTTCATAAGTGGGGTCAGTTCCAACCCTGATGAGATCTGCTCAGGAATCCACTACCCCACAGAAGCCTACCCTGTAGCGATCAGCGTGTTCACTTTCCTGTCAGCCTACCTACTGCCCATAGCAGCCATGGGTTGGGCCTACTACACAATACAAAGAACCCTCAAGAGACAAGCACAATGTCTGCGCTTTCAGCAGGCCAGAGAGGCAGCATATGATACAGTGATAGCTAGGCAGCGTGTGGTCAGTATGCTGACCATTGTCTTGGGTGCTTTGATAGTGCTATGGACACCCAGCTACCTAGCAACGCTTGTCTGCTTCAATCCTACCCAAGACAGCAGTGTGTCCTTTCCAATCTGCAGCTTACAGAACTACCACACCGTCCGAGGAATATGCGACTTCTTCTTCTACCTCAACTCTGCCATTAACCCCATCATCTATGAGTTTAAGTACAAGAAGTTCCAGCAAGGCTTGAAGGTGGCCTTTGGATGCTGTTTGGACAGAAAGGACACTAAAAACAGAGTCTGTGTAGAGATGGTACCCATTTGACAATGGCTTAGTTGCTACTACAAGAGGGACTAGCCAGACAACAGTGAACTTAGAGTTTGTATATCTACATGTGTATACGGTATATAAAACTCTTGTTATTTGTGTAGAAAGGTAATCGCCACTGCTCATCATTGTCAGTCTGCTCTGAATGTCTCCATATTCAAATATCTATGATTCATAAGTTTCCTTGGTAATCTTTGAAATCTTTGGCTGCTTCAAGTGCATGTAGGCCTAGCACAACCTTAACCATAATAATTACCCACAATACAAAGGGGTAATAGCTGCTCTAGTCTATAGTAATGCTGTCAATCTGGATATCTGAAATGAACTGTGATTCATTCTAGATGCATGTATCATAGTAGGTTGTCAAAAGCTAATTCAAATGTGTTGGAGATCCTTCTTGAGCATGCTAAATTGCTAATTGTTGTGGTAATGTTTATATGGTATCTAGTCTAACAATCACAATGACCTACAGTAAAATTGTTGTGACATCAGTACCTTTATTTTCATGAAGGGTTGCACTTGTAAGTGAAACTGAACTGAAAGATGAAGCAATGAGCAATGAATTGATGCAATGCTTCTAAGCACTGACATTGTCATTGCCAAACTGTCCTAATAGTGTGACATATAGAAAAGATTGCCAATGGATGGAGGAAGACTTTTGGAAATGTAAATGCTAACTCAACACTTTCTAGATAACACTGTGACCTTAAAATATCAAAGCATGGTATGCCAATAATGACATAAAGTACCCCCGGTATGTGTTTTGAAGACAAAGCATTAATCCAGTCCTTTGTTGTTCACTACGAGCAAGATTGGGTGAACATTTTGATCATGCTATGGCTAACCACTGACACCTAAATGTAATACACATGTGCAGAGACTATAAATGCACAGGCTCAAATGATTCAAAAGCTACATGTACATGTACATGGACCAGGGAAGAAACCACGCTCCTGAGATTGGTTCCCAATGGTCAACCAATGGTCAACCAACGGTAAACCAATGGTCAACCAACGGTAAACCAATGGTCAACCAACGGTAAACCAATAGTCAACCAACGTTAAACCAATAGTCAACCAACGGTAAACCAATAGTCAACCAACGGTAAACCAATGGTCAACCAACGGTCAACCAACGGTCAACCAATGGTCCTCATTTGTAATCAAATTCAAAAGCTGTATCCCATCAAGAACTGTAAAATACCGGTACATGTACATACATGTGTAACAATGACAAAATAGGGTTTAATCTACATGAACATGTCCTATCTCATAATGCATTGTTTATTTTATACTTTATGCTAGGCTAAAAAGCTTTGATTCCAAGGTTTCCAATAATGCATTGCAGTATGTACATTGCTGATAGGATGTCACTGTTTAGGACGTACATGTAGGACAATAACCCCTATTCAGGACGTAGGTCAAGGTTCAACCTCAACCATTTTTTTAACTGGCCCATCCATTGTTCAACTGGCCTGCATTTCACAGTGGGATGCTAGTCAATCCAATTTGAGATAACTGGCCGAAAATGCCACATCCTGACCATCTTGTGAACGGAGGCTAAATTCAGACAACCAGAGTTATTTTGTGGTCATGCAGATGCTATGCTGGAATCAATCGCATGTAAAAAACTGTCATTTCCTTCCAACTCTTATTTGGCCACTACTAAATCTGAACCCTACAACCCTTCATTGATCAGTATTACATCTTCCACATACAAATCCTACGACTAAGATGAAAACTACATTAATATGTAAGGAGAAAGGTGATCAAAGTCTTCAGCGAACTGAAGTATGTGGGCTGCGGCGTCCGTTTATATCCGCTTCACCGGTTCCTGTATGCTGGTTTGCAGACGTCGTTGTGGTGCAACAGAAACGTTGCTACCAGCAATGACTTTGATCACCTTTCTCCTTACCTATACCACCACGATGAACAACAACAATTTTACCTACATGCGTATGGACTCACCTCTCTACAGCCTCCACCATTTCCTGGTGTAACATGACCTTAACATTGTCAGTGTTGTTGTAGCTGAGATGACCGAGTGTCTTTGCTATGCTGTGCACAAGTTCCTCAGTCCTCATATCCCATAGCATGTCACACAAAGCTAGCAGTCCACCCTCTTCACGGATCTCATCTCTCGTACTTGACAGAGAATGAAGGATAGAATAAATATGATTGAAAATCTAAAACCTCAGCTATCTTATTCTACATGTACAGGTAGAGTTGTTGAAATGGCCACAGACTACCATTTTTGGCTATGAAAAGAAAGGTAAAGTAACTTACTCAGAACTGGAGGATTCTGGCAGCCCATGGGATTATGATATAAATTTTGGGGTTAAATAATAAAGCTTTCCTCTCTCTGTCAACTTCACCTTTGTGCTGTCATAAAAATATATTTGGAATATCTGAAAGCTGAAGTCTAAAGCCTGTATTGAAGGGTTTTCTGTTAAAAAATTTAGCCAAAGCTGGCAGCAGAAATCTGGCTGCGATTTGAAAATGGCCCATCATAAGTACTGGTTAGAGAAAAAATACCGGGTCTTAGTACTGAAATACGATCTGTATTGTATATTAGGTTGGCTTGATACTTACCCACCATTGGCAGCCATCTTGCACAGCGCCCTCAAGAGACAGGGTGTAGTCTCGGGCATGTTAGATGTTCTCAGCAGCTTGCACACAGATGCCAAACCACCAGCCTCATTCACCATGCACTGGTTCCTATGGTGACCAATCACAACACAATATTTCACTAAACATCTTGGCCTTCTTTATTCCTGCTCTTTGTGGCTATCACAATCAATGCATATCAAACGCCCCATGAAGAAATCAAGTTTAAATACAAAAATGATGTTGCTATTGCTTTCTGACCAAATTATAATGTCCCAAACATTTGAGGCCCATGGTTGATTTAAATAAACCATTGTAACTTACAATCGATCGATAGATGACCAGCAATGCGCAGAAACCATACAGCCCATCCAAACCTACAATAGCTTATACATTGTAAGCTGAGTTACAATGCCTCGTAAGGCTTTGTGAAATCTACCCCTGGCATTTCCATCCTAGCAGGACCTCAACGGTGCAATCACTCATTCATTCTGAGAGGTTGATGGCAGATTTTCATAATATTGGAAAGGAATAAGAATACTAATTCTTAATCACTTCTAAAAGAAAACTGACAAGGAAATTTTACACAAATTGAAAATATTGGCAAAGAAAATTGGAACTGGATAAATGCTTCTGACTACAGTAACACCTCAATCCTGACAAAGACTCATTGACTATTTGGGAGACCAACCATCTACGTGCTGGATAGCTCAGATAGGAAGAGCACCAGTACGTTAAGCCAGTCTTTTTTTGCAATCAGTCCAATTTTCTTTGCCAAATTTGACAAATCATCATAATTTTTCTTAGAATAAGATTGGAAAATTCAATAAATCCTAAAATACACTTACTTCCACAAGAGTTGTTTTTCATCTATTTTCATGCAATTGTTTATTGTTTCAATGAATCTTTTTATGAGGGTCATCAGAATTCGGATGCTATCTTACTCATTGCTGTTGAAGACAATAGCCTCCAATGCCACACAGACTTGGTTGACGATCGTGGTATTAGATGGATTATGCAAGAGACGACACAAGGCTTGGATACCACCGTACTTGGGGATGCTTCTGGAATATCAGTGATTGAATAGCAAGATTACAACTAGCTGGATCCAGCGATATCACATTTGTGAAGAAAGAATAAGGGCAGGTTAAGGTGCAAACAAAACTAAAACAATGCAATAACTGACTTACTGACTTAACCAGGACCATCGAATCCGGAGGTCAATTTGATTGCCAATGCAACAAGGCCCTCCGAATCCGGGCACCACTATTGTCCACATTCTAAACAAAGACTCTTTTCAGCTTAGAACAAAGCAATACGAATCAGTACAAAGACCCTTTTTGACGGAAGTTGCCACATGAATTGCAAGATTAGCAGCAGTAATTGTGCAATTGTGGGAATTTCACTGTGGAGGATCGAGGGATACCGCGCTGCAGCCGAAAGCAATCGGGGGACATTGTCTTTGCATGCCACACAGCCTAACGGTCGTCGGTCTGGCATTGGAATTCCCCCCACATTCTTTACCGTAATCTGTACGCTCGTTTGTGGTCGACCAACTCGAGATTTGACTGCCTGGAGTGGAGGCTGGAGTCTGTGGTCAGGGATTGTCAGCAGCGTACAAGCACGCACACACACACGTCCGTTATGGTCCATTGACAATGCACAAAGGGCCCTTTTTCGAACGGATAATCTCTTGACAAAAGCCACAACGACGTCCGAATTGTGCCAGGTTTTACTCTCTTGTACCCATAGTATACTCTTATCGATTTATTTCACATAAATATATTGTTCCGATTGTTTTAGCGAGATTTGAAAATGATGCATTGTTCAAAAAACCCCGTATGGCGGTCATCGGCGCTGAAAACCCCCCCGGTGCGAAGTGGTTAAACAACCAAACAAATGCACATCTGGTGAATTAAAGAGCGCCTGATGTTTCAACCCTAGCAGTACTTTGGGAAATATCCGACTAGGACTAAAGTTACCTTAAGTGACCTTAACCAATTTGCGCCAGGTGGTTTTTCAGCGCCGATGACCACCATATGGGTTTTTTTGAACAATGCATCATTTTCAAATGTGGTATCAGCACTTATGTGGCTCCATTGGTTATACATTTGGAGGATCCGAGATAAAACTCAGGTAGACTTTCAGGTAAACAAATGAAGGAAAACCTGACCGGGAACCTTTCAACAATTCTGAAAAATGGCAAAGAAAACTTTGACTGGATTGGGATTTGAACCCGATGGCCCTTAGATGGTGGCCTTCCCAAATAGTCAAATAGTCTTTGCCACTGTGGTGGCACTAGTCAATCAACCATAATCTGCTGTATCTCCTGAGATCACGCCCCCCTTCATTCAATAAAACAACCCATTGTTGTAAACCTGGCTTGAGACTTTGTGAAAATAATTAAGAAAATAGGCTGATTGCTTTGTTTTCTACAAAGCAATCAGCCTATATCCACATCTAAACCACTTACTTTAAGTATCCATGAGCCATTAAGGTGTAGGATATGTACTCTTGTATCTCACTGTCCTCTGTCTGTGTAAGAACACATGTACATCAGCTACCGGTACTGGCATTCTTTACTATGGTCAATGCACATACTGTATGTAAGATATCATAGATGGAGCAGAGAGTTCAGGTGGGGAGAGTGTTGGTACGTTAACCCACAGGCCTGGCTTCAGATCCTGTCCAGTCCAATTTTCTTTGTTATTTTGAAAAACTGTTTCAATATTTTCCAATTTAACAAATTGGCAAAGAAAACTTTTTCTGGACCGGGACTTGAACCTGAGTCCTCTGGACTAACGTACCAGTGCTATCCAGCTCAGATGGTGGCCTTCCCATCAATAGTCAACTAGTCTTTGCCGGGGTGGGGGCGCCAGACAGAAGCAATTCATTCATTAACTGCCGTATATCTCCAAGGATCACACCCCCACTTTCATTCAGATGCAAACAACTTGTTGTTAACCTGGCTACGGCAGCTCTGGGATCACACAGTCAGATTTTTCCTTAGTTTGTTTGGTGTAATTCCTAAACTACTGTAAGCAAGGTTTACAACTACCAGTAATTGTGGTTTGCATCTGATTGTAAATGAGGGCGTGATCCCTGTGGATTCTGTTGTTGTTGTTGCATATAATACACATGAGCCAACCAATGCAACACTGCACCTGGAGGGGATAATCCACTGGTACAGTTAAAGCTTTCTTTGCCATTTTCAACATTTATTCATAAGGTCCAAGTCAGTCTTTCCTTTACTTGTTTGACTCAAATTGAAAAAAAGTTGCTTCTACTTTGTGTGATTGCTGAGGTGCTGTAGCCAGGTTTATAACCATTGGTTTTATGCATCGGAATGAAAGCAGGGGTGTGTTGAGTATTAGGGAAGGCCACCATCTAAGGGCTAGATAGCTCCAAGGGTAAGAGTGCTGGTACGCAAATTCTAATCCAGTTCAATTTTCAAAAATTGACTGATGAGTTTGATAAATGGATTTGAAAAAACCTCTACAGCAGGGTTTGTTGCTATGGTTACCTTCATTAGCAGCTGACAGAGCTCCTTCAGCCCCCCATACTGGCACATAGTTTCACAGTTTCTGTAAATATGATAAACATCAACAAATTAACATATAGAATACAGATATTTACTACAAAAGAAAAGTCTGATTAATACAACTTTTTCTACTAATAAATGTGAGGTGCGGTTTTATAACAATTCAATAGAAACAACACGTACATGTACAACTGTACATATCAAATTATACCCTCTGTATCACACTATTTTGTTTGAAATAAACAATTTAGCATTAGATCAATTCATGATGCTTATTTGATCAAAACAAAGGTCACAACATTGATAAGGCAAGATAAACAATGTAAAGCTTTGTGTTAGTAAGAGGCAGATAGCCGCTATACCATACAATGGGGGCAGGTCTAATCATTACAGACAATGCATTTCAATTTACTTGGGGTTCTTGTAGCAAACCTCAGCCAGGCTGGCAGCCAGGCTATCCCTGACCCTCTGCTGACCCTGCCCTGATACTACCAGCTGACACAGTGGCACAATGGATACTTGGTCTATGTACTCCGATTGCCTGCAACAAATCAAATAGGATGAACTCCAAGAACTTCATACAAGAAGCATTTAGATCCCAGATCAAGATGGATGTCCATAATTATGTGAAAAAGACAGTAACTAAAATATGTAAATTAAAACTCAATGCAGGTGCACTATGTTTGTTGATTCATTATGATATCTATAGTAGGAGTAGGTTTGTGGTGACACTATGTAAAACTTCTCTTTTTGAGAGTAAGTATGGTTCTGAAAAGTACCGGAAGAACTCTGAATTTTAGATGGTGTCAGTTAAAACCTACTCCATCTGCTATCCTCACCATGAAAACCGTCAAATCTCATATCTATAGTAATCAACAGACTTGTATTTGAGTCATAAGATATTGAAAACCTACTCCATCTGCTATCCTTACCATGAAGACCGTAAAATCTCATATCTATAGTAATCAACAGACTTGTATTTGAGTCATAAGATATTGAGTACAAGTCCTGAGTCATCAGTCACAATGGTTGAGTGACACTTCAATCAATACTGTTTTGGAAACACCTTTTCTGAGTTTTAAAGGTCTCCATCATTCACATGTACTTGTAATAGGCCAGCTCACATAAAATCAAATAGTCAAGTAATCCGTTGAGATAAAATCATTTGATCAATCCATGTCCCCAGTATCCAAATACAAGTCTGTGAAAAGCTGCTACGTAGCTGGGGACTGCCGACTATCTTAGAGGTTTTTTTTTTCAAGTCTGAGTCTGTGCCGTTTGTCACATGTGACTCAAATCACAGCAATGGAAAATAAGTTGAATCATAATTAACAGCTCAAACTTGCTGTGCACAGGAATATGTCTACCGGTATTACGCAGAATAGTTGATGAGGAACTTTGCATGCTGTGAAAAGGTGATACCCCTTGATTATTTTCAGAACCAGACTCACTCACAAAAGAGAATTTACGTAATTTGTTACTGCAAACTTTATAATAATTTGTACTTCTGCCATGCCTTGCCTTATATATTCAACATTGCAGGCATTGTACAGCATGTCTATATTAATGGAAAATGGAAAAAGTGATACGAATACAACTGCACTGTGCATCTTCATACAATCAATGGACTTGTTTATTATCAGTTTCCAGTGGTTTATAGAGTTGTTGTTAATGTAGGGACTGAGATTACATAGCTTTGCCATGCTTGGTGAAGACATTGTCTCTTCTCTGTATAATGTAAAGGATAAATGATAAAGGCTTTACCATTCACAAGCCAGTGTTAGGATTTACCTTAATGCTGACATCAGCTCTGTTATCTGTTCACAATAATTTTCTTCGTCTGACTCTGCCTGTTAACAATAACAAAACAAAACCAAAGCCAATGAATGCACATTCTCCATTTAGTTTCCTTTCTTCTTTGATTCTTTTAAACCAAAAGCTGTGCCGGCTGTCAGCAATGCCCAAGCTGCTGTAGGTGAGTCAGTGTAGATGGACGCAGTGCTTGAGAGGGCTGTTATCCCTGCAGGCATGTTGTAGTTAATGATTTATCTCATCTGACTGGTAATCTAATCACAACACCGATTCCTTGAGAAGGTAGGATACGGATGGAGTCACCGACTTTGAATTAGTTTATTGGTTACCAATGAACCACTTCATGCCGGACACAAGGTCAGTTCCCATGACCACCATAACAGATGCTTTCTTTCCAAAACCCACAAAACAATCAGGAACAATATACAATGTATATCTGTGAAATAAACAAATAAAGGTATATTATGGCTATGTTCAGACACCGTACTACGGAGACCGAAAAAGGTCTATCATTTGCCGTCACAGCGGGAGGTAAATATCTCATTGCAAACCCCTTGCGTTCATACTCACTGAGTTCAACTGAAAACGGTCTATCTCTGGGACTAAGAGGTCACACACGTTGCTTGACCCTGAAACCCAACTTCCCTTAACTGACACGAAGCGCGCGCTTTGCGATTTTACAAACAAACGACAAAACCGCAAGTCTCGAAACAACGTGACCGGCCGGCTGCAACGTGCCTGGCCGTGTACATGTAAGGACGTACATGTTGTACGTATACATGTACTGTACGTGTACAGTACATGTACACGTACATGTACACGTACATCGTACATGTACGTGTACATGTACGACATCAGTGTTATAGCTAGGGTATTTTTAGAAGTCGTTCTCGTTCTGTATTCCCTACTATTCATACCACAATAATAACGAATGGAATAATATTAACCTACGCGGAAACAACATTCGGAGACAAACGATGAAAGTAGCGTATTACTATTATTTTTAGTTATGACCAAATTCCCTTCACGACATTAGCGAGGTTGGCAAGTCTATAGGTGTGGTTTCCGCCTCTAGGTAAAGACATAATGACACTACAGGAGCAGTAGGGCCGAAACCAGCCTACGCGCGGCACATGTGACATGACACAACACGTCTTTGCACACACTGTATACTGCAAAGTGCACGTGCACAGCGGCCACATGGCTGCATGGCTGCATGGGAGTTACGACTACGATCACGCTGTGCTACTAAAGCCTGATCGGAACTTCCAGAACTATTAGCGAGACGGTTACGCTACAAAAAAGTACAATTTATTTTACTACCGAAACCATGATATACATTGGGATAATAATGGGGTGAACACAGGAGTAGTGGACGGAAATTACCCGTGGTGGTCGGCACGGTGAAAGCACGATCACAAAAATACAAAGCAAGGTCTGGCTAGAAAGAGTGCACGTAAAATCAGTGGAATGCACATCGCGTCCTTGTGTTTCGCGCGGTTTGGGCAGTGTCATTACTCACCGGTAATGTAATGCGCCCGCTCATCTGCCTAAACCGGATGTGGTTATGAGATAGACCGTTCAGACACGTTAAGGTTTGTAGACCGGTCTACGTAGTCTAGTCCACTCCTCCTCGGCGGTCTGAGATAGACCGTTTGTATTACCCAAAACAGTCTACGTAGACCGTTCAGACACAACTAGATAGACCCTTTTCAGTTTAAACCGAAGATAGACCACTTTTAGTACGGTGTCTGAACGACCCCTATGTGTACAAGTGAGTCAAACCTGGCACAAATTATTTGTGTGGCTTTTGTCAAGGGATTATCCCCCCCCCCCAGGCCCATTGTCGTTGTCAATGGAGTATAGCCCGGATGTGCACGACTGTACTGACAGCCTTTGACCACTAACTTCCACTCCACGCAGTCAAATCTCTCAGGTAGTTGGTCAAAACTAAACGTTCAGTTAAAACCCCTACACAACATTGGTAAGATCGAAAAACAGAAATGTTCACAGATTTACTGGAAACTTATACAGTAAATCAGGTCTTTCTCACGTTACATATTGCTTTGTTCTAGGCTGAAAAGAGTTTTTGTTTAAATTCGGACAATTGAGGTGTCCGCATTTAGAGGGCCCATCATATAGCAATAACAGTGGCACTCAGAGGTCCCGGCACAAAATGATTCATGAAGACTAAAGGTGAGCAATGGCAGTACCCAGGACACTAACAAGCCCACAGCAGGGCCCATGCATGCATTGCTCATACCTGGCACTGGTACAGAGTCACACACAGTTTGGACAGCTCATTGCTCACTTCAGTACCAAAGCAATCGTCCCTAGAGTCATCAGTTGCTTCAACAGGAAACATACTCTGTAGAAAGGACAAAATGGAGCAGAAGACATTGGATAGTTTCAAGACCTTATCGTATACGTCAATAACCATAAGCCAAGGGGCAAATGTCACAAGACTTGATTTATTTTCGTACTGATCGAAGATCTGCTCTTTACATGTTTAATCAAACTATCAATGATTAGACGAGGATGATCCGTCAAATGCAATGGCTGTACCATGCTCAACAGTTGTAGGAATGGTTTATGCGAGGGCATTGTATACATTCAAGGTGGCTGATTGGATGTTTCTTTGGGTGGCAGTTTTGCTGGTTTCAATTGTGTGCTCACTGGTAACTTCTCTACTATATCAAGAATTTTATTTATTTACTTATTATGCAAGATCGCCCAAAACAAGGCTGAAAAGCCAGAGAGGGACTCAGGAAGGCCGAAGAAAGGAATTAAAATTTATTTTAAAAATGGCAAAGATTAAATACTGAAAAAAAAAAAAATTGCCTGTCTACATGATTGGTTTGCCAAAAGAATAAGTTGTGAAAATTTGACATGAAATAATTTGTCAAGATTATTCTAAAAATTGAAATAATGGAAACAAAATAAGAATACCTCTTTGCCTTTCTACATGATTTGTTTGCTAAAAGAGTAAGTTGTGAAAATTTGATATAATTTTTTTTTGTCAAGATTGTTCTAAATATTGCCCTCATAGCTTCATGATCAGGAAGAAAAAAAAAACATGGGTGTTATTCGGTAGTACCTGTGTTCAGACAATAAGACAACATGTATCCGGTAAAATGACTACTAGGATGAGAGGTGAAACAGGATGAGTCAGCCTTCTTAAGTGGCATCTTAGCATTCCATGAAAGCGGCCAAAGGTCTGTGTGACTACAAGCCTGAGTCTGAGTCTGATGCCAGGATTTGTAAAAGGCCCCACACTGCCCGCATTAAACAATGCAAGATACCTGCAGTAGCGCCTGGTTGCCTACAGCAAGGCCCGCATGCACCAACTGCTGGCCAAGCACGATATCTTGCTCACTGCTGGTGTCAAACAGCTCAATGCTGTACTGCGATGATCCAGGAGGAAGCAGCTTGGACTCTTGGCACAGGTCCGAGACAACCTGAGCAGAAGTCACAGACACCACAGTGTAGTTGTGTGAGCTAATGTGGTCATGAATTACAACTCAGAAATTAGAAAAATAAACTGGGCTTAATTTCATGGCTCTGCTTAACGCAGAATTTTGCGCTTACGGGATGCTGTAAGCACATAATTAATTCCATGGGTCGGGTAAGCAAGGATTTGGAGCTGAATTTATGCACTTCACGGAGGATTTTGCGTATGCAACAACAGAGGAAAATGGCGATCATTCATTTAATTAGATAACATGAATTTCAACGGTGATCGCGAATTCAGACAAAACCGCTATAAATGTTTTCACCAACGCAGGTTAGGGCTACGGAAGCAAGAAATACTATTGACTGTGAAATACTAGGATTTTTCATTTTATCAATACAAGATAAAATTCGTTATTCCCTACAGCCACACGATATATATCACAGTTCTCTGGTCATCAACTGAGGGTCACCTTGTAATGGAAGTAGACTAAACCTATTTGCGAAAGTGACCAGGCGACTTCCGAAGGTTACATTGGTACGGAAGTAGACAAAAAACCCATTAGTGTAAGTGACCAGGCGACTAGTGAGGGTGACGATTGATGTGTAACAGGACAGGTGGGTGCACTCGATCAGGGTGGGCCCATCAGGGAGAAGATTTTGGTCGGCTCACTTCGGCTTAGAGTTTCGAGCTGCAACCACGAAAAAATATTTCGAGTCTCAAAGCACGAAAGATAAAAAATTAAGTTCTTCCAGCTTCGTTTTGGGATTCTTCCCTGATTTTCAGCCCTAAGGTTGGGGTATTGCAAAGTTCCTGGAGTTCGGCTTGTTCAGCACCAATCTCCAATATGCCGCGTGAAAAACGCGGACCATATAAGAAGCGTTCCCCTCGGCCCCACCGCACGCCGGCGGTGGTCGGCGCAGGGTCGGCCGCCCCCGCAGCTTGGCACCAGTTCCGGCTCCGGCTGCCGTGCAGGAAGATGGTGGGATCACGGCCAGTACGGCGGCACGCAGCGCGCCGTCCAGCGAAGTCATCCCGGCGGGATCAGCCCCAAATCCGGTGCTCTCGGCCCCCTCAGCGAACCAGGTCGCCACCGAGCCACCTTTGGAGAGTACCGGTACGTCGGCAGCCGCATCTACCATCATTGGCGGTGAGTTTAGTGTCCGCGCTCCAACGGGACTCGCACCTCCGAACTCTAGTTCACATGAGCTTAGTGCTCAAGAAAGTAGGCCTCTGGCGATTAATGCCGGCAGGGTTGCCGGCAATTCGATACAGCCGGCAATTCAAGCCCCTACCTTATTTGCTCCATTACCATTAGAGCTACCAGTTAGCCAAGCCGATGGCATGTTTTCCCTCTCGACTGCCGCAGGCATGGGTGCTTCTAGGCCCTCAACCCTGTATTCTCTTGGAAACGATGCCCCCATTGACATGCATGTTCCACGGGGAGTGAAAGAGAAAATTTGGAACGGGCAATATGTGGATCTGGCGTGTTTGTATCGCGATACCGCAACACGGGTCCTAACCGCCCGGGAGACAGGGTCGGAATTGACCATGGCAGTCGAGCAGGGCAAGGTTGTTTTCCGGGCAGCTACGCCTCATACACGAAAGCTTGATAGCATTGATAAGTGGACCAGTGCGTTCCATGTCTTTATGGCCATTTATTGCACTCGTCATCCTAGCCGTTTCCTGGAATTGCTTAAGTATGCCGAGATCATTCGCACAGCGGCCGTGCAATTCCCGGGAATAGGCTGGCGCAATTATGATGAGCAATTCCGTTTGCGCATGGAGGCCAACCCATCGCGCTCCTGGGCAGCGATGGACATGGAGCTTTGGGTCACTGTCGCAGCTGCCGGTAGCATGCTGCACTCACCAAATGTGGGGGCATTGATCAATAGTATTCAGTCACCAAAGTATGTTTGCTATGCGTTCAATTCGGCCACAGGTTGCCGGTGGAATCCCTGCCGCTATTCTCACAGTTGTAGCCGTTGTGGGAAGACCGGGCACGGAGCAGGGGTATGTCGTATGGGCGGCGCTGGTATGGCGCCTCAAGGCAACCCGGTAAAGCAATCTTTTGGTACGGCTGGTGCGTCTTATACGCGCTACACAAAGACACCGGCTGCAGCGTCGGGCGTACGGCAGGCAGTTCGTCAAGCACCGATCAGTGCCGGACTACAGGTCCACACTCCGGCTGGTGCGCAGACCGTGGCTAGTGCTAATAAAGGGGGCAAACATTCATTTCGTGCCTCCAACACCCGTTAATTTAGCAGTCTTACGCCGGTGGTTGGTTCATTATACAGACAAATCTGCAGCTGCTGTGCTGGAGCAGGGTTTTTCACAGGGTTTTTCCCTTGGTTTTCATGGTCCGCGGGTCAGCCGGGAGGCGGATAGTCTAAAGTCAGCGCAGGATATGCCCAATATCGTTCTGAGAAAATTGAACATTGAAATTGAATTAGGCAGAATAGCGGGGCCCTTTAGTTCTCCCCCTTTTCCGAATCTACAATGTTCCCCAATTGGGCTTGTTCCTAAACAGCAACCTGGTTCCTTTCGTCTCATCCACCACTTATCTTATCCTTCAGGGGATTCCGTAAATGACTACATTTCGAAAGATGAGTGTAAAGTGCATTACGCATCGTTTGATACTGCCATGGATTTGGCCATGTCTGTAGGCCCCCAATCTTGGCTAGCAAAAGCGGACATTAAATCGGCCTTTCGGCTGCTTCCCGTGGCTCCTTCCGATTACGAACTGTTGGGATTCAAGTTTCAGGATAGATTTTATTACGACATGTGTTTACCTATGGGTTGTCGTATTTCTTGTTCCCACTTTGAAATGTTTAGCACTTTTTTTTGGAGTTTCACATCAAGAGAGTTTCGGATACGACCGCGGTTACCCATTACTTAGATGATTTTTTATTTGTCGGGAGGTCCAAGCAACAGTGTAACGCATTGCTCACTTCCTTTCGGTCATGTTGTGCGCAGCTGCGAGTGCCGCTTGCGGAGGAAAAGACAGAGGGCCCATGCCAGGTTATTACATTCTTAGGTTTGGAAATTGATACAGTACACCGCGAGGTGCGTGTGCCGCAACGCAAGGTAGTGGCCTTGCGGGAAAAGATCCATGCATGTTTGGAACGGCGAAAGTTATTGTTGAAGGAAATTCAGTCGTTAATCGGTTCACTCAATTTCGTATGTCGTGCTATCGCGCCTGGTCGTGCGTTTACCAGGCGTCTGATTAGTCTTACACGTGGGATAAAGAAACCACATCACAGGGTGCGCATATCTCCGGGTGCAAAACTTGACCTGCTAGTGTGGCTTGAGTTTCTTGATCACTTCAACGGCGTGTCTGCCTTTCGCGACCAGGCCTGGCAGGCCAACGATACACTCGAGTTATTCACTGATGCAGCGGCTAGTATCGGGTTTGGCGGTTATTTTGATGGTCATTGGTTTCAAGGAGAATGGACTCCGGAGTTGCGGGCAATTTCGCCATCAATTGCGTACTGTGAGTTTTACCCACTGGTTATCGCCGTGTATTGTTGGGGTCCTAGATTAGCCAATCGTAAGGTGCGTTTCCATACTGATAATGAGAGTGTAGTACACATCATCAATAAACAATCCTCTAATTGCGATCGTATCATGCACTTAGTACGATTGTTTGTCTGCCAGTGCCTGCGGTACAATGTCACATTTAAGGCTGTACATATTCCAGGCGTGCAGAATGACATTGCGGATTCACTTTCACGTTTTCAGGTGAACCGTTTCCGCACGCTTGCCCCTCAAGCGGACAAAACTATGACGCCGATTCCCGATCTGCTCCGCGCTTAGTAGGTGAGATCCACCGATTGTTACTTTCGGCTTCTGCGTCAAATACACACAAGACGTATCAAACGGGCTGGCGGGCCTTTTGTTCCTTCAGATCCAAAAGGGTTGTTACATGCTCCCCTGCATCCCCGGACGACATCCGGCATTTTATTGCATGGCTTTCCTTACAACGGCGGGCACCTTCCACAATCGCAACATATGTATCAGGGGTGGGTTACTATCACAAGGTACAGGGTTGGCCTGATCCCACTCAGGATTTCATCGTGTCCAAGTTACTGGCTGGTTGTCGTAGGGATAATTCGTCTACGGATCAACGGTGGCCGATATCAGTGTCAGTACTGGCCCGTATGATAGGAGCTCTCCCACAAATCTGCAGTAACCGGTATGAAGCCATACTCTTTCAAGCTACGATGCTCGGTGCATATTTTGGTTTCATGCGCATTGGTGAGTTTGCTGCCATATCGAAAACACACAGTCAAAGATCTCTCCTCCAGGCCTCTGATGTGGAGTTTCAGGATGTGGGACAGTCCAATGCCTCTGTATTGATTTCATTCCGCTATACAAAGAATAATCAGGCTGGACCTCCTCAAGTTGTCCGCCTAGTTCGCTCGGCAGATGAGAACATTTGCCCCGTCAGGGCTCTTTACGAGTTTGCACAACTGCGGCCACAGTTGCCCGGTAATTTTTTCTGCCATTTTGGAGGTACTCCCCTTACGCAGTATCAGTTTAATGCCACGTTGAGAAAGTTGTTGTCCTTCTTGGGTCTTGGAGATTTTCCATATCGTGCACACTCATTCCGAATTGGGGCGGCGTAAACTGCTGCCGACTCAGGCATCCCTCTCGATGACATCAAAGTCATGGGCCGCTGGCGCTCCGATGCCGCCCAATTCTATATTCGCCCTCTTGTGCAATGCCACTTCCCCGGTGTTTCACATGGGGTTTAGTTTGCACATTTGTTGGTGTGATAATTCTTCATCTTCCTGTTTCGTTGATGCTAGGGGGTGTTTGGATCATCGGTGATTCTATAATTCGCCGTTCATCAACCCGGCTAGTTGATTGGCCCCAGGTGCGTTGGAATGGTCTCGGGGGAGCTCAATACGGTGACGTACCCAAATTACTGTCGCAACTAGCGGCCAGATGGCCACGCCCTTCCTTACTTATCGTTCACATAGGTACCAATGATTTGGTTGGCACTGATTTCTTCTGCATGCGACAACGTATTGAGCTGTTCATGAGAGAATGTATTCAGTTTTATCCTAAAGCTAGGTTAGTATGGTCGGATATCTTACCACGCGCGTGCTACTTTGGGGCTATCAACCCAGCGCGGATGGAGATGAAGCGGCGTGCTGTTAACCGTTGGGCCCGGACAATTAGCCGTCGGCTAGGCGCAGCGGTTCTACACCACCCCCAATTTAAGTGGTGTGAGTTTTCTTTGTTTCGGTACGATGGTGTGCACTTGTCGCAAACCGGTACCGCATATTTTCAGGCCAATCTTCGCGAATGCATTTCTGCCTAATTTTCGTAAAGTGATACCTTTATAAGTGTCTTTGTACTGTCATTGTGGTGGCATGAGCTGGGAAAAGGGGGGCTGCTGGTCGTCCCAGTGGGGCGCGCGCTGCGCGTTTGGCAGGTTTTTGCTGGGAACGACGGGCAGTGCCTCTTTTCAACAGCAACTTAACTAGATTATTCGGTATTAAAACTTGGAAGTTACAATTTAACTCAACAGTTTAACTTTTAAACAAAACGCCAAGCACCCTCTTGTGCCGGTGGGGCTTATCCAACCGTATTTGCGAACGGTGGACAAACGGCGTGCCTGTTAACACTTTTAACACTTTTGCCTAGCACCCTCTCGTGCCGGAGGGGCTAGTGCCCGATAAGGGTTGGCAAGCGTGCCAGAGTTGCCAAGCGTGGCAGGGTTGCCAAGCGTGGCAGGGTTGCCAAGCGTGGCATGGTTGCCAAGCGTGGCATGGTTGCCAAGCGTGGCATGGTTGCCAAGCGTGGCATGGTTGCCAAGCGTGGCATGGTTGCCAAGCGTGGCATGGTTGCCAAGCGTGGCATGGTTGCCAAGCGTGGCAAGGAGTTTGGGCAAGCATGCCCTGTTGAAAGGAATTTACTTGAAGCTGAACAGAAAATTAAGAAAAGAAAATTACGAAATAAAGTAGCGGCTTGAAATTCTATGCCCAAAAAGTCAAACCTGTGTTTCAAAGCGTACTTTGTGTGTCGTCTGGGAATAATTCATTTTATCAATACAAGATAAAATTCGTTATTCCCTACAGCCACACGATATATATCACAGTTCTCTGGTCATCAACTGAGGGTCACCTTGTAATGGAAGTAGACTAAACCTATTTGCGAAAGTGACCAGGCGACTTCCGAAGGTTACATTGGTACGGAAGTAGACAAAAAACCCATTAGTGTAAGTGACCAGGCGACTAGTGAGGGTGACGATTGATGTGTAACAGGACAGGTGGGTGCACTCGATCAGGGTGGGCCCATCAGGGAGAAGATTTTGGTCGGCTCACTTCGGCTTAGAGTTTCGAGCTGCAACCACGAAAAAATATGCCCACCACCTCCCCTTCGCCACCTCCCTTTATATATAGGTCAGTCGATATTTAAAACAGAGTGGCAGGTTTTTGCTGGGAACGACGGGCAGTGCCTCTTTTCAACAGCAACTTAACTAGATTATTCGGTATTAAAACTTGGAAGTTACAATTTAACTCAACAGTTTAACTTTTAAACAAAACGCCAAGCACCCTCTTGTGCCGGTGGGGCTTATCCAACCGTATTTGCGAACGGTGGACAAACGGCGTGCCTGTTAACACTTTTAACACTTTTGCCTAGCACCCTCTCGTGCCGGAGGGGCTAGTGCCCGATAAGGGTTGCCAAGCGTGGCAGGGTTGCCAAGCGTGGCAGGGTTGCCAAGCGTGGCATGGTTGCCAAGCGTGGCATGGTTGCCAAGCGTGGCATGGTTGCCAAGCGTGGCATGGTTGCCAAGCGTGGCATGGTTGCCAAGCGTGGCATGGTTGCCAAGCGTGGCATGGTTGCCAAGCGTGGCAAGGAGTTTGGGCAAGCATGCCCTGTTGAAAGGAATTTACTTGAAGCTGAACAGAAAATTAAGAAAAGAAAATTACGAAATAAAGTAGCGGCTTGAAATTCTATGCCCAAAAAGTCAAACCTGTGTTTCAAAGCGTACTTTGTGTGTCGTCTGGGAATAAGTCACAACTATTGTCATTTTTCCAAAAACGGCAAATTCAATTGAAAATTATCTATTTTTGTTTGTTTACATTATCTTAATATAATGTGTCCTTAACATTTTTGCAAAGTTTTAAATCTCGGAAGTGTAAAATGGGCTAATAATGATAACCATGTTTTGAAAAATGTTACTAACATACATGTATGGATTCACCGGTATGTGAAAGGATATAAATAGGCTAAAGATGGACAACAATGCGTGACAGAGCGTCACTTCATTTTGGAAAGGCATGGCAAAAATTGTAGGACACCACCACAGTGTAGCTGACAATAAAGCATGGTCAAAGTTGAATGCAGGTCACGTCACATGTATATAAAAAATGCACATTAGTCGGGTCCCCTTTGCAATCACAGTATTCCCATCTCTACTTGATTTGGGAAATGGAATGGGAAGTTAACATCCAACTTACTTTGGCCATTAGCACTATACTCTCTGCACCATCTAGACACATATCCCACAATGCATCACCGGCAGCATCGCTCCACTGGTGTGTGAGAGGGCTAATGTTAGCCAGACTGCACTGGATTGCTTGGAATGGCAGCTGAGGAAAGACCAATACAAAATGGAATGTACAATCATCATAACCATAATAGCAAAGGGGAACGGTTAAGTAGGTGGTTATGTCACTCAAATTTTATTTCAATTGAACTCAGATTTATTCATGAAGAACACAAGCAGGTAAAGCCAGAGGTCTCAGGTTCAAGTCCTGGTCCAGGCAAATTTTCTTTGCCTTTTTCAAAAATTGGTAAAAAGTTCCCAGTTTTTTCTGCCATGTTCAATTGAGAATATAGTTTAGAAAGCTGCATCCATAGCCAGGCTTACAATTAAAAAGCTGTTTGCATCTGAATGAGACTGGCAATATACGGCAGTTAATGGTTGAATGCTTCAGACCGGTGCCCCCACCCTGGCAAAGACTAGTCGACTATTGTGGAATGCCACCATCTAAGGGCTGGATAGCTAAAGTTGTTAGAAAATGCTTATATGTTAAACAGAGAACTTGGGTTCAAGTCCCAGTCCAATGCACGCTATTACTTCACTCTCCTGCTGGTTCCTTCCAGGGGTTCCAAGCTTTTCTAGAAAACTTTGATTTTCAGAATAATGGATGGAAATTAAAGAAGACTTTGCACACTCAAACCATGATTGTTTTTTGTACTGCTTTATGAGGACACAAGGAGATTTATCTTTAAAGTTATCGACTTCTGATTTGGGGCAATTTTTCTCATATTCCTTAACTTTTCCCAGAATGGAAAAAGTGGAACTGAATTTCAAAGTTTTCCCCGATTCCCAAATTGGCTTAGAATTCTGCTTTGTGTACTTCAAATTGTAACACTCTATGTACATGTAACAGGTAACTTGACTTCAATATTATACAATGCTGACACACCAGTTTGACAACTGGGACCTATAGGCTCTGAATAGGAATTTAAATTTGAACGTACCGGTAGTTGAAATCTAAATTTGATCTTGGTTGAAATCTAAATTTGATCATAGTTGAAATCTAAAATTGATCGTAATTGAAATCTAATTTGATCGTGGTTGAAATCTAAATTTGAGTGTACGGTAGTTGAAATCTAAATTTGATCGTAGTTGAAAGCTAAAAGTGATCGTGGTTGAAATCTAAATTTGTTCGTAGTGATAATCAAAATTTGATTGTAGTCAGTTGAACATACCATTAGAATATTGTTCCAAGCAGGATGGAGCCAATCTTTGGAAACAGCCTCTACATCTCCATAGTCCAGGTAAAACACTTCATATCGACCCTCTGAAGGTATCTCTACAATTTTGACTCGGTTCCATCTGTGTGGTTAAAAGATATTCAAGAAAAGATATCTATAACAGGATTTCATTCATTTTACTTTCGTGTTCATTTATTCATTCAGATTTATTTCCTACTCTCAAACAAATATATTTGATAACAATGAAAATTTAATAATCTGACATCAGGAACAAGTAGATAATTTAGGGAAATAGTAATGATAAGTAAAGCAATCGAGGCAGGTACATGTTATACATGTAAGAAGTGGTTAGCGCAGGTTGGCTAAGTTTGGGATAAGACTAGTATGCATCGCATGAAGACTTTTTGAAGAACGTTTTAGACCTTTTCACACTTTCTCCGCTTCGAACCGTGTTGAAACCAATCCGGATCCGCCTCGGTTCAGCCTGGGTTGTTTTCGACACGGATCACAGAGACGCAAGGTTCACACTGTTCATGACACAAACCGGCCACTGCATGAACCGGGTAACTTTCAATCTGGATATGCCCTGTGTATTCACACTACTGTACAAATTCTAAACACAGATTGAGTGCGGTGCCAGGTAGCTGATTGTTTTAATATTGACCTTTGTACCAGTGTCAGATTTTCACGCTACACCACTCAACACGGATCAATTCAACTCGGGGCCGTTCTATCATTTAGAACTATCATTCTTCGAACCGGTTCAAGCTGAAAAATGCAATTTCAATCTACTGGTAGATCAAGATTTTCAACCCTGGTTCCTGCCAGTGTTGACTTCGATCCGGCTAGAGCATGCTACCTGGTTCAGAACTGGGTTGAAATTGGGAAAAGGGTTGAAAAAAATCTCGGGGTTGGAACCGGTTCCGACCTCAACATTTCGGACAGTGTGAAAAGGCCTATAGCCGCCATACTCTGCAGTCTTTAGCCTGCTAAATCATTTTTTTACTAAATGAGGAAAAGGTAAATCAACCAAGGTTATCCTGGACATGGTTGTTGTGGTTGGAAGTCTTTTGTGGAACCTAACAAGATAAATTTCAAAACTGACTGTGCCATCGATAACTTTGATCCGTGTTACATCACCATTTTAAAAAGTTTTGGAAGCTCATGACCCCAGCAGATACCCTGCACTCTATCTGTTATTAATATTCATGAGGTTGCAGCTTATTGTTAGTCACACAATGGGGTTGCTGGCCACAGCTCATTAATATGGCTGCGCTTGACTGCATGTCCTTGACAACTGAACAATTGTGCCCTGAGAGAGAAGGCTGTCATTTGCTGCAAGGCCATTTTAGTGAAGGGCAAGTTCACACAAGCTGCTGATGTGGCTGCCATGCAGCGGTGAAAACTGTGGCCATCTGAATGGAAGTTTGGCTAACTTCGCTGTCAAATTCACTGCTAACTTTGTTGATAACTCCAAGCTTCCATTAAAATGAACAGTACAAATTTCTGCTGTTAACTGACTTGGAGTGAAATGTGAAACTTAAGCAGTAATATCTGGCTGTGGAATGCTCCTAATGCTCTGGCATGTTTATTGCTGACCTCTAAAGTTACTTCATGGTATATAGCCTGTACATGTACACACATAACTACATGTACATGTACATGCTTACTCTTGAGCTGTCATTCCATTACTCAACAAACAAACATTGTGTTCGGACTGAGATTAAGTTAGGTTCCGACTGATCAGCTCGATTAAGTCAGTTTAGGTTTGGTCAGAAACCAGATTCAGTGGATGGGTTATAGTCTACCCGTTTACATGTACAACACATTACTGATGATATTGAAGAGGGGCACATTACCTGTTATCTACATGCATCCTGGCCAAGCAGACTTCATCTACTCTAGGCTCCCAGTCTGTAGGATATGACTCCACTGATGTAGGCTCCGACAGCTTGCTATTGATCTCTTCCATTAACTGCTCCAACCTTAGAATGGCCCAAAAGGTAAAAGCCATGTCAGTAGTCATCACACTGGCAAACAACCAAGATAGAAAAGACCTGCTCACACAGAGCTGGAACCAAAAGGAGTGCAGCCATTGGGCCCAGCACCTCCATGCCCATACATCCAATCAGCCCAGCCAAGATAGGAGCCATCAGGATCTTTACGGCGGAGCCACGATGGTCCAGGGTCCATGGTTCTCCAGCTCTCTTGGCTTCAGTCCGGTCCAGCAGACGATAGGGAGGGACCGACCCGATGCTGGCTATTTCAAACGCACCTATGCACCTTCAAACGCACCTAAGTACTGTGCACACTGACACTGACTTCGGGCCACATGATATAAGCTTCTACTCATGCGTGAGCGCATTCCACAAATACTTGTGTTCAGAGGCAAACTTCGGAATACTTGAATCAACTGGGACAGCAACAGGCACCTTTCTTTTCACAAATGTTGAGGTTTCAAATGTCAAGAGTTGCCTTATGAAATAGTCAATAATCAACAGGAAATGATAAACTGATAAGCCAACAAGGTTTGCCATTTTTGACTGCCTGGTATATTGATCTCAAAAGTTAGAGGGCCTGACATTTCGACCCTAGCAGGACCTTTCTCAAAGGCAAAGTGACAAGGACATACACAGAGTCAGGGGAAGGAAAGCCCTGACACACATGACAGAGGGAGGACAAAAGGGAAGGGATTGGGATGCAGATGTACACTGAGGGAGGGGAGATTAGGGAAAGCAAACAAAAGGGTGGGGAGGATCAAAGGGACTGGAGGGAGGTGGGAGATCAAAGGGGAAAGCCACAGGGGAGATAAATGAAAAGAGGGGTTAATGAGGTGAGGATTAGTTATTCCCTTCCTGAATATTAAGGCCATGAGGTTGTATGTATTATAGGTCATTTTAGTCAGTTTTTTGTTTTTACTGCCTGGTATATTGAGAGTACTTTTTAAGTGCTTACTGACCTCTCTCAATGGCAGAGGCCTTTGAGAGAGGTCCTGCTAGGATCCAAATGTCAGGTCCTCTACCGGTACTTCTTTGAGATTTTCCTGGTATATTAACCAAAACATAATTGGACCCGGTATGGCATAATGAGGATTCTCATCCAAATTTGAGTTTTTGAGATTTTCCCACTGCTACAGAGAGTATCTCATTAGTTTTTTCACACGTTGCCGAAATCCAATGTTACGATGAGGCAGCGTGCGGTCACGGAAACCACTTTTCAAGAAAAATGGCTCTAAAGTTTGAGGTCATGCACAAGGCGCACCGATAGTGATTGCAGCATACACATTTGTTGAAAAATTCCTTTGGACAGATGATTCTGTACATAAGCTTTCTGAAAATGTAAACAAATTAAAATTGATTCAATGTGGTTTTGCCCTTTTTTGACGTGATAAACACCGAGTGCTCAATGCTTTGCCCGATGCCTGAGAAAAAAAAATTCAGTTCAATATCAAACATTAGGAGTTATTAGGAGTGCCTGACGATTCAATCCTAGCAGGGCCTTTCTGCCTTTGAGCAAGGTCCTGCAAAGATCAAAGCATCACGTTTTCCTAATTTAGGGCAAAAATAGATCGAGAAATAACCATAATATACAATATTCATACTGCTCAGAATGATTGGAGAAATTGGTGAAATAATGAAGTCTAAGTTTTCCTACCTCTCTGCATAGCTTACGAGCTGCATGTACAGACATCCTGGTGAGTGCACAGAGGATATATAGACTGAGTAGAAGTCCTCTGATGGAGACAGATAGATTGGGTCTGGTAGCAGCATGGGCTGGCTCCTGATAGCAGAAAAAAACAATGGGATATCCAAACAAAGATCATGAACACTGCAGGTCTATTCCACACATTACCACAGACAGGTTTGTTTTCTGATGCTTTTAAACTACCAAAAGAGAGGAAAACATCTACATTTACATTTGTAAAAAATCAAAGAAATTTTGACTGCACCTGGACTTCAACCTCCGGTTTTACATCCCGACAGCATGTGTATTGAATTACAGGTGTTAACTTTAATTCTCAGTCAAATTGTTATGGTTATCATGGGAAAGGCTGGCCAAATGTCAAAATTTGTGCATGTGTACAGATTAACATACTTTGTATACTAATTTCACCCTGTTTTTAAACACAGTTGTTTTACCTGCTTTCTTGTGCAGAAGGCTTGACCATGTCTGGCAGTGCGATTTTCCCTGAACACAACTTCATCAAGTTATTGATGTGCTATTAAAAAAAAAAACAGCAAAGAAAACAAACATTGAATGCATAGAATAAAATATCCCCAAACTCAAGTTGTTGCAGTAGGAATATCTGTGACCATTTATTGCAGGAGTGAAAACCAATAAAATATGGTTGAGTGATACATGTACATCACACACTGTTTTATGGTCAATATTAAACACCACATCCCATTTGACTAGGCCTTGATAGTTTTCCAGAATTAGGTACAGTATGACTTGTATCCTAATAATCATAAGGTGTTTTGCATTCAATACCAGCAAAGTTTGGGAAGGCAATTTGGGCTCTATTTTTATTCAACCAGGCTTTGAACGCTTTAGCCAATTTGGGTGTTGAAAGGTACACAGAAATCAAAGCTCAAATGGGTATTGTTATAAAACTAAAAATGTCTTTCCTTTCTCGTGCTAAAAATCCTTAATTTATTAAATGAAATGGTATTTTGACCACAAAATCAGTGTAGTGTACCATGTGACCTACTACATCACATATACAATGTGTGGTCCACTGTGAGGTCATGAACTCTGCACTGCCCCTGCATTGTCTCTATTGTTCCAAAAACATGTTGCATGCACAGCAGTGCTTCAGCATCTTGGCATCACAATTGTTGGGCCTCTTTTCTTCTGTATGTGACGTCACGCGTGTTAAGGGGGGGGGGGCAGGGGTAACATGGACTTTTTTATGTTTTGGGGGCAAAATTAATCCAAAAGAACACATTTCTTTTTTATTATGTTGTCAACAGTAATTTAAGAAGAGTTTGAGCTCTTTCTGAAATGCTTTTTCTGTAAACCTTTAAGAAGCTCTAAGTATTAAATTGGGTGCAATTCAGAGCACTATCAGGCAATAAGACAGTACCTCTGGGTTGTCCTCAGCATAGTTAGCATTAAGCAGTTCCTGCCTGACATTGTTGATGTTCACTGTTGTCTTGATGGTGGGGAGATGAACACGTTGTACTAGTGGGTCCAGCCATAACGTGTTGCCCAAACTGCATTATAGAATATAAAACGCTGTGTGAATTACTGGCATGGCTAATGAAGAAGGCAGCATCCCAGCCAACATCTTGCCTCATAAATCACAGATGCAATCAGGTAGCAACCCTTAACAGCTCTCTACAATATGCACAGGGACACGATTCCCAAGAACATGACTGCACTTCATCCACTTGACGTTGTCAGAAGAGCCACCCTTGAGCCACCTGATTCCGCAAACCAATGCCCTCCTATGCCTCAACCATCTTCTAGTTCCAACACGTGGTACATCCATGCTTAGAGTCATCCGCCTGAAACCACAGTCATAGACATTTCTTTCCAAGACATTGGGTCTAAATGCCATTTCTCACTACAGCTAAATAACGAGGGTCCCGTGCGACGAAAATCATCTATGTTAAAAAATCACAAATCTGAGTAGTGAGAAAGTAATCCTTGTAAAATGAAGGTCCCGTGTTATGAAACACCAAGATCCAGATCTACTCCAAAAAATCGCATTGGTGTTAAAAATCACACGGACACGCAGTCAGAAACGACATGTGCGAAAATTTACGTGTGAGCTCTGCTTTAAGTGCGGCACCCCGCATGCGCAGACAGCGTGAAGTATTCCACACGGGACGTCGGTTATGAACGTGTGTAGTGTAGCGCCAAAGTCTGTTACAGAATAACCAAAGGCAGAGGCACTAGATGACTGTCGCCAATAACGAAGGACCCTTGTTTTTTGCTATAGTGAGAAAGGCCCTTAAAAGGTACCTGAAATAAAAAAGAAATATGACGTGTAATCGATCAGAGAGGGTATGAACTTCCATGCGTCAGTTTGTCTTTTAAATATAGTAATCATATTTTTGAGAAAGCAGCAAGATTCTTGACAGAAAACTGCCCCCCACTTTTCAACCCGAAAAATTGCGACAGCATACCGCATAACCCTGTGATGTCACCGGCAGAAAACAAACCTTGGTTTTAGCCGACCTTTTGTACACGTTTTGGGTTGTCATAGAAGTGCTCGCCGTGATAATATCAGCACACTACGCCTTTTCACTACCGTGTGACGAAATAACTTATTCGCTCTACCATGTTTTTCTTGTGGACGCACGCATACTATACGGGTATTTGTGCAATCGATCATGCAACTGAACATTGCACTGCCAATAACGTCATCACCTTCTTTTTGACCCACGTGCAAAAGAGTTTTTTTGTGGGCGGGGCGCGCTAAACATTTTTGTTTTCCTTTTACTGTCGCTATTTAGGGGGTAGATATTAAATGTGTTGAGTTTGTGAAATGGTTTAGCCTTTATTAACCTTACTCTGGGCACATTACAAGGGCTGTTTGCACTATACAAAATATACAAATTGCCAACGAAACCATTGATCATTAAAAGTCAAAGTAATCAATTAAGTCTTTCACCAAAATTAAACAGAAATTCAGGGACAAGACAAAACAGTTTTAAAGCTGATTTTGGAGCCTGACCTTACCTGAGAACAATCTTGCCATCCAGCTGCTTTTGGTGGATTTTCTCGTCAACAAAGACGTCAGCCTGTAGGTTAGAAACAGTCCAAACATTTCAATTATCCATCCATGTAGAATCATTTTTTTGTTAGAATTAGCTTTGGTGATGGGATCTAAAGCTTTTCTCTCTGAAAATATTCTTACATATCAGCAACTAAAATAACAAACTCTTGATTTATCAAAAATCAAAGGCTTCAATGAAGTAAAGGATTGAATGTCTTTATTTCAAATCCAATTCTTTGCTTGTATGCAACATACATTAGCCTCCATTTTGAATACATTGTGTAGATGCTGCGTTTGCCATTGTAGTATGAGTGTGGCAATAAGTCAAGCAAGGCATCATGACCCAGGAGCCATCGGGTAAGTTCCCAACTGCGAAAGCCCGATTAGCACCAGCAAGACACTGTGGGTAAGAAGCAGGTTGACATTTGGCAGTGCAGTACATGAACCAAGTACTTAAGTCATAACCATTATTTTGGACTATATCAAGTATGTAGTTATTCTCAATTCATACAAGTGCTTTTATACAAGTGCTTATTCTTACAAGTACATGTACTTATAACCACACTCATGGTAATATAGGACTGCTATATAATACAAACAAGAAATGACCATTTTTTAAATTTCTTTTAGTGAGAAGTCTGTCATGGTATCATTTTTAAATGACATTTTGTTTTCTTGTTTTCAAAATTTGGAGGGCCTGATGTTTCACTGCTGTCAGGAGATTGCTCAAAGGCAGCATATGACCATTCTGCAAATGGTCATTCTATGTTTGAGAAATCCTCCTAAAAATGGAATACCAAATCCCCTAAGTTAGGAGATTGGTTTATATTTCTGGTTTTTATGGTCAGTAAAGTTAGTAAGCAGATTGCAACATTTTTGCTTTACTGAAAAAAATTCTTGGCTTTTTCGCAACTTGCAAAAAAGCCTTTCTTGTTGTTCTGATTTTTTTTCTTTCTTCTTCTTCTTCTTCTTCTGTTTCTTTTTTGCAAAAATCCAATAGACTCTGTAAATGTTTGTTCTAGCTCCCACTTTTGCCAGTAAACTTTCTCGGAAATTATCGAAAGTTGACATAGAGTAAGTCCTGAGGGCATAGATGTGTCCTGCACAATGACGATTTGATGACGTCATCGGTTGTCACGTGACAGCGCCTTTAAGAGGCAAATTTCATATTGCAAATTATGACGCAATCCTAAGTCGGATGGGATCCATACCTGGCATGTATCTAAGTTGGGAAAAGGTGTATCCAAAAATTGCCACCATTTGACTGTGAAGTCATCTCATGAATATTAATGAGGTCATGAAATTTTCAGATTTTCACATTCAAATAAGCATATTCGGCCAACTGAGCGATATTTGTTTCATTTTTTTTCATATACCGGTACCTATCGGGAGTATCGTCTAGAAACACCTTCCGTGGCCAAAATAACATGACGCAATCATGAGGTCATCAAAAAGCTTGTTTTTAAAAGAGATATTAGCCGTAGGCCAATGACCTTGAAACTTTGTGGGCAATTAGTTGTC
Organism: Luidia sarsii; assembly: GCA_949987565.1. Lineage (NCBI taxonomy): Eukaryota > Metazoa > Echinodermata > Asteroidea > Paxillosida > Luidiidae > Luidia > Luidia sarsii. Next base: position 12,040,068 of record OX465110.1, read on the forward strand.
GACCTACTAATTCAAAATATGAAGTTCGGAATTGATTGACCATTGTTTTGAATTATTATGAATTTTTGTATATTATAATCAATTAGATCCCCTTGACTTTGTGCAAAAAAAATATGGAGTGCGTTTCAGGGTAGTTCGTAATCTCTTAAACAGCTTACGCTGACTATCTAAATCATGTATCATATGAAATTAAAGCTTATAACCTGAGGTTTATTCTTCACTTGGCAATGCAAAGATTGGTCATTGATTAGTCACATGACAGTCATTATTTACTAAATATTTGTTTCGCGTCATTCTTGAGAACGGCAAATGCTACGAAACTAAGTCTTTAAATTTTTGAAAAACTTTGTTGTGATGCAATTTGGAAAGCCGTTTTGGTTACGGAGTTAAAAGTGTTGACTATGTACAATGTTCATTACATTCAGTAACCTGTGCATTTGTAGTTGGTCTTCTCATGGTGTTCTTTATGGCCCTGCACTACTGTGCAGACGCTAATGATGTTGAGACTTGTGCGAGTCTAGGGAAAACTCGAAGCTCCTGGCTCCATTTTATTGAATTCATCCGCTGCTACAGGACCAATTGCTTGTGCATGATCAACAAAAATTGTTCAGATCGCACATACGTGTAGGACTGTAGGGTACTTTTATGAGTAGCGAGTGGGTAAAACTGCCATCCGTCTAAGCCCTTTGAAACATTACTTTTTACGGATCACCACGAATCTCAGTCATAGTCCCAAGGAAAAACCCGTGAACATTATCAAGGATCCTTAATTTGGTACTGAAAGAGTACGATGGGACCACACGCTCGACTTTGATATGCAATGTGCACGACATGCGTATAGGCATGAGCAGCATCATGGTGGGACTGACGTTTAAGCCCCTCGAATATGAATTGTATTTTAACCGTCTTTTAACTTGCCAACTATCTTCCTCGAGGTTGTTCCTGCTGATGTGATTATATTTATGAATCATTAACACTCTACACTCTGAATGGGTAATGTCACGGTATAGAGCATACATAAATATGCATAGACATGATCTAATGACGATTGGACAATCAGACAGAGACCGGCAGAATAGGGAACGAAACCGGGTTTCGAGGGAACGATACCGGGTTTCGAGGGAACGAAACCGGGTTTCGAGGGAACGAAACCGGGTTACAAATCATATGCACATTTATGTAGGCTTCTGTTTGCTAATGAATTTCATTTAGCAAATTTTTGCTATGCTCCAAGAATTTGCTTATTTCTACATATACAAACCATACATGAGATAAAGGTCCTGAGAAAGGTCCTACTAGAATCAAACCTCCCGGCCCATCAACATTTTTGAGAGTTTTGCATTTTGGTCATTTTACTCAGTAAGAGGGTACATGTACATGTGTACATGTATGCATCATTTTTGAACATTTCTCTAACCATTACCTCATTACTGACAATAACTCTGTAATGTTGCTGCTATCTTCTTTTTTTTATTAGGGAAATCCAAACAATCTTTCAGTGTATGGATTCTTCCAGGGACTGTTGAATGGAAGACTGATGACCAAGGTTTTTCCCATACACATACCTGAGTTGTCCATTCCGTGTCACCATCCAATGGCCTAACACGACACACACAAATCTCAACCACCTAGGACAAGGAAATGCACACTTATTACATCTCATTCCAAAATTACTCCTTATGTGTAAAAAGATGGATATGGAAGTTAAATTCCAATGGAACAATTGACTCTCAAAAGATGGTACCTGTAGTATCTTGTTGAAATGTCAATGATTTCCTTCCTACGTTTCCATGTAGCATGAATAGGACTGTAAGTCCCAATAAGATACCTTACGCTGAATAAGGTAGACACTGCAATCTATGGAGCCTTTGTATAATGACCCATGGAACTTTTAATGATAATACTTAAGCAAAAATCAAAAGTTTCTAGACAATTCTCATGAAGTGTACAATGATAACTCGGCAGTTAAATATTTACTGAGCTTTAACTGGCCAGCTAGTAGCAGCCTTAACATCAGTTCATGCAACATTGGCAGGTAAGCCATAACTGTCAATAACTCATCCAGGTTAGTGTATAGAGGAGGAGCACCCACTAAGGGCAAAATTCCACCACATAAAGGAATACAATGTTTGGAGTGTACTGACACAGTCCTACCATAGCCCATTCAACAAATTAGTATTTACCCAACCAATCCATGAAATTCTCTGTGATTGAGTTATACATATTGTCCTTAGCACTCACCTGATAAGGTATGGAGAGCAAATGTTCAGGTAGTCTCAGCAGTCTGTTCCTGGCTGTCATCTCTGTTCTCCCTTGGTCCACAAACCAGACCTAGAAAGCCGTGAACATAATGAGTGTATCTATAAGACTCCTCACTACAAACTCACAAGATCTACTACACATTGAAGTCAGACCAGAGACTGAAAGTCAAACCAAACCAGGCTTAACACTCAAGGAATGAATTTTGTGAAACAAAGAACTGGACAACAGGTCCAGTCACTGGAGAATCTTAGTACATGAACTGTTTTCACTAGACTTGTGCTTTGAACAAGTTTTGTTCTTGGCAAGTTGGCATGCATGTCCACTAACCAAGTTTACAGGCGCTAAGCTTCATTTCACTTCAGCAAACATGGCAAAGCGTTCAAATTTGCAAGAAATGTCACAAAGAAAGAAATTTAGTAGTTTTAACAAGACATAAAACTGATATACAAAAATGTTTCAAACTGCTCAATAAAACTGTAATATTTCAGCAGCATTTTCCTTAATTGTGCAAGAAAAACAAATCTACACAGTCGATCCAAAACGGTCATACACTTCATTGGACTGATGCTGAAATCACTAGACTCGGTCCACATTCTTGCGGCTATTTCAACCCATGCAGTCACAGGGCACTCTATCCAAATATGTGGCATGATGCACACTATCTTGGCCAGCACTCAAATTGTAATAAGTATCCAATGCATGAGAATATGAATTCAGTTCCTCAGTAAGATTTGCAGGTATAAGATTTCAAGGATAGTTCTCTTCACAGCCACCATGCAAAGTTTCAAACTTTTTAATGCAGTTCCTGCAATGCAATATACATATTTCCATTGGTGCGAAACGTTTAAGAATGACAATAACGTATATACAGGAATATAACAGACTAACAGACTAACCTCCAGAGCTCTGTCTGCCTTCTTTGACTTGTGAACCTTGACCCGATGGAAGATGTGAAAGGTGTCCTCCAGGGCACAAAGGTCACCGGTCTGGGGCAACTCACTGGTCAGTTTGTGGGCTGTGTCACTGAACCATAGCGCCATGTCCAGAGCCAACTCTAGCTGAGTAGTTGGCATGGCAACTGGGTCACTAGCCTCATTCTTGCGATACTCCAGGATACGAGCATAGAATGTAGTGGCATCTACAACATGGGTAATCAATATCTGCAAAGAAAGGCAGGAAAATACATCTCTTTCAAAAAAGAAGTGGAAAGTATTGCCACATATTCATTTTAAATCCATCATGGTAATTACATGGTAATTACTATCAAACACGACAAGAAAATTACAAAGAGATGAAACACTTAAGAATTGCTCTATTTCAATATAAATCAATGTGGGGCTGAGTGAGTGCTACAGAGTGCTATTCATGTTACCTTGACAACTCCGGAGGATGGCAGCTGGTCATGGTTGACATGGCAACCTGCCGAGTCCACATCTTCAAACACATCATGTCGCCCAGGGCAAGAGTACTTATTCCTTTAAAGAACAACACATGCTTAGTGTCTGACGTGAAACATTGACTTCATAGATATATCAGCACACAGTGCTAAATAAACATTGAGTAGGGCAAACCCTCATTGAATCATATTCTCATTGATGCAAAAATCATAGTGGTCCAGTGGTTTAGATGTCTGCACTATAAAGCAGTAGCGGTCGCTAGGATCAAAACTTCATGCTAGGATCGAAACGTCAGGCCCACTTAATTTTAAGATTTACATTTTGGTAATTTTAGTCAGTAAGCAGTTTGCAACATTTTTGTATATCACCGTAAGTTTGTATGCTTAGATGGGACGGGACAGGATGGGACGGGACAATCCACTAGCTGTTGAGACCAGAACAGAGACATTTTGATATTGAATATAATATTACATGATCAAGTCATGTTTTTACAAGTAAAAAAAACCCACATTGCTGATAACTGGAGCAGGGGGTTTGTTGTAAGGAGTGCATATGCTATTGCAATGGGTGGAATACTGGCCTGGTACCTGCATTCTCCAAAAGCCTTGAGCTGATGACACAGGGGCTTTGACTTCTTGCTCTTCTCTTTCTCCTTTGGAAAGATGGACATCAGAATGTTCATTCATTACAGAGGAAGTAGTTCACATTCTGACCGCACTGTCCTGCTAGGGTTGAAACATCAGGCCCTCCTAATTTATGAGATTTACATTCTAGTAATTTTACTCCGTAACCATCATTTTTGCATATCACTCTTAAATGTGCATTTGTATGTGTGTCTTTGCAAATGAAATGGAAATCCTAAACTCACTGACTGTGAGAACCCTTTTGGTAATAATGGGACTAGTCTATGACGTGCATAGAGTCATACCTTACTGGCCTCTTCCATTTTCAGCAGGGCGGGTGCCTCAAAATTGCATCTCTTCAAGAGGTTGATGAGGCCAGGGATGAAAAGCACATGATCCTTGGAGAACAGGAGAATGGATTGGCAGTCGGACACAGCCAGCTGAATGCAAAGCACAAACAGTCACCGCTACTTAGAATATCAGTACAAACAGAAACCAATAAGAGCACAGTTCTATCCAACCTTTGAGAAGGCGAAATCAAACTGGATGAGGGAAGAGATTTGACCATAGAGCAAGGGGATTTGACTGACTTGGATGGCATTAGATCGCTCCCAGTCACCAGATTTTCAAGAAATTCTAAAATCTCACCAGTTTGATTGATATATTTTTGTTTTTGTCCATTTTTCTTTATCCTGCAATTTTCAACAATTTTCATTTTATGGCTTTCATTTTAAAGTGCAATGGTCAGTACTTATAATTAGCAATATATAAATATTGTTATTATTATCATTATAACAGATGTTACTGGCAACTATCCAATGCCTTTTGGCTCACCCGTTGTTTCTTTTACACCCTAAAATTGCACATTTTCAATGGTGTTGAAACTGTGCGGGGGGACTGGGAACTTTTGAACAAATTGAAAAATGGAAAAAAAAAAAGAGGATTTGAACCCAAAGCCTCTGGTTTTGCATACCAGGGCTCTAACAGGGTTCAAATCCCGGTCCAGTCCAAGGTTTCTTTGCCTTTTCAAAAAAACAAAAAAGAACAAAACAATCTGAGCAAAGCTAGTCAAACTGAGGCCGTGGCTTGGACAAAGCAGTCCCTAGTTCCTCAAGAAGAGCAAAATTCATGCTTCAACTTGGGCACACTTGGAATGAGATTTGAAGGTTTGCACAGCCCATGCACAATGTAGTTTGCTTGCAGTGGTCCAGTGGGCTTTTATCTTTTGAGAGTGAGTGTGGCTCTGAGCACACTCATTCCATGTGGAATGACTGTGTCTATGCCCTTGGCGAGGCATTCTTACTGAAGTTAGCTGCGAGGAGTAGTGGTCCATCATGCAGCTCAGACGGAGCCCAAACTTCTGCTTGGAGGGAGGGAAGTCGTAGTGAACCACGGTGCTAGCATCAGTAATGCCAAGCTCCTGAACAATGTCATCTGTGCATACTATGAAATGAGGAAACACACACTAAAACTAGCATATTCTTATATGTAACACACTCTATCTGTAAAATGGGGAAAACTGTTTTCTGAAAAATTCAAAAAAGAAAAAAAGAAAAAAAAAAGGAATTTTCACGATACTGGGACTTTACCCCAGGGATCTTGTTAAAAATAGCAGAACTTCTGAGCTACGGTATCCTGCTCTTACTTCTGAGCTGACCTTCTGAGCTATCCTTCCCTTAGTCTAGTTTACAACTAATTATTGTTAGCATCTGAATATTAATGGGAGTATGATCCCTGGAGATGTACGGCAGTTAATGGCTAAATACTTGACTGGTGTTGCCCCGGCAAAGACTAGTTGAGCATATGGGAAGGCCATCATCTAAGGGCAGCATAGCTCAGATGATAACAGTGCTGATATGCAAAACCAGAGGTCCGGGGCTCAAGTCCCAGTCCAGACAGTTTTCTTTGCAAGTTTTCAAAAATCGTGATTCATATATCATGCTTTCAAATAAGAAAAACAATGAAAAAGAATATTAATGGCTCTACTTGAGAACTGAAGTTGGATTTTGATCATTCCATTTTTAAATCAGAGTCTGGTATTCAATGCCAAAGTCAGAGGCCAAGGAAAGGCCCAACTTTTGAATTGTTACATGCTGATCTTATATACATGTAGGTCTGGGAAATGCCGACTCATATTCTCCATTCTCTCACTGGTTCATTACTGAGTGATCACCTGATACAAGCTGTACATCACTGGCATTCACACAGTCATCACTTGTTGCCTGATACAAGCTGTACATCACTAGCATTCACACAGTCATCACTTGTTGCCTGATACAAGCTGTACATCACTGGCATTCACACAGTCATCACTTGTTGCCTGATACAAGCTGTACATCACTGGCATTCACACAGTCATCACTTGTTGCCTGATACAAGCTGTACATCACTGGCATTCACACAGTCATCACTTGTTGCCTGATACAAGCTGTACATCACTGACATTCACGAGGTCATCACTTGTTGCCTGATACAAGCTGTACATCACTGGCATTCACACAGTCATCACTTGTTGCCTGATACAAGTTGTATATCACTGGCATTCACACAGTCATCACTTGTTGCCTGATACAAGCTGTACATCACTGGCATTCACACAGTCATCACTTGTTGGTGCAATTGTTAGAGAATGCAACTCATGCAGTAGTATCTTCACTTACATGACTAAGGTACAAATGCTGAGTGGACTTTCTTTGATACACTGCCATCCCATTGGATACAATGGAATGGAGTGTCCCTTTTTGTCTTGCCAGACAAGAGCAGGGAGGAGAAGTTGTGCTCTTGGAGGCTGAACAATAAGCCACCTCTCAACGATACAAAGACTAGAGGCCATGTCTCACCTGCCTGGCATAGCTATGCCTATGACACTGACACTGAATGTGCCATTGGTGCATATTGTGACATTGACACTGAATGTGCCATTGGTACATATTGTGACATTGTCACTGAATGTGCCATTGGTGCATATTATGACACTGACACTGAATGTGACACTGGTGCATATTGTGACATTGTCACTGAATGTGACATTGGTGCATATTATGACACTGACACTGAATGTGACACTGGTGCATATTATGACTTTGACACTGAATGTGCCATTGGTGTATATTGTGACATTGACACTGAATGTGCCATTGGTACATATTGTGACATTGTCACTGAATGTGGCATTGGTGCATATTATGACATTGACACTGAATGTGACACTGGTGCATATTGTGATATTGTCACTGAATGTGACATTGGTGCATATTATGACACTGACACTGAATGTGACACTGGTGCATATTGTGACATGGACACTGAATGTGACACTGGTGCATATTATGACTTTGACACTGAATGTGCCATTGGTACATATTGTGACATTGACACTGAATGTTACATTGGTGCATATTGTGACATTGTCACTGAATGTGACATTGGTGCATATTGTGACACTGACACTGAATGTGACATTGGTGCATATTGTGACAAACTGAATGTGACACTGGTGTCAATAATGGCATTGTAGTGACTTACCAAGGATGGGTAGGGAGTCATTGCGGTGAAGGGCACCCCATTCCTTCTTCACCGTATCCAGATGGTGTTGTGGCATGCCTTGGAATGCTAGCAGGCTATAGTGGCAGTATCCTCCAAGCAGAATCTAACCATCAAAACATAGCACATTTCAACTTGACATCAATGCTGAGAAAATGAACCAAGCACTGTGCATTATTTATGTCATCTGATTCATGAGAATTGCTTAGACAACATTTCAAGGTATACTAATATGATGAATTCATCCTTCTACCGGTATGTACATTGTATGTAGGAATATGTAGAAGTTGCCAACACTGGTTTGGAGTAACTAGCAAATAAACTAGCATTAGGAAATTGACATTGACAAATTGACAAAATGTCCTTAAAGGCAGAGATGCTAACTTATCAAAATGAAGAAGTGTGATCCTGTCAAACGATACTGAATCACCCGATTAACATACAGAAGTATTTACAATAGGGGCCAGTTGGTGCTTGACTTTGCTGGTTCTCCATTGCTACTCATACAAGGTATACACTGTATACACATCAAATTGCCAAACACCAGCGGTACATTTCTATTGCATGCAATGCGAGGCTGTTTCTGATGTTGGGCAAGCTTACATTCCATCACGTTGTTGAGTACATTGAGAGGTTTTTGTTCCCTGGCGTCGGAAATCGTAAAAATCCTAGCCTGGATCATACAACCACGAAAAGACTGAATCAATCGCAAATATTACGCCTAAATCGTACAAGTTGGCATCTCTGTTAAAGTTGTTGGTTTGATCACAAAATGTGAAAACATAGGAACATGTACAGTATGTATGACATTCAGGCTGGTTATTACTGTCTGTGGCTGTGATTAGGGTATCTATGGCGATGGATATAGTATCATTGAGAAAACCGGCTGTTTTTGTCTCCACAAAACGTACTTGTAGGCCTATGGTGAACTTACAACCTGCTTCATATGTGTGCAGTTCAACATGTTTGAAATTTAAATGAGATTTGAAGGTTTGCATGGTGAGAATATCAGAATAAATAGCTTTGCGGAGACACCATGTAAATTCTCTTTTGTGAGTAAGTGTGGTTCTGAAAAGAACCGGAGGAACTTGTCGTTTCGAACAGTATACAGTATACAGTATACAAGACGAGCAGAGTATACTGTTTGAAATGTCGAGTTCCTCCGGTTCTTTTCAGAACCACACTTACTCACAAAAGAGAATTTACATGGTGTCTCCGCAAACCGATTTATCATGTTTGAAATTTGTTACTACAGCAAATTCCTACATATACAGAGCATGTGTGTACACGTAAATGTGAACATGTTCTGGAAAGAGTGGTCATTTTTAGACGAAACCCAGAAAACCTGCGCATTTGATTCGTTCATTCTGCTCTCCTTAGACCTTGTGTACTTTTTGAAAAAAATTGCTTGCAGCCAACGGGCTGTACCCATGTATAAGCCGCACCTCCAACTTTTCATTTATACAGCGGTAACAAAAGTGCACCTTATACGCAAGAATTTATTGTGCTGTAGCTGTCGCTGACCTCATAGACACTGTCTATATGATGAGGTCATTAGTTACGCCATTAGTAGTTTGCATAGTGTGCATGATATATTACATTTGTAGGTAGTGTACCGTAGGTGGTTGTGTTGTGAGGGTAGTACTACATGAGGCAATGAGTCAGTAATGAGGATTAATAGAATGTCAAGTAGCTGCCCACTGCATGGAAACCCTCTTACCTGCTGAAGCTGCTGTGCTTGCTCCTTGTTGTTGGTGAAGATGATGGTACGTTTGGCTTCACTAGGTCCCACCTCTAGCAAACTGTGCAAAGCCGAGTCTCTATTACTGGGCTCCACAGGTACCATGATCTAGATTCCAAAGAATGGACACATGCATGATGAATAGATATGTTTATGCTGTGTTCACCCTGGAATTACAGAATGGGAACTAGAACTGAGATGATAGTCATCATCGAATGATGAAATATTCCTAGTCGGTTTCTATCCCTTGGTTTCAACAAGAATAAATAGTCAAAGATTAGTTGACTATTTAGTGAGGCCACCAAGGGCTGGATAGCTCAGATGGTAAGAGAGCTGGTGCCCAAAAACAGAGGTCTCAGGTTCAAATCCCGGGTCCAGTCAGAGTTTTCTTTGGCATTTTGTCAATTTCAAGAATCGATAGTCTTGAAAGAAGAGGGAGTGAGAAGAGGCTGGTGGGTTCTCACCTGTCGGACCCGGGAGTAGACTGCAGCCTCCAGGGGTAAGGTGAGGATGACGGTGGGCTTGGTCAGGTGAGCCCTGACAAAGCACCACAGCTCAGGGGTCCACTGGCAGGAGAAGAGGAGGAGCTGGTGGGGGGTACCATAGCCCACACGACGGGCGCGCAGGACCTCAAAATACTTGCCCATAAGCTGCTTGACCTAAGGTCAAAGAAGGGTGGAAAGGATCTCATCTATGGCCCACATTCGACAGGCTTCTAGTGCTCACATAAAATTCATAAAATGTGACGAGCTCTGACAAAATGAGTTACTTCTTTCACAGGGTTTTTCTACACACAGGATGACTGAAAGTTGTGTGGATGAAAATAATAATAAATATTTTCATTTTTTTAATATTAGTTGCCAAACAGTTTTCCCTTTATTTGTTTGAATTTCCTTATCAAAAATTCACTCATTTCATGCAATCTCCGAACTTCTGCAGCCAAGTCAACACTAATTAGCTTTTCCGCCTCGAAGAGGAAAAGCTATTGTTGTTGTTCTGATTTTTTTTTCTTCTTCTTCTTTTTCTTGTCGGAAAAAATCCCATAGACAAAGCACAGTGTTTTTCGGAAGGCACTTTTGCACTTTTTTGATTTTTTTCAAACTTGACAAATGCATAGAGCCCTTGCTGAAATTTTGCGCCATAGTCTTGAAAACGTCATGACGTCACCACGTGTCACATGACAGTGCTTTAAAGGGGCAAATTTCAAATTCCATTATAGGCAAAAGTACAAGTTCGTTTGGTTTCAATTTTGCACTATATCTAAGTTGGGAAAAGGTGTATCCAAAAATTGCCCTCATTTGATCGTGATGTCATCTCATGAATATTAATGAGTTCATGAACTTTTAAGATTGTAACATTCAATTGAGCATATTTGGCCAACGGAGCAAGATTTTTTTAATTTGTTTGTTTAAATCCATTGGATGTAGTTTAGAAACACCCTATGGGGGCCAAAATGCCATGACGCAATCGTGACGTCATCAAAATGCATGTTTTTAAAAACAAATATTTGCCACAGGTCAATCTTCTCGAAATTTGGTGGGCATTTAGCTATTGGGCTAGACATAATAAATCCTGAGTTTGGAAGCAATTGACCATTGTTCAGAATTATTATGATTTGTTGAATATTATAATGAAGTCCCATAGACTTTGTGCCCAAAATATGCACATGCATTTTGGGGTAGGAATAGAGGTTACGGGCTCGAATCCTGTTGATTTCAATTTTTTCAATTTTTTTTTATTTTTTAAGAGAACCAGATGCGGAAAAGCGTTGCGTTCTGTTTGCCAACAGACATACATGTGTAAATCTCTAGTTGTTGTTTGCATTTGAATGAAAGCGGGGGCGTGATCCCTGGAGATATATGGCAGTTTTAGGACAAATAAAACGGTTTTAAAATATCTAAAATTTTGCCAATTTTGTTTTCTTTGAGTTGTTTATGTTTATATTAATGTCTACAAAAAAAAAGCAAGTACCTCCAAACCATGAAAATTTCTGATTATCTTTTTGCCATTTTCAACTCTGTATGCAAAAACAGTTCAGTCATAACCCAATCTACATGAAAATGCATTATGTACATGTATGAGCAGTGCGTGATGTATACAGCAGTACTCTTGCAGCGCACAGTACCGCGCCGCGATGTAAACGGTGTACAAAACAAACCCAATTCCTCCACTATTTTTCGTCTTTTGGAAATGCAAAGAATCTCACCTCCCAATTCCACGTTGACATGTGTGTGCACCCACCAACAACACAATTCACGGGCATCACATTGGAGTTAGGAGAGCCCGAAGAAATGTTGACATAAAAGGTCAACAAAATACATACGGCGATTGTAGCAATGTTTTGGTTGTTAATTTGTAACCGAGTACTGCTGTTTACGTCACCATAACTGGTTTTCAGATTCCCGATATGAAATGCCTGTGTTGAAAAGGGCGCCAGTGATAGACACCCTCAACGATGGAAGTGTGGAAAGTTTTTCATTTCCCTACAATTCTGGAATGAAATTGTGGACTTTCGATCGAAAAAAAAAATGGTATTCAGATTTTATGATATAAAGGTGTCATTTGGATACATAAATACATTATGCAATCGCTGTTTGAATATGTTGTTTTATTTCCCCCTTTAATGGTTGAATACCTCTGACTAGCACCCCACCCTGGCAAAGACTACAGTAGTTGACTATTAGTGAGAATGCAACCCATAGCTTAGATAGTAGCAGAGGTCTTGGGTTCAAGTCCTGTTCAGTCAAATGTTCTTGGATCACTAAATTTAACGGTGATATTTCAACCAAATGATGGACCCCAAACCTGCTGATGGCCAATTAAAAACCCATAGAATAAACAAATGCCTCGACAAACAAATAAACAAACCTCGTCTTTGTAGTCATTTACAAGTACGCTGGCATCATCCAAAACCTGTACAAATCAATGGGATAAAGCAGTCACTGAAATGTACAATACTGACACATTGTTGGGCTATTGTGTACATTCTTCAAAAGGTATATCATCTACATGAAGGATGGAAAATGGATTAGTGAGGGGTTTTAACTTCCATACACACTGCAGCCACAGTGTGGTCTTTGGCTCTGCTCTGCTGAGAGCAAATCAATAGCTGGATCCGCTAAACCCAGCAATATCTGTTTCAGACAAGCATCACTAAGTCATGCCAAACTAAATAGATGAAATTTGACTCTCCGTCTATCAAATCAAATATCAACTCCAGAAAGTTGAACAAAAACGCCTGGAGTAAATGTACACACAAATACAGATTGATAGTCTTTATGCTCGTTTGTACTTTCATTTTGTTTCATTATATTATAAACCTTACAAACGAACAGGGCCTATGTTTCGATCCTAGCAGGACTTTTCTCATAGGCAGAAATACTTGAGCTTTGCAGCTTGGTCATTTTAGTCAATAGGCAGTTTGCAACATTTTTGCACATTACTCTAAAAATATTAATCTGAATGGAGCTGACTATTATTAATAATATACCATGCATTTGTGATCAAGAGCCCGCCAATGCAACACTGCACATGGATGGGATAATCCACTGGTTCAGGGCAGCTCATATATTAGACAGGCAACATACATACATGCAATTACATTTAATAATGTATACTTACAAGATGACATAGTCTATTGAGGCTTGTATGGTCATGGTGCAGCATTCTTAGAAGGCATGGCAGTGTGGCAATCAGAATACTGCATCCATTAAGCAGCTGTACCTATAGTATTTGGCAAAGCATGGTTTCAAAGCTTCATTGCGGAACACTGAAAGTGTAACTAGATGTAATTTTACTTCCCTGGTCACGTTTACTGGGCAGAAATTAGCCGGTAATAGTAACCACTCAGCTCGATTAAGGAAAGTTTAGTGGGCCGTTTCCACTGGACTTAAAATGGGAAGAGTAACCATTGTCTCGGTTACCTTGACCAAAATATGTCCAGTGGAAATGCAGCTTTAGAGAGAAGCAAGCTCATTGCCAATTATCATGCTGTGCCCATAGGAAAACTAAACTGGAGCATCTTTTGCTGAGACTTCCAGCAGGCATGTATTTCAGTCTCACCTCCTGTTGCTCCTCTAATCCAGCGCCATGGATGAGGATAGCTTTGCTGCCTATCTGGCTGGGCAGATACCGGATGCATTGGCCATAGATGTCTGTAGCACTGTGCCAACTTGGACAGACAACGATGACCAGAGGCTACAAATGGAGGACAAAGTTTGCTTTAACTTCAGGAGACAGACGAGCAAAGTCCTATTGCGTTCACAGTTGCTATCTTTCCCTTCTCAATCTCTCATCTACAGTTGTTTATGTTAACCATTAGCACTCATCAGTGTCTAGAGTAAGCATTTTACAGCAGAGCTTCCATGCTATTACATCATGGGTGTATTCAGGAATCATTCTTGAATGTTTTGATTGCATAAAAACATTATGACAGAAATCAGTCTCACTTCACACCATATGGCACAAACACTTTTTTACTACTCTTTAGAAGATGGGTGGAACTACATTTAAAAACATTATGTCCTGCAAGGACAGCTTTGCCGATAAGTGAAGACACTGATGCCATGTATGTGTCCTCTAGCATTCTCAAATGTGGTTTAGCTTTGGCCACATGAGTGACAACCATACGCAATGCAATGTTAGCCCATCTATTGGCTGTGACGCAGACATTATCTGTGCATGTGAGTCTCCAACACTGAAGGATCTTCACCATTCTGCCAGCAAGGTGCTCAGAGTATACAGAGTGTAAAGGCATTTGCCATGGAATTGCCACTAAGACTGTTTGACTATGATTGTTCAACCTTTTTTAGGGACATTTGACCTCTGCCTACCAACCCCTACTGGCTATCAACCAAGTTCCCATCCAGTCGTTTTCTCTGCCATTTTCCAATGTTGTTTTATTTGATAAAACTGAGGTCTCCTGTGTTAGGTCAAAGGTCAGCAAAGGCTCACCCCGTTGCCAGGGAGTAGGTTGGTATAGGCAGATGGCTGCAGAGACTGAGTGATGAGAGGAAGGAGGTAAGACAGGCTGTTCCCAGCCTGGGGGGAGGCTATGCCAACCATGTCCATGCCCCTCAGGATGACTGGCCATGAGTAGGCCTGGATATCGCTGGCCACTTCAACGCCATGCTGCTCTAATCTCTGCCAATGAAAGGGAGACAATGCAAGCATTAAGGTGAAAGTCCACTTCAATCGAAACAGTCTGCAGAGCAAGACATGGTTTCAGGAATGGTGAATTTGTGCATCGTTGTTGACTTTCCTGTTTCTTAGCTTCACTCAGATGCACGGAACAGTTTGGACGTAATGGGGCGCCAGACTAACCCTTTCCTTACCACGGGCGACTTCTCGTCGACAGCACGTAACATATTTTTCCTTAAAATGGGCGACTTTTGTCAACAAGCGCAATGCACATTTTCAATGGAGAATTAATAATTCTGTGTGCGTGCGTGCACCCTCTGTTGTTCATACTTATACAGTTGGAAAACTCTTTATGTAAGCTTTACAATGGTGTAAATGGTGCCCATAGTTTCAAAAAGGAGTCGTTATAAATGGGTCCAGAACAATGCTTTTGCTTGCATTGGGTCGGCTGGAATTCCCATTATAACCAGTCTCGAATTTCCACCACAGATTATGACATGTGTGACCAATGATGGTGTAATATGGCTACCAAAAGTCCGTTACGAGTAGATGGCGTAGAAAGTCAAAGTATTGTCCAAATGCATGTAAAAATCAATTTGTAATTTGTTTTGGGCATTTTCAGAAAGCTTATGTATAAGAAAATCATCAGTCAGAAGGAATTTTTCAACAAATGTCTGCAAATATTGAATAATTTGGGAATTTTAAGTGTCTGCATGTACGCTGCAATCACTGTCTGAGTGCCATTTGCATGTCCTCCAACTTTTTTTCAATGTTGCCTCATCGTACTTCTTGTGCCGTAACTTTGGAAATGTATGGGAATGTATGGAAACGAATTTGATATACCTGGAAAGCTAATGAGGTACTCTTTGCACTGGTGGGAAAATCTCAAAAACTCAAATTTTGGATGAGAATCCTCATTATGCCATACCAGGTTACATATAAACTTTCAGACTTCCACAGGGTGGAAGAAGACAAAGATGACATCCAGTCTTCCATGTAGAAGGGTCTGTTTGGGAAGAGGTGAGTGCCCGAGTCATCTTTCTGGTTCTTTTCAAACCTATACCTCTTCCCAAAGGAACCTTTCTAGATGGTGGCAGCACAAATGGCCCTTTGGTTATCAGGCTAGGAGTGTACTGGTCACCTTGTGGATGGACTCTGGGAATGGTGCCTGCTCAGTGGTCAGCATAGGCTCCAAGGACACATCACCGTGGACAAGCACACGTGACTTGCGCCTGCTCTGACTCTGCTCCTCAGCATATGGCTTGCGCAAAGAGAAGGAATCAGGAGCAATCTGCTTCATGAGCCTATTGGTATAAAAGACCGAGACAGACAATGATAAGCTATATGCAATCAAGACACTGTTTGAAAAATAGTTAAGGAAATTTTACTTGACTGGGATTTGACCCAGAGACCTCTGGTTTAAAGTACTTGCACTCTTACCACCTCAGCTATCCAGCCCTTATGTAGATGGTGGCCTTCCCAAAAAGTCAACTTAACATTGACAAAAAATTAATTTTTGCATCTGAATGAAAACAGGGCATGATCCCTTGATAAAAGGGTTGTATGCTTCTGACTGGCGCGCCCCCCCCCCCACCATGGCCAAGATAGTTGACTAGTTGAAAGGCCATTATCTAAGAGGCCCTGTCAAATTTCCAAAATTTTCAAACAAATAAAGCCAACAGTGACTGGGAACCATTGAACAATGTTGAAAAATAAAAAAATTGGTAAAAAAACTTTGACTGGACAGGGACTTAACCAGAAACCTCTGATTTTGTGTACCAGTAGCTCTTCCATCTGAGCTATCCAGCCCTTAGATGGTGGTGTTCCCTAATAGTCAATTAGTCTTTGCCAGGGTAGAGGCACCAGACCCGTGGAATTATATATACCAGGGCACTGGTACGCATAACCAGAGGTCTTGGCTTCAAGTCTCAGTCAAATCAAAGTTTTTGTTATCGCCGCTGATAAGATTTTTTCCCTGCATAGGAGATCCTTTCGCCCTTTTGTTTGTATAATTTACATAGGGTTATAGTTCGTCACCATCCTGTCCAATCAGTAATTAGGTCACCCCTCCTATTACATAGCCATCGTTTTCCCACGATTGCCTCCCTGACATTGTTCTTCATTCATGGTTTGAGCGTCCCTCACATCACATGCGAATCTAGGACAGTGTCCGGTGGCCGCATTTGTACGTAATACCTGTAATAATTGTTAACCCAGTAAACCCCAGCTTGCGCCAGTGACTACCTCAGAATACCCCTGTATAAACCTCCTGTCAACCCGCTTCATCGTCGCATGCCGAAGTGGCCAGTTTTCCCGCAAACGATTGTAAATGAATGATTTAATATTATAATTGTAGCTGTATATCGTCCTATATTTGATTTATATGTCATATAGTATGAACACGGAGATCGGCATGCCTAAACGTTTATTTTTCCAGAGATCCAGGGTTCAGGTCCCATTCCAGTCAACATTTGTCTTTGCTATTTATTTTTGTTTACTCATTATATTTTCTCTATTGTTGATTTTACAGTTTCACAACTCCACCCAGTAGGGGTTACGTGCATTAAAAAAGGGAAGCCTGCTCCCCTTCAAACACAATTCCATTGTGTTTTTTATTCTGTCTGGCTTTGGCGATGACGGTTTTTCTTTGCCATTTTTTCAATTTGTTCCAAAGTTCCCAGTGAGTTTTTCCTTTATCTGTTTGACCATCCCTTTATATAAGTGCTTGATTCTGTAAATAACCAGCTGTGAACACATGTAAAGTATGGTCAGGCTAATAAGAAAACAAATGAAAGTGAAGAGACTGGTAAACAAGTCTTTAAGGCCCAATACAACATTGGAAAGATTGGAAAACATCGATGTCCACAGATTTCCTTCTAATTTACACAGTTTGTAGATGGCCATGATAGAATCCTCATGTTGAAATCTTACGGTCAGGGATGCTGTACTTCCCTAGAAATCTTCACTCAAACATCAACAAATAGTTTATTACTCGCAAGTCATACACTATTTCTTACACTACAGAATGGTGCAAAAACCATGACTTTTTCTACTTTCTCAGATCACAATTTGAGCCAAAACCTTTGCAGGATTGTTTTTTGGGATGTTAAATGGTTTAAAAACACAAACTGTGGCAATCTTTTGACCTTTAATACCAATGTTGTATTGGGCCTTTAACGCAACTCTCCAACCTGACTGGATATAGACTGCTATGCAAAACTGGTACCGCACAAAACTGGCATCAAGTAGGCAACCCGATGGTATGATTGCACAACTGTTAGCCTGTTACAGGATACATCACTGACCTTTGGCCTATGTCCTTGTCAGATGGTATACCTGCTGTGGTCTGGAAGGACTGTTCAGATGACTCAGATTCAGAGGAATAGTCTCTCCTCCTGCTGTACAACCAAAGGGCAATGATTCAAACATTTAAAAAAGCATCTGCCATTTGCCGAAATAACACCGAGGCAATACTGCATCTCAAATCTAAATGTTCAGCGCTGTCAGTTTTTACTTCCTCTCAAGAAGAGTTTACTGTATGTAAACATTCCAGAGGGCTAACATTTCAATTCTAACGGGACATTTCTCTGCAGTGATTCCGATGTCAGGACCTCTATTTTGTAGGTTTGCATTTCTGGTCATTTCAGTCAGAAAGTAGCCTGCTAATGTTTGCATTAATTACTGTAAAATAAATTTCACTTGACTTGAAACGGGCAGTTCACATATGAGGAAAATGGCCCTGTCATAAATAATGACCCTGATGATCTATCCAGTGCATTCCGACATATAAAAAAACATGGGGAATAAGCTGGCGTACGTCTAATAAGTTATGGCTAAGTTTTGGGCAAGTTAAGATCATGCTGGTTTACATTGCAGTACAGTGTGATTGTCAAAAATAATTGCAAAATGTACAACATTTTTCGACGTATGCTTGATTATGACTCATACGTAAGATTACATGCGATTGTTAGGGCACGTTCCTTGGAAGTTACTCAAAATTAAACAAAACTTGCGATACATGAAATATCTGGTGTACCCAAAATATATTTTTAACCAAGGACTAACGTGCTCCGAACCTAAGCCAAACTTATGTCCAATACATATTAACATAGGTACTGTACATGTACATGTATTTGACATGTTCTGGAAGATCACATAACTTTCAGAATGTGTTTCTAACTTACTGCCATGACTGTATAATGGCAGCATTTATAAGATTGGTGTTGCCACTGCGACGGTGAGGGTGATGCTGTAATGTCTAGTGTGGTTTGGAATTAAATGATCAAGCAGCAGCCTTTCTATTAGCTATGACACATTCATTATCTTCAGCGCTACGCTGCCACGCACTATGCACAAGGCATAAATTGTGAATGCAGGTAACATGCTGATTGCTGAGCATTCGTTTGTACAAGTTATCTCAAAGTTATTGAACCATTCTATAGAAGTTATATACATTACACTTGCTAAATCACCAATATGTGACAGGGCCTTAATAATTATGTCATGTTTGTGGCAGTAAATAAATTGGATTCAAATCTGGCTTTACATTGTTTGACTGGTGTGTACAGGTATGACATTCACACCAGTCTTCGGGTCTCAAACGATGGGCATGATCCACCATAATTTATATGCAAATATTTGAGTACATGGTGGCAATCTGAGATATATCTGAAAAGCAGGCCTTGATTTTGGTAATTTTCAGGGCAAGGCCACTTTGGCCTTGAATGATGCAAAATTTTCGGGGCACCAAGGCCAGTGGGTAGGGCAACAAGGCCCCCAAAAAATTGGGAAAGGGCACAGAGGCCAAATGGAAATAAATTGTACAAAGTTATAATTTTTGTATGCCCTGCTACTTACATGTACATGTACTATACATACAGTGAAACCTGCTTATTCGGCCACCTCTATAAAAGGGCTATTTGTCCATACTGCCACCTTTCAAAGTTCCCATCGACATTGCAAGTTAGGATATTGCGGTCACTGTCCAACGCGGCCAGCAGCCATACCTCTTGGAACGGCGCATGTAAATTTGCATTGAGGATAACCCTTCACATTCCGGACAACGAAGAAATAAAGGGCGCCCTTTTTTGGCGCACCAAATTTCCAAAGTCAGAAACCTAGACGTCTTTCATCTTGGTCACACGTTCTTGTGTTGAGGGTGCCGACTATTTATTTCAGATGCATGGTTACACATTATCGCGGCCGTTGTTGACACGATCGCGCATTCTTTTGACGTCTCTGTCTTATTGAGTTGACATCGCTCCCAGATAATCAAATAAAATACATGTAGTCTACAAACAACTGTAAATATGCTTACCAAAGCAAAAAAGGGCACGACGGCCAAGCTAAAAATAGGGCATGGCCAAACTGGCCGTGAAGAGGGGGATTTTTGCGGGGCACCTCGGCCAGTAAAGAGGGCAACGACAGCACTGGCCGTTGTGGCCGTCGTTCAATTCAAGCCCTGGAAAAGACGTGTTGATAAGTTTACCTGAAAGGCTGGCTTCTTTCACTTTCATTTCCTTCTAACTTTGGTAGGCCAGATGATTCTCCTTGTGATTCTCCTGGTGATTCTCCTGGTGGTTTCCCTAGTGATTCTCCTGGTGGTTTTCCTAGTGCTTTTCCTGGTGGGTTTCCAGATACTTTTCTTAGTGATTTTCCAAGTGGTTTTCCTGGTGACACTCCTACTGTTTTTCCCGGTGATTTTCCAAATGAATTACCAGGAGGAGTGAGGGATGCTATTTCTTCTGGCAACAGAGAGAATTTACCATCCGTTGAGAAAGGAAGTGCATTGCCATTTGAGCCTGTGGTCTGCAAAGGTTTAGAGATGAATGGTACCCTGACTGGCTTTGATGGGATCAGTGTGTCATGGGAGTGAGTACCAGCCGAACCCTGTCTGCTTGGCTGTATCTGCTGAGCATGCCCTGGTGCTGGGTGTGCTGTTAAGGCCTGGTCTTGCCGGTCTGTCAGTGAGGGGAGTGCTGAGGAGTCTTGGCCAACCTTCTGCTCTTTCTTCTTCATGGCCTGCCACAGGGTGAGCAGTTTCTTGTTGGGGTTGGGCTTGGGGACCTGCTGTGACGCTGCCATTTGCTGAGATACTTCTTTGGCCTTAACGGCCTGAGACTGCTCCAACAATAACTGTGGAGGGCTTGGGCATTGCTGGCCAGTGGATGATGTATCATGCCGCTCGCTGGACAAGGCTGGCCCCTGCCACAAAAATGGAGGCTTTCCAGGGTAGCAATCAACTCCACTTGTGGGCAATTCCACATGCCTTTCAGGGGTGCTCTGTCTTTTAGGTAGTGCAGTTGGAGGGACAGCAGATTTAGGACTTCCCTGTTGATCCTGAATGACCTTCAAAATAATGATTATTGGAAATAAATTTCAATTTTGCTAATGCGATCTAACATTATGGTTAGTTTAGAAATCTGTGGAACTTCTTTGACCCACAGCCCTCCTTGTTCATGCAAACTTGGCTAAGCTATCAACCAGACTGACAGAAACCTAGCTTCACCTACTGAAGTATACCTTAGCCTATCCCAAGCCAAGCCCCACAAAATTTAACCTACCCTAGCCCAGTCACGCCCAGTCCAACCCATCCCAATTTCCACACGGCACCCAAAACAACCCTAAGATATCCCTCACTCAGGGCTATTGAAATCACAGACACTTCATACTTGCCTTTCTGGGAGGCGACAGGCCTAGGTCACTATGATGGGTCATGATATGACCTCTGCTTAGGCCACCTTTGTCCTGCTTCTTGGCATAGATTCCCTCCTCAGGAGACTGGTGGTTGGCAGGACGTCCCCCAGTCACAGGCTGTGGGGCTCTAGCTTGGCTGCCAGGCACCACAGGGTGAGATAGCCTGGATCCCAGAGGGCTGAACTTATTAACCAGCTTTCTCTCTTGTCTTTGATCTCCTACGGCCATTAAAAACAATATGTTGAAAAATTTGCAAAAAAAGCCTTGACCGGACCAGGACTTGAACCCGAGACCTCTTAATTACTGTACTGGCATTCTTTCCATCTGAGCTATCTAGCCCTTAGATGGTGGTCTATCTTAACAGCCAACTAGTCTTTTCCTTTGTTTGTTTTACATAAGAAGATGTGTTAAGAATGTGCAATTAGAGGCTTGTGTAATAGAAGCACACTAGTATGCATGGCAGGCACATGTATATTTCCATTCCGATCATAAAATGTTGAAAGAGGTTTGAAAGAATGAGGGAGAATTCAGGCGAAACTATGCATTAGTATACACCAGGGAAGACAGGGATGGTGAAAATTAAGATTTTGATGAAAGGATATGAGAAATAATTGTACGCATGAATGCTGTTGATCTGAAGATTTCTGAGGGAATTAGGAAAAGGAAGGATGCATCAACCACTCACTCTGTGCTGAAGGCTCTTCTGTCTTCATCGCATACTTCTGCCCTATCAGCTCTTGATTGACATTCACCTTTAAAGCATCCACAACAAACAATGCATGTGTTACCATAGCATATAATGGCATTCTCAGATGATCTTTAAAGGGACACCTCACAATACATGTATCCGACACACCGGTACATGTGCATCAACGCCCAAATACCAAAAGATTGATTGTTTGGCTAAAGGTATCACAATGCTGTACTCTATGTTACCAACAGGGCACAATTCCATAGAGCCACTTAAGCACCGGTATTTACTTAAGGACAAAAGTCATGATTCATAGGATCACCATGCCAACACAAACTTCACGTTTGTTTCATGCTTAGCAAAGAATAGTGGAAAACAAGTCAAAAGCAATTGACATCACATAGCAATGTGGTTTGTTATCCTGTTTAAGCAAGGAAGACTTTTCCTGCTTAGCAGATTTTCACACATCAGCGGCTCTATGAAATTGAACCCAGGTGCCATGTTGTGTAAGTCTGTTCCTGAAGGATGTTACCTCAATGTATGGGACAATGTACATTATGCACCGTCCATTTCAGCCTCGATTTCAGAGCCAAATTTGATCCCAAAAGAAGTCACATGCATGGAGCAGCTGCACATAACTACAATTTCTTCTCAATTAAAACAAAGGAGAGTACTTTTCAATGGGAGGCAAGAGTGGATATATCTGCTAGACTGGACAGAGTCTTGCACAATTAACAAGAATGGTGCCCCAAGATTACAACAGATACCTGATCAGTTATTTTGAGATCTTACTTATGACATTTCCCTATAAATCGCCTGCGTGTCGTGGTAAAATAAAATTCAAGTCTCCTGACCATCATGTCATAGACTTAAATAGTGCACATACAAATACAAGTACAGTCAACATGTATAACAATTGCCAAGTGCAAAGCTCTTTGAGTACAGGTCTAGAATGGTTCCTCACTGATAGACCAGTCATCCAGTCATGTTTTGTTTCATAAAGTGGTATATACACATTTTGAAAAATAATTTACTGACTAAAAAGAAAAAAGAAATCTTTAAAATACATAGGGCCAGATGTTTTGATCTTAGCATGACCTTTTTCAAAGGCAGATAGAAAAGTCTTGCTAGGATGGAAATGTTAGTATGGGCCTTTTGTATGAAATTGGACTGTGGGGGTGGGAGGGGGGTTTACCTGACCCTGATCTCCACTGATGAAGAGAGTAACAAGGTGCACACCATCCAACCTTTT
Source organism: Luidia sarsii (assembly GCA_949987565.1). NCBI lineage: Eukaryota > Metazoa > Echinodermata > Asteroidea > Paxillosida > Luidiidae > Luidia > Luidia sarsii. The sequence continues at coordinate 12,063,412 of OX465110.1, forward strand.
GCCATGAATCTCCATCTTGGCCGGCTTGTCTTCAAGAAGAAAAACACAACTCACTGATGAAATCCAATGCCACCCAAACACTATTGTCACCTTGCATTTCACAACCAATTGTGGCATGCAACATGCAGCTATGATTGCCTCCTACATTGTTTGAATCAAATGATTGTTACAAGGAAAAGGAATTGTTCATCATGGTGAATGATCCTGATGATAAGTTGTTCTTTAACTCAGAATAAGATGATTGGTAGCAATGTTTTGCCTGCAACCTGCTCATTTTGATCAAGATGGTGAAGCAGCGAAAAAAATACACGGGGGCGACGGGCGATTCGCCCCCAAAACCTCTGAAATCGCCACGGTAAACGTCAACACGGGGGCAAAAAAAAAAGCCATATTTTTCGAAAATCGTCCCCGTCGTGATTTTATATTCCGTAGAATCCCGTAGTTCATTGATTTGTCAAGATGAGATCTTTGTTACAACTACAAACTCCGAAACTAGTATAAAACATGCGGGAAATAAAAACGCAAAGTCCCGTTACTGTACCTTTACGGCTGTGTTCACTATGCACGTACATGTACACAGAAATGTACAGAAAGCACATTGTGTGTGCCGTATGGTACCCAACTGAAGCTGGCAGCCAAGTTCCCCCCCCCCCCCCAGCGTCGCGCTGCAATGAGAGCAAGTCTGTGGCTGCTAGCTTCAGGTTTGAACGGGTGCCAACTTGGGAAAAACACGTGATCCGTATCGTGCGTGGATTCCAAGTCTGTACGGCTGACATAACGAAAAATGTTGAACGAGCCCCATGCGCTTGTTGCTTTCATTTGGAGGATTTTCACGGCAACAAATTGCTGTGCCCTTTTAGCACATTTCCGTCGTGCCCTTTTGGCCGATGGATAGTTGGGCAGATCAGACTGTCGGCCGCCGCACGGTCGTTAGCACAGCGCGCATGAAATATATTCCGACTGCTGTGCAGTGTATGTGCAACACACATGGAAGCTTCACTGTACCGTGCGCACTGTCAGCTAAACATTGCGCATTCTGTGCACAACTAAAACTGTGTATGGGTGTACATGTACATCTTCGTGTACAGTACATGTACATGTCATATACATGGACAGTGCTTTCTATCGGGACAGTTTCATGTCAACGACTTTTTAGTCTGCGGGTACCAGTGAATCTTGGACATCGCTGACTGTAACAAACAACGGGAACCAACGGTAGTTGGGAGCGATTTGCGTTGCACAATAGATAGATTGCGCAGCATGCAGCACGTGGTTGGGTTGCGTGCGAAAGTAGAATCATAGAGCTGTCAAAGGTTTGCGTGTTCGCGGGTGCCTTTTCAAAGTCGTAACCATGCCCTGAAAGGAGAAAGCTAAACAGCAAAACGAGCTACTACTTCACGATACAGCACAAAAATGTCGCAAACTTTATTCCTTTTTTTCAGGTTGGCCTACGAACGTAGTTATTCTCATTTTTTTGGACGAGAAGGTTTTGGCACACCGAGCCCACATCACGATACCTTGACAGCATGGACTATTCTATTATTAGGAATCAAACCATTAAAAAAATACATTCTTAAAAAAAGCCCCCCTAAGCTCCAAAATAGCCACCGCGAAATAATTAAGGGTGGCTATTTTAAGATGGGAAAATCTGAAAAGAGCCCCCGTGAAAAAAAAAGTATTTTTTACGCTGTGGTGAAGACATTTGTGATAGGAGTGTAAAAAAGTACATTCCTGTAAGGAGACCTCAAGCCTATTCATAGCACCAGTTAGGACTGTGCACTGTTGTTCATGTGGCTGCATGGAATTTGGTGCCATTCTTGACATTGGTGCCATTCTTGATAATGTAGGTGGACTGGAAGAGGGGGCATGCCGTAGCATTGAATGAAGCTGAGGTCAAGCTCAATTTGGAGTGATTATTTTGTAGGTGTGGTCATGTGAGTAACACGTCACCATCCGTATAATCTAAGTAAGTTCCTGAATAATTGAATCCAGTTATTGGGTCAAGGAAACTGTGAGTGACCACTGGCCAAAGTGTTCTTCATCCCACCTGTAATCTGCTGCTCAAAATACTCGACGGCTGCAGTGTCCCATCTTGTTGTCGGTCTGCAAGAGATAAAGGTGGGTACTCAGCTGAAACCTTGGTGTTGAAAATCGTGGAAGCAATAGCAGGGCTGTACCGTGTACTGTAGCTGCCATCTCTTCATTGGTTGCACAGGGTGACCATGCAACAAATCAGGCAGTGGGCTGTGCCCTATTCCCTATGCCTGTGCACTGTCTTGTGTAGCAGCATGTTATATGTATATACTGTATCTCTTGACTGCAATGGGGTTACGATCATTGCAAGAGCAATAGCACCTCTGCTAGTAATCTGGCTTTTCAGTGCCTCCTGAAGCCACTAGGGGTGTGTAGGATGCTCAACAGGGGTATAAGGTACCAAGGTATACTGAAATGCATTCATGCTTAAGAAAACATTGGCAATAGTGGTGCCCAGAACAGGATGCACCAAAATAGAGCAACACAACTGAAGCTTAAAACCTTGGGAAATGGAGCAAACCTGATTGTTGCAAGTTCAACAAGACCTTCTGCCCCTCCCCAAATATCAACTGATGAAAACAAAAGGCCCAGGAACTTACTGCATTGATGAAGTATCGTCCTCTAAGGAGACCTTGAGGGTCAGTGGTACCAGGCCATACAGGCAGTATTCACGAGCTTGGAAGGGAACCTGCAGAAACCTCTCTGGAATCTCTCGCACTCTGGGGAAAAAAGGCAGGAGATTGGCACTTGAATGGCAACAAAAGATAAAGGACAAACAGGCACTAACAATTGATGATCATCATTTGATTGATTCTTTTGGTAGCTACTCTGTGGAATATCATAGTGCGATATTCTATAGTTACAACCTAGATAAGTGCAGCAATATTATACACAAAACAAAAGTAGCTAATAAATCAAACAAATCTAAAGGGCTAAATGACAGGCGAGCAGTGATAACAGAGAAACATTATACTTGGACTTGGTCTTTGATTTAGACAAAGTGGCTGACCTGCTGATGGGTACACTGATGGTTTCACCGTAATCTAGAAGGAAACAGCTGCAGGAGAGGCAGATATGAAAAGGTCTATTTTAACATCTGGATATATGCAAGTATGGTCAAAGTCATCAATCCTGGACGTTGTTCTGGGTAGAGTACTAGAGTTAAAATGAATGTCACTATATGCTGATCTTACAGTTTTTTGGTTGACGTGCAGTAGGGGTTGGTAGGCAGAGGTTAATTTGGCACAACAGGTCATCATTGCAAAATCTTAGTCAAACAAATAAAGGAACAACTGACTGGGAACTTTTGGAACAAAAGAAATTGAAGAATCTCGCTAGACATGATTTTTGTTTTACTAGACCGGTGCTTTGAATGAGTTTTGCAATGAGCATTAACCAGGTCTATGCCATTAAGGGTGAAGGGCTTTATTTCATTTCTACACAGTGTGAACAGGCAACTTTTCAAGTAATGTCTTTAATGAAGTCATTACATTAAACCTTGGAATGCTAATCAGACATCAACTGTTACATTCGAGTCTTTTTTCTGATTGTGCACGAAAAATCTCCTGACAGCTGGTCCGGCCATGTGGTCACACTACACTAAACCGCCGCTGAGATCACTAGACTCGGTCCATGGTCTAGTGGATATTTCCCACCCTGGTAGTTAGTAAGTGGTAGGACCAACATCTGTGCTCTTACCTTGCCTCTGATGTGTGCTTGCGTAATATAATGTTAATTAGTACTGCCCTGTACCAACTATTTGACTCCATCTTCATCACATTCACAAGACAGGTCTGAAAATTAAGAAAATCACATCAAAGTGATCATAAACAAGTAGGCACTGAAAAAACACTGTGTATTGACTTGAAATGATATCAACACAATGCCCCAATTCCACGTAATCAAAACATAATTTTGTTTTCACTCTGTAATCACACAAGCAGAGTTTTTATTTTCATATTTATTTTCAAGTTAATTATTCAATCATTCAAGTCAGAAACTTGAGCATTGCAATAGTTCATGGTGAGAAAAGACTGGCTTTACATTACTCCCGACTGAATATTTTTTGGGGACAACAAATGAAAATAAGTTTTCATATCTTTGTTAGATGGCTTTGTTAGTGTCCATATTTTCATATTTGCTAAATGGAAAAATCCCCGATCATGACTCTACCCCAACATCACTTGTTTTTTTGCAGAGCCTATCATAAAAGCTACCTCTTGGATAAAAGATTGTAAAAGAATCAATGTCACCAGAGCTGGGCTCAAGCTGCCTGAAATATTTGTATCAGACACCGGGAAAGCACTGAGCATTCAGGGTTTATCACGTCAAGCAGGGCAAAAACCTCATTGAATTACATTCTCATCGACACAAACATCATGTTATATCAATGAAACAAAATGTAAAATAATTCTTCTCAGAATACGCTTTGAGAAGAATTGCGAGACAAAGCACCTTTGAAATATCAGGAGACTGTCTGCTAAACAGACTGAGCATACTAATTATAAAATATTGAGTCCATCAGTTCTTCTCAGAATCACACCATTTAATAAGAGATCAATTGTACATGGTGTCACAGCACACTACCTCCAACTGACTGCAGTCTCATCAGTTCGTATACAAAATTTGGAAGTCTCCAAAAGATGACTGGTGCATTCAGGGTTGCAGGATATATTCTTATCGTGCATGCACATGTTCCACATACCATGCCCTTCTTTGGATTGTACACGTGTGCATTGCGAAACTCTTCATCGGAGCAATAGTCATGGATTTCCTCAATCAGCCGAAGAAACTGATGGGCCTGCACACTCGAACCATGACCTGGAACTTCCTTGGCCCAGAACTGGCTCGGATCTTTCACCTAACCAAAAATAAAGCATTTAAATAAGAAAATTGGCTTTCGTTTTCATAAAAATTGAAATGGTCAAAGGAAACTTGACAGATGCAGGATTTGAGTTTTCCGGAACATAAGCACTAGGATCTCTCAATATGATCTATTTTCTTCAGAGTACACACTGCCCAAAACATTGAGTTACTGGCTCTTTCAGAGCCACTGTACGGTACATTCTAATCTGAACACAGTGGATGAATTTCCATGTGATGATTGACACTCGCTTACCTTCAGTATGGTAACATCAATTGGTGCCATTGCAGATTATGGGTGCTTTCTGAGGAAAAAGAGAAACATTTGGTAAACAGTCTATGAGGGTAGAATGGCAAATGGTTACATACTCCTGTTCAGCAAAGAATACTCACTATTATCAAATCTTGAGGAATGTTTGACTGGACCAGATTTGAACAGGCAATAATATCAAGTCAGACAAACGAAGGAAAAACTGACTTGGGACTTTGGAACAAATTGAAAAATTGGCAAAGAAAACTTTGACTGGACCGGGACTTGAACCCGAGACCTCTGGATTAACGTACCAGTGCTCTTCCATCTGAGCTATCCAGCCCTTAGATGGTGTTCTAGTAATAGTCAACTAGTTCTTGCAGGGCTAGGGCACCAGACAGAAGCAATTTAACCATTAACTGCCGGCTATCTCCAGGGATCACACCCCCTCTTTCATTCAGATGCTAACAACCAATTGTTGTAAACCTGGCTACAGCAGCTCTGGGATCACACAAAGTGGATGTAATTGGTTGAATAACTTCTGACCGGCGCCCCACCCTGGACTATATAGGCAGGTTATATTCACCCAGCAATGGCATTCTTCCCGAAAGCACTATTCTGCCGGTTCCTTTCTCTGTCTATGCTCTGATCATGGAGCAAGGCTTTCTTAAGTCTTATTAGCCAAATGCCATCACGTGTTGCTGCCTCTCTTGCCCGAAAGGCAATCCCACTTACTGGGTTGTTAGGAGCTCCACTTAAACAGTTTTTGTTGTTATCCGTCGCACTAGCGTCCCACTGCGGATAATAGAGTAAAACACAAATGCTCAACTGATGGCCTTAAACATGCCCGAAATCGCATCAAAATATTAAAATAATCTGCACCTGCCGGATTCTACACATGTCAAGACAAACAAGTGGTACTTCAGCGGTACTTACGATTAATTTTTGGATTGCAATTCCGACAAAATGTCTCCTATGTCGGCATCGGACATATCGTGTTGTTACAAACTCCAGTCGTTTGTGCGAAAGGCAAATAGCAATGAGCCCACATACAAACCATAATTACACGAAGACTGGCATGACTGGGTACTAGACGTGCCAGACACGTGCCAAACACACCAACGACTGTTTCAAGTCGCGGTTATAACTTATTTTTTATACGCAAGCACGTGGATCTGGACCATGATCTGGACCTACATGGCTACAGGTATAATACTTTTCGTGAGACTGGTCCACGTGCTTGCCTATAACCATGGAGGCTCTCCTTATTCCTCCATGCTATAACCAAGACATGAAACAGTCATTGGTGTGTTTGGCAAAGCACGTCTAGTACCCAGTCTTCATGTAATAATAGTATGGTTTGTATGTGGGCTCATTGCTAAAGCGAATCAGGAGATTTTGCCTTCCCCACAAACGACTGGAGTTTGTAACAACACCATATGTCTGATGCGACATAGGAGACATTTTGTCAGAATTGCAATTCAAAAATTAATCGTAAGTTAGTCCGAGTAACTTGGACCCTTACAATAGCCCTTTAAAAAAAAAATTCTGGGGGTCCGACCCCCTCAATTTAACAAAAAAAAAGGGCGATTGTAAGGGTCCAAGTTACTCGGACTAATCGTAAGTACCACTGGAGTATCACTTGTTCGTCTTGACATGTGTAGAATCCGGCAGGTGCAGATTCTTTTTGATGCGATTTTGGGCATTTTTAGGGCCATCAGTTGAGCATTTGTGTTTTTTTACTATATTATCCACGGTGGGACAATAGTGCGATGGATAAAAACAAAAATCGTAAGACTAAGAGTAAGAGTAAGATTAACACTAGAGTAATTACTAAGACTGTAGACTGTACTGTACTGTAGTGTAGAGAAGCTGCTAATGTAGGCCCAGTACAGTAGTAGTAGTCCGAGTAACTTGGACCCGACAAGTCACCCTTTTTTTATCGAATTTTGAAATTTGGAGTTTCGGGTGACTGTAGGTACAGTCACCCGAAACTCAAAATTTCAAAATTCGATAAAAAAAGGGTGACTTGTCGGGTCCAAGTTACTCGGACTAGTACAGTAGTAGTACTAGTACTAGTACTAGTAGTAGTACTAGTACTAGTAGTAGTACAACTACAAGTAGGTGGGACTAACCGAACAACCTTTCGGGCAAGAGAGCCGGCACAACATATTAAATGGTAGTGTACAGTCACCCGAAACTCAAAATTTCAAAATTCGATAAAAAAAGGGTGACTTGTCGCGAGTTGTCGACTACAAGTTACTAGGACTACATAAATGGCAGTTGTAAGGGACCGGCAGAATAGCGTTTGAGGGAAAAATGCTGTTGCCGGGTCAATAATACTAGTACTATGTAGTAGTAGTAGTACTGTACAACTACAAGTAGCAACTACAAGGCATACTGACAGACAGTACATGTGTACAGTGCCAGTGTACCGCATAATAATGGCAGTTACACCACCACATGCATGGCTACACATTGTCATTGCACTTTTGCAGTGAACATTATTTCTTGTTACTCACATATAGACACAAGTCAAACTGAACTGTAAATAGTAAAACTGTATTCGACTGTTTTTTCTAAATAGGAAAAACAAAAGGACGGGCTGGGGGGCTTAATGTTATGATAACTGAATCGGAAATGGAAGGTAAAGTAGATGGTAAATATAATCTTTCTAAGTACATGTACCTCTAAATCACCATGATACCAGACGAAGTTGCGACCACATGCGGCTTGTCAATTCGTGTTTGGTAAGTATGTCAATTGAGGGCGTGCTTCATGTGCACCGCAGGGCTGGCGTGTGCAGAACACTAAATCGAGCTCCAATCACATGCACACGGCAGAAGACCCATACTTTCGAGGCGAAAAAAACCTCTGTTTCTGAGTTCTTGTTGCTATTATTGGAAATTGTAGTTTGGACCTTCATCTCTAAGATTCTTTTCAGTTTTTGCTCCGTTACTCGAGTGATTTGTTTGCTAAGTAAGCCTACCTCCAGAAAAATATCGCCCCTAAAAATATCACGTGCACTACCTCAAACATCATATACCTCATCTCTTGTAGAGTTTGTAATATTCAGTATGTTGGCGAGACAAAAAACACCCTCAAAAAACGAATCTATGGCCATAGGTCTACCATCAAAACCGGTAAAATGGACACCCCTGTTGGGTATCACTTCAATCTCCCTGATCATTCGATATCAGATATGAGTGTACTGGGCATAGAATCACTTGGTCACCGTAGTAATGCTGTCCGTCTTAGCCGTGAGAAAATGTGGATGAAGCGTCTTCGGACTATTCAACCACATGGTCTCAACATACAGGAGGGTAATGACTAACACCATGCAGCTTTCTGATAATCCTTCTTTTGTGTTCAGTCTTTCACACTTCTCTCTTTGATCTTTCCCCCTATTGTCACTAATCCCTACCCCACTCCTTGCCCTTCTCTTTGATCTTTCCCACTCCTCTCACTAATCTCTACCCTACCCCTTGCCCTTCCCTTTGATCTCTCCCTACCAGCTTCACTCTTTGTCCTTTGTTTCTCATCCGTGTCCTATTCACTCTCTCCCCCCTGCCTTCGTGTACACGGTATCTGTTTTGTCCTTGTCACTCTGCCTTTGAGAAAGGTCCTGCTAGGATCGAAACGTCAGGCCCACTAAATTTTTTGATTTACTTTTTGGTAATTTTAGTCAGTAAGCAGTTTGCAACATTTTTGTATATCGCCCCTAAAAATAATGTGATTATTTTTTACCTCGCCGAACAGATTTGCTGCCTATTATTTTTTGGATCACACCTCGCCAATCAGTAGTTGAATAGTAGGCCTACCACATTTCAGACCCTTATGTTTCTAATTTAAAAACAACAACAAAACAAGACAGATAATGAATCTCGCCCGAACCCGGAAAAGACTAGGCCTAGTTGACTACCTCTATGAGCTGGATAGTTCAGATGGGAAGAGTGCCGGTGCGTAAGAGACTGGTCTGGGGTTCACGTCCCGGTCCATTCAAAGTTTCGTTGCCATTATTTTTTTGTTTGAAAGCCCAATACAACATTGGTAAAGTTCAAAAGATTGCCACAGTTTGTGTGTTAAACCATTAAACATCCCCAAAAAGCAATCCTGCGGAGGTTTTAGCTCCATTTGTGATCTGCATGAGAAAGTAGAAAAAGGAAAAAAACCGTCACGGTTTTTGCACCAAATAGTTTATGACTTGCGAGTAATAAACTATTTGTCGATGTTTGAGTGAAGATTTCTCGAAAAGTACAGCATCCTAGACCGTAAGATTCCAACATGAGGATTCTATCATGACCATCATGACCAACTGTGTAAATTTGAAGGAAATCTGTGAACATTGATGTTTTATGATCTTCCCGATGTTGTATTGGGCCTTTAAACGGTTCACAAAGTTCCTAGCCAGGTTTTCATGTATTTGTTTGACAGGTCTTGTCTGTATGCATTTTATTGATTGATTACATGTTAAACATTTCGATTTTCATGAATGTTAACATATCTTTTTGCTAATACAAAAATACGTAAACATACTTATCAAACAATACGCGAGTGAGGCCTAGGCCTATTGCTAATCGTGCGGTCTTCATGCTATAGTATAGATATGTTACCTAATGAACATGCTGTCACCACGTAAGTTTTGTTTAGGCTCTTCTGCGTCAATGATGTTCCCCCGGTGATACTGACCCCACACGGCTACACGTTTGTTGCTATGGGTAGTACTAGTACTAGTAGTACTAGTAGGCCAATAATTATAAGGAACCTCAGAACAAAATTGCTTTTTTTCCCCATTCATTCATAATTATTGGTTTATTTATTATAAAAATAAAACGCATTTGTAGTCCAGGGGCTAAATTGCAACATTGTTTACGCAGATACATGAAGGCCTAATTATTATAGTAATGGATAAGAAAACAAAGATAAGACACTCAAACGTATAAAAGTGGGAAAAACTTAAATATTATTTAAAATGTTGACGAAATAAGGTATCGGACTGTGTTTGTACAGTACTGCATTTGATTACATTGAGTTTGTTTGAGGTCCAAACGTGTCCAAACACGGCCAAGATTTCAGAGGGTTGACATTTCGACGAAAATAATGGTAATGATCTTATCCAGGATTGCCGACCTCTAGTATAGGATGGTCGACCAGATCTGGTGATGTTGACTGATATCTAAATGATTCCAATCGCCAGCAATTACCACTCCAGCATCAGATAGTTAGTTCGTAGTTATAAAATTATGTGAACAGTTTCTAGTAGTAGATGGCTGATTAGCAAATCTGCGTAAGGATCGTTGGGTGGCGAATAAACAGCGGAATAAAATAAACAGGAAATTGACCTTGGAAGCAATGGAGGTCTAAATTTAACCCATGTCGGACTCGTGTATAAGTTTCAACACGTGTTGAACGTTCATAGTGTGAAAAGGCCTTAAACCTCCAGTTGATGTATAACTTTGTCAGGCATTCCTTCCTCCATGGTCATAGTTATATTAATGCTGCATGAGTGGTGTCTTTATTAGTGCAACTCCTCCACCACTGCGATTTGGCCTCTGAAATGGGACTTTTTTGGTCATATCAGTGGGCGTGTCTGGTTAATTTAATCACGTTTCATGCAGTAGCGCATGCAATTTGTACGCTATGATTAGCCTATATGAAAAGACCTATAAAGTCGTCAAACTTGTTAATCAAAGAATGGGATTGCATTTCATCAAACGTGGCATACACAGTTTGTGTGGTGTTTCGAAATGGTCCCTAGGAAAAATAATGAGGTTAATATAATGAACACCACAGGGTCTAATGTGTACGCAGTTCGAACCCGGGTAAACTTGTCCGGTTTGCCTGGTGTGGCGAACATCACACATAATTATGTACATGCCTATCTATGGAAGGGTCTCGCAGATAATGTGGACCGGAACGCCGGTTTAGTTGTTCTTTCATTTTCGTTTACTCCTATATCTCCGAGTTATACCGTTCACGTTGAGTTGCTGTAGTACAGCCAGAAGTTTGATCAGACTTCTGGCGGTCCGCCGAGCGTATACCCGTCTACTCATAACAAGACTGGTTGGAGTATAGCTGGATAACGGTCTCACACGATGATTTGGGCACACGATGTTTCATGCATGGTGGCCGGTCAAAGTTGAGGAGGCATCATATGTATTATAGTTATATCTTCATGTAGGCCATGGCCAGGTACGCAGAAGCTCGTATAACCTTTGTGTTGCCATCCGCCCTTCAAAGGACCATATGCGAGACGCACGGTGATTAAAGTCCCGTTTTTATACTGATGGATTTCATGTTATATTATGGATACCTGCAAATTGAAAATGCAGCCATGGAGGTATAGCTGCAGCCAAGTATATTTGGTGCACATAGATTTGAAATTGGGAAAATCTGTTTATTGAATTACATTCATTGATGAGCACTAGATTATTAAGATTGTCAAGTGTCGAAACGTCAGGCCCACTAAATTTTGAGATTTTCATTTTGGTAATTTTAGTCAGTAATTAAGCAGTTTGCAACATTTTTGTATATCACTTTTTTTTCAAGTGAAGTTAGTTTGTAAGATATCAACGATATCGACTACAGCGATGATGCAAGTTGCTTGCTGTCAAGAATGACCAAAATATTCAAATCGGACTCGTCGCACTTTGTGCGGTCCGCGAACTGCCGTAGTCACGTTTACAGCAAATTGTTGTTTGCATCTGAATGAACTGAACAGAATGTGATCCCTCGTGATATATGGCATTTACCGGTAATGGTTGAATTGCTTCTGACTGGCGCCCTCACTCAGCCAAATACCCGTTGACTATCTTGGAAGGCCACGATGTACATTTAATTTATGGCTGGATAGCTTACGTTATATGAGCGCTGATACGCAAAACAAGTCCAGGTCCAGTCACTGTTTTCTTTGCCATTTTGTTTAAACTTGTTTTCAGTAAGTTTTTCCTTCATCTATTTGACATAAAATGAAAAAGACTTATCCATTGTATCCATCAATAAACCTTTTCGACGTTTGTGTGTGATAAAAATACGGCCAGTTTGTCATCTATACCCATGATGCTTTGCGAATGTCGAAAACCTTTCAATTTTAACTTAAGTTATTAATCAACATTTTCACAAAGTCATACATAAATATAGACCCTCAAATAATATTACAAACATACTTGTATTTTTAAAATTAATTTACATTAAATAAATAAAAAGAAATAAAACTGATTCCTGCAGTCTTCACCGATGCAGTCTGCGCGAAAGATTAGGCAGAACCTGCATGGGAGAATAATAATAAGTAAACATTCACGCAGGGACCGAAACGAAAACAATATAGAAATTCTTGAAGCTGTCGATTGCCAACACTGGTCGATGTGGAATATAGAGAAGTAACAGTTTCAGTATCCTTTCTCGGCTTCGAGCCGGTGAGTTTTGCCCGCAAGTCCTCCTCCCAATCCTCCTTGGTGAAGCATGGAGGTAACGTGATCGCTACAGTACAAATCACATTCACAATTTCACATCCTTTCTCATTATATTGAGTATTGGCAGCCGATTTTGAGAAATGTCTCCACTTTTATGGCCGCAGCCCACTTCCTAAGTAACTCAGGTGCCAGCGGAAGCTGGCATTTTTACAGCCAAAAGCCTGGCAGTACACCATCGTTTACGAGGTGAGTGTACACGCAGTAGGGGGCACATCCGGGCATCTCATATAGTCATACGGCAGGTATCCGTTGTGACGTCACATCCCCGCAATCAGCGGCGGCTTTTTCGAAAAGAACGCTACGTACTGGAACGCAAATTCCGCCTACAATTCCATGAATTTTCTCTATTCTTGAAAATCGCACGTGAGTGACTCATAACTTTATTTTTGGGTTGCATTTCCCTTTAGGCCAAGTCTTATCTATTTTCATATTCTTTTCAAATTGTGCGTCGGACTGTCGTCTGTCAGCCAGCAGCCGCTGGTGGGCTGGGCGTGGTCGACGTGCAGTTGAAGTGCGACAGCTTCCATCTAAGGAGCCTGCGCCTCGACCTCCTGCTGCCTGACGGTCCTCCCTGGCGTTCCTTTCTGTACTTCTGGGCGGCGCGCGCTCCGATTACAGCGGGTACTCCCCCGTAGCGTCTCGTCCAACTCCCGTCCTCGCTCCCTCACTCAACCCCCCACTACAACTTTAATCTTTCTGTCGCCTTGTCTTTCGTGTCTTCGCCCTTTCTCCTCAGTTCAACTTGGCAACCCTCCTGCACCTCCTGTGATGTGACAGTGCCCCTTTCATTGTAAAAACGAACTGCACCTCATGCACTTCTGCAATGGCACATATTTGTCCCAAAATCATGAACGCTTGAGGCACCTACTGTACTTCATGCACATGAAATACTGTAGCTCAAGCACATGTGGCATTGTAATCACTTGAGCAAAAGTCGGATGAGGTGCACGAAGTGCTTCATGTACAAGAACAGCTCCCTATTTACTGTACCTCAAGCACATGGAGTGAAAGTGAGCATCACCTCGTTCGCATACATACATATATCGTGCACCATGTGCCTCAACATACTTCATCCATGTGCATGACGTGAGCACCGTTTTTACAGTGTTGTTTTTTTCCTTTGGGAGTGGGTTGAGGCCGTGGGTGGAGGGGGTATAGGGTTCTATAGGCCCTTCCTTTCGTCTGACGCTGGCCATGATCCTCTTCGCCGAGGGACGTCCTCCCATTAATCCCCATTCGCTCTTCGTCTGGTTCACCATCTCGGTGATCAAGTGGAAGATTTGGACCTCCCGCTGTATCGCTATCTACGAGCGAAAACAACCTGACGGGGAGTCTGTCCTCCGACTGTCCAAGGCGTTTGTGAGGGACCGTCTCAAGACGGACCTCCAGCGCCTGGACCCCGAAGTCTTCCTTGCCACCTGGGCTGTAGGGGGCGGTGTTTTCCGCATATTCCGATAGCCGGATCACCTTTCTGTCACTATTTTTTCCCTTGTTTGTGTGAATGAAATTTCTCCTTTTGCTTCTGTTTCAATAAGTAAAATGAGTTAAATGTCCTTGCGTGTTGCTTTTTTGAGTCTGTGTTTGATTTTGCCGTGTGTTCTCTCTGTCTACAATTATTTTATAACTCTCTTTTGAGTGTCTGTCTGTTTCCTTTCGTTTGTCGGCAGGGGGCTCGGAACCCCACATACTGAAGTCCGGTTTGACCGGCCTGCCACAGGCATATAGGTTCCAGTCCATCTCTTTGGACAGTGCCTAAAATAAAATTAAAAAACAGTGTTGAATTTGCTTTTGATTTAGTCAAGAAATGGCTTATTCTCGACAAGAATCTAATGAAACATTTGTTGGACATTGTCAGCATTTCAGGTCTGTTAAAAACTTTGTTTGTTGGCCGGCTCCAGCACGCAGACGATTGAGACACAACCATGCAGAAAGGACATGATTGCCAGGATCATTGCAATAATGGCCTTTATTTGTGAGCTGAATCAATTGGAAACTGGAAATGTATTGGGGAAATTATTGAATTTCAGTTGGAATATTTGTAATAATGTATTAAAGAATGATTTTAAAAATAAATTTAGATATCTGAATTTGTTATTAACTTCAAACTATTTTATTTTCAAATACACATAAGGTATTGTACATATCATCAAGAATATCAAAAGCTTGAAGAGGACCTCATATTTTTTGTAAATTAGATACACCTTTAACTTTAGCATTTTGTTTCTTGGGGGTGGGGGCTTTATCGCCGCTTCAGCAAGGGGGAACAGCTATAGTTTTAATTCTGACTTTATTCTTGTTCTTGGTTCTTAATTCCCATAGACAAAGCACTGGGCACATCTGAACCCCACTTCATGAACAAAACAATGGCCCGTTTTGAATTTTTTTCCAGAAGATTGTTCCCAAGGTCCTTTGGTGTCGCGATCCTGAATGATCAGAGGAACCTCGAAGATCGAAACAAGGACAGTTTATGAATTTGTCTGCAGTCACAAACAAAATACAGTGAACATGATGTCTAGCCCGTGTAAGCATGTTACGGAGTTCTGGAAGCGTGTCAGAGATCATGACTGTATAAAGTGACAGCTAGTAGAGTAGGCAACAAGTCGATTGGCAGAATATTACATATCAGAAAAAGAAGAAACCAAATATGAATGAAAACCGCGCAACTTGCGAGCCATTCTGTAAGGCTGTCTGCAATTACTGCTTGATTAAATCCTTTCAGGCAATGCCTTCAGAGTTGCCACAGCAACCTTTTAGAAAGTTAATGAAGGATGCTACGCGGTTGCACCGACTAATTATTTTTCTGCAGTTACAACGAGAAGCGAGTATTGAACATAAAGATGCCCTGACCGCGTTGGATCCTCCATGTCCCCGGCCCCTGGTATTCCATGATATATACGGCTTGTCCAAAATATACAGACGATTTAAAAGAAGAAATCGCTATGTGAAAGCCTTGGTAGTATTTCTGACAATCCAAATTCATTACACTTTTGTTGTGAAAGCATGTACATGTACATGTGGATGAAATTGACCGCGCCTTTTTCTTCTACGGCATTTGGTATTTTTAATTGTCTTTACTCTCCCTTATCAAGCAGTACATAGATAGGCCCTATCCATTTTTGGAAAATTCCATTCATATTACACCACGATACGCTGTCATTTGAGGTGACTTCTTTATGTGCAGATAATTCTTGACCTCACATTCTTGATTTCCCAATTCATTAAAGAATCTAGATGGAAACTAAAATGCACATGCTGATTTTGCCAATTATCAACGATCGGATGTTTGCATAGGAGCGTGATCCCTGAATAACATAGTTCAGTCTTATAGCAAAGGGCTGGGAAACTGGTGAGCGCGGGTATGTTAAAACAAGAGGTCATGGGTTCAAGTCCCGGTCCAGTCATCTTTTTCAAAATGACATATATTACTTAATTAAACACCTGTCGTGTTGCTGTTATTGTTTTAAATCTTTGGCAAAGATAACTGAAATCAAATGTCAACTTCAAACTATTTTATTTTTAAATACACATAAGGCATTCTACATATCATCAAGAATATCGAAAGCTTGATGAGAACCTCATATGTTTTGTAAATTAGAAACACCTTTAATCTTAGCATTTTGTTTCTTGGGGTGTTTTGGGGGCTTTATCGCCGCTTCAGCCAGGGGGAAAAGCTATAGTTTTAATTCTGACTTTATTCTTGTTCTTGGCTCTTAATTCCCATAGACAAAACACTGAGCACATCTGAACCCCACTTCATGAACAAAACAATGGCCCGTTTTGAATTTTTTTTTGCAGAAGATTGTTCCCAAGGTCCTTTGGTGTCGCGATCCTGAATGATCAGACTGAGGAACCTCGAAGATCGAAACAAGGACAGTTTATGAATTTGTCTGCAGTCACAAACAAAATACAGTGAACAAGATGTCTAGCCCGTGTAAGCATGTAACGGAGTTCTGGAAGCGTGTCAGAGATCATGACTGTATAAAGTGACAGCTAGTATAGGCAACAAGTCGATTGGCAGAATATAACATATCAGAATAAGAAGAAACCAAATATGAATAAAACCGCGCAACTTGCGAGCCATTCTGTAAGGCTGTCTGCAATTACTGCTTGATTAAATCCTTTCAGGCAATGCCTTCAGAGATGCCACAGCAACCCTTTAGAAAGTTAATGAAGGATGCTACGCGGTTGCACCGAGCCACCGACTAATTATTTTTCTGCAGGTACAACGAGAAGCGAGTATTGAACATAAAGATGCCCTGACCGCGTTGGATCCTCCATGTCCCCGGCCCCTGGTATTCCATGATATATACGGCTTGTCCAAAATATACAGACGATTTAAAAGAAGATATCGCTATGTGAAAGCCTTGGTAGTATTTCTGACAATCCAAATTCATTACACTTTTGTTGTGAAAGCATGTACATGTACATGTGGATGAAATTGACCGCGCCTTTTTCTTCTACGGCATTTGGTATTTTTAATTGTCTTTACTCTCCCTTATCAAGCAGAACATAGATAGGCCCTATCCATTTTTGGAAAATTCCATTCATATTACACCACGATACGCTGTCATTTGAGGTGACTTCTTAATGTGCGGATAATTCTTGACCTCACATTCTTGATTTCCCAATTCATTAAAGAATCTAGATGGAAACTAAAATGCACATGCTGATTTCCCCAATTATCAACGATCGGATGTTTGCATAGGAGCGTGATCCCTGAATAACATAGTTCAGTCTTATAGCAAAGGGCTGGGAAACTGGTGAGCGCGGGTATGTTAAAACAAGAGGTCATGGGTTCAAGTCCCGGTCCAGTCATCTTTTTAAAAATGACATATATTACTTAATTAAACACCTCTCGTGTTGCTGTTATTGTTTTAAATCTTTGGCAAAGATAACTGATATCAAATGTCAACTTCAAACTATTTTATTTTTAACATTTAGTGGGCCTGACGTTTCGATCCTAGCAGGACCTTTCTCAAAGGCAGAGTGACAAGGACAAAACAGATACATGTACACGGAGGAAGGGGGGGGGGAGAGTGAATAGGATACGGATGAGAAACAAAGGACAAAGAGTGAAGCTGGTAGGGAGAGATCAAAGGGAAGGGCAAGCGGTGGGGTAGGGATTAGTGAGAGGAGGGGGAAAGATCATAGAGAAGGGCAAGGAGTAGGGTAGGGATAAGTGACAAGAGGGGGAAAGATCAAAGAGAGAAGTGTGAAGGACTGAACACAAAAGAAGGATTATCAGAGAGCTGCATGGTGTTAGTCATTACCCTCCTGGATGTTGAGACCATGTGGTTGAATAGTCCGACGACGCTTCATCCACATTTTCTCACGGCTAAGACGGACAGAATTACTACGGTGACCAAGTGATTCTATGCCCAGTACACTCATATCTGATATCGAATGATCAGGGAGATTGAAGTGATACCCAACAGGGGTGTCCATTTTACCGGTTTTGATAGTAGACCTATGGCCATAGATCCGTTTTTTGAGGGTGTTTTTGGTCTCGCCAACATACTGAATATTACAAACTCTAAAAGAGATGAGGTATATGATGTTTGAGGTAGTGCACGTGATAGAGCCATAGGTCGTGTGGGTAGTTCCAGAAGAATGACCATTGAAAGAGTCTATTTCCTTGACATGTGTCTTGCAAACGATGCATTTCGAGGTACACTTAAATGTACCAAATTTGGTTGTAGGGGAAGAGTCCAAAGGGGGAACCTCTGCTCGGACAATTAAGTCACGCAGGTTAAGGGGGCGCCTGAAAGCCAAAACAGGCGAATTAGGAATGGCTTCAGCCAGACGATCTGAAGTGTGGAGAATATGGTGGTTTTCCTTAGTTATCTTCCTGAGAGGAGGAAGAGAAGGGTGGTAGGAAGTAACTAAGGGAACCTTGGGCTTGTCCTTGGGACCTGGTGGCTTTTGTTTTAGTGCCGAACTTCTGGGAATGGAATAGACTTTAGCAATGGAGTTCTTCACTTGGCGAGAACTATAGCCTCTAGCAACCAAGTTACTGGCCAATACACGTGTATGGCGGCGAAAGTCAGACTCATTGGAACATATGCGCCTCAATCTGAGGGCCTGGCTGTAAGCTATACCAGTCTTACAGTGTCTAGGGTGACAACTGGAGGAATGGAGATATTGATGAGTGTCGGTGGGCTTAGAATACAAGTCAGTAGTGAGTGTATTGAGGTCTTTCCGGACGGTGACGTCCAGAAAGTGGGTCTGCTGGAGAGACTGCTCCCATGTGAATTTGATAGTCCTATGGAAGGAATTGATGTGGTCAAAGAAAGCATTCAGGCTGCTACCGTCCCTAGTCCAAATGAAGAACACGTCATCTATGTATCTCCACCAAATCCAGGGACGGCATGGAGCCTCACTGAGCATGCGTTCCTCAAGGTCACCCATGAAGAGGCATGCAAATACACATAAGGTATTCTACATATCATCAAGAATATCAAAAGCTTGATGAGAACCTCATATGTTTTGTAAATTAGATACACCTTTAACTTTAGCATTTTGTTTCTTGGGGGTGGGGGCTTTATCGCCGCTTCAGCCAGGAGGAAAAGCTATAGTTTTAATTATGACTTTATTCTTGTTCTTGGTTCTAAATTCCCATAGACAAAACACTGAGCACATCTGAACCCCACTTCATGAACAAAACAATGGCCCGTTTTGAATTTTTTTCCAGAAGATTGTTCCCAAGGTCCTTTGGTGTCGCGATCCTGAATGATCAGAGGAACCTCGAAGATCGAAACAAGGACAGTTTATGAATTTGTCTGCAGTCACAAACAAAATACAGTGAACAAGATGTCTAGCCCGTGTAAGCATGTAACGGAGTTCTGGAAGCGTGTCAGAGATCATGACTGTGTAAAGTGACAGCTAGTAGAGTAGGCAACAAGTCGATTGGCAGAATATTACATATCAGAATAAGAAGAAACCAAATATGAATAAAACCGCGCAACTTGCGAGCCATTCTGTAAGGCTGTCTGCAATTACTGCTTGATTAAATCCTTTCAGGCAATGCCTTCAGAGCTGCCACAGCAAGTGAGCAACCTTTTAGAAAGTTAATGAAGGATGCTACGCGGTTGCACCGACTAATTATTTTTCTGCAGTTACAACGAGAAGCGAGTATTGAACATAAAGATGCCCTGACCGCGTTGGATCCTCCATGTCCCCGGCCCCTGGTATTCCATGATATATACGGCTTGTCCAAAATATGCAGACGATTTAAAAGAAGAAATCGCTATGTGAAAGCCTTGGTAGTATTTCTGACAATCTCAATTCATTACACTTTTGTTGTGAAAGCATGTACATGTACATGTGGATGAAATTGACCGCGCCTTTTTCTTCTACGGCATTTGGTATTTTTAATTGTCTTTACTCTCCCTTATCAAGCAGTACATAGATAGGCCCTATCCATTTTTGGAAAATTCCATTCATATTACACCACGATACGCTGTCATTTGAGGTGACTTCTTTATGTGCGGATAATTCTTGACCTCACATTCTTGATTTCCCAATTCATTAAAGAATCTAGATGGAAACTAAAATGCACATGCTGATTTTGCCAATTATCAACGATCGGATGTTTGCATAGGAGCGTGATCCCTGAATAACATAGTTCAGTCTTATAGCAAAGGGCTGGGAAACTGGTGAGCGCGGGTATGTTAAAACAAGAGGTCATGGGTTCAAGTCCCGGTCCAGTCATCTTTTTAAAAATGACATATATTACTTAATTAAACACCTGTCGTGTTGCTGTTATTGTTTTAAATCTTTGGCAAAGATAACTGATATCAAATGTCAACTTCAAACTATTTTATTTTTAAATACACATAAGGCATTCTACATATCATCAAGAATATCAAAAGCTTGATGAGAACCTCATATGTTTTGTAAATTAGATACACCTTTAATCTTAGCATTTTGTTTCTTGGGGTGTTTTGGGGGCTTTATCGCCGCTTCAGCCAGGGGGAAAAGCTATAGTTTTAATTCTGACTTTATTCTTGTTCTTGGTTCTAAATTCCCATAGACAAAGCACTGAGCACATCTGAACCCCACTTATGAACAAAACAATGGCCCGTTTTGAATTTTTTTTCCAGAAGATTGTTCCCAAGGTCCTTTGGTGTCGCGATCCTGAATGATCAGAGGAACCTCGAAGATCGAAACAAGGACAGTTTATGAATTTGTCTGCAGTCACAAACAAAATACAGTGAACAAGATGTCTAACCCGTGTAAGCATGTTACGGAGTTCTGGAAGCGTGTCAGAGATCATGACTGTGTAAAGTGACAGCTAGTAGAGTAGGCAACAAGTCGATTGGCAGAATATTACATATCAGAAAAAGAAGAAACCAAATATGAATGAAAACCGCGCAACTTGCGAGCCATTCTGTAAGGCTGTCTGCAATTACTGCTTGATTAAATCCTTTCAGGCAATGCGTTCAGAGCTGCCACAGCAACCCTTTAGAAAGTTAATGAAGGATGCTACGCGGTTGCACCGAGCCACCGACTAATTATTTTTCTGCAGTTACAACGAGAAGCGAGTATTGAACATAAAGATGCCCTGACCGCGTTGGATCCTCCATGTCCCCGGCCCCTGGTATTCCATCGTATATATACGGCTTGTCCAAAATATACAGACGATTTAAAAGAAGAAATCGCTATGTTAAAGCCTTGGTAGTATTTCTGACAATCTCAATTCATTACACTTTTGTTGTGAAAGCATGTACATGTACATGTAGATTATATTGACCACGCCTTTTTCTTCTACGGCATTTGGTATTTTTAATTGTCTTTACTCTCCCTTATCAAGCAGTACATAGATAGGCCCTATCCATTTTTGGAAAATTCCATTCATATTACACCATGATACGCTGTCATTTGAGGTGACTTCTTTATGTGCGGATAATAATTGTGAATGGGCAAACTGGCTACAATTTTTTTTTTTTAGGGCACAATAGACCCATCACCCATGGAACACCAGGCCATGTTACATAGAGCTCACCCATGACACATCAGGCCATGTTATAATTATAGAGTTCACCCATGGCACACCAGGCCATGTTATATAGAGCTCACCCATGGCACACCAGGCCATGTTATATAGAGCTCACCCATGGCACACCAGGCCATGTTACATAGAGCTCACCCATGGAACTCCAGGCCATGTTATATAGAGCTCACCCATGGCACACCAGGCCATGTTATATATAGCTCATCCATGGCACACCAGGCCATGTTATATCGTGGGAACCCCCGTTTTCGACGGTACACGTTTTCGGCGCTTAGCCTTCTAACTCACATCGCACTATGAAAACAACTCCGTATAACGATCTCAGACTTCGTTTCTTACAGTTGGTTTCCTGCTCTTGTCCGTCACCGAAAATGTGGAAAGTTAAGGCTTTTCCAGTAGGCCAAACTCGTGTGATTCAAAAGGTTGCTCTTTTGGGGTCTGTTTTCCTAGGTACAAAATTGGCAGTTGCTTCGAAGCTCCAGTTTTCTTGATTGTTGGTCCTAAAAAAAATCTGAGTGTACCATAACAAACCCCAACATCCGTAGAAAAAAATATATCACGCAACTTGAGGCAGTCCGTTCTGGGTAAAAACTATGGAGGCTCGTATAGGGCGTCTCGCTTATATACTTTTTTA
Organism: Luidia sarsii; assembly: GCA_949987565.1. Lineage (NCBI taxonomy): Eukaryota > Metazoa > Echinodermata > Asteroidea > Paxillosida > Luidiidae > Luidia > Luidia sarsii. The sequence continues at coordinate 12,085,677 of OX465110.1, forward strand.
AATATTTTTTTTAATTATTATTTAAAGACAAAAAGTAACATGGCCCAATAGGCTTTTATAAAAAATAGAAAAAAAAAAGGACAGCTAGAGAAAGTACCAAGAAGGAGGGAATGTGTCTCTGGAGTGAAATTGGGAAAGGTCATAACTGAAGAGGCAGTGAGAAAGAGGATTGTGGAGTTTTTTAAACGTCACAAAAGAAGACATCAACCAGACCAATACGTTTTAAGCATGAATTATGAATGATTTGAGGAAAGTGTTAGAAGCAGTGTCGAAAAAACCCCCAAAGATGAACACTAAAAAACATACAGGGAAGAATTTTACAGTGTCACACAGCATTTTGAGTTATTTTAAGAATTTATTTTGTGTTTGGCTGCACTGGGACACCTTACTAAACACCACCGACGAAAATAGGTGACGATGCTTACTGCGCGGTGCGCCGCGGACGTCAACAAAACCGGGTAATCTTACGGAAGTGACGGGCTTGATCAACCTTCTCTATGATTATTCTAATAGTCTGTGGTGTGGAGAAAGTGACTGAGAACTCTTTTAGTGTGATACTTTCGTCCACATTGTTCGGTTTGAAGAAAAGTCCTTATATCGTCGAAAACCGGTTATTGGAGGATATAGAGCTCACCCATGGAACACCAGGCCATGTTAAATAGAGCTCACCCATGACATACCAGGCCATGTTACATAGAGCTCATCCATGGCACACCAGGCCATGTTATATAGAGCTCACCAATGACACACCGGGCCATGTTATATATATAGAGCTCACCCATGGCACACCAGGCCACGTTATATAGAGCTCACCCATGGCACGTTAAATAGAGCTCACCCATGGCACACCAGGCCATGTTACATAGAGCTCACCCATGGCACACCAGGCCATGTTATATAGAGCTCACCCATGGCACACCAGGCCATGTTAAATAGAGCTCATTCATGGCACACCAGGCCATGTTATATAGAGCTCACCCATGGCACACCAGGCCATGTTAAATAGAGCTCATCCATGGCACACCAGGCCACGTTACATAGAGCTCACCCATTGCACACCAGGCCATGTTATATAGAGCTCACCAATGACACACCAGGCCATGTTATATAGAGCTCACCCATGGCACACCAGGCCATGTTATATAGAGCTCACCCATGGCACACCAGGCCATGTTATATAGAGCTCACCCATGGCACACCAGGCCACGTTACATAGAGCTCACCCATGGCTCACCAGGCCATGTTATATAGAGCTCACCCATGGCACACCAGGCCATGTTAAATAGAGCTCATCCATGGCACACCAGGCCACGTTACATAGAGCTCACCCATGGCACACCAGGCCATGTTATATAGAGCTCACCAATGACACACCGGGCCATGTTATATAGAGCTCACCCATGGCACACCAGGCCATGTCATATAGAGCTCATCCATGGCACACCAGGCCATGTTAAATAGAGCTCATCCATGGCACACCAGGCCATGTTATATAGAGCTCATCCATGGCACACCAGGCCATGTTATATAGAGCTCACCCATGGCACACCAGGCCACGTTACATAGAGCTCACCCATGGCACACCAGGCCATGTTATATAGAGCTCATCCATGGCGCACCAGGCCATGTTATATAGAGCTCACCCATGGCACACCAGGCCATGTTAAATAGAGCTCATCCATGGCACACCAGGCCATGTTAAATAGAGCTCATCCATGGCACACCAGGCCATGTTATATAGAGCTCACCCATGGCTCACCAGGCCATGTTATATAGAGCTCACCCATGGCACACCAGGCCATGTTATATAGAGCTCACCCATGGCTCACCAGGCCATGTTATATAGAGCTCACCCATGGCTCACCAGGCCATGTTATATAGAGCTCATCCATGGCACACCAGGCCATGTTAAATAGAGCTCACCCATGGCACACCAGGCCATGTTATATAGAGCTCACCCATGACACACCAGGCCATGTTATATAGAGCTCATCCATGGCACACCAGGCCATGTTAAATAGAGCTCATCCATGGCACACCAGGCCATGTTATATAGAGCTCACCCATGGCACACCAGGCCACGTTACATAGAGCTCACCCATGGCACACCAGGCCATGTTATATAGAGCTCATCCATGGCACACCAGGCCATGTTATATAGAGCTCACCCATGGCACACCAGGCCATGTTATATAGAGCTCACCCATGGCACACCAGGCCATGTTATATAGAGCTCACCCATGGCACACCAGGCCATGTTAAATAGAACTCATCCATGGCACACCAGGCCACGTTACATAGAGCTCACCCATTGCACACCAGGCCATGTTATATAGAGCTCACCCATGGCACACCAGGCAATGTTACATAGAGCTCACCCATGACACATCAGGCCATGTTATAATTATAGAGTTCACCCATGGCACACCAGGCCATGTTATATAGAGCTCACCCATGGCACACCAGGCCATGTTATATAGAGCTCACCCATGGCACACCAGGCCATGTTACATAGAGCTCACCCATGGAACTCCAGGCCATGTTATATAGAGCTCACCCATGGCACACCAGGCCATGTTATATATAGCTCATCCATGGCACACCAGGCCATGTTATATCGTGGGAACCCCCGTTTTCGACGGTACACGTTTTCGGCGCTTAGCCTTCTAACTCACATCGCACTATGAAAACAACTCCGTATAACGATCTCAGACTTCGTTTCTTACAGTTGGTTTCCTGCTCTTGTCCGTCACCGAAAATGTGGAAAGTTAAGGCTTTTCCAGTAGGCCAAACTCGTGTGATTCAAAAGGTTGCTCTTTTGGGGTCTGTTTTCCTAGGTACAAAATTGGCAGTTGCTTCGAAGCTCCAGTTTTCTTGATTGTTGGTCCTAAAAAAAATCTGAGTGTACCATAACAAACCCCAACATCCGTAGAAAAAAATATATCACGCAACTTGAGGCAGTCCGTTCTGGGTAAAAACTATGGAGGCTCGTATAGGGCGTCTCGCTTATATACTTTTTTAAATATTTTTTTTAATTATTATTTAAAGACAAAAAGTAACATGGCCCAATAGGCTTTTATAAAAAATAGAAAAAAAAAAGGACAGCTAGACAAAGTACCAAGAAGGAGGGAATGTGTCTCTGGAGTGAAATTGGGAAAGGTCATAACTGAAGAGGCAGTGAGAAAGAGGATTGTGGAGTTTTTTAAACGTCACAAAAGAAGACATCAACCAGACCAATACGTTTTAAGCATGAATTATGAATGATTTGAGGAAAGTGTTAGAAGCAGTGTCGAAAAAAACCCCAAAGATGAACACTAAAAAACATACAGGGAAGAATTTTACAGTGTCACACAGCATTTTGAGTTATTTTAAGAATTTATTTTGTGTTTGGCTGCACTGGGACACCTTACTAAACACCACCGACGAAAATAGGTGACGATGCTTACTGCGCGGTGCGCCGCGGACGTCAACAAAACCGGGTAATCTTACGGAAGTGACGGGCTTGATCAACCTTCTCTATGATTATTCTAATAGTCTGTGGTGTGGAGAAAGTGACTGAGAACTCTTTTAGTGTGATACTTTCGTCCACATTGTTCGGTTTGAAGAAAAGTCCTTATATCGTCGAAAACCGGTTATTGGAGGATATAGAGCTCACCCATGGAACACCAGGCCATGTTAAATAGAGCTCACCCATGACATACCAGGCCATGTTACATAGAGCTCATCCATGGCACACCAGGCCATGTTATATAGAGCTCACCAATGACACACCGGGCCATGTTATATATATAGAGCTCACCCATGGCACACCAGGCCACGTTATATAGAGCTCACCCATGGCACGTTAAATAGAGCTCACCCATGGCACACCAGGCCATGTTACATAGAGCTCACCCATGGCACACCAGGCCATGTTATATAGAGCTCACCCATGGCACACCAGGCCATGTTAAATAGAGCTCATTCATGGCACACCAGGCCATGTTATATAGAGCTCACCCATGGCACACCAGGCCATGTTAAATAGAGCTCATCCATGGCACACCAGGCCACGTTACATAGAGCTCACCCATTGCACACCAGGCCATGTTATATAGAGCTCACCAATGACACACCAGGCCATGTTATATAGAGCTCACCCATGGCACACCAGGCCATGTTATATAGAGCTCACCCATGGCACACCAGGCCATGTTATATAGAGCTCACCCATGGCACACCAGGCCACGTTACATAGAGCTCACCCATGGCTCACCAGGCCATGTTATATAGAGCTCACCCATGGCACACCAGGCCATGTTAAATAGAGCTCATCCATGGCACACCAGGCCACGTTACATAGAGCTCACCCATGGCACACCAGGCCATGTTATATAGAGCTCACCAATGACACACCGGGCCATGTTATATAGAGCTCACCCATGGCACACCAGGCCATGTCATATAGAGCTCATCCATGGCACACCAGGCCATGTTAAATAGAGCTCATCCATGGCACACCAGGCCATGTTATATAGAGCTCATCCATGGCACACCAGGCCATGTTATATAGAGCTCACCCATGGCACACCAGGCCACGTTACATAGAGCTCACCCATGGCACACCAGGCCATGTTATATAGAGCTCATCCATGGCGCACCAGGCCATGTTATATAGAGCTCACCCATGGCACACCAGGCCATGTTAAATAGAGCTCATCCATGGCACACCAGGCCATGTTAAATAGAGCTCATCCATGGCACACCAGGCCATGTTATATAGAGCTCACCCATGGCTCACCAGGCCATGTTATATAGAGCTCACCCATGGCACACCAGGCCATGTTATATAGAGCTCACCCATGGCTCACCAGGCCATGTTATATAGAGCTCACCCATGGCTCACCAGGCCATGTTATATAGAGCTCATCCATGGCACACCAGGCCATGTTAAATAGAGCTCACCCATGGCACACCAGGCCATGTTATATAGAGCTCACCCATGGCACACCAGGCCATGTTATATAGAGCTCATCCATGGCACACCAGGCCATGTTAAATAGAGCTCATCCATGGCACACCAGGCCATGTTATATAGAGCTCACCCATGGCACACCAGGCCACGTTACATAGAGCTCACCCATGGCACACCAGGCCATGTTATATAGAGCTCATCCATGGCACACCAGGCCATGTTATATAGAGCTCACCCATGGCACACCAGGCCATGTTATATAGAGCTCACCCATGGCACACCAGGCCATGTTATATAGAGCTCACCCATGGCACACCAGGCCATGTTAAATAGAACTCATCCATGGCACACCAGGCCACGTTACATAGAGCTCACCCATTGCACACCAGGCCATGTTATATAGAGCTCACCCATGGCACACCAGGCAATGTTACATAGAGCTCACCCATGACACATCAGGCCATGTTATAATTATAGAGTTCACCCATGGCACACCAGGCCATGTTATATAGAGCTCACCCATGGCACACCAGGCCATGTTATATAGAGCTCACCCATGGCACACCAGGCCATGTTACATAGAGCTCACCCATGGAACTCCAGGCCATGTTATATAGAGCTCACCCATGGCACACCAGGCCATGTTATATATAGCTCATCCATGGCACACCAGGCCATGTTATATCGTGGGAACCCCCGTTTTCGACGGTACACGTTTTCGGCGCTTAGCCTTCTAACTCACATCGCACTATGAAAACAACTCCGTATAACGATCTCAGACTTCGTTTCTTACAGTTGGTTTCCTGCTCTTGTCCGTCACCGAAAATGTGGAAAGTTAAGGCTTTTCCAGTAGGCCAAACTCGTGTGATTCAAAAGGTTGCTCTTTTGGGGTCTGTTTTCCTAGGTACAAAATTGGCAGTTGCTTCGAAGCTCCAGTTTTCTTGATTGTTGGTCCTAAAAAAAATCTGAGTGTACCATAACAAACCCCAACATCCGTAGAAAAAAATATATCACGCAACTTGAGGCAGTCCGTTCTGGGTAAAAACTATGGAGGCTCGTATAGGGCGTCTCGCTTATATACTTTTTTAAATATTTTTTTTAATTATTATTTAAAGACAAAAAGTAACATGGCCCAATAGGCTTTTATAAAAAATAGAAAAAAAAAAGGACAGCTAGAGAAAGTACCAAGAAGGAGGGAATGTGTCTCTGGAGTGAAATTGGGAAAGGTCATAACTGAAGAGGCAGTGAGAAAGAGGATTGTGGAGTTTTTTAAACGTCACAAAAGAAGACATCAACCAGACCAATACGTTTTAAGCATGAATTATGAATGATTTGAGGAAAGTGTTAGAAGCAGTGTCGAAAACCCCCCCAAAGATGAACACTAAAAAACATACAGGGAAGAATTTTACAGTGTCACACAGCATTTTGAGTTATTTTAAGAATTTATTTTGTGTTTGGCTGCACTGGGACACCTTACTAAACACCACCGACGAAAATAGGTGACGATGCTTACTGCGCGGTGCGCCGCGGACGTCAACAAAACCGGGTAATCTTACGGAAGCGACGGGCTTGATCAACCTTCTCTATGATTATTCTAATAGTCTGTGGTGTGGAGAAAGTGACTGAGAACTCTTTTAGTGTGATACTTTCGTCCACATTGTTCGGTTTGAAGAAAAGTCCTTATATCGTCGAAAACCGGTTATTGGAGGATATAGAGCTCACCCATGGAACACCAGGCCATGTTAAATAGAGCTCACCCATGACATACCAGGCCATGTTACATAGAGCTCATCCATGGCACACCAGGCCATGTTATATAGAGCTCACCAATGACACACCGGGCCATGTTATATATATAGAGCTCACCCATGGCACACCAGGCCACGTTATATAGAGCTCACCCATGGCACGTTAAATAGAGCTCACCCATGGCACACCAGGCCATGTTACATAGAGCTCACCCATGGCACACCAGGCCATGTTATATAGAGCTCACCCATGGCACACCAGGCCATGTTAAATAGAGCTCATTCATGGCACACCAGGCCATGTTATATAGAGCTCACCCATGGCACACCAGGCCATGTTAAATAGAGCTCATCCATGGCACACCAGGCCACGTTACATAGAGCTCACCCATTGCACACCAGGCCATGTTATATAGAGCTCACCAATGACACACCAGGCCATGTTATATAGAGCTCACCCATGGCACACCAGGCCATGTTATATAGAGCTCACCCATGGCACACCAGGCCATGTTATATAGAGCTCACCCATGGCACACCAGGCCACGTTACATAGAGCTCACCCATGGCTCACCAGGCCATGTTATATAGAGCTCACCCATGGCACACCAGGCCATGTTAAATAGAGCTCATCCATGGCACACCAGGCCACGTTACATAGAGCTCACCCATGGCACACCAGGCCATGTTATATAGAGCTCACCAATGACACACCGGGCCATGTTATATAGAGCTCACCCATGGCACACCGGGCCATGTTATATAGAGCTCACCCATGGTACACCAGGCCATGTTAAATAGAGCTCACCCATGGCACACCAGGCCATGTTATATAGAGCTCATCCATGGCACACCAGGCCATGTTAAATAGAGCTCATCCATGGCACACCAGGCCATGTTATATAGAGCTCACCCATGGCACACCAGGCCATGTTATATAGAGCTCACCCATGGCACACCAGGCCACGTTACATAGAGCTCACCCATGGCACACCAGGCCATGTTATATAGAGCTCATCCATGGCGCACCAGGCCATGTTATATAGAGCTCACCCATGGCACACCAGGCCATGTTAAATAGAGCTCATCCATGGCACACCAGGCCATGTTAAATAGAGCTCATCCATGGCACACCAGGCCATGTTATATAGAGCTCACCCATGGCTCACCAGGCCATGTTATATAGAGCTCATCCATGGCACACCAGGCCATGTTAAATAGAGCTCATCCATTGCACACCAGGCCATGTTATATAGAGCTCATCCATGGCACACCAGGCCATGTTATATAGAGCTCACCCATGGCACACCAGGCCATGTTATATAGAGCTCACCCATGGCTCACCAGGCCATGTTATATAGAGCTCACCCATGGCTCACCAGGCCATGTTATATAGAGCTCATCCATGGCACACCAGGCCATGTTATATAGAGCTCATCCATGGCACACCAGGCCATGTTATATAGAGCTCACCCATGGCACACCAGGCCATGTTATATAGAGCTCACCCATGGCTCACCAGGCCATGTTATATAGAGCTCACCCATGGCTCACCAGGCCATGTTATATAGAGCTCATCCATGGCACACCAGGCCATGTTAAATAGAGCTCACCCATGGCACACCAGGCCATGTTATATAGAGCTCACCCATGGCACACCAGGCCATGTTATATAGAGCTCATCCATGGCACACCAGGCCATGTTAAATAGAGCTCATCCATGGCACACCAGGCCATGTTATATAGAGCTCACCCATGGCACACCAGGCCACGTTACATAGAGCTCACCCATGGCACACCAGGCCATGTTATATAGAGCTCATCCATGGCACACCAGGCCATGTTATATAGAGCTCACCCATGGCACACCAGGCCATGTTATATAGAGCTCACCCATGGCACACCAGGCCATGTTATATAGAGCTCACCCATGGCACACCAGGCCATGTTAAATAGAACTCATCCATGGCACACCAGGCCACGTTACATAGAGCTCACCTATTGCACACCAGGCCATGTTATATAGAGCTCACCCATGGCACACCAGGCAATGTTACATAGAGCTCACCCATGGCACACCAGGCCATGTTATATAGAGCTCACCCATGGCACACCAGGCCATGTTATATAGAGCTCATCCATGGCTCACCAGGCCATGTTATATAGAGCTCACCCATGGCACACCAGGCCATGTTATATAGAGCTCATCCATGGCACACCAGGCCATGTTAAATAGAGCTCATCCATGGCACACCAGGTCATGTTATATAGAGCTCACCCATGGCACACCAGGCCATGTTATATAGAGCTCACCCATGGCACACCAGGCCACGTTACATAGAGCTCACCCATGGCTCACCAGGCCATGTTATATAGAGCTCACCCATGGCACACCAGGCCATGTTATATAGAGCTCACACATGGCACACCAGGCCACGTTACATAGAGCTCACCCATGGCTCACCAGGCCATGTTATATAGAGCTCATCCATGGCACACCAGGCCATGTTATATAGAGCTCACCCATGGCACACCAGGCCATGTTATATAGAGCTCACCCATGGCTCACCAGGCCATGTTATATAGAGCTCACCCATGGCACACCAGGCCATGTTAAATAGAGCTCATCCATGGCACACCAGGCCATGTTATATAGAGCTCACCCATGGCACACCAGGTCCTGTAAATAAAGCACACCAGGCTTGATCAAAAGTAGGCAACACTAGGCCAAAATGCCGAACGAATGACCAAACATCTTTTTAACAACAATCAAGATATAGAACACCAATACTGAACTGTCATGGCGTTTAGGGACAAAACTTCCACTTTCTTAAGGCTCTATGTTATGGTTACGGGAGAAATGGTTATCATTATCTTGACTAAAAATAATGTATAAAAATGTCAGTAGCAATTGCATGTAAGGTTCATAAGCATCAAGGAGTCATAGGCATAGTCATAGGAAAGTAATTTTATTGCAATGAGAGTACTTGTATCAGGGAGCCTTGGTCATGTGGAAAAGGGGAAAAGATGAACAAAGAGGATGTATATGTGCATGCATGTCAATTAACCATTATGGTGCAGGACATGTATGTGCAAACCTAGTATAGTAGGCACCATGTTAGACATCGATGAGTGTGCAGGACAGGTATGGTAACCTATTTACTAATGTACGTATGGACCACTTGTTCATTCTGATTAATCCAATTTTCTCTAGTGCCCAATCGTACTGGCCTGTGTGCTCTTGCTCTTAGTTACAAAAAAAGCCTGTTCCGAAAGGACGCCCCCTAGGGCTTAACATCGGGGACTAGTAATACACACGTGGTCTTCATGCTTATTGACGAGTAACCATGGATATTGCATATTCTGTTTTGTTTGATCTGTACAGCGTCGGTGATGTTTCCATAGTGATACAAACATCCTTAACGGCCAGGTGTCTGTTGCCTTGGGTATAAAAACAAGTGGTGTGGATTGAGAGAGTATTGCAAACTAGTCGGCGTCCTCAAGGAAGCAGACTGCTTTTCAAGTGTTGATACCTTGGACAAATTTCATAGTCTTGACACAAGTGTGGAAAGTCTCCTGGAAAATGGCTGGTAGGATGCGCATTTCCCCCAGACAACGAGGATTTCTTCAAATGTTGCTCTTCATAGCTCTGACCGTATTTGCATGTGGAGCTGCAGGTAAGTGATTAAATTCTGTATAAAGATTGAAGCAAAATGTTCCCAGACAAAAATATTGATAATTCAGCCAAAAAAGAATGGAATATTTATCGAATGAAACGGTTGTATGGTATCCCCTACACAAATCTAGTGTGTATACAAATTGTAGCTTTTTAAAAGCACAAAGCACAAGCTATCTTGATGACCCTTTTTCTATATCTACTAATAATTGTTCAACTTCTTGAATGCTGCCGATAGTCTACTTTATATTTCCCTTTTATTTATTTTTTTAAAGAGAAAGCTTGATTTTGTCAAGAGCAATCTCAAGTCCACCACAAAACTCAATTTCACCTCTGTTTCCAGGTTTTGACAGCTTGATCTTAAAGTTATTTCAAGCTAGTCTTGTCGCTACCAGCCTTGTGGTTTACAATGGCTTCGACTTTTTGATTGAAGCATTCCTTAAACTTATCGAATCAAATTTCCGGATTTAATTCGTTTGACTATCATTTGATGTCATATCGGTTAAACACATTATCGAAATACAGGTACGGAACTGGAAATGTTTGCACGATAGGGGATGCGTTTAATATTCGGCTTGAACTGGGAATTCAACTGGGACTAGCACGTTGTCCTGCATCTTTTATATGGCGACGCTTAAATGTCTCCTGGATATTGAGTTTGAGTTTGAGCCTCCCTCGTGCAGAACATGTGATTGTAAAGGCGGGAATTACGATCGACTCTAGTTCATTCGTCCAAACGACTAACACTACATTTAACTGCCCTATAGGCTATATCCAGGGATCAATCCCCCCTCCGCTTTCATTCAGATGCAAACAACCAATGGTTGTAAACCCGGCTACGACCGCTCGGGGATCCACAAAATTGATGCAGCTTCTCCAATTCAAGTCAAACAAATCGATGAAAAACCAACTGGGAACTTTTCAAAAATGTGATAAAAGAAAACTTCAAAGAGAAACAGCAATGAAATAAATCTCCAAAATTAGGAGGGTCTGACGATGTTTCAATCCTTGCAGGACCTTTCTCAAAGCTCCAAGCCTAGGAATCAGATCCTCTTTTCACATCTGAGTAAAATCAATTCTGCCTTTGAGAAAGATCATGCTAGGATCGAAACGTCAGGCCCTCTTAATTTTGGATATTTGCGTTTTGTTTATTTTAGTCAGTAAGCAGTTGGCAACTGTTTTGCATATTTCTCTAGAGCTATGTATAAAATTGTTGCAACTGCTTACTGACTAAAATTACCAAAATGCAAATCTCAACATTTAGTGGGCCTGACGTTTCGATCCTAGCAGGACCTTTCTCATAAAGTACAAAACAGATACATGTACACGAAGGAAGGGGGAAGAGAGTGAATATGACACGGATGAGAAACAAAGGACGAAGAGGAAACTGGTAGGGTGAGATCAAAGGGACGGGCAAGGAGTCGGATAGGGATTAGTGAGAAGAGAGAGAAAGATCAAAGAGAGAAGTGTGGAGGAGTGAATACAAAAGAAGGATTATTAGAAAGCATGCAAGGTGTTAGTCATTACCCTCCTGGATGTTGAGACCATGTGGTTGAATAGTCCGAAGACGCTTCATCCACATTTTCTCACGGCTAATTAAGCCGGACAGGATCACTAAGGTGACCAAGGGATTCTATGCCCAGTACACTCATATCTGATATCGAATGATCAGGGAGATTGAAGTGATACCCAAAAGGGGTGTCCATTTTACCGGTTTTGATTGTAGACCTATGGCCATATGCGACTATGCGACGGCACGACGCGACTATGCGATGGCACGACGCGACTATGCGACGGCACAATGCGATTATGCGACGGCTCGACGCAACTATATGGCGACGGCACGACGCGACTATGCGATGGCACGACGCGACTATGCGACGGCACAATGCGATTATGCGACGGCACGACGCAACTATATGGCGACGGCACGACGCGACTATGCGATGGCACGACGCGACTAGGCGACGGCACAATGCGACTATGCGACGGCACGACGCAACTATGGCGACGGCACAACGGTACGACGCGACGCTGAAACGGCCCTATACACACAGTGCCAAAGGGGAGACGGCACGACGCAACCATGCGACGGTACGACGGCACAACGCGACTATGCGACGGTACGACGGTACGACGCGACTTTGCGACGGCATGACGCAACTATGCGACGGCACGACGCGACTATGCCACAGCACGACGGCATGACGCAACTATGCGACGGCACGACGCAACTATGCGACGGCACGACGCAACTATGCGACGGCATGACGCAACTATGCGACGGCACGACGCGACTATGCCACAGCACGACGGCACGACGCAACTATGCGACGGCACGACGCAACTAACTATGCGACGGCACGACGCGACTATAGAAATTATGGGTCGTGGACGGTGCATGTTTGAGAGATCCAGGTATAAATGCGAAACATGCGCCGCGTAACTTGACAGAGATGGATTTCCATACATATCTGATATCGAATGATCAGGGAGATTGAAATGACACCCAACATGGGTGTCCATGTTATCGGTTTTTATTGTAGACCTACGGCCACTTTTTAGGGTGTTTTTGGTCTCGCCAACACACTGAACACTACATACTCTACAAGAAATGAGGTATATGATGTTTGAGGTAGTGCACGTGATAGAGCCAGAGTTAATTAAAATCTTAATTCTAGGGTTAATATTTTAATTATGTGCCCGAACAGTGTTTCTCCGTGAAATGTATGGACCTCAGATGGTAATTCATACTTAAATAAATGTAAACCACACACTGTCATAACATTGTGCAAACATGTGTTTGGCAAAATCCTGTTTTCCAAGCGCCTAGTGTAGTTTTAGTTTGATGACTCATTTTGGAAGTAGCTATAGGCGACTGATTTTTACACATGTAATTAAGTGGCGGAGCTCTTGTATTTGATCGATAATATCAATAGTTGATATTCAGGTGATATTTAGACCAATATTGACCACATTGATGGTAACACCAACATGGCCCGCTTGAATAGACATAGGCCTACCTTTAAACGTGTATCTATGCTACGTACATGTAGGACACACTTTGTAGGTTTCCTCGCAAGCAGACTCTTGTTATACAGATCCATATAATTATAGGCATTGGTGAGTGTGGGACCATTTTGAATGCATCTTTATCACAGGGTATTGTTCCAACCCAATGGAAACAAGCTAATGTTGTTCCTATTCCAAAACAAACTCCACCTACATGTACACTTCAGAAACTGAGACCAATTTCGCTCACCCCCTTTTTAGCCAAATTGACTGAAGGGCTTATTTGTAAGTGGATCATGCACTCTGGGGTCGTTCAGACACCGTACTAAAAGTGGTCAATCTTCGATTTAAACTGAAAAGGGTCTATCTAGTTGTGTCTGAACGGTCTACGTAGACCGTTTTGGGTACTACAACGGTCTATCTCAGACCGCCGAGGAGGGGTGGACTAGACTACGTAGACCGGTCTATGTAGACCGGTCTACATAGACCGGTCTACAAACCTTAACGTGTCTGAACGGTCTATCCCATAACCACATCTGGTTTAGGCAGATGAGCGGGCGCATTACATCACCGGTGAGTAATGACACTGCCCAAACCGCGCGAAACACAAGGACGCGATGTGCATTCCACTGATTTTACGTGCACTCTTGCTAGCCAGACCTTGCTTTGTATTTTTGTGATCGTGCTTTCACCGTGCCGACCACCACGGGTAATTTCCGTCCACCACTCCTGGTGAAAAACAATGCTTCCGACCGGCACTGTGTTCACCCCATTATTATCCCAATCTGTATCATGGTTTCGGTAGTAAAATAAATTGTACTTTTTTGTAGCGTAACCGTCACGCTAGTAGTTCTGGAAGTCAATTAGAAGGGTGATCAAAGTCACGCGATGTGTCGTTGCTAGAAGCGACGTTTCGGTTGCTAACTGCTAACCTTCATCAGGCAACTGAAGAAAGAGCGCTGCGGCGTCCGTTTATATCCGCTCCGTCGGTTCCTGTGTGCCGGTTTGCGGACGTCGTAGTGGTGACCGTGCGGTTTGGCGCGCGGCTCTGGCGTCCTCCAGCGGGCCTGCCTGTGGTGGGCCGGCGGTCGTGGCGACGGATGGTGGGGAGCCAGAAACCGGGGATGTCAACACCGCTGTCTCGATTGATGTTATTATGTCGAAGTCGGATATGAAGTTCCGATCAGGCTTTGGAAGTTCCGATCAGGCTTTAGTAGCACAGCGTGATCGTAGTCGTAACTCGTATGCAGACATGCGGCCGCTGTGCACGTGCACCTTGCAGTATACAGTGTGTGCAAAGACGTGTTGTGTCATGTCACATGTGCCGCGCGTAGGCTGGTTTCGGCCGTACTGCTCCTGTAGTGTCATTATGTCTTTACCTAGAGGCGGAAACCACACCTAGACTTGCCAACCTCGCTAATGTCGCGAAGGGAAATCGGTCATAACTAAAAATAATAGTAATACGCTACTTTCATCGTTTGTCTCCGAATGTTGTTTCCGCGGAGTTTAATATTATTCCCTTCGTTATTATTGTGGTATGAATAGAAGTATGAATAGAAAGAAGGGAACGAGAACGACTTTTTTGTGAAAGTTGAACCACCACTAAAAATACACTGATGTCGTACATGTACACGTACATGTACCATGTACGTGTACATGTACCATGTACGTGTACATGTACGTGTACATGTACGTGTACATGTACGTGTACATGTACTGTACGTGTACAGGTACATGTACTGTACACGTACAGTACATACAGTCATGTATACGTACAACGTGTACGTCCTTACATGTGCACGGGCACGTTGCAGCCGGCCGGTCACGTTGTTTCGAAACTTGCGGTCACTGATTGGTCACTGGAAAATCAGCAATCTCTAAATCCTGCAAAATGTCGAGTGATGCAATTTTATTTTGGCAGAAATAAATTGCCTCTTGTACCATATCATATATTGGATTCACAAATTGAGCAAGTTTCAAGTGCCAAACTGTTAGGTGTTACCTTTCAAAACGATTTGAAGTGGGACTCTCATATTGTTGAGATGATAGGTAAAGCTAATCGTGAGCTATTTATGCTCAGAAAACTAAAACAAACTGGTTTTACTCATGAAGAGCTTGTTAGTGTTTATAAGAGTTATATATTAGACCTGTCTTGGAATACGCATCTGCAGTCTGGCACTCGGGTGTTACAGTATATCAAACCCACCAAATTGAAACAATTTAAAAGAGGGTTTGTCACATTATTTTGGGGAGGGAGTATGTTAGCTATGACCATGCTTTATCAATATTAAGCCTCAAGAAACTTTCTGATAGAAGATTATATCTTTGTAAAGACTTTGCCATGAAAGCTTACAAATCCAGTAGATTCAACGAACGGTTCCACAAAACAATGAGTTCCCATACTATGAACTTGAGATCTAATCGTGTCCTGGAAGACTGCCAGTGTTCAACCAATAGACTAAGAAATAGCCCCTTGCCATATCTAACTAGACTTCTTAATGATGTTTTATAGTTTCCCTCTTCACTCCCCCTATTCCTACATCCCTCCCCCAATCCCTGTCCCAGCCTCCAACCTTTTTAAATTCTCATTTTTAGTTTGTATTCCTTGTGATATTTGTTTTTTTTTAATATTTATGTTGTTGGTGTATTTTTAAGTCTTAAAGGTTTATGTGCAATAGGCCTATATTTGTAAATGTTGAAATTTTGTCCGGTTTTTAATTACCATGTAAATTACTGTTCAATTCAGCCGTTGGCTGCTATATAGTGTTTAATAAACCAGAATTATTATTATTATTATTAAACTACTGAAATGCTTGTTCAAATTCCGCAAAAATATACAGATCTATTATTTTCTCAAACGGCGGTCTATTGCAGGTTCGTCGAATAAATAGCTTTAGTATTTTTGTAGGGCCTAGATTAAAATGTAATTTGTTCATATGAATAACAGGACAATTTAGGTTTGCAAGTGTACTTAATGTGTTTTACTGCACTGCAATGATATTTCTTTGTCTTGTCTTTCTATTTCAGCATGATTTGTGAAATGACCGACCCTCCCTGCCCTTCCCTTTGATCTCTCCCTGCCAGCTTTCCTCTTTTGTCTTTGCCCTCTGCTAATCCCCAACCCCACTCCCTGACCCTCCCTGCCCTTCCCTTTGATCTCTCCCTGCCAGCTTTCCTCTTTTGTCTTTGCCCTTTGTTATTCCCCAACCCCACCCCCTGACCCTCCCTGCCCTTCCCTTTGATCTCTCCCTGCCAGCTTTCCTCTTTTGTCTTTGCCCTCTGCTAATCCCCAATCCCACTCCCTGTCCCTCCCTGCCCTTCCCTTTGATCTCTCCCTGCCAGCTTTCCTCTTTTGTCTTTGCCCTCTGTTATTCCCCAACCCCACCCCCTGACCCTCCCTGCCCTTCCCTTTGATCTCTCCCTGCCAGCTTTCCTCTTTTGTCTTTGCCCTCTGCTAATCCCCAATCCCACTCCCTTTCCCTCCCTGCCCTTCCCTTTGATCTCTCCCTGCCAGCTTTCCTCTTTGCCCTCTGCTAACCCCCAACCCCAACCCCTGACCCTCCCTGCCCTTCACTTTGATCTCACCCTGCCAGCTTTCCTCTTTTGTCTTTGCCCTCTGCTAATCCCCAACCCCACTCCATGTCCCCCCTTGATCCTCCCTTTGATCTCTCTTGTAGAAACTGTAATTTAGATTTGCCGAGTTGCTTGCCAGTTCCCTTGAGCTCTGTATCTGTTTTGATTCTCCTGGTTGTCCTCTGTTTGTTCGTGACTTTTTAATTTCTTTAATCTCATAATTTTTTTTCAGCTGATTGTTTTCTTGTAAAATTATTCATATTTATTATATTATTTATATCTATTTCTCATATTTATCCTGCATTTCCATGATTTTTATCATCTTTTAATTCATGATTTATCTTAATCATTGCCATTTACTTGTATTCGATTGTTTTTACTAAGTTTACTATAGTTACCTATTTATTCACCAACCTATAGGACTGGAGGAACAGGCTTTTGAGTCACAGTGTTTTTCACTTTTGTTCCTCCTGGCCATCTTAGATTGGATTGTCCTTACTCTGCTTGTCCTTGGATTGTCCTTCTCTGATTTTTCCTTCCCTCTTACCCTCCTGTCCAATCTCTTCCCCTCGTTCCCAGTCCTTGCCCCATCTCTTCCCCTTCTCATCCTGACCTATCACATCTCTGATACATGTGCATAATTTTCTCCTTGTTTGGTATTTATTCATCAATATATTTCCCATCTTTAATTTCCATGATATAGACTGTTTGACCTTTCTCACCCTGAATGTACTTCTTGCTTGTTTTCCTTGGCCGAATAAATAATAATAATAATAATAATAATAATATGTGTCAATGCTTGCACTTTTGTAAGTCCAGGCAAATCTAGATTTTGTCAGTCCAGGCAAATCTAGATTTTGTTAGTCCAGGCAAATCTAGATTTTGTCAGTCTGGGCAAATCTTTGTCATCTCTGCCTTTCTGTTGGATTTTTGCTCGGAACCTACATCTTATCTCGTTTTTGTTCGACATAGACTGCTAGTTATAAATCCTTGTGCAATAACATTTGTTAAAATGATGAGAATAAAATAAATCTTCAACAAACACACAATATCAATTATTATGTATATTGGTCCTGTGAGTAAAGCCCCAACTATAGAAGAAATCCAAATCTGACCAGTTGTGAAAAAGATGTATGAAATGGGAAGACGGATGGCCTTGTTTCTAAACTATCAACCTAGCAGGGAAACCACTGCATTATTGTATCAGTATAATGTGAGTTATTTGTGTCCGACCGATATAATGTATCTTTTACTCCTTTATACTTCTATTCAGATAATTGCAACCGGCTGTCTTTCCACAGGACCAAAGACGGTATATTTGGTGAGTCATTCTAAATAACTATAGCTGTAGTTAATGTCCATGGGTTGGCAAATTCGATTTCTATCAAAAGCATCCAATTTAGGCTGCTGGATTAGAACATACATCACTCTCTCAAACTAATCACCATAATTTGGTTTACAACAATCCTCTGTAGGCCTTATTGTTGTCATGTATTTCTTGGGTCTACCTCATTTATTTGTTATTAGTTTTTTCAAGGACGAAAGTATCATAAAGTAATTCTACAATGCTTGTCCACCTCATGTGCTTTCTAATTGCAACGAGTGAATAGTTCACTCTCTCAAGGAGTGAGAATCGCTCCAAAAAGCCCAAACCGCTCAAAAAGAGCGCAAAACACTGTAAAAGATGTGAAAACCGCTCAGAGTGGAATGAAATCCC
This sequence comes from Luidia sarsii, assembly GCA_949987565.1. Lineage (NCBI taxonomy): Eukaryota > Metazoa > Echinodermata > Asteroidea > Paxillosida > Luidiidae > Luidia > Luidia sarsii. The sequence goes on from OX465110.1 coordinate 12,104,357, forward strand.
ATTCTTGTAAGGAGCCATATAATTATGGAGGTTTGGTTTTTTTAAGGAAATGTCACTCTTTGTGTGAGTGGATTATTTACTCTTGCATACATTTTAGAGAGTGGTTGCTTGGATGATAGAGTGCTGATTTGTGTAAACAGTGGCTCAGGTTCAAAACCCACTGCTGTCAGATTTTTAAAAATAGCTCTATGCGCAGTTACAAAGCCAAACACGATTAAACATTTTATTCTATAGACAAAGTATCCTTACATGTATCTTCATATTGTTTCAAGTTTTGAGATTTGCATTTTGGTAACTTTAGTCAATAGGCAGTTTGCAACCTTTTTGTATATCATTTCAAGTCATTTCCTTGTTGCTGTATCCCCTCGTGGTGATCCTCCTTGCTGACCTGTCTACGTGTGTATTAAGTCTGTCCGTTCGTTGGTATGCAAGTCTATGTTCTTTGTTTGTCTTTTGATTTTTTGCTCTTACTAACTTGAATAACCCAACCTGTTTCTTTCAACTAAGGAAACTGCAAGAAAAGGCTCTTCGGTACACCTTCCATCAAGACAACTACAACTTTTTCTCAGTGTCTCGCCTGATCCCTACTGGCTTACAGATATCTCACACCCCCCAAATTGGAAAACTCTCCCCCAATCTACAGAAAAAATGGAATCAAATTCTTTATAGTGCTTCCATTCAGCTCATTAAGGTCCTCTCTGAGCAATGTAAAATCACTCTTCAGGCTGTCCACCAAGACATTGCTAATCTGGACTCCAAACTCCGCTCCAGCTGTTCTGAAAGCCAGTACAAGGATCTCAGTGATGAGATTGAGAAAGGTCTCTCTAACCTCAATTCTGTTCTCACCGACAGGAGAAACAAGAAGATTGGTGGCCTTGTTGCCAAACAACGCAGACCCAACCGCTTCAGACGCAGTCCCCAGTCTACACCGTTACCCCCCCCCCCCACTAACACTGTTGTCAACCTTTCCTCTTCTTCTCTAACTGACGCGGATCGGAGCATACATTACTTTCAAGGGTTTGAACTTCTGTCCAACTCCCCCTAAAGTTGACCAAGTAATGCTCAGTCAAGATCTCACTGAGTATTACCGCAGACTTCGTCTGACTGAGTTCTTCTTTGATTCTGGCTCCCGTAAAGAAGAATCTTTCCGAGTAAAAAGCACCTGGGTCCCCCCCCAAGAACCGTGTTCCAGCGCTTGAAACGTATGTGCAAGCAGTCAGTTCTCAAGTTTGCAACTCCTCTCATCTTACCCGTAAGCCCCCTACAATCTCCCTAGGGAAGAACGTCTTGCTCTCAACACTCTGCGTTCTCGCGGTGACATCATTATCAAGCCAGCAGATAAAGGGTCAGCCGTAGTAATCATGGATATCCAAAAATATATTGATGAAGCCAATCGCCAACTTAACAATCCTCAGCACTATAAATTTCTGGACTCTAATCCCACTGTCAAATTTTCAGAGCAATTCATGAAGTTTTGGATGACATGCGATCACGTCATTAACTGAGCAAGAAAGCTCACAAATTTCTATCACCGATCAATTGTAGAACTGCCAGATTCTAGCTCATCCCGAAAATTCACAAGGCCAACAAGCCAGGCAGACCCATCATCTCTGGCAATGGTTCACCTACGGAACACGTCTCTTTTCATTGACTCTTTTCTCAGACCATTGATTCACCAAATTCCTTCATACGTCCATGACACACCCGACTTTCTGCGAAAGTTGGAAAGTGTCAAGGATCAAAATCCTACCACTGCTTTAATTGGTATTATTGACGTTTCCTCTCTATACACTAAGGAGGAGGCATTCAAGCTTGCTCCTTCGGCTCTGGCCAAAGGAAACCATTCTTCTCCCCCACCCTCATGAGGCTAGTGCTGGCCAAGCACTATCTCCAAATGCATGGCACTGCCATAGGCACGCGCATGGCTCCTTCCTTTGCTTGCCTCTTCATGGGTGGCCTTGAGGAACGCATGCTCAGTGAGGCTCCATGCCGTCCTGGATTTAGTGGAGATACATATAGCTACAAATAGATGACGTTTTCTTCATTTGAACTAGGGACGGTAGCAGCTTGAATGTCTTATTTGATCCCATCAATTCCTTCCAATCAATCAATTCCATCAAATTCACATGGGAGCAGTCTCTTCAGCAGACCCACTTTCTGGATGTCACCGTCCGGAAAGACCTCAACACACTTGCTATACTGATTTGTATTCTAAGTCCACCGACACTCATCAATATCTCCATGCCTCCAGTTGTCACCCCAGACACTGTAAGACTGGTTCTCGCCAAGTGAAGAACTCCATTGCTAAAGTCTATTCCATTTGAAGTTGGGCACTCAAACAAAAGCCACCAGGTCTCAAGGACAATCCCAAGGTTCCCTTAATTACTTCCTACCACCCTTCTCTTCCTCCTCTCAGGAAGATAACTAAGGAAAACCACCATATTCTCCACACTTCAGATTGTCTGGTGATGCCGTTCCAAACTCGCCTGTTTTGGCTTTCAGGCGCCCCCGTAACCTGCGTGACTTAATTGTCCGAGCAGAGGTTCCCCCTTGGGACTCTTCACCTCCCACCAAATTTGGTTCATTTAAGTGTACCTCGAAATGCATCGTAGGCAGAACACATGTCAAGGAAATAGACTCTTTCAATGGACATTCTTCTGAATAGAATCCCTTGGTCACCATAGTAATGCTGTCCGGCTTAGCCGTGGGAAAATGTGGATAAAGCGTCTTCGGACTATTCAACCACATGGTCTAAACATCCAGGAGGGTAATGACTAACACCATGCATGCTTTCTGATAATCCTTATTTTGTGTTCACTCCTTCACCCTTCTGTCTTTGATCTTTCCCCCCTCTTCTCACTAATCCCTACCCCACTCCTTGCCCTTCCCTTTGATCTCACCCTACCAGCTTTACTCTTTGTCCTTTGTTTCTCATCCGTGTCATATTCACTCTTTTCCCCCTTCCTTCGTGTACATGTATCTGCATTGTCCTTGTCACTCCGTCTTTGAGAAAGGTCCTGCTAGGACCGATTCGTCAGGCCCACTTTAATTGTGAGATTTGCATTTTGGTAATTTTAGTCAGTAAGCAGTTTGCAACATCTTTCTATATCACTTCAAGTTAAATTTTACTTTAATTCATTTGCACTATTTATTTTGAATAAAACCAGCAGAAAAGGCTGACTTTCTTTCCATTTGTGATGAGTGATTGAGTCATATATTTTGGTTGATAATAACAATAACTCATTGTTTTCTCTCCTTGTCCAGTGAATCCTTGTGCCTCATTGCCATGTCTAAACAAAGGCCGCTGCGTATCGAGTGATGACAAAAACTCATACACCTGCATCTGTGCTGCCAACTTCACAGGGCATTTTTGTCAACACAATATTACAGGTAAGGACCAGTTTAACTCTCCATCGTATCACCATCATTGCAAAATCTATTAAACCAAATACATTCACTTTAATGGAGCTGCTGAACATCAACAATGGATCATTTGTCATGCCTTGTCATTTTATTTGGAGTCCTTTATTTTATTGATATCAAATCGAAAGCACAGAAAAATAGTAATAAATCCACATATCTCTTTTGAGTTTGTTTGTTTCAGTAATTAATAAACAACCAGACTTCTATAAACTTGTTCCTGCTATACAAATGTATCCTTGCAACGAACATGGCATGGCTCCAAATCAGAAATAGATTACTCGTGATTCTGAACATCGTAAAATCGAGGTGCGCGCGCAAGATTGGTCTCAAACGATTATTATAATTAGATCGGCGCAGCTATTTTGGCCTGATTTAGTGTGCTGCATAGACAGTAGCACACTAATTCAGCTGCTTTAGATTATCATAAAATGATAGTTGAGTTATTTTCCATCCTGTGGCAATTTTTTCTTGTAGGCAACAAAGTAGTCATGGCCCAGGCTATGCTACCATGTAATTCTGCCGGTCTCTTTAATACTCTGATTGGCCAATTTGCATTATGTCATGCCGGCTGGCCAGAGGTCTTTCCTATTGATATTTATGAAAAAATGACCAATTATAGTAAAGGACCGGCAGAATAGCGTTTGCAAGGAGAACGCAGGTGCCGGCAAAATATACACTGCCTAGTTGAGTAGGCCCTAGTTGTAAATAGACTTAAAACATGGGGCAATGTAAAATGTGCATGTGCATAAATGTACATGTCAATGATTAAGTCTGGCCTTGACTTGTTCTAGGCCTACCTTTAACCGGTGCTGACTGGATGGAAGAATACATTGCGTGTGAATCCAAAATTCTTTTCATGCTTCGTCTTAGTTAGCATAATGGAGGCAGTCACAAGTGTTAAAAAGACACGAACCTGCACCAGGATGAGATGGAAATTTCTGAAGGCCAGACTTAACAATCAAGATGCAGAATTACATGGTATATAGAGTACATTACGTACATGTACATGTACATGTGCGATTCGGTCGAGTTCGCGATGGGGCGGTCTGTTCTTCGCACGCGAACCTTGCGCTCGGTGCTCGAACCACACAAACAAGACCCAAGAACGCGGCACTCGGAACAGGATCACACACCACCTTATGGATCGGAATTCCATATCTGCCGTCGCCCGTCGCTTTTTTTTCTCGATCATGTGCATGTCACGTGACTGCATTTTTCCTCTGTCGTGTGCTGACGGAGGTAGACCTACAGACATAATTCCAGGCCTTATACCACTCAGCCGATACAAACATTTCATGTTTTCCTCGGAAATTAACCTTGAATTTCAAAAATACTATTAACAGCAAATTGTTTTTGTCATTTGGATTTTGCATTTATAACTGTTAAAAACAAACACGCCACATTTTCTTAAAGTTAAAATTAAAGCAAGTAGTAATTTAAGCCCTAATTTCAGCCCCCTGTCCCAACTATGAAATTGATTAAGCACAGTTTATAATATGTAAGTTTTAAGTCCCTTATATATATATATAGGCCTATATATATATACATATATTTATAGCCTATAATATAATTATAGGCCTATATATGTATACATATATATATATATGTATACATATACATATATGTAAATATATGTATATGTATGTATATATACATATATATATGCAGCCTGTCCCTAATGTCCACCCCAGCCATACTACTGTGGACCAAGTCCGGTAGTGACCAACCCCTTAGGTTTGTGAAGGTCCCTTTTGACATCATGGGTATGGTCACTTTTCAAAGAAAGAGTGTCTAAGACAAAAGCATACTCCTATTAGGAAAACCACTTTATCATTCATTATTCATTATTCAAGAAGTCTATTCCATTCCTAGAAGTTCGACACTAAAACAAAAGCCACCAGGTCCCAAGGACAAGCCCAAGATTCCCCTAGTTACTTCCTACCACCCTTCTCTTCCTCCTCTCAGGAAGATAACTAAGGAAAACCACCAAATTCTCCACACTTCAGATCGTCTGGCTGAAGCCATTCCTAATTCGCCTGTGTTGGCTTTCAGGCACTCCTGTAACCTGCGTGACTTAATTGTCCGAGCAGAGGTTCCCCCTTTGCTTCACCTCCAACTAAATTTGGTACATTTAAGTGTACCTCGAAATGCATTGTTTGCAAGACACATGTCAAGGAAATAGACTCTTTGAATGGACATTCTTCTGGAACTACCCACACGACCTATGGCTCTATCACGTGCACTACCTCAAACATCATATACCTCATCTCTTGTAGAGTTTGTAATATTCAGTATGTTGGCGAGACCAAAAACACCCTCAAAAAAAGGATCTATGGCCATAGGTCTTCTATCAAAACCGGTAAAATGGACACCCCTGTTGGGTATCACTTCAATCTCCCTGATCATTCGATATCAGAATATGAGTGTACTGGGCATAGAATCACTTGGTCACCGTAGTAATGATGTCCGTCTTAGCCGTGAGAAAATGTGGATGAAGCGTCTTCGGACTATTCAACCACATACATGGTCTCAACATCCAGGAGGGTAATGACTAACACCATGCAGCTTTCTGATAATCCTTCTTTTGTGTTCAGCCTTCACACTTCTCTCTTTGATCTTTCCCCCTCTTGTCACTAATCCCTACCCCACTCCTTGCCCTTCTCTTTGATCTTTCCCCCTCCTCTCACTAATCCCTACCCCACCGCTTGCCCTTCCCTTTGATCTCTCCCTACCAGCTTCACTCTTTGTCCTTTGTTTCTCATCCGTGTCCTATTCACTCTCCCCCCTTCCTCCGTGTACATGTATCTGTTTTGTCCTTGTCACTCTGCCTTTGAGAAAGATCCTGCTATGATCGAAACGTCAGGCCCACTAAATTTTATCATTTATTTGTTATTATTTTTTTCAAGGACGAAAGTATCATAAAGTAATTCTACAATGCTTGTCCACCACATGTGCTTTCTAATTGCAAACGAGTGAATAGTTCACTCTCTCAAGGAATGCCGGAGAATCGCTCCAAAAAGCCCAAACCGCTCAAAAAGAGCGCAAAACACTGTAAAAGATGTGAAAACCGCTCAGAGTGGAATGAAATCCCACTCTTGTAAGGAGCCATATAATTATGGAGGTTTGGTTTTTTTTTAGCAAATGTCACTCTTTGTGCGAGTGGATTATTCACTCCTGCATACATTTTAGAGAGTGGTTGCTTGGATGATAAGAGTGCTGATTTATGTAAACAGTGGCTCAGGTTCAAATCCCACGGCTGTCAGATTTGTTTTAAATAGCCCCATGCACAGTGACAAAGCCAAACACGGTTAAACATTTATTCTATAGACAAAGTATGCTTACATGTATCTTCATAAGTGTTTCAAAATTTCACCACATTTAAAAATCGTTTGATTTTGAAAAATGGCGAAGAAACGTTTTCTCTTTTATTTTTCGTCCGAGTCATTTTCGTCCAAGTCATTTGTATCTATGGCCATAGGTCTACAATCAAAACCGATAAAATAGACATCCCTGTTGGGTATCACTTCAATCGCCCTGATCATTCGATATCAGATATGAGTGTACTGAGCATAGAATCCCTTGGTCACCGTAGTAATGCTGTCCGTCTTAGCCGTGAGAAAATGTGGATGAAGCGTCTTCGAACTATTCTACCACATGGTCTCAACATCCAGGAGGGTAATGACTAACACCATGCAGCTTTCTGATAATCCTTCTTTTGTGTTCACTCCTTCACACTTCTCTCTTTGATCTTTCCCCCTCTTCTCACTAATCCCTACCCTACTCCTTGGCTTGCCCTTTGATCTCTCCCTACCAGCTTTACTCTTTGTCCTTTGTTTCTCATCCGTGTCCTATTCACTCTCTTCCCCCTTCCTTCGTGTACATGTATCTGGTTTGTCCTTGCCGCTCTGCGTTTGAGAAAGGTCCTGCTAGGATCGAAACGTCAGGCCCACTAAATTTTAAGAAGTCATTTTTTACTTTAATTCATTTGCACATTTTACTTTGAATAAAACCAGCAGAAAAGGCTGACTTTCTTTCCATTTGTGATGAGTGATTGAGTCATATATTTGGTTGATAATAACAATGGACTCTTTGTTTTCTCTCCTTGTCCAGTGAATCCTTGCGCCTCATTGCCATGTCTAAACAAAGGCCGCTGCGTATGGAGCGATGACAAAATCTCATACACTTGCATCTGTGCTGCTAACTTCACAGGGAATTTTTGTCAACACAATATTACAGGTAAGGTTTAACTCTCCATCGTATCACCATCATTGCCAAATCTATCACACCAAATACATTCACTTTAATGGAGCTGCTGAACATCAACAATGGATACATTTGTCATGCCTTGTCGTTTTATTTGGAGTACTTTATTCATCAAATCGGAAGCACAGAAAAATTGTAATAAATCAACATATCTCTTTTGAGTCTGTTTGTTTCAGTAATTAATAAACGACTAGACTGGACTATAAACTTGTTCAGTCGGCAGCCTATCAGCTTAATGTAAATTCTCAGATCCAGAACTGGCTGCCGACTGAACTAAACGCACCAGCCGATGCCCTCACTGGAGAATGTGACCCAGACGATTGGGCCATGTAATCATGGATCGCCAAAAATATATTGATGAAGCCAATCGCCAACTTAACAATCCCCAGCACTATAAATGTCTGGACTCTAAGCCCACTGGCAAATTTTCAGAGCAAATTCAGGAAGTTTTGGATGACATGCGAACACGTGATCATTTGAGTAAAAAAGCTCACAGATTTCTATCACCGATCAATTGTAGAACTGCCAGATTCTACCTTCTCCCGAAAATTCACAAGACCAACAACCCAGGCAGACCAATCATCTCTGGCAATGGTTAACCTACGGAACACATATCTCTTTTCATTGACTCTTTTCTCAAACCCTTAGTTCCCCAAATCCCCTCATACGTCAATGACACTCCCGACTTTCTGCGAAAGTTGGAAAGTGTCAAGGATCAAATTCCTGCCACTGCCACTGCCATAATTGGTACCAATAAATGGTTTTCGACGATATAAGGACTTTTCTTCAAACTGAACAATGTGGACGAAAGTATCACACTAAAAGAGGTCTCAGTCACTTTCTCCACACCACAGACTATTAGAATAATCATAGAGAAGGTTGATCAAGCCTGTCACTTCCGTAAGATTACCCGGTTTTGTTGAAGTCCGCGGCGCACCGCGCAGTAAGCATCGTCACCTATTTTCGTCGGTGGTGTTTAGTAAGGTGTCCCAGTGCAGCCAAACGCAAAATAAATTCTTAAAATAACTCAAAATGCTGTGTGGCACTGTAAAATTCTTCCCTGTATGTTTTTTTGTGTTCATCTTTGTTTTTGTTTTTCCACACTGCTTCTAACACTTTCCTCAAATCATTCGTAATTTATGCTTAAAACGTACCGGTATTGGTCTTGTTGATGTCTTCTTTTATGACGTTTAAAAAAACCTCCACAATCCTCTTTCTCACTGCTTCTTCAGTTATGACCTTTCCCAATGTCACTCCATTTCCTCCTTCTTGGTACTTTCTCTAGCTGCCCTTTTTTTTTTTTTTTTTTTAAAGCCTATTGGGCCATGTTACTTTTTGTCTTTGAATAATAATAAAAAAAATATTTTACAAATTATATAAGCGAGATGCTCTATAGGAGCCTCCATAGTTTTTACCCACAACGGACTGCCTCAAGTTGCGTGATATATATTTTTTTCTACGGATGTTGGGGTTTGTTATGGTACACTCAGATTTTTTTAGGACCAACAATAAAGAAAACTGGAGCTTCGAAGCAACTGCCAATTTTGTACCAAGGAAAATAGACCCCAAAAGAGCAACTTTTTGAATCACACGAGTTTGGCCTACTGGAAAAGCCTTAACTTTCCACATTTTCGGTGAGGGACAAGAGAAGGAAACCAACTGTAAGATACGAAGTCTGAGATTGTTATACGGAGTTGTTTTCATCGTGCGATGTGAGTTAGAAGGCTAAGCGTCAAAAACGTGTACCGTCGAAAACGGGGGTTCCCACACTAACATCCCCCAGGAAGAAGGCATTCAAGCTTGCTCCTCGGCCCTGGCCAAAGGAAAACAGTCTTCTCCACCCATCTCCGACATAACCACCCTCATGAGGCTAGTGCTGGCCAAGAATAATTTCTCCTTTCTTGGCAAGCACTATCTTCAAGTGCATGACATTGCCATGGGCACGCGCATGGCTCCTTCCTTTGCCTTCCTCTTTATGGGTGACCTTGAGGAACGCATACTCAGTGAGGCTCCATGCCGTCCCTGGATTTGGTGGAGATACATAGATGACGTGTTCTTCATTTGGACTAGGGACAGTAGCAGCTTGAATGCGTTCTTTGACCACATCAATTCCTTCCATAGGACTATCAAATTCACATGGGAGCAGTCTCTCCAGCAGACCCACTTTCTGGACGTCACCGTCCGGAAAGACCTCAATACTCTCACTACTGACTTGTATTCTAAGCCCACCGACACTCATCAATATCTCCATGCCTCCAGTTGTCACCCCAGACACTGTAAGACTGGTTCTCGCCAAGTGAAGACTCGCCAAGTGAAGACTCTAGGTCTACTATCAAAACCGGTAAAATGGACACCCCTGTTTGGTATCACTTCAATCTCCCTGATCATTCGATATCAGATATGAGTGTACTGGGCATAGAATCACTTGGTCACCGTAGTAATGCTGTCCGTCTTAGCCGTGAGAAAATGTGGATGAAGCGTCTTCGGACTATTCAACTACATGGTCTCAACATCCAGGAGGGTAATGACTAACACCATGCAGCTTTCTGATAATCCTTCTTTTGTGTTCAGTCCTTCACACTTCTCTCTGTAATCTTTCCCCTTCTTCTCACTAATCCATACCCTACTCCTTGCCCTTCTCTTTGATCTTTCCCCCTCCTCTCACTAATCCCTACCCTACTCCTTGCTCTTCCCTTTGATCTCTCCCTACCAGCTTCACTCTTTGTCCTTTGTTTCTCATCCGTGTCCTATTCACTCCCCCCTTCCTTCGTGTACATGTATCTGTTTTGTCCTTGTCACTCTGCCTTTGAGAAAGGTCCTGCTAGGATCGAAACGTCAGGCCCACTAAATTTTAAGATTTTTAACATTAATTAATTTATTTTTAAATAAAGAAATCAAACTAATTCATGCAGTCTTCACCGAGAAGGATCTCACGTGCACGTGCATGGGATAATAAGTAAACATTCACGCAGGAACCGAAACGAAAACAATTCGGAAATTCTTGAAGCTGTCGATGTGGAATACATGTATAGAGAAGGAACAGCACGTTCTTTCAGTATCCTTTCTCGGCTTTGAGCCGGTGAGTTTGACCCGCAAGTCCTCCTCCCAATCCTCCTTGGTGAAGCATGGAGGTAACGTGATCGCTACAGTACAAATCACATTCACATATACTTTCAATTTCTACTGAGTATTGGTAGCCGATTTTGAGAAATATCTCCACTTTGATGGCCGCAGCCCACTTCCTAAGTAGCTCAGTTTTCTTCTTATTAGGAATTGCATGGAAAGTGCTTTCCAGCATTTCAAAACCAAATCGTCATTATTTCGAGCGCGAAATGTTTTCGTGCGCTCGGAATTATTTCGCGAAATTATTTCGTGGGCATGAAATGATTTCTGGGACATCGCGTCTGTCGGCCTCGGCGCGTCTGTTTGCTGCCAAGGGCTCGAACCGATGATATTATGGCTCAGCACCGCGGACATTTTCACCCCCTCCTCATTTTGGAAATAATCGTCACTTCGTGTGCTGGTGCTGCTGCTCGATGGTGCTGCTGCTGAATTCTTCGTAAAGAAAGCCGTTTTCTTCCTATGGATCCGTCGGAATCGCGTTCAAAGATGTACGTCATCAAGCTTATCGATCGATCGGCCCGTGACCTTTGTTTTGCAAATCGCGCATGATAATATATGTGACCCGGCACAACGACATGAGGAATATCCCACCAAAATACATTTTGAGTAAACAACGCCTGAAGTTAAAGTATCTTCACAATTCGATTACAAATCAATTTTCTTTCTTTTTTATTTTTCGGAAATTTTAAGTATTAGAGGATATTATATTTTGATATCATTTGAAAGCTAATGGTATAATATTTCACATCATTAGAAAACCTCAAAATCTCAAAAGTGGGGTTATTCTTCATTATGCTGTGCCGGTGTCCTGCCAAAAAGTGTCCCTGCCAAAAAAATGTCCGCTCATTAGCATACTGATTGGTTAGCGTTAGGACTAGGATTAGGGTCGTTAGGGTTAGGGTTTGGATTAGAATTAGGATTGGGATTAGGATTAGGGTTAGGATTAGGGTTGTTTGGGTTAGGGTAAGCGTTACGGTTACAGTTAGGGTCCAACGGTACCAAAGTGCCCAACGTTGCGTGTGTTAGGCCAGCAACCATACACAATGCGTGTGTAGTGCGCAACCATACCCCAACCACGGTGGTTGAATGTCATGCGTATTGGACCAATCAGCGATCAGTATATATGCTAATGAGTGGACACTATTTGGCAGGGGACACTATTTGGCATGACACCGGGTCACATAATGTTCAAGACTGAACACTTATATGCAACTAACACGTTAGCCAGGTTTATAAGGGGCATGGCCATTGGAGGCGGGCTCTGGATTTCGTGCGGCCATAGGGGTGCAGAACACTAAATAGAGCTCCCATTGAACACTGTACAAAAACACTCACTTTCAAAGTCAATTATCCCATGCCCAAAAGTCTCTCAGTTCTTGTAGCTATACTTAAAATTGTAGTTTGGACCTTCATCTCTCAGATTCTTTTCAATTTTAGTGCTCTTAGCCGATTAGATTTTTTGCTAATTACCCTCAGAAAAAAACACCCCCAAAATGTGTAGCCGTCCAAGCCGAATTTCTGCAAGGATTTTGGGATGGACCCCTCCACTTCCACAGCCAAATAGGGCCACATTTAAAGCCAGATATGGTCCAAATTACATACCAAATTGAAGAGTGAACCCCCAGGTTGTCTTAAAATTCACTTGTTCTACAATGTATCAGTTAATTAGCCTCCAAAGACCCCTTATTAAAAACAAGTTCTGGGTACACACTTTATGATAATCAGCTCGGCGGAGCCATCTTGGATGGATTTTGTGCGCTGCACCCTATAAGGGGGCTAAACTTTAGAGTTGGGTCACAAAATTGGGCTTAAAATGTGGCAGAGATGGTACTGATGCAACATGTGAAAATAAAATTGAAAAAAAGTATTGCGTTTGTCCGCAATGATTGAAAATGTGATGGGTGGGGGCCCATGCCTTTGTGCACAGTCTGGCATGAAAAAAACCACTGCTTACGGAAGTATTTTAGTGTGCTGCACCCTTTACTCGCGACGAAATCCAAAAGCCCGCCGTCAACGGCCATGCCCCGTAATTTTAATCGGGTTCGCTAACATGTATCAGATGTCCGTAACTGTTGCGTAACACAAGTGGCCTTGTGTGGAAGACGCTCGCCTGCCAACGTGTAGGTTCGTGGTTCGATCCCGGGGGTATTTTTAACTTCTTTTTTTCTCAGCACGATAGTGCGGTATAAGGTGTTTAAAAAACTCCCGCAAACACCAACGTCGCATGTGGCGCATCTAGATGGGTCGCTGTGACGCTGGGACTGTCCTCGTAATCCAGGTTCGCGTCTTCGTACAGGGACACATGCGTTTGGTCGACTCGGCGGCCAAGGTCTAGGGGCCGCTGTGTTTCCTCCCTCACATGGCGCAGGGTCTACGGGCCTATATGGATGAGGACAGGGAAGGACGTGCGGTGGACCGGTACCGAGGCCTTAAGAGCTCTAATAGATCCGTGCACACGGGACGACCCTGGAGGTCCCGGGGATCTGAAAGCTTGGTCTGACACCGCATAACTTTTTTTCTCGCTACTTTGATTTTTTAAGTGTTTCGTGCTCGTTTTTTCTATTCATTTTTAGCTGTTTGGTCTTCCGAAACAGCTTTTGTTTTCGTTTTTTTTCTTCTATACATTTTGTTTTTTTCTCCCCTTTTTTTGTCCATCTGTTTCGGTCTTCCGAAACGGCTCTTGTCTTCGTTCTGTTTTGTTTTCTTATTCAAATTTTTTCTTAGTTGTTTCGGTCTTTCAAAAACAGCTCTTCTTTTCGTTTTTTGTAAATACGCCTTTTCACTTTTTTTTTAACGTGTAAGATATCCGAAACTGTTGCGTAACACAAAGTGTCCTTGTGTGAAAGACGCTCGACTGCCAACGTGTAGGTTCGTGGTTCGATCCCGGGGGTATTTTTCACTTATTTTTTTTCTCAGCACGACTGTGCTGTATAAGGTGTTTAAAAAACTCCCGCAAACACCAACGTCGCATGTGGCGCATCTCGATGGGTCGGTGTGATGCTGGGACTCTCCTCGTAATCCAGGTTCGCGTCTCCGTATAGACCCGTCTTCGATGACGTCACGGTTTTGTTCATCGGCCATCTTGGATTACACACATGAGCACGTCGTCACCGCCGTTACTAAGTCAGCTGTGCATACAAACAACTCCACATGCACGGCGGCAAGTTTTGAACTCGTCGTAGTTGTACTACTACTACTACTGCGTACACTATAGTATATACTAGTTGTGCCATGGAGGAATCTCTTTTTATTCCTCCGTGGTTGTATCATGGATTGGAGGAACTTGTTTTGTTGAAAGATGATTAACTTTTGCGCTGTCCTTGGCTGTGGAAGCAGGGCTGATCGTGATAAGAAATATTTTGTATCGTTTACCCGCTGTACTGACAAGAGAAGGTGACGCAACTCGTACACTTTCGCTAAAAAGATGGACGAAATGGTTGTCGCGGGTTAATTGTGTACGGATCTATTCCAGCAATAAAGCCGAGAATGTCGAGAGAACTGTAATAAGCCGACCGTGCAGCATTCGAATTCGCCATGACGACCAACGTAACGTTAAACGAACACAAACGTGCGAGCGAAAGCGTGTGTATTTACTCCAAGATGGCGGATCTCGATGTGTCTAGTAGCAACGTGACGTCAGTAAGAAGGGTCTATAGCGCTTGTTTTGTAGTAGATATCTGTGTTACTATACGCCTAAGCCTAAGATTGACAAGCTCAGTGCCAGTGAGTACTGCAGCAGTTGGCAGCGTTCAGGCAACCTAGTTAAAGGATCACCGATAGAGGGCGCCCTGTACGCAAAATGACCCAAAAGGGTGCAGAACACTAAATAGAGCTCCCATTGAACACTGTACAAAAACACTCACTTTCAAAGTCAATTATCCCATGCCCAAAAGTCTCTCAGTTCTTGTAGCTATACTTAAAATTGTAGTTTGGACCTTCATCTCTCAGATTCTTTTCAATTTTAGTGCTCTTAGCCGATTAGATTGTTTGCTAATTACCCTCCGAAAAAACACCCCCAAAATGTGTAGCCGTCCAACCGAATTTCTGCAAGGATTTTGGGATGGACCCCTCCACTTCCACAGCCAAATAGGGCCACATTTAAAGCCAGATATGTCCAAATTACATACCAAATTGAAGAGTGAACCCCCAGGTTGTCTTAAGCTTCACTTGTTCTACAATGTATCAGTTAATTAGCCTCCAAAGACCCCTTATTAAAAAAAAAGTTGTGGGTACACACTTTATGATAATCAGCTCGGCGGAGCCATCTTGGATGTATTTTGTGTGCTGCACCCTATAAGGGGGCTAAACTTTAAAGTTGGGTCACAAAATTGGGCTTAAAATGTGACAGAGATGGTACTGATGCAACATGTGAAAATAAAATTGAAAAAAAGTATTGCGTTTGTCCGCAATGATTGAAAATGTGATGGGTGGGGGCCCATGCCTTTGTGCACAGTCTGGCATGAAAAAAAACCACTGCTTTAAAGAAGCCATAGGTATACACTTTTTTGACAACTGTATTGGGCTTATGAATAACTGAGAGTTCTGAACTTTGGTTAAGAAAGGAGAAGGGAATAGAAATCGTATTAATTTTTTCATCTTCATTATGTTGGAAATAATAACCAAGAGTCCAAATAATTATGAGGTCATTATATTTCATAAAAAAATTGTCACTTTGAGTATAATTCACGTGACATGAATTGAAAGGTACCTGCTTGGAAAGAACTCGTTACTGTCACTTTATCAGCTGCCACGTAACATGGGTGTAAAGTTGTGGTTCTCCCCTTGCGGTTTAGAACACGATTTTTGTCAACCATTCAATTTGCTGCTTCCCTCAATCTATATGATATCCGAATTGGTACCGTTTGATCAATGATCATCAGCTTCGGGTGGTCTTCAATAATCATGTGTCGTTGTAATGCGTCACTTGACATTAAAGCTGCATTATTTTAACTGGGAAGAGTTATCGTATTGTACATGTTGCTTCAGGTTGAAACTTTGCTTGAGTTTAGAATCGACAATATTTAAGGTAAAATTTAACTGACATGACATGATTTTCACTTAAACCTCACTAACATTTTCACTTGAACAATTTTGTACATGCATGCCATCGTACTGCGCCATGCATAATAATTATGGCTTACGGAAGTATTTTAGTGTGCTGCACCCTTTACTCGCGACGAAATCCAAAAGCCCGCCGTCAACGGCCATGCCCCGTAATTTTAATCGGGTTCGCTAACATGTATCAGATGTCCGTGACTGTTGCGTAACACAAGTGGCCTTGTGTGGAAGACGCTCGCCTGCCAACGTGTAGGTTCGTGGTTCGATCCCGGGGGTATTTTTAACTTCTTTTTTTCTCAGCACGATAGTGCGGTATAAGGTGTTTAAAAAACTCCCGCAAACACCAACGTCGCGTGTGGCGCATCTAGATGGGTCGCTGTGACGCTGGGACTGTCCTCGTAATCCAGGTTCGCGTCTTCGTACAGGGACACATGCGTTTGGTCGACTCGGCGGCCAAGGTCTAGGGGCCGCTGTGTTTCCTCCCTCACATGGCGCAGGGTCTACGGGCCTATATGGATGAGGACAGGGAAGGACGTGCGGTGGACCGGTACCGAGGCCTTAAGAGCTCTAATAGATCCGTGCACACGGGACGACCCTGGAGGTCCCGGGGATCTGAAAGCTTGGTCTGACACCGCATAACTTTTTTTCTCGCTACTTTGATTTTTTAAGTGTTTCGTGCTCGTTTTTTCTATTCATTTTTAGCTGTTTGGTCTTCCGAAACAGCTTTTGTTTTCGTTTTTTTTCTTCTATACATTTTGTTTTTTTCTCCCCTTTTTTTGTCCATCTGTTTCGGTCTTCCGAAACGGCTCTTGTCTTCGTTCTGTTTTGTTTTCTTATTCAAATTTTTTCTTAGTTGTTTCGGTCTTTCAAAAACAGCTCTTCTTTTCGTTTTTTGTAAATACGCCTTTTCACTTTTTTTTTAACGTGTAAGATATCCGAAACTGTTGCGTAACACAAAGTGTCCTTGTGTGAAAGACGCTCGACTGCCAACGTGTAGGTTCGTGGTTCGATCCCGGGGGTATTTTTCACTTATTTTTTTTCTCAGCACGACTGTGCTGTATAAGGTGTTTAAAAAACTCCCGCAAACACCAACGTCGCATGTGGCGCATCTCGATGGGTCGGTGTGATGCTGGGACTCTCCTCGTAATCCAGGTTCGCGTCTCCGTATAGACCCGTCTTCGATGACGTCACGGTTTTGTTCATCGGCCATCTTGGATTACACACATGAGCACGTCGTCACCGCCGTTACTAAGTCAGCTGTGCATACAAACAACTCCACATGCACGGCGGCAAGTTTTGAACTCGTCGTAGTTGTACTACTACTACTACTGCGTACACTATAGTATATACTAGTTGTGCCATGGAGGAATCTCTTTTTATTCCTCCGTGGTTGTATCATGGATTGGAGGAACTTGTTTTGTTGAAAGATGATTAACTTTTGCGCTGTCCTTGGCTGTGGAAGCAGGGCTGATCGTGATAAGAAATATTTTGTATCGTTTACCCGCTGTACTGACAAGAGAAGGTGACGCAACTCGTACACTTTCGCTAAAAAGATGGACGAAATGGTTGTCGCGGGTTAATTGTGTACGGATCTATTCCAGCAATAAAGCCGAGAATGTCGAGAGAACTGTAATAAGCCGACCGTGCAGCATTCGAATTCGCCATGACGACCAACGTAACGTTAAACGAACACAAACGTGCGAGCGAAAGCGTGTGTATTTACTCCAAGATGGCGGATCTCGATGTGTCTAGTAGCAACGTGACGTCAGTAAGAAGGGTCTATAGCGCTTGTTTTGTAGTAGATATCTGTGTTACTATACGCCTAAGCCTAAGATTGACAAGCTCAGTGCCAGTGAGTACTGCAGCAGTTGGCAGCGTTCAGGCAACCTAGTTAAAGGATCACCGATAGAGGGCGCCCTGTACGCAAAATGACCCAAAAGGGTGCAGAACACTAAATAGAGCTCCCATTGAACACTGTACAAAAACACTCACTTTCAAAGTCAATTATCCCATGCCCAAAAGTCTCTCAGTTCTTGTAGCTATACTTAAAATTGTAGTTTGGACCTTCATCTCTCAGATTCTTTTCAATTTTAGTGCTCTTAGCCGATTAGATTGTTTGCTAATTACCCTCCGAAAAAACACCCCCAAAATGTGTAGCCGTCCAACCGAATTTCTGCAAGGATTTTGGGATGGACCCCTCCACTTCCACAGCCAAATAGGGCCACATTTAAAGCCAGATATGTCCAAATTACATACCAAATTGAAGAGTGAACCCCCAGGTTGTCTTAAGCTTCACTTGTTCTACAATGTATCAGTTAATTAGCCTCCAAAGACCCCTTATTAAAAAAAAAGTTGTGGGTACACACTTTATGATAATCAGCTCGGCGGAGCCATCTTGGATGGATTTTGTGTGCTGCACCCTATAAGGGGGCTAAACTTTAAAGTTGGGTCACAAAATTGGGCTTAAAATGTGACAGAGATGGTACTGATGCAACATGTGAAAATAAAATTGAAAAAAAGTATTGCGTTTGTCCGCAATGATTGAAAATGTGATGGGTGGGGGCCCATGCCTTTGTGCACAGTCTGGCATGAAAAAAAACCACTGCTTTAAAGAAGCCATAGGTATACACTTTTTTGACAACTGTATTGGGCTTATGAATAACTGAGAGTTCTGAACTTTGGTTAAGAAAGGAGAAGGGAATAGAAATCGTATTAATTTTTTCATCTTCATTATGTTGGAAATAATAACCAAGAGTCCAAATAATTATGAGGTCATTATATTTCATAAAAAAATTGTCACTTTGAGTATAATTCACGTGACATGAATTGAAAGGTACCTGCTTGGAAAGAACTCGTTACTGTCACTTTATCAGCTGCCACGTAACATGGGTGTAAAGTTGTGGTTCTCCCCTTGCGGTTTAGAACACGATTTTTGTCAACCATTCAATTTGCTGCTTCCCTCAATCTATATGATATCCGAATTGGTACCGTTTGATCAATGATCATCAGCTTCGGGTGGTCTTCAATAATCATGTGTCGTTGTAATGCGTCACTTGACATTAAAGCTGCATTATTTTAACTGGGAAGAGTTATCGTATTGTACATGTTGCTTCAGGTTGAAACTTTGCTTGAGTTTAGAATCGACAATATTTAAGGTAAAATTTAACTGACATGACATGATTTTCACTTAAACCTCACTAACATTTTCACTTGAACAATTTTGTACATGCATGCCATCGTACTGCGCCATGCATAATAATTATGGCTTACGGAAGTATTTTAGTGTGCTGCACCCTTTACTCGCGACGAAATCCAAAAGCCCGCCGTCAACGGCCATGCCCCGTAATTTTAATCGGGTTCGCTAACATGTATCAGATGTCCGTGACTGTTGCGTAACACAAGTGGCCTTGTGTGGAAGACGCTCGCCTGCCAACGTGTAGGTTCGTGGTTCGATCCCGGGGGTATTTTTAACTTCTTTTTTTCTCAGCACGATAGTGCGGTATAAGGTGTTTAAAAAACTCCCGCAAACACCAACGTCGCGTGTGGCGCATCTAGATGGGTCGCTGTGACGCTGGGACTGTCCTCGTAATCCAGGTTCGCGTCTTCGTACAGGGACACATGCGTTTGGTCGACTCGGCGGCCAAGGTCTAGGGGCCGCTGTGTTTCCTCCCTCACATGGCGCAGGGTCTACGGGCCTATAATATGGATGAGGACAGGGAAGGACGTGCGGTGGACCGGTACCGAGGCCTTAAGAGCTCTAATAGATCCGTGCACACGGGACGACCCTGGAGGTCCCGGGGATCTGAAAGCTTGGTCTGACACCGCATAACTTTTTTTCTCGCTACTTTGATTTTTTAAGTGTTTCGTGCTCGTTTTTTCTATTCATTTTTAGCTGTTTGGTCTTCCGAAACAGCTTTTGTTTTCGTTTTTTTTCTTCTATACATTTTGTTTTTTTCTCCCCTTTTTTTGGCCATCTGTTTCGGTCTTCCGAAACGGCTCTTGTCTTCGTTCTGTTTTGTTTTCTTATTCAAATTTTTTCTTAGTTGTTTCGGTCTTTCAAAAACAGCTCTTCTTTTCGTTTTTTGTAAATACGCCTTTTCACTTTTTTTTTAACGTGTAAGATATCCGAAACTGTTGCGTAACACAAAGTGTCCTTGTGTGAAAGACGCTCGACTGCCAACGTGTAGGTTCGTGGTTCGATCCCGGGGGTATTTTTCACTTATTTTTTTTCTCAGCACGACTGTGCTGTATAAGGTGTTTAAAAAACTCCCGCAAACACCAACGTCGCATGTGGCGCATCTCGATGGGTCGGTGTGATGCTGGGACTCTCCTCGTAATCCAGGTTCGCGTCTCCGTATAGACCCGTCTTCGATGACGTCACGGTTTTGTTCATCGGCCATCTTGGATTACACACATGAGCACGTCGTCACCGCCGTTACTAAGTCAGCTGTGCATACAAACAACTCCACATGCACGGCGGCAAGTTTTGAACTCGTCGTAGTTGTACTACTACTACTACTGCGTACACTATAGTATATACTAGTTGTGCCATGGAGGAATCTCTTTTTATTCCTCCGTGGTTGTATCATGGATTGGAGGAACTTGTTTTGTTGAAAGATGATTAACTTTTGCGCTGTCCTTGGCTGTGGAAGCAGGGCTGATCGTGATAAGAAATATTTTGTATCGTTTACCCGCTGTACTGACAAGAGAAGGTGACGCAACTCGTACACTTTCGCTAAAAAGATGGACGAAATGGTTGTCGCGGGTTAATTGTGTACGGATCTATTCCAGCAATAAAGCCGAGAATGTCGAGAGAACTGTAATAAGCCGACCGTGCAGCATTCGAATTCGCCATGACGACCAACGTAACGTTAAACGAACACAAACGTGCGAGCGAAAGCGTGTGTATTTACTCCAAGATGGCGGATCTCGATGTGTCTAGTAGCAACGTGACGTCAGTAAGAAGGGTCTATAGCGCTTGTTTTGTAGTAGATATCTGTGTTACTATACGCCTAAGCCTAAGATTGACAAGCTCAGTGCCAGTGAGTACTGCAGCAGTTGGCAGCGTTCAGGCAACCTAGTTAAAGGATCACCGATAGAGGGCGCCCTGTACGCAAAATGACCCAAAAGGGTGCAGAACACTAAATAGAGCTCCCATTGAACACTGTACAAAAACACTCACTTTCAAAGTCAATTATCCCATGCCCAAAAGTCTCTCAGTTCTTGTAGCTATACTTAAAATTGTAGTTTGGACCTTCATCTCTCAGATTCTTTTCAATTTTAGTGCTCTTAGCCGATTAGATTGTTTGCTAATTACCCTCCGAAAAAACACCCCCAAAATGTGTAGCCGTCCAACCGAATTTCTGCAAGGATTTTGGGATGGACCCCTCCACTTCCACAGCCAAATAGGGCCACATTTAAAGCCAGATATGTCCAAATTACATACCAAATTGAAGAGTGAACCCCCAGGTTGTCTTAAGCTTCACTTGTTCTACAATGTATCAGTTAATTAGCCTCCAAAGACCCCTTATTAAAAAAAAAGTTGTGGGTACACACTTTATGATAATCAGCTCGGCGGAGCCATCTTGGATGGATTTTGTGTGCTGCACCCTATAAGGGGGCTAAACTTTAAAGTTGGGTCACAAAATTGGGCTTAAAATGTGACAGAGATGGTACTGATGCAACATGTGAAAATAAAATTGAAAAAAAGTATTGCGTTTGTCCGCAATGATTGAAAATGTGATGGGTGGGGGCCCATGCCTTTGTGCACAGTCTGGCATGAAAAAAAACCACTGCTTTAAAGAAGCCATAGGTATACACTTTTTTGACAACTGTATTGGGCTTATGAATAACTGAGAGTTCTGAACTTTGGTTAAGAAAGGAGAAGGGAATAGAAATCGTATTAATTTTTTCATCTTCATTATGTTGGAAATAATAACCAAGAGTCCAAATAATTATGAGGTCATTATATTTCATAAAAAAATTGTCACTTTGAGTATAATTCACGTGACATGAATTGAAAGGTACCTGCTTGGAAAGAACTCGTTACTGTCACTTTATCAGCTGCCACGTAACATGGGTGTAAAGTTGTGGTTCTCCCCTTGCGGTTTAGAACACGATTTTTGTCAACCATTCAATTTGCTGCTTCCCTCAATCTATATGATATCCGAATTGGTACCGTTTGATCAATGATCATCAGCTTCGGGTGGTCTTCAATAATCATGTGTCGTTGTAATGCGTCACTTGACATTAAAGCTGCATTATTTTAACTGGGAAGAGTTATCGTATTGTACATGTTGCTTCAGGTTGAAACTTTGCTTGAGTTTAGAATCGACAATATTTAAGGTAAAATTTAACTGACATGACATGATTTTCACTTAAACCTCACTAACATTTTCACTTGAACAATTTTGTACATGCATGCCATCGTACTGCGCCATGCATAATAATTATGGCTTACGGAAGTATTTTAGTGTGCTGCACCCTTTACTCGCGACGAAATCCAAAAGCCCGCCGTCAACGGCCATGCCCCGTAATTTTAATCGGGTTCGCTAACATGTATCAGATGTCCGTGACTGTTGCGTAACACAAGTGGCCTTGTGTGGAAGACGCTCGCCTGCCAACGTGTAGGTTCGTGGTTCGATCCCGGGGGTATTTTTAACTTCTTTTTTTCTCAGCACGATAGTGCGGTATAAGGTGTTTAAAAAACTCCCGCAAACACCAACGTCGCGTGTGGCGCATCTAGATGGGTCGCTGTGACGCTGGGACTGTCCTCGTAATCCAGGTTCGCGTCTTCGTACAGGGACACATGCGTTTGGTCGACTCGGCGGCCAAGGTCTAGGGGCCGCTGTGTTTCCTCCCTCACATGGCGCAGGGTCTACGGGCCTATAATATGGATGAGGACAGGGAAGGACGTGCGGTGGACCGGTACCGAGGCCTTAAGAGCTCTAATAGATCCGTGCACACGGGACGACCCTGGAGGTCCCGGGGATCTGAAAGCTTGGTCTGACACCGCATAACTTTTTTTCTCGCTACTTTGATTTTTTAAGTGTTTCGTGCTCGTTTTTTCTATTCATTTTTAGCTGTTTGGTCTTCCGAAACAGCTTTTGTTTTCGTTTTTTTTCTTCTATACATTTTGTTTTTTTCTCCCCTTTTTTTGGCCATCTGTTTCGGTCTTCCGAAACGGCTCTTGTCTTCGTTCTGTTTTGTTTTCTTATTCAAATTTTTTCTTAGTTGTTTCGGTCTTTCAAAAACAGCTCTTCTTTTCGTTTTTTGTAAATACGCCTTTTCACTTTTTTTTTAACGTGTAAGATATCCGAAACTGTTGCGTAACACAAAGTGTCCTTGTGTGAAAGACGCTCGACTGCCAACGTGTAGGTTCGTGGTTCGATCCCGGGGGTATTTTTCACTTATTTTTTTTCTCAGCACGACTGTGCTGTATAAGGTGTTTAAAAAACTCCCGCAAACACCAACGTCGCATGTGGCGCATCTCGATGGGTCGGTGTGATGCTGGGACTCTCCTCGTAATCCAGGTTCGCGTCTCCGTATAGACCCGTCTTCGATGACGTCACGGTTTTGTTCATCGGCCATCTTGGATTACACACATGAGCACGTCGTCACCGCCGTTACTAAGTCAGCTGTGCATACAAACAACTCCACATGCACGGCGGCAAGTTTTGAACTCGTCGTAGTTGTACTACTACTACTACTGCGTACACTATAGTATATACTAGTTGTGCCATGGAGGAATCTCTTTTTATTCCTCCGTGGTTGTATCATGGATTGGAGGAACTTGTTTTGTTGAAAGATGATTAACTTTTGCGCTGTCCTTGGCTGTGGAAGCAGGGCTGATCGTGATAAGAAATATTTTGTATCGTTTACCCGCTGTACTGACAAGAGAAGGTGACGCAACTCGTACACTTTCGCTAAAAAGATGGACGAAATGGTTGTCGCGGGTTAATTGTGTACGGATCTATTCCAGCAATAAAGCCGAGAATGTCGAGAGAACTGTAATAAGCCGACCGTGCAGCATTCGAATTCGCCATGACGACCAACGTAACGTTAAACGAACACAAACGTGCGAGCGAAAGCGTGTGTATTTACTCCAAGATGGCGGATCTCGATGTGTCTAGTAGCAACGTGACGTCAGTAAGAAGGGTCTATAGCGCTTGTTTTGTAGTAGATATCTGTGTTACTATACGCCTAAGCCTAAGATTGACAAGCTCAGTGCCAGTGAGTACTGCAGCAGTTGGCAGCGTTCAGGCAACCTAGTTAAAGGATCACCGATAGAGGGCGCCCTGTACGCAAAATGACCCAAAAGGGTGCAGAACACTAAATAGAGCTCCCATTGAACACTGTACAAAAACACTCACTTTCAAAGTCAATTATCCCATGCCCAAAAGTCTCTCAGTTCTTGTAGCTATACTTAAAATTGTAGTTTGGACCTTCATCTCTCAGATTCTTTTCAATTTTAGTGCTCTTAGCCGATTAGATTGTTTGCTAATTACCCTCCGAAAAAACACCCCCAAAATGTGTAGCCGTCCAACCGAATTTCTGCAAGGATTTTGGGATGGACCCCTCCACTTCCACAGCCAAATAGGGCCACATTTAAAGCCAGATATGTCCAAATTACATACCAAATTGAAGAGTGAACCCCCAGGTTGTCTTAAGCTTCACTTGTTCTACAATGTATCAGTTAATTAGCCTCCAAAGACCCCTTATTAAAAAAAAAGTTGTGGGTACACACTTTATGATAATCAGCTCGGCGGAGCCATCTTGGATGGATTTTGTGTGCTGCACCCTATAAGGGGGCTAAACTTTAAAGTTGGGTCACAAAATTGGGCTTAAAATGTGACAGAGATGGTACTGATGCAACATGTGAAAATAAAATTGAAAAAAAGTATTGCGTTTGTCCGCAATGATTGAAAATGTGATGGGTGGGGGCCCATGCCTTTGTGCACAGTCTGGCATGAAAAAAAACCACTGCTTTAAAGAAGCCATAGGTATACACTTTTTTGACAACTGTATTGGGCTTATGAATAACTGAGAGTTCTGAACTTTGGTTAAGAAAGGAGAAGGGAATAGAAATCGTATTAATTTTTTCATCTTCATTATGTTGGAAATAATAACCAAGAGTCCAAATAATTATGAGGTCATTATATTTCATAAAAAAATTGTCACTTTGAGTATAATTCACGTGACATGAATTGAAAGGTACCTGCTTGGAAAGAACTCGTTACTGTCACTTTATCAGCTGCCACGTAACATGGGTGTAAAGTTGTGGTTCTCCCCTTGCGGTTTAGAACACGATTTTTGTCAACCATTCAATTTGCTGCTTCCCTCAATCTATATGATATCCGAATTGGTACCGTTTGATCAATGATCATCAGCTTCGGGTGGTCTTCAATAATCATGTGTCGTTGTAATGCGTCACTTGACATTAAAGCTGCATTATTTTAACTGGGAAGAGTTATCGTATTGTACATGTTGCTTCAGGTTGAAACTTTGCTTGAGTTTAGAATCGACAATATTTAAGGTAAAATTTAACTGACATGACATGATTTTCACTTAAACCTCACTAACATTTTCACTTGAACAATTTTGTACATGCATGCCATCGTACTGCGCCATGCATAATAATTATGGCTTACGGAAGTATTTTAGTGTGCTGCACCCTTTACTCGCGACGAAATCCAAAAGCCCGCCGTCAACGGCCATGCCCCGTAATTTTAATCGGGTTCGCTAACATGTATCAGATGTCCGTGACTGTTGCGTAACACAAGTGGCCTTGTGTGGAAGACGCTCGCCTGCCAACGTGTAGGTTCGTGGTTCGATCCCGGGGGTATTTTTAACTTCTTTTTTTCTCAGCACGATAGTGCGGTATAAGGTGTTTAAAAAACTCCCGCAAACACCAACGTCGCGTGTGGCGCATCTAGATGGGTCGCTGTGACGCTGGGACTGTCCTCGTAATCCAGGTTCGCGTCTTCGTACAGGGACACATGCGTTTGGTCGACTCGGCGGCCAAGGTCTAGGGGCCGCTGTGTTTCCTCCCTCACATGGCGCAGGGTCTACGGGCCTATAATATGGATGAGGACAGGGAAGGACGTGCGGTGGACCGGTACCGAGGCCTTAAGAGCTCTAATAGATCCGTGCACACGGGACGACCCTGGAGGTCCCGGGGATCTGAAAGCTTGGTCTGACACCGCATAACTTTTTTTCTCGCTACTTTGATTTTTTAAGTGTTTCGTGCTCGTTTTTTCTATTCATTTTTAGCTGTTTGGTCTTCCGAAACAGCTTTTGTTTTCGTTTTTTTTCTTCTATACATTTTGTTTTTTTCTCCCCTTTTTTTGTCCATCTGTTTCGGTCTTCCGAAACGGCTCTTGTCTTCGTTCTGTTTTGTTTTCTTATTCAAATTTTTTCTTAGTTGTTTCGGTCTTTCAAAAACAGCTCTTCTTTTCGTTTTTTGTAAATACGCCTTTTCACTTTTTTTTTAACGTGTAAGATATCCGAAACTGTTGCGTAACACAAAGTGTCCTTGTGTGAAAGACGCTCGACTGCCAACGTGTAGGTTCGTGGTTCGATCCCGGGGGTATTTTTCACTTATTTTTTTTCTCAGCACGACTGTGCTGTATAAGGTGTTTAAAAAACTCCCGCAAACACCAACGTCGCATGTGGCGCATCTCGATGGGTCGGTGTGATGCTGGGACTCTCCTCGTAATCCAGGTTCGCGTCTCCGTATAGACCCGTCTTCGATGACGTCACGGTTTTGTTCATCGGCCATCTTGGATTACACACATGAGCACGTCGTCACCGCCGTTACTAAGTCAGCTGTGCATACAAACAACTCCACATGCACGGCGGCAAGTTTTGAACTCGTCGTAGTTGTACTACTACTACTACTGCGTACACTATAGTATATACTAGTTGTGCCATGGAGGAATCTCTTTTTATTCCTCCGTGGTTGTATCATGGATTGGAGGAACTTGTTTTGTTGAAAGATGATTACCTTTTGCGCTGTCCTTGGCTGTGGAAGCAGGGCTGATCGTGATAAGAAATATTTTGTATCGTTTACCCGCTGTACTGACAAGAGAAGGTGACGCAACTCGTACACTTTCGCTAAAAAGATGGACGAAATGGTTGTCGCGGGTTAATTGTGTACGGATCTATTCCAGCAATAAAGCCGAGAATGTCGAGAGAACTGTAATAAGCCGACCGTGCAGCATTCGAATTCGCCATGACGACCAACGTAACGTTAAACGAACACAAACGTGCGAGCGAAAGCGTGTGTATTTACTCCAAGATGGCGGATCTCGATGTGTCTAGTAGCAACGTGACGTCAGTAAGAAGGGTCTATAGCGCTTGTTTTGTAGTAGATATCTGTGTTACTATACGCCTAAGCCTAAGATTGACAAGCTCAGTGCCAGTGAGTACTGCAGCAGTTGGCAGCGTTCAGGCAACCTAGTTAAAGGATCACCGATAGAGGGCGCCCTGTACGCAAAATGACCCAAAAGGGTGCAGAACACTAAATAGAGCTCCCATTGAACACTGTACAAAAACACTCACTTTCAAAGTCAATTATCCCATGCCCAAAAGTCTCTCAGTTCTTGTAGCTATACTTAAAATTGTAGTTTGGACCTTCATCTCTCAGATTCTTTTCAAGTTTAGTGCTCTTAGCCGATTAGATTGTTTGCTAATTACCCTCCGAAAAAACACCCCCAAAATGTGTAGCCGTCCAACCGAATTTCTGCAAGGATTTTGGGATGGACCCCTCCACTTCCACAGCCAAATAGGGCCACATTTAAAGCCAGATATGTCCAAATTACATACCAAATTGAAGAGTGAACCCCCAGGTTGTCTTAAGCTTCACTTGTTCTACAATGTATCAGTTAATTAGCCTCCAAAGACCCCTTATTAAAAAAAAAGTTGTGGGTACACACTTTATGATAATCAGCTCGGCGGAGCCATCTTGGATGGATTTTGTGTGCTGCACCCTATAAGGGGGCTAAACTTTAAAGTTGGGTCACAAAATTGGGCTTAAAATGTGACAGAGATGGTACTGATGCAACATGTGAAAATAAAATTGAAAAAAAGTATTGCGTTTGTCCGCAATGATTGAAAATGTGATGGGTGGGGGCCCATGCCTTTGTGCACAGTCTGGCATGAAAAAAAACCACTGCTTTAAAGAAGCCATAGGTATACACTTTTTTGACAACTGTATTGGGCTTATGAATAACTGAGAGTTCTGAACTTTGGTTAAGAAAGGAGAAGGGAATAGAAATCGTATTAATTTTTTCATCTTCATTATGTTGGAAATAATAACCAAGAGTCCAAATAATTATGAGGTCATTATATTTCATAAAAAAATTGTCACTTTGAGTATAATTCACGTGACATGAATTGAAAGGTACCTGCTTGGAAAGAACTCGTTACTGTCACTTTATCAGCTGCCACGTAACATGGGTGTAAAGTTGTGGTTCTCCCCTTGCGGTTTAGAACACGATTTTTGTCAACCATTCAATTTGCTGCTTCCCTCAATCTATATGATATCCGAATTGGTACCGTTTGATCAATGATCATCAGCTTCGGGTGGTCTTCAATAATCATGTGTCGTTGTAATGCGTCACTTGACATTAAAGCTGCATTATTTTAACTGGGAAGAGTTATCGTATTGTACATGTTGCTTCAGGTTGAAACTTTGCTTGAGTTTAGAATCGACAATATTTAAGGTAAAATTTAACTGACATGACATGATTTTCACTTAAACCTCACTAACATTTTCACTTGAACAATTTTGTACATGCATGCCATCGTACTGCGCCATGCATAATAATTATGGCTTACGGAAGTATTTTAGTGTGCTGCACCCTTTACTCGCGACGAAATCCAAAAGCCCGCCGTCAACGGCCATGCCCCGTAATTTTAATCGGGTTCGCTAACATGTATCAGATGTCCGTGACTGTTGCGTAACACAAGTGGCCTTGTGTGGAAGACGCTCGCCTGCCAACGTGTAGGTTCGTGGTTCGATCCCGGGGGTATTTTTAACTTCTTTTTTTCTCAGCACGATAGTGCGGTATAAGGTGTTTAAAAAACTCCCGCAAACACCAACGTCGCGTGTGGCGCATCTAGATGGGTCGCTGTGACGCTGGGACTGTCCTCGTAATCCAGGTTCGCGTCTTCGTACAGGGACACATGCGTTTGGTCGACTCGGCGGCCAAGGTCTAGGGGCCGCTGTGTTTCCTCCCTCACATGGCGCAGGGTCTACGGGCCTATAATATGGATGAGGACAGGGAAGGACGTGCGGTGGACCGGTACCGAGGCCTTAAGAGCTCTAATAGATCCGTGCACACGGGACGACCCTGGAGGTCCCGGGGATCTGAAAGCTTGGTCTGACACCGCATAACTTTTTTTCTCGCTACTTTGATTTTTTAAGTGTTTCGTGCTCGTTTTTTCTATTCATTTTTAGCTGTTTGGTCTTCCGAAACAGCTTTTGTTTTCGTTTTTTTTCTTCTATACATTTTGTTTTTTTCTCCCCTTTTTTTGTCCATCTGTTTCGGTCTTCCGAAACGGCTCTTGTCTTCGTTCTGTTTTGTTTTCTTATTCAAATTTTTTCTTAGTTGTTTCGGTCTTTCAAAAACAGCTCTTCTTTTCGTTTTTTGTAAATACGCCTTTTCACTTTTTTTTTAACGTGTAAGATATCCGAAACTGTTGCGTAACACAAAGTGTCCTTGTGTGAAAGACGCTCGACTGCCAACGTGTAGGTTCGTGGTTCGATCCCGGGGGTATTTTTCACTTATTTTTTTTCTCAGCACGACTGTGCTGTATAAGGTGTTTAAAAAACTCCCGCAAACACCAACGTCGCATGTGGCGCATCTCGATGGGTCGGTGTGATGCTGGGACTCTCCTCGTAATCCAGGTTCGCGTCTCCGTATAGACCCGTCTTCGATGACGTCACGGTTTTGTTCATCGGCCATCTTGGATTACACACATGAGCACGTCGTCACCGCCGTTACTAAGTCAGCTGTGCATACAAACAACTCCACATGCACGGCGGCAAGTTTTGAACTCGTCGTAGTTGTACTACTACTACTACTGCGTACACTATAGTATATACTAGTTGTGCCATGGAGGAATCTCTTTTTATTCCTCCGTGGTTGTATCATGGATTGGAGGAACTTGTTTTGTTGAAAGATGATTAACTTTTGCGCTGTCCTTGGCTGTGGAAGCAGGGCTGATCGTGATAAGAAATATTTTGTATCGTTTACCCGCTGTACTGACAAGAGAAGGTGACGCAACTCGTACACTTTCGCTAAAAAGATGGACGAAATGGTTGTCGCGGGTTAATTGTGTACGGATCTATTCCAGCAATAAAGCCGAGAATGTCGAGAGAACTGTAATAAGCCGACCGTGCAGCATTCGAATTCGCCATGACGACCAACGTAACGTTAAACGAACACAAACGTGCGAGCGAAAGCGTGTGTATTTACTCCAAGATGGCGGATCTCGATGTGTCTAGTAGCAACGTGACGTCAGTAAGAAGGGTCTATAGCGCTTGTTTTGTAGTAGATATCTGTGTTACTATACGCCTAAGCCTAAGATTGACAAGCTCAGTGCCAGTGAGTACTGCAGCAGTTGGCAGCGTTCAGGCAACCTAGTTAAAGGATCACCGATAGAGGGCGCCCTGTACGCAAAATGACCCAAAAGGGTGCAGAACACTAAATAGAGCTCCCATTGAACACTGTACAAAAACACTCACTTTCAAAGTCAATTATCCCATGCCCAAAAGTCTCTCAGTTCTTGTAGCTATACTTAAAATTGTAGTTTGGACCTTCATCTCTCAGATTCTTTTCAATTTTAGTGCTCTTAGCCGATTAGATTGTTTGCTAATTACCCTCCGAAAAAACACCCCCAAAATGTGTAGCCGTCCAACCGAATTTCTGCAAGGATTTTGGGATGGACCCCTCCACTTCCACAGCCAAATAGGGCCACATTTAAAGCCAGATATGTCCAAATTACATACCAAATTGAAGAGTGAACCCCCAGGTTGTCTTAAGCTTCACTTGTTCTACAATGTATCAGTTAATTAGCCTCCAAAGACCCCTTATTAAAAAAAAAGTTGTGGGTACACACTTTATGATAATCAGCTCGGCGGAGCCATCTTGGATGGATTTTGTGTGCTGCACCCTATAAGGGGGCTAAACTTTAAAGTTGGGTCACAAAATTGGGCTTAAAATGTGACAGAGATGGTACTGATGCAACATGTGAAAATAAAATTGAAAAAAAGTATTGCGTTTGTCCGCAATGATTGAAAATGTGATGGGTGGGGGCCCATGCCTTTGTGCACAGTCTGGCATGAAAAAAAACCACTGCTTTAAAGAAGCCATAGGTATACACTTTTTTGACAACTGTATTGGGCTTATGAATAACTGAGAGTTCTGAACTTTGGTTAAGAAAGGAGAAGGGAATAGAAATCGTATTAATTTTTTCATCTTCATTATGTTGGAAATAATAACCAAGAGTCCAAATAATTATGAGGTCATTATATTTCATAAAAAAATTGTCACTTTGAGTATAATTCACGTGACATGAATTGAAAGGTACCTGCTTGGAAAGAACTCGTTACTGTCACTTTATCAGCTGCCACGTAACATGGGTGTAAAGTTGTGGTTCTCCCCTTGCGGTTTAGAACACGATTTTTGTCAACCATTCAATTTGCTGCTTCCCTCAATCTATATGATATCCGAATTGGTACCGTTTGATCAATGATCATCAGCTTCGGGTGGTCTTCAATAATCATGTGTCGTTGTAATGCGTCACTTGACATTAAAGCTGCATTATTTTAACTGGGAAGAGTTATCGTATTGTACATGTTGCTTCAGGTTGAAACTTTGCTTGAGTTTAGAATCGACAATATTTAAGGTAAAATTTAACTGACATGACATGATTTTCACTTAAACCTCACTAACATTTTCACTTGAACAATTTTGTACATGCATGCCATCGTACTGCGCCATGCATAATAATTATGGCTTACGGAAGTATTTTAGTGTGCTGCACCCTTTACTCGCGACGAAATCCAAAAGCCCGCCGTCAACGGCCATGCCCCGTAATTTTAATCGGGTTCGCTAACATGTATCAGATGTCCGTGACTGTTGCGTAACACAAGTGGCCTTGTGTGGAAGACGCTCGCCTGCCAACGTGTAGGTTCGTGGTTCGATCCCGGGGGTATTTTTAACTTCTTTTTTTCTCAGCACGATAGTGCGGTATAAGGTGTTTAAAAAACTCCCGCAAACACCAACGTCGCGTGTGGCGCATCTAGATGGGTCGCTGTGACGCTGGGACTGTCCTCGTAATCCAGGTTCGCGTCTTCGTACAGGGACACATGCGTTTGGTCGACTCGGCGGCCAAGGTCTAGGGGCCGCTGTGTTTCCTCCCTCACATGGCGCAGGGTCTACGGGCCTATAATATGGATGAGGACAGGGAAGGACGTGCGGTGGACCGGTACCGAGGCCTTAAGAGCTCTAATAGATCCGTGCACACGGGACGACCCTGGAGGTCCCGGGGATCTGAAAGCTTGGTCTGACACCGCATAACTTTTTTTCTCGCTACTTTGATTTTTTAAGTGTTTCGTGCTCGTTTTTTCTATTCATTTTTAGCTGTTTGGTCTTCCGAAACAGCTTTTGTTTTCGTTTTTTTTCTTCTATACATTTTGTTTTTTTCTCCCCTTTTTTTGTCCATCTGTTTCGGTCTTCCGAAACGGCTCTTGTCTTCGTTCTGTTTTGTTTTCTTATTCAAATTTTTTCTTAGTTGTTTCGGTCTTTCAAAAACAGCTCTTCTTTTCGTTTTTTGTAAATACGCCTTTTCACTTTTTTTTTAACGTGTAAGATATCCGAAACTGTTGCGTAACACAAAGTGTCCTTGTGTGAAAGACGCTCGACTGCCAACGTGTAGGTTCGTGGTTCGATCCCGGGGGTATTTTTCACTTATTTTTTTTCTCAGCACGACTGTGCTGTATAAGGTGTTTAAAAAACTCCCGCAAACACCAACGTCGCATGTGGCGCATCTCGATGGGTCGGTGTGATGCTGGGACTCTCCTCGTAATCCAGGTTCGCGTCTCCGTATAGACCCGTCTTCGATGACGTCACGGTTTTGTTCATCGGCCATCTTGGATTACACACATGAGCACGTCGTCACCGCCGTTACTAAGTCAGCTGTGCATACAAACAACTCCACATGCACGGCGGCAAGTTTTGAACTCGTCGTAGTTGTACTACTACTACTACTGCGTACACTATAGTATATACTAGTTGTGCCATGGAGGAATCTCTTTTTATTCCTCCGTGGTTGTATCATGGATTGGAGGAACTTGTTTTGTTGAAAGATGATTAACTTTTGCGCTGTCCTTGGCTGTGGAAGCAGGGCTGATCGTGATAAGAAATATTTTGTATCGTTTACCCGCTGTACTGACAAGAGAAGGTGACGCAACTCGTACACTTTCGCTAAAAAGATGGACGAAATGGTTGTCGCGGGTTAATTGTGTACGGATCTATTCCAGCAATAAAGCCGAGAATGTCGAGAGAACTGTAATAAGCCGACCGTGCAGCATTCGAATTCGCCATGACGACCAACGTAACGTTAAACGAACACAAACGTGCGAGCGAAAGCGTGTGTATTTACTCCAAGATGGCGGATCTCGATGTGTCTAGTAGCAACGTGACGTCAGTAAGAAGGGTCTATAGCGCTTGTTTTGTAGTAGATATCTGTGTTACTATACGCCTAAGCCTAAGATTGACAAGCTCAGTGCCAGTGAGTACTGCAGCAGTTGGCAGCGTTCAGGCAACCTAGTTAAAGGATCACCGATAGAGGGCGCCCTGTACGCAAAATGACCCAAAAGGGTGCAGAACACTAAATAGAGCTCCCATTGAACACTGTACAAAAACACTCACTTTCAAAGTCAATTATCCCATGCCCAAAAGTCTCTCAGTTCTTGTAGCTATACTTAAAATTGTAGTTTGGACCTTCATCTCTCAGATTCTTTTCAATTTTAGTGCTCTTAGCCGATTAGATTGTTTGCTAATTACCCTCCGAAAAAACACCCCCAAAATGTGTAGCCGTCCAACCGAATTTCTGCAAGGATTTTGGGATGGACCCCTCCACTTCCACAGCCAAATAGGGCCACATTTAAAGCCAGATATGTCCAAATTACATACCAAATTGAAGAGTGAACCCCCAGGTTGTCTTAAGCTTCACTTGTTCTACAATGTATCAGTTAATTAGCCTCCAAAGACCCCTTATTAAAAAAAAAGTTGTGGGTACACACTTTATGATAATCAGCTCGGCGGAGCCATCTTGGATGGATTTTGTGTGCTGCACCCTATAAGGGGGCTAAACTTTAAAGTTGGGTCACAAAATTGGGCTTAAAATGTGACAGAGATGGTACTGATGCAACATGTGAAAATAAAATTGAAAAAAAGTATTGCGTTTGTCCGCAATGATTGAAAATGTGATGGGTGGGGGCCCATGCCTTTGTGCACAGTCTGGCATGAAAAAAAACCACTGCTTTAAAGAAGCCATAGGTATACACTTTTTTGACAACTGTATTGGGCTTATGAATAACTGAGAGTTCTGAACTTTGGTTAAGAAAGGAGAAGGGAATAGAAATCGTATTAATTTTTTCATCTTCATTATGTTGGAAATAATAACCAAGAGTCCAAATAATTATGAGGTCATTATATTTCATAAAAAAATTGTCACTTTGAGTATAATTCACGTGACATGAATTGAAAGGTACCTGCTTGGAAAGAACTCGTTACTGTCACTTTATCAGCTGCCACGTAACATGGGTGTAAAGTTGTGGTTCTCCCCTTGCGGTTTAGAACACGATTTTTGTCAACCATTCAATTTGCTGCTTCCCTCAATCTATATGATATCCGAATTGGTACCGTTTGATCAATGATCATCAGCTTCGGGTGGTCTTCAATAATCATGTGTCGTTGTAATGCGTCACTTGACATTAAAGCTGCATTATTTTAACTGGGAAGAGTTATCGTATTGTACATGTTGCTTCAGGTTGAAACTTTGCTTGAGTTTAGAATCGACAATATTTAAGGTAAAATTTAACTGACATGACATGATTTTCACTTAAACCTCACTAACATTTTCACTTGAACAATTTTGTACATGCATGCCATCGTACTGCGCCATGCATAATAATTATGGCTTACGGAAGTATTTTAGTGTGCTGCACCCTTTACTCGCGACGAAATCCAAAAGCCCGCCGTCAACGGCCATGCCCCGTAATTTTAATCGGGTTCGCTAACATGTATCAGATGTCCGTGACTGTTGCGTAACACAAGTGGCCTTGTGTGGAAGACGCTCGCCTGCCAACGTGTAGGTTCGTGGTTCGATCCCGGGGGTATTTTTAACTTCTTTTTTTCTCAGCACGATAGTGCGGTATAAGGTGTTTAAAAAACTCCCGCAAACACCAACGTCGCGTGTGGCGCATCTAGATGGGTCGCTGTGACGCTGGGACTGTCCTCGTAATCCAGGTTCGCGTCTTCGTACAGGGACACATGCGTTTGGTCGACTCGGCGGCCAAGGTCTAGGGGCCGCTGTGTTTCCTCCCTCACATGGCGCAGGGTCTACGGGCCTATAATATGGATGAGGACAGGGAAGGACGTGCGGTGGACCGGTACCGAGGCCTTAAGAGCTCTAATAGATCCGTGCACACGGGACGACCCTGGAGGTCCCGGGGATCTGAAAGCTTGGTCTGACACCGCATAACTTTTTTTCTCGCTACTTTGATTTTTTAAGTGTTTCGTGCTCGTTTTTTCTATTCATTTTTAGCTGTTTGGTCTTCCGAAACAGCTTTTGTTTTCGTTTTTTTTCTTCTATACATTTTGTTTTTTTCTCCCCTTTTTTTGTCCATCTGTTTCGGTCTTCCGAAACGGCTCTTGTCTTCGTTCTGTTTTGTTTTCTTATTCAAATTTTTTCTTAGTTGTTTCGGTCTTTCAAAAACAGCTCTTCTTTTCGTTTTTTGTAAATACGCCTTTTCACTTTTTTTTTAACGTGTAAGATATCCGAAACTGTTGCGTAACACAAAGTGTCCTTGTGTGAAAGACGCTCGACTGCCAACGTGTAGGTTCGTGGTTCGATCCCGGGGGTATTTTTCACTTATTTTTTTTCTCAGCACGACTGTGCTGTATAAGGTGTTTAAAAAACTCCCGCAAACACCAACGTCGCATGTGGCGCATCTCGATGGGTCGGTGTGATGCTGGGACTCTCCTCGTAATCCAGGTTCGCGTCTCCGTATAGACCCGTCTTCGATGACGTCACGGTTTTGTTCATCGGCCATCTTGGATTACACACATGAGCACGTCGTCACCGCCGTTACTAAGTCAGCTGTGCATACAAACAACTCCACGTGCACGGCGGCAAGTTTTGAACTCGTCGTAGTTGTACTACTACTACTACTGCGTACACTATAGTATATACTAGTTGTGCCATGGAGGAATCTCTTTTTATTCCTCCGTGGTTGTATCATGGATTGGAGGAACTTGTTTTGTTGAAAGATGATTAACTTTTGCGCTGTCCTTGGCTGTGGAAGCAGGGCTGATCGTGATAAGAAATATTTTGTATCGTTTACCCGCTGTACTGACAAGAGAAGGTGACGCAACTCGTACACTTTCGCTAAAAAGATGGACGAAATGGTTGTCGCGGGTTAATTGTGTACGGATCTATTCCAGCAATAAAGCCGAGAATGTCGAGAGAACTGTAATAAGCCGACCGTGCAGCATTCGAATTCGCCATGACGACCAACGTAACGTTAAACGAACACAAACGTGCGAGCGAAAGCGTGTGTATTTACTCCAAGATGGCGGATCTCGATGTGTCTAGTAGCAACGTGACGTCAGTAAGAAGGGTCTATAGCGCTTGTTTTGTAGTAGATATCTGTGTTACTATACGCCTAAGCCTAAGATTGACAAGCTCAGTGCCAGTGAGTACTGCAGCAGTTGGCAGCGTTCAGGCAACCTAGTTAAAGGATCACCGATAGAGGGCGCCCTGTACGCAAAATGACCCAAAAGGGTGCAGAACACTAAATAGAGCTCCCATTGAACACTGTACAAAAACACTCACTTTCAAAGTCAATTATCCCATGCCCAAAAGTCTCTCAGTTCTTGTAGCTATACTTAAAATTGTAGTTTGGACCTTCATCTCTCAGATTCTTTTCAATTTTAGTGCTCTTAGCCGATTAGATTGTTTGCTAATTACCCTCCGAAAAAACACCCCCAAAATGTGTAGCCGTCCAACCGAATTTCTGCAAGGATTTTGGGATGGACCCCTCCACTTCCACAGCCAAATAGGGCCACATTTAAAGCCAGATATGTCCAAATTACATACCAAATTGAAGAGTGAACCCCCAGGTTGTCTTAAGCTTCACTTGTTCTACAATGTATCAGTTAATTAGCCTCCAAAGACCCCTTATTAAAAAAAAAGTTGTGGGTACACACTTTATGATAATCAGCTCGGCGGAGCCATCTTGGATGGATTTTGTGTGCTGCACCCTATAAGGGGGCTAAACTTTAAAGTTGGGTCACAAAATTGGGCTTAAAATGTGACAGAGATGGTACTGATGCAACATGTGAAAATAAAATTGAAAAAAAGTATTGCGTTTGTCCGCAATGATTGAAAATGTGATGGGTGGGGGCCCATGCCTTTGTGCACAGTCTGGCATGAAAAAAAACCACTGCTTTAAAGAAGCCATAGGTATACACTTTTTTGACAACTGTATTGGGCTTATGAATAACTGAGAGTTCTGAACTTTGGTTAAGAAAGTAAGGAGAAGGGAATAGAAATCGTATTAATTTTTTCATCTTCATTATGTTGGAAATAATAACCAAGAGTCCAAATAATTATGAGGTCATTATATTTCATAAAAAAATTGTCACTTTGAGTATAATTCACGTGACATGAATTGAAAGGTACCTGCTTGGAAAGAACTCGTTACTGTCACTTTATCAGCTGCCACGTAACATGGGTGTAAAGTTGTGGTTCTCCCCTTGCGGTTTAGAACACGATTTTTGTCAACCATTCAATTTGCTGCTTCCCTCAATCTATATGATATCCGAATTGGTACCGTTTGATCAATGATCATCAGCTTCGGGTGGTCTTCAATAATCATGTGTCGTTGTAATGCGTCACTTGACATTAAAGCTGCATTATTTTAACTGGGAAGAGTTATCGTATTGTACATGTTGCTTCAGGTTGAAACTTTGCTTGAGTTTAGAATCGACAATATTTAAGGTAAAATTTAACTGACATGACATGATTTTCACTTAAACCTCACTAACATTTTCACTTGAACAATTTTGTACATGCATGCCATCGTACTGCGCCATGCATAATAATTATGGCTTACGGAAGTATTTTAGTGTGCTGCACCCTTTACTCGCGACGAAATCCAAAAGCCCGCCGTCAACGGCCATGCCCCGTAATTTTAATCGGGTTCGCTAACATGTATCAGATGTCCGTGACTGTTGCGTAACACAAGTGGCCTTGTGTGGAAGACGCTCGCCTGCCAACGTGTAGGTTCGTGGTTCGATCCCGGGGGTATTTTTAACTTCTTTTTTTCTCAGCACGATAGTGCGGTATAAGGTGTTTAAAAAACTCCCGCAAACACCAACGTCGCGTGTGGCGCATCTAGATGGGTCGCTGTGACGCTGGGACTGTCCTCGTAATCCAGGTTCGCGTCTTCGTACAGGGACACATGCGTTTGGTCGACTCGGCGGCCAAGGTCTAGGGGCCGCTGTGTTTCCTCCCTCACATGGCGCAGGGTCTACGGGCCTATATGGATGAGGACAGGGAAGG
Organism: Luidia sarsii; assembly: GCA_949987565.1. Classification (NCBI taxonomy): domain Eukaryota; kingdom Metazoa; phylum Echinodermata; class Asteroidea; order Paxillosida; family Luidiidae; genus Luidia; species Luidia sarsii. The sequence continues at coordinate 12,143,087 of OX465110.1, forward strand.
ACGTGCGGTGGACCGGTACCGAGGCCTTAAGAGCTCTAATAGATCCGTGCACACGGGACGACCCTGGAGGTCCCGGGGATCTGAAAGCTTGGTCTGACACCGCATAACTTTTTTTCTCGCTACTTTGATTTTTTAAGTGTTTCGTGCTCGTTTTTTCTATTCATTTTTAGCTGTTTGGTCTTCCGAAACAGCTTTTGTTTTCGTTTTTTTTCTTCTATACATTTTGTTTTTTTCTCCCCTTTTTTTGTCCATCTGTTTCGGTCTTCCGAAACGGCTCTTGTCTTCGTTCTGTTTTGTTTTCTTATTCAAATTTTTTCTTAGTTGTTTCGGTCTTTCAAAAACAGCTCTTCTTTTCGTTTTTTGTAAATACGCCTTTTCACTTTTTTTTTAACGTGTAAGATATCCGAAACTGTTGCGTAACACAAAGTGTCCTTGTGTGAAAGACGCTCGACTGCCAACGTGTAGGTTCGTGGTTCGATCCCGGGGGTATTTTTCACTTATTTTTTTTCTCAGCACGACTGTGCTGTATAAGGTGTTTAAAAAACTCCCGCAAACACCAACGTCGCATGTGGCGCATCTCGATGGGTCGGTGTGATGCTGGGACTCTCCTCGTAATCCAGGTTCGCGTCTCCGTATAGACCCGTCTTCGATGACGTCACGGTTTTGTTCATCGGCCATCTTGGATTACACACATGAGCACGTCGTCACCGCCGTTACTAAGTCAGCTGTGCATACAAACAACTCCACATGCACGGCGGCAAGTTTTGAACTCGTCGTAGTTGTACTACTACTACTACTGCGTACACTATAGTATATACTAGTTGTGCCATGGAGGAATCTCTTTTTATTCCTCCGTGGTTGTATCATGGATTGGAGGAACTTGTTTTGTTGAAAGATGATTAACTTTTGCGCTGTCCTTGGCTGTGGAAGCAGGGCTGATCGTGATAAGAAATATTTTGTATCGTTTACCCGCTGTACTGACAAGAGAAGGTGACGCAACTCGTACACTTTCGCTAAAAAGATGGACGAAATGGTTGTCGCGGGTTAATTGTGTACGGATCTATTCCAGCAATAAAGCCGAGAATGTCGAGAGAACTGTAATAAGCCGACCGTGCAGCATTCGAATTCGCCATGACGACCAACGTAACGTTAAACGAACACAAACGTGCGAGCGAAAGCGTGTGTATTTACTCCAAGATGGCGGATCTCGATGTGTCTAGTAGCAACGTGACGTCAGTAAGAAGGGTCTATAGCGCTTGTTTTGTAGTAGATATCTGTGTTACTATACGCCTAAGCCTAAGATTGACAAGCTCAGTGCCAGTGAGTACTGCAGCAGTTGGCAGCGTTCAGGCAACCTAGTTAAAGGATCACCGATAGAGGGCGCCCTGTACGCAAAATGACCCAAAAGGGTGCAGAACACTAAATAGAGCTCCCATTGAACACTGTACAAAAACACTCACTTTCAAAGTCAATTATCCCATGCCCAAAAGTCTCTCAGTTCTTGTAGCTATACTTAAAATTGTAGTTTGGACCTTCATCTCTCAGATTCTTTTCAATTTTAGTGCTCTTAGCCGATTAGATTGTTTGCTAATTACCCTCCGAAAAAACACCCCCAAAATGTGTAGCCGTCCAACCGAATTTCTGCAAGGATTTTGGGATGGACCCCTCCACTTCCACAGCCAAATAGGGCCACATTTAAAGCCAGATATGTCCAAATTACATACCAAATTGAAGAGTGAACCCCCAGGTTGTCTTAAGCTTCACTTGTTCTACAATGTATCAGTTAATTAGCCTCCAAAGACCCCTTATTAAAAAAAAAGTTGTGGGTACACACTTTATGATAATCAGCTCGGCGGAGCCATCTTGGATGGATTTTGTGTGCTGCACCCTATAAGGGGGCTAAACTTTAAAGTTGGGTCACAAAATTGGGCTTAAAATGTGACAGAGATGGTACTGATGCAACATGTGAAAATAAAATTGAAAAAAAGTATTGCGTTTGTCCGCAATGATTGAAAATGTGATGGGTGGGGGCCCATGCCTTTGTGCACAGTCTGGCATGAAAAAAAACCACTGCTTTAAAGAAGCCATAGGTATACACTTTTTTGACAACTGTATTGGGCTTATGAATAACTGAGAGTTCTGAACTTTGGTTAAGAAAGGAGAAGGGAATAGAAATCGTATTAATTTTTTCATCTTCATTATGTTGGAAATAATAACCAAGAGTCCAAATAATTATGAGGTCATTATATTTCATAAAAAAATTGTCACTTTGAGTATAATTCACGTGACATGAATTGAAAGGTACCTGCTTGGAAAGAACTCGTTACTGTCACTTTATCAGCTGCCACGTAACATGGGTGTAAAGTTGTGGTTCTCCCCTTGCGGTTTAGAACACGATTTTTGTCAACCATTCAATTTGCTGCTTCCCTCAATCTATATGATATCCGAATTGGTACCGTTTGATCAATGATCATCAGCTTCGGGTGGTCTTCAATAATCATGTGTCGTTGTAATGCGTCACTTGACATTAAAGCTGCATTATTTTAACTGGGAAGAGTTATCGTATTGTACATGTTGCTTCAGGTTGAAACTTTGCTTGAGTTTAGAATCGACAATATTTAAGGTAAAATTTAACTGACATGACATGATTTTCACTTAAACCTCACTAACATTTTCACTTGAACAATTTTGTACATGCATGCCATCGTACTGCGCCATGCATAATAATTATGGCTTACGGAAGTATTTTAGTGTGCTGCACCCTTTACTCGCGACGAAATCCAAAAGCCCGCCGTCAACGGCCATGCCCCGTAATTTTAATCGGGTTCGCTAACATGTATCAGATGTCCGTGACTGTTGCGTAACACAAGTGGCCTTGTGTGGAAGACGCTCGCCTGCCAACGTGTAGGTTCGTGGTTCGATCCCGGGGGTATTTTTAACTTCTTTTTTTCTCAGCACGATAGTGCGGTATAAGGTGTTTAAAAAACTCCCGCAAACACCAACGTCGCGTGTGGCGCATCTAGATGGGTCGCTGTGACGCTGGGACTGTCCTCGTAATCCAGGTTCGCGTCTTCGTACAGGGACACATGCGTTTGGTCGACTCGGCGGCCAAGGTCTAGGGGCCGCTGTGTTTCCTCCCTCACATGGCGCAGGGTCTACGGGCCTATATGGATGAGGACAGGGAAGGACGTGCGGTGGACCGGTACCGAGGCCTTAAGAGCTCTAATAGATCCGTGCACACGGGACGACCCTGGAGGTCCCGGGGATCTGAAAGCTTGGTCTGACACCGCATAACTTTTTTTCTCGCTACTTTGATTTTTTAAGTGTTTCGTGCTCGTTTTTTCTATTCATTTTTAGCTGTTTGGTCTTCCGAAACAGCTTTTGTTTTCGTTTTTTTTCTTCTATACATTTTGTTTTTTTCTCCCCTTTTTTTGTCCATCTGTTTCGGTCTTCCGAAACGGCTCTTGTCTTCGTTCTGTTTTGTTTTCTTATTCAAATTTTTTCTTAGTTGTTTCGGTCTTTCAAAAACAGCTCTTCTTTTCGTTTTTTGTAAATACGCCTTTTCACTTTTTTTTTAACGTGTAAGATATCCGAAACTGTTGCGTAACACAAAGTGTCCTTGTGTGAAAGACGCTCGACTGCCAACGTGTAGGTTCGTGGTTCGATCCCGGGGGTATTTTTCACTTATTTTTTTTCTCAGCACGACTGTGCTGTATAAGGTGTTTAAAAAACTCCCGCAAACACCAACGTCGCATGTGGCGCATCTCGATGGGTCGGTGTGATGCTGGGACTCTCCTCGTAATCCAGGTTCGCGTCTCCGTATAGACCCGTCTTCGATGACGTCACGGTTTTGTTCATCGGCCATCTTGGATTACACACATGAGCACGTCGTCACCGCCGTTACTAAGTCAGCTGTGCATACAAACAACTCCACATGCACGGCGGCAAGTTTTGAACTCGTCGTAGTTGTACTACTACTACTACTGCGTACACTATAGTATATACTAGTTGTGCCATGGAGGAATCTCTTTTTATTCCTCCGTGGTTGTATCATGGATTGGAGGAACTTGTTTTGTTGAAAGATGATTAACTTTTGCGCTGTCCTTGGCTGTGGAAGCAGGGCTGATCGTGATAAGAAATATTTTGTATCGTTTACCCGCTGTACTGACAAGAGAAGGTGACGCAACTCGTACACTTTCGCTAAAAAGATGGACGAAATGGTTGTCGCGGGTTAATTGTGTACGGATCTATTCCAGCAATAAAGCCGAGAATGTCGAGAGAACTGTAATAAGCCGACCGTGCAGCATTCGAATTCGCCATGACGACCAACGTAACGTTAAACGAACACAAACGTGCGAGCGAAAGCGTGTGTATTTACTCCAAGATGGCGGATCTCGATGTGTCTAGTAGCAACGTGACGTCAGTAAGAAGGGTCTATAGCGCTTGTTTTGTAGTAGATATCTGTGTTACTATACGCCTAAGCCTAAGATTGACAAGCTCAGTGCCAGTGAGTACTGCAGCAGTTGGCAGCGTTCAGGCAACCTAGTTAAAGGATCACCGATAGAGGGCGCCCTGTACGCAAAATGACCCAAAAGGGTGCAGAACACTAAATAGAGCTCCCATTGAACACTGTACAAAAACACTCACTTTCAAAGTCAATTATCCCATGCCCAAAAGTCTCTCAGTTCTTGTAGCTATACTTAAAATTGTAGTTTGGACCTTCATCTCTCAGATTCTTTTCAATTTTAGTGCTCTTAGCCGATTAGATTGTTTGCTAATTACCCTCCGAAAAAACACCCCCAAAATGTGTAGCCGTCCAACCGAATTTCTGCAAGGATTTTGGGATGGACCCCTCCACTTCCACAGCCAAATAGGGCCACATTTAAAGCCAGATATGTCCAAATTACATACCAAATTGAAGAGTGAACCCCCAGGTTGTCTTAAGCTTCACTTGTTCTACAATGTATCAGTTAATTAGCCTCCAAAGACCCCTTATTAAAAAAAAAGTTGTGGGTACACACTTTATGATAATCAGCTCGGCGGAGCCATCTTGGATGGATTTTGTGTGCTGCACCCTATAAGGGGGCTAAACTTTAAAGTTGGGTCACAAAATTGGGCTTAAAATGTGACAGAGATGGTACTGATGCAACATGTGAAAATAAAATTGAAAAAAAGTATTGCGTTTGTCCGCAATGATTGAAAATGTGATGGGTGGGGGCCCATGCCTTTGTGCACAGTCTGGCATGAAAAAAAACCACTGCTTTAAAGAAGCCATAGGTATACACTTTTTTGACAACTGTATTGGGCTTATGAATAACTGAGAGTTCTGAACTTTGGTTAAGAAAGGAGAAGGGAATAGAAATCGTATTAATTTTTTCATCTTCATTATGTTGGAAATAATAACCAAGAGTCCAAATAATTATGAGGTCATTATATTTCATAAAAAAATTGTCACTTTGAGTATAATTCACGTGACATGAATTGAAAGGTACCTGCTTGGAAAGAACTCGTTACTGTCACTTTATCAGCTGCCACGTAACATGGGTGTAAAGTTGTGGTTCTCCCCTTGCGGTTTAGAACACGATTTTTGTCAACCATTCAATTTGCTGCTTCCCTCAATCTATATGATATCCGAATTGGTACCGTTTGATCAATGATCATCAGCTTCGGGTGGTCTTCAATAATCATGTGTCGTTGTAATGCGTCACTTGACATTAAAGCTGCATTATTTTAACTGGGAAGAGTTATCGTATTGTACATGTTGCTTCAGGTTGAAACTTTGCTTGAGTTTAGAATCGACAATATTTAAGGTAAAATTTAACTGACATGACATGATTTTCACTTAAACCTCACTAACATTTTCACTTGAACAATTTTGTACATGCATGCCATCGTACTGCGCCATGCATAATAATTATGGCTTACGGAAGTATTTTAGTGTGCTGCACCCTTTACTCGCGACGAAATCCAAAAGCCCGCCGTCAACGGCCATGCCCCGTAATTTTAATCGGGTTCGCTAACATGTATCAGATGTCCGTGACTGTTGCGTAACACAAGTGGCCTTGTGTGGAAGACGCTCGCCTGCCAACGTGTAGGTTCGTGGTTCGATCCCGGGGGTATTTTTAACTTCTTTTTTTCTCAGCACGATAGTGCGGTATAAGGTGTTTAAAAAACTCCCGCAAACACCAACGTCGCGTGTGGCGCATCTAGATGGGTCGCTGTGACGCTGGGACTGTCCTCGTAATCCAGGTTCGCGTCTTCGTACAGGGACACATGCGTTTGGTCGACTCGGCGGCCAAGGTCTAGGGGCCGCTGTGTTTCCTCCCTCACATGGCGCAGGGTCTACGGGCCTATAATATGGATGAGGACAGGGAAGGACGTGCGGTGGACCGGTACCGAGGCCTTAAGAGCTCTAATAGATCCGTGCACACGGGACGACCCTGGAGGTCCCGGGGATCTGAAAGCTTGGTCTGACACCGCATAACTTTTTTTCTCGCTACTTTGATTTTTTAAGTGTTTCGTGCTCGTTTTTTCTATTCATTTTTAGCTGTTTGGTCTTCCGAAACAGCTTTTGTTTTCGTTTTTTTTCTTCTATACATTTTGTTTTTTTCTCCCCTTTTTTTGTCCATCTGTTTCGGTCTTCCGAAACGGCTCTTGTCTTCGTTCTGTTTTGTTTTCTTATTCAAATTTTTTCTTAGTTGTTTCGGTCTTTCAAAAACAGCTCTTCTTTTTGTTTTTTGTAAATACGCCTTTTCACTTTTTTTTTAACGTGTAAGATATCCGAAACTGTTGCGTAACACAAAGTGTCCTTGTGTGAAAGACGCTCGACTGCCAACGTGTAGGTTCGTGGTTCGATCCCGGGGGTATTTTTCACTTATTTTTTTTCTCAGCACGACTGTGCTGTATAAGGTGTTTAAAAAACTCCCGCAAACACCAACGTCGCATGTGGCGCATCTCGATGGGTCGGTGTGATGCTGGGACTCTCCTCGTAATCCAGGTTCGCGTCTCCGTATAGACCCGTCTTCGATGACGTCACGGTTTTGTTCATCGGCCATCTTGGATTACACACATGAGCACGTCGTCACCGCCGTTACTAAGTCAGCTGTGCATACAAACAACTCCACATGCACGGCGGCAAGTTTTGAACTCGTCGTAGTTGTACTACTACTACTACTGCGTACACTATAGTATATACTAGTTGTGCCATGGAGGAATCTCTTTTTATTCCTCCGTGGTTGTATCATGGATTGGAGGAACTTGTTTTGTTGAAAGATGATTAACTTTTGCGCTGTCCTTGGCTGTGGAAGCAGGGCTGATCGTGATAAGAAATATTTTGTATCGTTTACCCGCTGTACTGACAAGAGAAGGTGACGCAACTCGTACACTTTCGCTAAAAAGATGGACGAAATGGTTGTCGCGGGTTAATTGTGTACGGATCTATTCCAGCAATAAAGCCGAGAATGTCGAGAGAACTGTAATAAGCCGACCGTGCAGCATTCGAATTCGCCATGACGACCAACGTAACGTTAAACGAACACAAACGTGCGAGCGAAAGCGTGTGTATTTACTCCAAGATGGCGGATCTCGATGTGTCTAGTAGCAACGTGACGTCAGTAAGAAGGGTCTATAGCGCTTGTTTTGTAGTAGATATCTGTGTTACTATACGCCTAAGCCTAAGATTGACAAGCTCAGTGCCAGTGAGTACTGCAGCAGTTGGCAGCGTTCAGGCAACCTAGTTAAAGGATCACCGATAGAGGGCGCCCTGTACGCAAAATGACCCAAAAGGGTGCAGAACACTAAATAGAGCTCCCATTGAACACTGTACAAAAACACTCACTTTCAAAGTCAATTATCCCATGCCCAAAAGTCTCTCAGTTCTTGTAGCTATACTTAAAATTGTAGTTTGGACCTTCATCTCTCAGATTCTTTTCAAGTTTAGTGCTCTTAGCCGATTAGATTGTTTGCTAATTACCCTCCGAAAAAACACCCCCAAAATGTGTAGCCGTCCAACCGAATTTCTGCAAGGATTTTGGGATGGACCCCTCCACTTCCACAGCCAAATAGGGCCACATTTAAAGCCAGATATGTCCAAATTACATACCAAATTGAAGAGTGAACCCCCAGGTTGTCTTAAGCTTCACTTGTTCTACAATGTATCAGTTAATTAGCCTCCAAAGACCCCTTATTAAAAAAAAAGTTGTGGGTACACACTTTATGATAATCAGCTCGGCGGAGCCATCTTGGATGGATTTTGTGTGCTGCACCCTATAAGGGGGCTAAACTTTAAAGTTGGGTCACAAAATTGGGCTTAAAATGTGACAGAGATGGTACTGATGCAACATGTGAAAATAAAATTGAAAAAAAGTATTGCGTTTGTCCGCAATGATTGAAAATGTGATGGGTGGGGGCCCATGCCTTTGTGCACAGTCTGGCATGAAAAAAAACCACTGCTTTAAAGAAGCCATAGGTATACACTTTTTTGACAACTGTATTGGGCTTATGAATAACTGAGAGTTCTGAACTTTGGTTAAGAAAGGAGAAGGGAATAGAAATCGTATTAATTTTTTCATCTTCATTATGTTGGAAATAATAACCAAGAGTCCAAATAATTATGAGGTCATTATATTTCATAAAAAAATTGTCACTTTGAGTATAATTCACGTGACATGAATTGAAAGGTACCTGCTTGGAAAGAACTCGTTACTGTCACTTTATCAGCTGCCACGTAACATGGGTGTAAAGTTGTGGTTCTCCCCTTGCGGTTTAGAACACGATTTTTGTCAACCATTCAATTTGCTGCTTCCCTCAATCTATATGATATCCGAATTGGTACCGTTTGATCAATGATCATCAGCTTCGGGTGGTCTTCAATAATCATGTGTCGTTGTAATGCGTCACTTGACATTAAAGCTGCATTATTTTAACTGGGAAGAGTTATCGTATTGTACATGTTGCTTCAGGTTGAAACTTTGCTTGAGTTTAGAATCGACAATATTTAAGGTAAAATTTAACTGACATGACATGATTTTCACTTAAACCTCACTAACATTTTCACTTGAACAATTTTGTACATGCATGCCATCGTACTGCGCCATGCATAATAATTATGGCTTACGGAAGTATTTTAGTGTGCTGCACCCTTTACTCGCGACGAAATCCAAAAGCCCGCCGTCAACGGCCATGCCCCGTAATTTTAATCGGGTTCGCTAACATGTATCAGATGTCCGTGACTGTTGCGTAACACAAGTGGCCTTGTGTGGAAGACGCTCGCCTGCCAACGTGTAGGTTCGTGGTTCGATCCCGGGGGTATTTTTAACTTCTTTTTTTCTCAGCACGATAGTGCGGTATAAGGTGTTTAAAAAACTCCCGCAAACACCAACGTCGCGTGTGGCGCATCTAGATGGGTCGCTGTGACGCTGGGACTGTCCTCGTAATCCAGGTTCGCGTCTTCGTACAGGGACACATGCGTTTGGTCGACTCGGCGGCCAAGGTCTAGGGGCCGCTGTGTTTCCTCCCTCACATGGCGCAGGGTCTACGGGCCTATAATATGGATGAGGACAGGGAAGGACGTGCGGTGGACCGGTACCGAGGCCTTAAGAGCTCTAATAGATCCGTGCACACGGGACGACCCTGGAGGTCCCGGGGATCTGAAAGCTTGGTCTGACACCGCATAACTTTTTTTCTCGCTACTTTGATTTTTTAAGTGTTTCGTGCTCGTTTTTTCTATTCATTTTTAGCTGTTTGGTCTTCCGAAACAGCTTTTGTTTTCGTTTTTTTTCTTCTATACATTTTGTTTTTTTCTCCCCTTTTTTTGTCCATCTGTTTCGGTCTTCCGAAACGGCTCTTGTCTTCGTTCTGTTTTGTTTTCTTATTCAAATTTTTTCTTAGTTGTTTCGGTCTTTCAAAAACAGCTCTTCTTTTCGTTTTTTGTAAATACGCCTTTTCACTTTTTTTTTAACGTGTAAGATATCCGAAACTGTTGCGTAACACAAAGTGTCCTTGTGTGAAAGACGCTCGACTGCCAACGTGTAGGTTCGTGGTTCGATCCCGGGGGTATTTTTCACTTATTTTTTTTCTCAGCACGACTGTGCTGTATAAGGTGTTTAAAAAACTCCCGCAAACACCAACGTCGCATGTGGCGCATCTCGATGGGTCGGTGTGATGCTGGGACTCTCCTCGTAATCCAGGTTCGCGTCTCCGTATAGACCCGTCTTCGATGACGTCACGGTTTTGTTCATCGGCCATCTTGGATTACACACATGAGCACGTCGTCACCGCCGTTACTAAGTCAGCTGTGCATACAAACAACTCCACATGCACGGCGGCAAGTTTTGAACTCGTCGTAGTTGTACTACTACTACTACTGCGTACACTATAGTATATACTAGTTGTGCCATGGAGGAATCTCTTTTTATTCCTCCGTGGTTGTATCATGGATTGGAGGAACTTGTTTTGTTGAAAGATGATTAACTTTTGCGCTGTCCTTGGCTGTGGAAGCAGGGCTGATCGTGATAAGAAATATTTTGTATCGTTTACCCGCTGTACTGACAAGAGAAGGTGACGCAACTCGTACACTTTCGCTAAAAAGATGGACGAAATGGTTGTCGCGGGTTAATTGTGTACGGATCTATTCCAGCAATAAAGCCGAGAATGTCGAGAGAACTGTAATAAGCCGACCGTGCAGCATTCGAATTCGCCATGACGACCAACGTAACGTTAAACGAACACAAACGTGCGAGCGAAAGCGTGTGTATTTACTCCAAGATGGCGGATCTCGATGTGTCTAGTAGCAACGTGACGTCAGTAAGAAGGGTCTATAGCGCTTGTTTTGTAGTAGATATCTGTGTTACTATACGCCTAAGCCTAAGATTGACAAGCTCAGTGCCAGTGAGTACTGCAGCAGTTGGCAGCGTTCAGGCAACCTAGTTAAAGGATCACCGATAGAGGGCGCCCTGTACGCAAAATGACCCAAAAGGGTGCAGAACACTAAATAGAGCTCCCATTGAACACTGTACAAAAACACTCACTTTCAAAGTCAATTATCCCATGCCCAAAAGTCTCTCAGTTCTTGTAGCTATACTTAAAATTGTAGTTTGGACCTTCATCTCTCAGATTCTTTTCAATTTTAGTGCTCTTAGCCGATTAGATTGTTTGCTAATTACCCTCCGAAAAAACACCCCCAAAATGTGTAGCCGTCCAACCGAATTTCTGCAAGGATTTTGGGATGGACCCCTCCACTTCCACAGCCAAATAGGGCCACATTTAAAGCCAGATATGTCCAAATTACATACCAAATTGAAGAGTGAACCCCCAGGTTGTCTTAAGCTTCACTTGTTCTACAATGTATCAGTTAATTAGCCTCCAAAGACCCCTTATTAAAAAAAAAGTTGTGGGTACACACTTTATGATAATCAGCTCGGCGGAGCCATCTTGGATGGATTTTGTGTGCTGCACCCTATAAGGGGGCTAAACTTTAAAGTTGGGTCACAAAATTGGGCTTAAAATGTGACAGAGATGGTACTGATGCAACATGTGAAAATAAAATTGAAAAAAAGTATTGCGTTTGTCCGCAATGATTGAAAATGTGATGGGTGGGGGCCCATGCCTTTGTGCACAGTCTGGCATGAAAAAAAACCACTGCTTTAAAGAAGCCATAGGTATACACTTTTTTGACAACTGTATTGGGCTTATGAATAACTGAGAGTTCTGAACTTTGGTTAAGAAAGGAGAAGGGAATAGAAATCGTATTAATTTTTTCATCTTCATTATGTTGGAAATAATAACCAAGAGTCCAAATAATTATGAGGTCATTATATTTCATAAAAAAATTGTCACTTTGAGTATAATTCACGTGACATGAATTGAAAGGTACCTGCTTGGAAAGAACTCGTTACTGTCACTTTATCAGCTGCCACGTAACATGGGTGTAAAGTTGTGGTTCTCCCCTTGCGGTTTAGAACACGATTTTTGTCAACCATTCAATTTGCTGCTTCCCTCAATCTATATGATATCCGAATTGGTACCGTTTGATCAATGATCATCAGCTTCGGGTGGTCTTCAATAATCATGTGTCGTTGTAATGCGTCACTTGACATTAAAGCTGCATTATTTTAACTGGGAAGAGTTATCGTATTGTACATGTTGCTTCAGGTTGAAACTTTGCTTGAGTTTAGAATCGACAATATTTAAGGTAAAATTTAACTGACATGACATGATTTTCACTTAAACCTCACTAACATTTTCACTTGAACAATTTTGTACATGCATGCCATCGTACTGCGCCATGCATAATAATTATGGCTTACGGAAGTATTTTAGTGTGCTGCACCCTTTACTCGCGACGAAATCCAAAAGCCCGCCGTCAACGGCCATGCCCCGTAATTTTAATCGGGTTCGCTAACATGTATCAGATGTCCGTGACTGTTGCGTAACACAAGTGGCCTTGTGTGGAAGACGCTCGCCTGCCAACGTGTAGGTTCGTGGTTCGATCCCGGGGGTATTTTTAACTTCTTTTTTTCTCAGCACGATAGTGCGGTATAAGGTGTTTAAAAAACTCCCGCAAACACCAACGTCGCGTGTGGCGCATCTAGATGGGTCGCTGTGACGCTGGGACTGTCCTCGTAATCCAGGTTCGCGTCTTCGTACAGGGACACATGCGTTTGGTCGACTCGGCGGCCAAGGTCTAGGGGCCGCTGTGTTTCCTCCCTCACATGGCGCAGGGTCTACGGGCCTATAATATGGATGAGGACAGGGAAGGACGTGCGGTGGACCGGTACCGAGGCCTTAAGAGCTCTAATAGATCCGTGCACACGGGACGACCCTGGAGGTCCCGGGGATCTGAAAGCTTGGTCTGACACCGCATAACTTTTTTTCTCGCTACTTTGATTTTTTAAGTGTTTCGTGCTCGTTTTTTCTATTCATTTTTAGCTGTTTGGTCTTCCGAAACAGCTTTTGTTTTCGTTTTTTTTCTTCTATACATTTTGTTTTTTTCTCCCCTTTTTTTGTCCATCTGTTTCGGTCTTCCGAAACGGCTCTTGTCTTCGTTCTGTTTTGTTTTCTTATTCAAATTTTTTCTTAGTTGTTTCGGTCTTTCAAAAACAGCTCTTCTTTTCGTTTTTTGTAAATACGCCTTTTCACTTTTTTTTTAACGTGTAAGATATCCGAAACTGTTGCGTAACACAAAGTGTCCTTGTGTGAAAGACGCTCGACTGCCAACGTGTAGGTTCGTGGTTCGATCCCGGGGGTATTTTTCACTTATTTTTTTTCTCAGCACGACTGTGCTGTATAAGGTGTTTAAAAAACTCCCGCAAACACCAACGTCGCATGTGGCGCATCTCGATGGGTCGGTGTGATGCTGGGACTCTCCTCGTAATCCAGGTTCGCGTCTCCGTATAGACCCGTCTTCGATGACGTCACGGTTTTGTTCATCGGCCATCTTGGATTACACACATGAGCACGTCGTCACCGCCGTTACTAAGTCAGCTGTGCATACAAACAACTCCACATGCACGGCGGCAAGTTTTGAACTCGTCGTAGTTGTACTACTACTACTACTGCGTACACTATAGTATATACTAGTTGTGCCATGGAGGAATCTCTTTTTATTCCTCCGTGGTTGTATCATGGATTGGAGGAACTTGTTTTGTTGAAAGATGATTAACTTTTGCGCTGTCCTTGGCTGTGGAAGCAGGGCTGATCGTGATAAGAAATATTTTGTATCGTTTACCCGCTGTACTGACAAGAGAAGGTGACGCAACTCGTACACTTTCGCTAAAAAGATGGACGAAATGGTTGTCGCGGGTTAATTGTGTACGGATCTATTCCAGCAATAAAGCCGAGAATGTCGAGAGAACTGTAATAAGCCGACCGTGCAGCATTCGAATTCGCCATGACGACCAACGTAACGTTAAACGAACACAAACGTGCGAGCGAAAGCGTGTGTATTTACTCCAAGATGGCGGATCTCGATGTGTCTAGTAGCAACGTGACGTCAGTAAGAAGGGTCTATAGCGCTTGTTTTGTAGTAGATATCTGTGTTACTATACGCCTAAGCCTAAGATTGACAAGCTCAGTGCCAGTGAGTACTGCAGCAGTTGGCAGCGTTCAGGCAACCTAGTTAAAGGATCACCGATAGAGGGCGCCCTGTACGCAAAATGACCCAAAAGGGTGCAGAACACTAAATAGAGCTCCCATTGAACACTGTACAAAAACACTCACTTTCAAAGTCAATTATCCCATGCCCAAAAGTCTCTCAGTTCTTGTAGCTATACTTAAAATTGTAGTTTGGACCTTCATCTCTCAGATTCTTTTCAATTTTAGTGCTCTTAGCCGATTAGATTGTTTGCTAATTACCCTCCGAAAAAACACCCCCAAAATGTGTAGCCGTCCAACCGAATTTCTGCAAGGATTTTGGGATGGACCCCTCCACTTCCACAGCCAAATAGGGCCACATTTAAAGCCAGATATGTCCAAATTACATACCAAATTGAAGAGTGAACCCCCAGGTTGTCTTAAGCTTCACTTGTTCTACAATGTATCAGTTAATTAGCCTCCAAAGACCCCTTATTAAAAAAAAAGTTGTGGGTACACACTTTATGATAATCAGCTCGGCGGAGCCATCTTGGATGGATTTTGTGTGCTGCACCCTATAAGGGGGCTAAACTTTAAAGTTGGGTCACAAAATTGGGCTTAAAATGTGACAGAGATGGTACTGATGCAACATGTGAAAATAAAATTGAAAAAAAGTATTGCGTTTGTCCGCAATGATTGAAAATGTGATGGGTGGGGGCCCATGCCTTTGTGCACAGTCTGGCATGAAAAAAAACCACTGCTTTAAAGAAGCCATAGGTATACACTTTTTTGACAACTGTATTGGGCTTATGAATAACTGAGAGTTCTGAACTTTGGTTAAGAAAGGAGAAGGGAATAGAAATCGTATTAATTTTTTCATCTTCATTATGTTGGAAATAATAACCAAGAGTCCAAATAATTATGAGGTCATTATATTTCATAAAAAAATTGTCACTTTGAGTATAATTCACGTGACATGAATTGAAAGGTACCTGCTTGGAAAGAACTCGTTACTGTCACTTTATCAGCTGCCACGTAACATGGGTGTAAAGTTGTGGTTCTCCCCTTGCGGTTTAGAACACGATTTTTGTCAACCATTCAATTTGCTGCTTCCCTCAATCTATATGATATCCGAATTGGTACCGTTTGATCAATGATCATCAGCTTCGGGTGGTCTTCAATAATCATGTGTCGTTGTAATGCGTCACTTGACATTAAAGCTGCATTATTTTAACTGGGAAGAGTTATCGTATTGTACATGTTGCTTCAGGTTGAAACTTTGCTTGAGTTTAGAATCGACAATATTTAAGGTAAAATTTAACTGACATGACATGATTTTCACTTAAACCTCACTAACATTTTCACTTGAACAATTTTGTACATGCATGCCATCGTACTGCGCCATGCATAATAATTATGGCTTACGGAAGTATTTTAGTGTGCTGCACCCTTTACTCGCGACGAAATCCAAAAGCCCGCCGTCAACGGCCATGCCCCGTAATTTTAATCGGGTTCGCTAACATGTATCAGATGTCCGTGACTGTTGCGTAACACAAGTGGCCTTGTGTGGAAGACGCTCGCCTGCCAACGTGTAGGTTCGTGGTTCGATCCCGGGGGTATTTTTAACTTCTTTTTTTCTCAGCACGATAGTGCGGTATAAGGTGTTTAAAAAACTCCCGCAAACACCAACGTCGCGTGTGGCGCATCTAGATGGGTCGCTGTGACGCTGGGACTGTCCTCGTAATCCAGGTTCGCGTCTTCGTACAGGGACACATGCGTTTGGTCGACTCGGCGGCCAAGGTCTAGGGGCCGCTGTGTTTCCTCCCTCACATGGCGCAGGGTCTACGGGCCTATAATATGGATGAGGACAGGGAAGGACGTGCGGTGGACCGGTACCGAGGCCTTAAGAGCTCTAATAGATCCGTGCACACGGGACGACCCTGGAGGTCCCGGGGATCTGAAAGCTTGGTCTGACACCGCATAACTTTTTTTCTCGCTACTTTGATTTTTTAAGTGTTTCGTGCTCGTTTTTTCTATTCATTTTTAGCTGTTTGGTCTTCCGAAACAGCTTTTGTTTTCGTTTTTTTTCTTCTATACATTTTGTTTTTTTCTCCCCTTTTTTTGTCCATCTGTTTCGGTCTTCCGAAACGGCTCTTGTCTTCGTTCTGTTTTGTTTTCTTATTCAAATTTTTTCTTAGTTGTTTCGGTCTTTCAAAAACAGCTCTTCTTTTCGTTTTTTGTAAATACGCCTTTTCACTTTTTTTTTAACGTGTAAGATATCCGAAACTGTTGCGTAACACAAAGTGTCCTTGTGTGAAAGACGCTCGACTGCCAACGTGTAGGTTCGTGGTTCGATCCCGGGGGTATTTTTCACTTATTTTTTTTCTCAGCACGACTGTGCTGTATAAGGTGTTTAAAAAACTCCCGCAAACACCAACGTCGCATGTGGCGCATCTCGATGGGTCGGTGTGATGCTGGGACTCTCCTCGTAATCCAGGTTCGCGTCTCCGTATAGACCCGTCTTCGATGACGTCACGGTTTTGTTCATCGGCCATCTTGGATTACACACATGAGCACGTCGTCACCGCCGTTACTAAGTCAGCTGTGCATACAAACAACTCCACATGCACGGCGGCAAGTTTTGAACTCGTCGTAGTTGTACTACTACTACTACTGCGTACACTATAGTATATACTAGTTGTGCCATGGAGGAATCTCTTTTTATTCCTCCGTGGTTGTATCATGGATTGGAGGAACTTGTTTTGTTGAAAGATGATTAACTTTTGCGCTGTCCTTGGCTGTGGAAGCAGGGCTGATCGTGATAAGAAATATTTTGTATCGTTTACCCGCTGTACTGACAAGAGAAGGTGACGCAACTCGTACACTTTCGCTAAAAAGATGGACGAAATGGTTGTCGCGGGTTAATTGTGTACGGATCTATTCCAGCAATAAAGCCGAGAATGTCGAGAGAACTGTAATAAGCCGACCGTGCAGCATTCGAATTCGCCATGACGACCAACGTAACGTTAAACGAACACAAACGTGCGAGCGAAAGCGTGTGTATTTACTCCAAGATGGCGGATCTCGATGTGTCTAGTAGCAACGTGACGTCAGTAAGAAGGGTCTATAGCGCTTGTTTTGTAGTAGATATCTGTGTTACTATACGCCTAAGCCTAAGATTGACAAGCTCAGTGCCAGTGAGTACTGCAGCAGTTGGCAGCGTTCAGGCAACCTAGTTAAAGGATCACCGATAGAGGGCGCCCTGTACGCAAAATGACCCAAAAGGGTGCAGAACACTAAATAGAGCTCCCATTGAACACTGTACAAAAACACTCACTTTCAAAGTCAATTATCCCATGCCCAAAAGTCTCTCAGTTCTTGTAGCTATACTTAAAATTGTAGTTTGGACCTTCATCTCTCAGATTCTTTTCAATTTTAGTGCTCTTAGCCGATTAGATTGTTTGCTAATTACCCTCCGAAAAAACACCCCCAAAATGTGTAGCCGTCCAACCGAATTTCTGCAAGGATTTTGGGATGGACCCCTCCACTTCCACAGCCAAATAGGGCCACATTTAAAGCCAGATATGTCCAAATTACATACCAAATTGAAGAGTGAACCCCCAGGTTGTCTTAAGCTTCACTTGTTCTACAATGTATCAGTTAATTAGCCTCCAAAGACCCCTTATTAAAAAAAAAGTTGTGGGTACACACTTTATGATAATCAGCTCGGCGGAGCCATCTTGGATGGATTTTGTGTGCTGCACCCTATAAGGGGGCTAAACTTTAAAGTTGGGTCACAAAATTGGGCTTAAAATGTGACAGAGATGGTACTGATGCAACATGTGAAAATAAAATTGAAAAAAAGTATTGCGTTTGTCCGCAATGATTGAAAATGTGATGGGTGGGGGCCCATGCCTTTGTGCACAGTCTGGCATGAAAAAAAACCACTGCTTTAAAGAAGCCATAGGTATACACTTTTTTGACAACTGTATTGGGCTTATGAATAACTGAGAGTTCTGAACTTTGGTTAAGAAAGTAAGGAGAAGGGAATAGAAATCGTATTAATTTTTTCATCTTCATTATGTTGGAAATAATAACCAAGAGTCCAAATAATTATGAGGTCATTATATTTCATAAAAAAATTGTCACTTTGAGTATAATTCACGTGACATGAATTGAAAGGTACCTGCTTGGAAAGAACTCGTTACTGTCACTTTATCAGCTGCCACGTAACATGGGTGTAAAGTTGTGGTTCTCCCCTTGCGGTTTAGAACACGATTTTTGTCAACCATTCAATTTGCTGCTTCCCTCAATCTATATGATATCCGAATTGGTACCGTTTGATCAATGATCATCAGCTTCGGGTGGTCTTCAATAATCATGTGTCGTTGTAATGCGTCACTTGACATTAAAGCTGCATTATTTTAACTGGGAAGAGTTATCGTATTGTACATGTTGCTTCAGGTTGAAACTTTGCTTGAGTTTAGAATCGACAATATTTAAGGTAAAATTTAACTGACATGACATGATTTTCACTTAAACCTCACTAACATTTTCACTTGAACAATTTTGTACATGCATGCCATCGTACTGCGCCATGCATAATAATTATGGCTTACGGAAGTATTTTAGTGTGCTGCACCCTTTACTCGCGACGAAATCCAAAAGCCCGCCGTCAACGGCCATGCCCCGTAATTTTAATCGGGTTCGCTAACATGTATCAGATGTCCGTGACTGTTGCGTAACACAAGTGGCCTTGTGTGGAAGACGCTCGCCTGCCAACGTGTAGGTTCGTGGTTCGATCCCGGGGGTATTTTTAACTTCTTTTTTTCTCAGCACGATAGTGCGGTATAAGGTGTTTAAAAAACTCCCGCAAACACCAACGTCGCGTGTGGCGCATCTAGATGGGTCGCTGTGACGCTGGGACTGTCCTCGTAATCCAGGTTCGCGTCTTCGTACAGGGACACATGCGTTTGGTCGACTCGGCGGCCAAGGTCTAGGGGCCGCTGTGTTTCCTCCCTCACATGGCGCAGGGTCTACGGGCCTATATGGATGAGGACAGGGAAGGACGTGCGGTGGACCGGTACCGAGGCCTTAAGAGCTCTAATAGATCCGTGCACACGGGACGACCCTGGAGGTCCCGGGGATCTGAAAGCTTGGTCTGACACCGCATAACTTTTTTTCTCGCTACTTTGATTTTTTAAGTGTTTCGTGCTCGTTTTTTCTATTCATTTTTAGCTGTTTGGTCTTCCGAAACAGCTTTTGTTTTCGTTTTTTTTCTTCTATACATTTTGTTTTTTTCTCCCCTTTTTTTGTCCATCTGTTTCGGTCTTCCGAAACGGCTCTTGTCTTCGTTCTGTTTTGTTTTCTTATTCAAATTTTTTCTTAGTTGTTTCGGTCTTTCAAAAACAGCTCTTCTTTTCGTTTTTTGTAAATACGCCTTTTCACTTTTTTTTTAACGTGTAAGATATCCGAAACTGTTGCGTAACACAAAGTGTCCTTGTGTGAAAGACGCTCGACTGCCAACGTGTAGGTTCGTGGTTCGATCCCGGGGGTATTTTTCACTTATTTTTTTTCTCAGCACGACTGTGCTGTATAAGGTGTTTAAAAAACTCCCGCAAACACCAACGTCGCATGTGGCGCATCTCGATGGGTCGGTGTGATGCTGGGACTCTCCTCGTAATCCAGGTTCGCGTCTCCGTATAGACCCGTCTTCGATGACGTCACGGTTTTGTTCATCGGCCATCTTGGATTACACACATGAGCACGTCGTCACCGCCGTTACTAAGTCAGCTGTGCATACAAACAACTCCACATGCACGGCGGCAAGTTTTGAACTCGTCGTAGTTGTACTACTACTACTACTGCGTACACTATAGTATATACTAGTTGTGCCATGGAGGAATCTCTTTTTATTCCTCCGTGGTTGTATCATGGATTGGAGGAACTTGTTTTGTTGAAAGATGATTAACTTTTGCGCTGTCCTTGGCTGTGGAAGCAGGGCTGATCGTGATAAGAAATATTTTGTATCGTTTACCCGCTGTACTGACAAGAGAAGGTGACGCAACTCGTACACTTTCGCTAAAAAGATGGACGAAATGGTTGTCGCGGGTTAATTGTGTACGGATCTATTCCAGCAATAAAGCCGAGAATGTCGAGAGAACTGTAATAAGCCGACCGTGCAGCATTCGAATTCGCCATGACGACCAACGTAACGTTAAACGAACACAAACGTGCGAGCGAAAGCGTGTGTATTTACTCCAAGATGGCGGATCTCGATGTGTCTAGTAGCAACGTGACGTCAGTAAGAAGGGTCTATAGCGCTTGTTTTGTAGTAGATATCTGTGTTACTATACGCCTAAGCCTAAGATTGACAAGCTCAGTGCCAGTGAGTACTGCAGCAGTTGGCAGCGTTCAGGCAACCTAGTTAAAGGATCACCGATAGAGGGCGCCCTGTACGCAAAATGACCCAAAAGGGTGCAGAACACTAAATAGAGCTCCCATTGAACACTGTACAAAAACACTCACTTTCAAAGTCAATTATCCCATGCCCAAAAGTCTCTCAGTTCTTGTAGCTATACTTAAAATTGTAGTTTGGACCTTCATCTCTCAGATTCTTTTCAATTTTAGTGCTCTTAGCCGATTAGATTGTTTGCTAATTACCCTCCGAAAAAACACCCCCAAAATGTGTAGCCGTCCAACCGAATTTCTGCAAGGATTTTGGGATGGACCCCTCCACTTCCACAGCCAAATAGGGCCACATTTAAAGCAAGATATGTCCAAATTACATACCAAATTGAAGAGTGAACCCCCAGGTTGTCTTAAGCTTCACTTGTTCTACAATGTATCAGTTAATTAGCCTCCAAAGACCCCTTATTAAAAAAAAAGTTGTGGGTACACACTTTATGATAATCAGCTCGGCGGAGCCATCTTGGATGTATTTTGTGTGCTGCACCCTATAAGGGGGCTAAACTTTAAAGTTGGGTCACAAAATTGGGCTTAAAATGTGACAGAGATGGTACTGATGCAACATGTGAAAATAAAATTGAAAAAAAGTATTGCGTTTGTCCGCAATGATTGAAAATGTGATGGGTGGGGGCCCATGCCTTTGTGCACAGTCTGGCATGAAAAAAAACCACTGCTTTAAAGAAGCCATAGGTATACACTTTTTTGACAACTGTATTGGGCTTATGAATAACTGAGAGTTCTGAACTTTGGTTAAGAAAGGAGAAGGGAATAGAAATCGTATTAATTTTTTCATCTTCATTATGTTGGAAATAATAACCAAGAGTCCAAATAATTATGAGGTCATTATATTTCATAAAAAAATTGTCACTTTGAGTATAATTCACGTGACATGAATTGAAAGGTACCTGCTTGGAAAGAACTCGTTACTGTCACTTTATCAGCTGCCACGTAACATGGGTGTAAAGTTGTGGTTCTCCCCTTGCGGTTTAGAACACGATTTTTGTCAACCATTCAATTTGCTGCTTCCCTCAATCTATATGATATCCGAATTGGTACCGTTTGATCAATGATCATCAGCTTCGGGTGGTCTTCAATAATCATGTGTCGTTGTAATGCGTCACTTGACATTAAAGCTGCATTATTTTAACTGGGAAGAGTTATCGTATTGTACATGTTGCTTCAGGTTGAAACTTTGCTTGAGTTTAGAATCGACAATATTTAAGGTAAAATTTAACTGACATGACATGATTTTCACTTAAACCTCACTAACATTTTCACTTGAACAATTTTGTACATGCATGCCATCGTACTGCGCCATGCATAATAATTATGGCTTACGGAAGTATTTTAGTGTGCTGCACCCTTTACTCGCGACGAAATCCAAAAGCCCGCCGTCAACGGCCATGCCCCGTAATTTTAATCGGGTTCGCTAACATGTATCAGATGTCCGTGACTGTTGCGTAACACAAGTGGCCTTGTGTGGAAGACGCTCGCCTGCCAACGTGTAGGTTCGTGGTTCGATCCCGGGGGTATTTTTAACTTCTTTTTTTCTCAGCACGATAGTGCGGTATAAGGTGTTTAAAAAACTCCCGCAAACACCAACGTCGCGTGTGGCGCATCTAGATGGGTCGCTGTGACGCTGGGACTGTCCTCGTAATCCAGGTTCGCGTCTTCGTACAGGGACACATGCGTTTGGTCGACTCGGCGGCCAAGGTCTAGGGGCCGCTGTGTTTCCTCCCTCACATGGCGCAGGGTCTACGGGCCTATAATATGGATGAGGACAGGGAAGGACGTGCGGTGGACCGGTACCGAGGCCTTAAGAGCT
The DNA here is from genome assembly GCA_949987565.1 of Luidia sarsii. NCBI lineage: Eukaryota > Metazoa > Echinodermata > Asteroidea > Paxillosida > Luidiidae > Luidia > Luidia sarsii. The sequence continues at coordinate 12,165,450 of OX465110.1, forward strand.
CTAATAGATCCGTGCACACGGGACGACCCTGGAGGTCCCGGGGATCTGAAAGCTTGGTCTGACACCGCATAACTTTTTTTCTCGCTACTTTGATTTTTTAAGTGTTTCGTGCTCGTTTTTTCTATTCATTTTTAGCTGTTTGGTCTTCCGAAACAGCTTTTGTTTTCGTTTTTTTTCTTCTATACATTTTGTTTTTTTCTCCCCTTTTTTTGTCCATCTGTTTCGGTCTTCCGAAACGGCTCTTGTCTTCGTTCTGTTTTGTTTTCTTATTCAAATTTTTTCTTAGTTGTTTCGGTCTTTCAAAAACAGCTCTTCTTTTCGTTTTTTGTAAATACGCCTTTTCACTTTTTTTTTAACGTGTAAGATATCCGAAACTGTTGCGTAACACAAAGTGTCCTTGTGTGAAAGACGCTCGACTGCCAACGTGTAGGTTCGTGGTTCGATCCCGGGGGTATTTTTCACTTATTTTTTTTCTCAGCACGACTGTGCTGTATAAGGTGTTTAAAAAACTCCCGCAAACACCAACGTCGCATGTGGCGCATCTCGATGGGTCGGTGTGATGCTGGGACTCTCCTCGTAATCCAGGTTCGCGTCTCCGTATAGACCCGTCTTCGATGACGTCACGGTTTTGTTCATCGGCCATCTTGGATTACACACATGAGCACGTCGTCACCGCCGTTACTAAGTCAGCTGTGCATACAAACAACTCCACATGCACGGCGGCAAGTTTTGAACTCGTCGTAGTTGTACTACTACTACTACTGCGTACACTATAGTATATACTAGTTGTGCCATGGAGGAATCTCTTTTTATTCCTCCGTGGTTGTATCATGGATTGGAGGAACTTGTTTTGTTGAAAGATGATTAACTTTTGCGCTGTCCTTGGCTGTGGAAGCAGGGCTGATCGTGATAAGAAATATTTTGTATCGTTTACCCGCTGTACTGACAAGAGAAGGTGACGCAACTCGTACACTTTCGCTAAAAAGATGGACGAAATGGTTGTCGCGGGTTAATTGTGTACGGATCTATTCCAGCAATAAAGCCGAGAATGTCGAGAGAACTGTAATAAGCCGACCGTGCAGCATTCGAATTCGCCATGACGACCAACGTAACGTTAAACGAACACAAACGTGCGAGCGAAAGCGTGTGTATTTACTCCAAGATGGCGGATCTCGATGTGTCTAGTAGCAACGTGACGTCAGTAAGAAGGGTCTATAGCGCTTGTTTTGTAGTAGATATCTGTGTTACTATACGCCTAAGCCTAAGATTGACAAGCTCAGTGCCAGTGAGTACTGCAGCAGTTGGCAGCGTTCAGGCAACCTAGTTAAAGGATCACCGATAGAGGGCGCCCTGTACGCAAAATGACCCAAAAGGGTGCAGAACACTAAATAGAGCTCCCATTGAACACTGTACAAAAACACTCACTTTCAAAGTCAATTATCCCATGCCCAAAAGTCTCTCAGTTCTTGTAGCTATACTTAAAATTGTAGTTTGGACCTTCATCTCTCAGATTCTTTTCAATTTTAGTGCTCTTAGCCGATTAGATTGTTTGCTAATTACCCTCCGAAAAAACACCCCCAAAATGTGTAGCCGTCCAACCGAATTTCTGCAAGGATTTTGGGATGGACCCCTCCACTTCCACAGCCAAATAGGGCCACATTTAAAGCCAGATATGTCCAAATTACATACCAAATTGAAGAGTGAACCCCCAGGTTGTCTTAAGCTTCACTTGTTCTACAATGTATCAGTTAATTAGCCTCCAAAGACCCCTTATTAAAAAAAAAGTTGTGGGTACACACTTTATGATAATCAGCTCGGCGGAGCCATCTTGGATGGATTTTGTGTGCTGCACCCTATAAGGGGGCTAAACTTTAAAGTTGGGTCACAAAATTGGGCTTAAAATGTGACAGAGATGGTACTGATGCAACATGTGAAAATAAAATTGAAAAAAAGTATTGCGTTTGTCCGCAATGATTGAAAATGTGATGGGTGGGGGCCCATGCCTTTGTGCACAGTCTGGCATGAAAAAAAACCACTGCTTTAAAGAAGCCATAGGTATACACTTTTTTGACAACTGTATTGGGCTTATGAATAACTGAGAGTTCTGAACTTTGGTTAAGAAAGGAGAAGGGAATAGAAATCGTATTAATTTTTTCATCTTCATTATGTTGGAAATAATAACCAAGAGTCCAAATAATTATGAGGTCATTATATTTCATAAAAAAATTGTCACTTTGAGTATAATTCACGTGACATGAATTGAAAGGTACCTGCTTGGAAAGAACTCGTTACTGTCACTTTATCAGCTGCCACGTAACATGGGTGTAAAGTTGTGGTTCTCCCCTTGCGGTTTAGAACACGATTTTTGTCAACCATTCAATTTGCTGCTTCCCTCAATCTATATGATATCCGAATTGGTACCGTTTGATCAATGATCATCAGCTTCGGGTGGTCTTCAATAATCATGTGTCGTTGTAATGCGTCACTTGACATTAAAGCTGCATTATTTTAACTGGGAAGAGTTATCGTATTGTACATGTTGCTTCAGGTTGAAACTTTGCTTGAGTTTAGAATCGACAATATTTAAGGTAAAATTTAACTGACATGACATGATTTTCACTTAAACCTCACTAACATTTTCACTTGAACAATTTTGTACATGCATGCCATCGTACTGCGCCATGCATAATAATTATGGCTTACGGAAGTATTTTAGTGTGCTGCACCCTTTACTCGCGACGAAATCCAAAAGCCCGCCGTCAACGGCCATGCCCCGTAATTTTAATCGGGTTCGCTAACATGTATCAGATGTCCGTGACTGTTGCGTAACACAAGTGGCCTTGTGTGGAAGACGCTCGCCTGCCAACGTGTAGGTTCGTGGTTCGATCCCGGGGGTATTTTTAACTTCTTTTTTTCTCAGCACGATAGTGCGGTATAAGGTGTTTAAAAAACTCCCGCAAACACCAACGTCGCGTGTGGCGCATCTAGATGGGTCGCTGTGACGCTGGGACTGTCCTCGTAATCCAGGTTCGCGTCTTCGTACAGGGACACATGCGTTTGGTCGACTCGGCGGCCAAGGTCTAGGGGCCGCTGTGTTTCCTCCCTCACATGGCGCAGGGTCTACGGGCCTATAATATGGATGAGGACAGGGAAGGACGTGCGGTGGACCGGTACCGAGGCCTTAAGAGCTCTAATAGATCCGTGCACACGGGACGACCCTGGAGGTCCCGGGGATCTGAAAGCTTGGTCTGACACCGCATAACTTTTTTTCTCGCTACTTTGATTTTTTAAGTGTTTCGTGCTCGTTTTTTCTATTCATTTTTAGCTGTTTGGTCTTCCGAAACAGCTTTTGTTTTCGTTTTTTTTCTTCTATACATTTTGTTTTTTTCTCCCCTTTTTTTGTCCATCTGTTTCGGTCTTCCGAAACGGCTCTTGTCTTCGTTCTGTTTTGTTTTCTTATTCAAATTTTTTCTTAGTTGTTTCGGTCTTTCAAAAACAGCTCTTCTTTTCGTTTTTTGTAAATACGCCTTTTCACTTTTTTTTTAACGTGTAAGATATCCGAAACTGTTGCGTAACACAAAGTGTCCTTGTGTGAAAGACGCTCGACTGCCAACGTGTAGGTTCGTGGTTCGATCCCGGGGGTATTTTTCACTTATTTTTTTTCTCAGCACGACTGTGCTGTATAAGGTGTTTAAAAAACTCCCGCAAACACCAACGTCGCATGTGGCGCATCTCGATGGGTCGGTGTGATGCTGGGACTCTCCTCGTAATCCAGGTTCGCGTCTCCGTATAGACCCGTCTTCGATGACGTCACGGTTTTGTTCATCGGCCATCTTGGATTACACACATGAGCACGTCGTCACCGCCGTTACTAAGTCAGCTGTGCATACAAACAACTCCACATGCACGGCGGCAAGTTTTGAACTCGTCGTAGTTGTACTACTACTACTACTGCGTACACTATAGTATATACTAGTTGTGCCATGGAGGAATCTCTTTTTATTCCTCCGTGGTTGTATCATGGATTGGAGGAACTTGTTTTGTTGAAAGATGATTAACTTTTGCGCTGTCCTTGGCTGTGGAAGCAGGGCTGATCGTGATAAGAAATATTTTGTATCGTTTACCCGCTGTACTGACAAGAGAAGGTGACGCAACTCGTACACTTTCGCTAAAAAGATGGACGAAATGGTTGTCGCGGGTTAATTGTGTACGGATCTATTCCAGCAATAAAGCCGAGAATGTCGAGAGAACTGTAATAAGCCGACCGTGCAGCATTCGAATTCGCCATGACGACCAACGTAACGTTAAACGAACACAAACGTGCGAGCGAAAGCGTGTGTATTTACTCCAAGATGGCGGATCTCGATGTGTCTAGTAGCAACGTGACGTCAGTAAGAAGGGTCTATAGCGCTTGTTTTGTAGTAGATATCTGTGTTACTATACGCCTAAGCCTAAGATTGACAAGCTCAGTGCCAGTGAGTACTGCAGCAGTTGGCAGCGTTCAGGCAACCTAGTTAAAGGATCACCGATAGAGGGCGCCCTGTACGCAAAATGACCCAAAAGGGTGCAGAACACTAAATAGAGCTCCCATTGAACACTGTACAAAAACACTCACTTTCAAAGTCAATTATCCCATGCCCAAAAGTCTCTCAGTTCTTGTAGCTATACTTAAAATTGTAGTTTGGACCTTCATCTCTCAGATTCTTTTCAATTTTAGTGCTCTTAGCCGATTAGATTGTTTGCTAATTACCCTCCGAAAAAACACCCCCAAAATGTGTAGCCGTCCAACCGAATTTCTGCAAGGATTTTGGGATGGACCCCTCCACTTCCACAGCCAAATAGGGCCACATTTAAAGCCAGATATGTCCAAATTACATACCAAATTGAAGAGTGAACCCCCAGGTTGTCTTAAGCTTCACTTGTTCTACAATGTATCAGTTAATTAGCCTCCAAAGACCCCTTATTAAAAAAAAAGTTGTGGGTACACACTTTATGATAATCAGCTCGGCGGAGCCATCTTGGATGGATTTTGTGTGCTGCACCCTATAAGGGGGCTAAACTTTAAAGTTGGGTCACAAAATTGGGCTTAAAATGTGACAGAGATGGTACTGATGCAACATGTGAAAATAAAATTGAAAAAAAGTATTGCGTTTGTCCGCAATGATTGAAAATGTGATGGGTGGGGGCCCATGCCTTTGTGCACAGTCTGGCATGAAAAAAAACCACTGCTTTAAAGAAGCCATAGGTATACACTTTTTTGACAACTGTATTGGGCTTATGAATAACTGAGAGTTCTGAACTTTGGTTAAGAAAGTAAGGAGAAGGGAATAGAAATCGTATTAATTTTTTCATCTTCATTATGTTGGAAATAATAACCAAGAGTCCAAATAATTATGAGGTCATTATATTTCATAAAAAAATTGTCACTTTGAGTATAATTCACGTGACATGAATTGAAAGGTACCTGCTTGGAAAGAACTCGTTACTGTCACTTTATCAGCTGCCACGTAACATGGGTGTAAAGTTGTGGTTCTCCCCTTGCGGTTTAGAACACGATTTTTGTCAACCATTCAATTTGCTGCTTCCCTCAATCTATATGATATCCGAATTGGTACCGTTTGATCAATGATCATCAGCTTCGGGTGGTCTTCAATAATCATGTGTCGTTGTAATGCGTCACTTGACATTAAAGCTGCATTATTTTAACTGGGAAGAGTTATCGTATTGTACATGTTGCTTCAGGTTGAAACTTTGCTTGAGTTTAGAATCGACAATATTTAAGGTAAAATTTAACTGACATGACATGATTTTCACTTAAACCTCACTAACATTTTCACTTGAACAATTTTGTACATGCATGCCATCGTACTGCGCCATGCATAATAATTATGGCTTACGGAAGTATTTTAGTGTGCTGCACCCTTTACTCGCGACGAAATCCAAAAGCCCGCCGTCAACGGCCATGCCCCGTAATTTTAATCGGGTTCGCTAACATGTATCAGATGTCCGTGACTGTTGCGTAACACAAGTGGCCTTGTGTGGAAGACGCTCGCCTGCCAACGTGTAGGTTCGTGGTTCGATCCCGGGGGTATTTTTAACTTCTTTTTTTCTCAGCACGATAGTGCGGTATAAGGTGTTTAAAAAACTCCCGCAAACACCAACGTCGCGTGTGGCGCATCTAGATGGGTCGCTGTGACGCTGGGACTGTCCTCGTAATCCAGGTTCGCGTCTTCGTACAGGGACACATGCGTTTGGTCGACTCGGCGGCCAAGGTCTAGGGGCCGCTGTGTTTCCTCCCTCACATGGCGCAGGGTCTACGGGCCTATATGGATGAGGACAGGGAAGGACGTGCGGTGGACCGGTACCGAGGCCTTAAGAGCTCTAATAGATCCGTGCACACGGGACGACCCTGGAGGTCCCGGGGATCTGAAAGCTTGGTCTGACACCGCATAACTTTTTTTCTCGCTACTTTGATTTTTTAAGTGTTTCGTGCTCGTTTTTTCTATTCATTTTTAGCTGTTTGGTCTTCCGAAACAGCTTTTGTTTTCGTTTTTTTTCTTCTATACATTTTGTTTTTTTCTCCCCTTTTTTTGTCCATCTGTTTCGGTCTTCCGAAACGGCTCTTGTCTTCGTTCTGTTTTGTTTTCTTATTCAAATTTTTTCTTAGTTGTTTCGGTCTTTCAAAAACAGCTCTTCTTTTCGTTTTTTGTAAATACGCCTTTTCACTTTTTTTTTAACGTGTAAGATATCCGAAACTGTTGCGTAACACAAAGTGTCCTTGTGTGAAAGACGCTCGACTGCCAACGTGTAGGTTCGTGGTTCGATCCCGGGGGTATTTTTCACTTATTTTTTTTCTCAGCACGACTGTGCTGTATAAGGTGTTTAAAAAACTCCCGCAAACACCAACGTCGCATGTGGCGCATCTCGATGGGTCGGTGTGATGCTGGGACTCTCCTCGTAATCCAGGTTCGCGTCTCCGTATAGACCCGTCTTCGATGACGTCACGGTTTTGTTCATCGGCCATCTTGGATTACACACATGAGCACGTCGTCACCGCCGTTACTAAGTCAGCTGTGCATACAAACAACTCCACATGCACGGCGGCAAGTTTTGAACTCGTCGTAGTTGTACTACTACTACTACTGCGTACACTATAGTATATACTAGTTGTGCCATGGAGGAATCTCTTTTTATTCCTCCGTGGTTGTATCATGGATTGGAGGAACTTGTTTTGTTGAAAGATGATTAACTTTTGCGCTGTCCTTGGCTGTGGAAGCAGGGGTGATCGTGATAAGAAATATTTTGTATCGTTTACCCGCTGTACTGACAAGAGAAGGTGACGCAACTCGTACACTTTCGCTAAAAAGATGGACGAAATGGTTGTCGCGGGTTAATTGTGTACGGATCTATTCCAGCAATAAAGCCGAGAATGTCGAGAGAACTGTAATAAGCCGACCGTGCAGCATTCGAATTCGCCATGACGACCAACGTAACGTTAAACGAACACAAACGTGCGAGCGAAAGCGTGTGTATTTACTCCAAGATGGCGGATCTCGATGTGTCTAGTAGCAACGTGACGTCAGTAAGAAGGGTCTATAGCGCTTGTTTTGTAGTAGATATCTGTGTTACTATACGCCTAAGCCTAAGATTGACAAGCTCAGTGCCAGTGAGTACTGCAGCAGTTGGCAGCGTTCAGGCAACCTAGTTAAAGGATCACCGATAGAGGGCGCCCTGTACGCAAAATGACCCAAAAGGGTGCAGAACACTAAATAGAGCTCCCATTGAACACTGTACAAAAACACTCACTTTCAAAGTCAATTATCCCATGCCCAAAAGTCTCTCAGTTCTTGTAGCTATACTTAAAATTGTAGTTTGGACCTTCATCTCTCAGATTCTTTTCAATTTTAGTGCTCTTAGCCGATTAGATTGTTTGCTAATTACCCTCCGAAAAAACACCCCCAAAATGTGTAGCCGTCCAACCGAATTTCTGCAAGGATTTTGGGATGGACCCCTCCACTTCCACAGCCAAATAGGGCCACATTTAAAGCAAGATATGTCCAAATTACATACCAAATTGAAGAGTGAACCCCCAGGTTGTCTTAAGCTTCACTTGTTCTACAATGTATCAGTTAATTAGCCTCCAAAGACCCCTTATTAAAAAAAAAGTTGTGGGTACACACTTTATGATAATCAGCTCGGCGGAGCCATCTTGGATGTATTTTGTGTGCTGCACCCTATAAGGGGGCTAAACTTTAAAGTTGGGTCACAAAATTGGGCTTAAAATGTGACAGAGATGGTACTGATGCAACATGTGAAAATAAAATTGAAAAAAAGTATTGCGTTTGTCCGCAATGATTGAAAATGTGATGGGTGGGGGCCCATGCCTTTGTGCACAGTCTGGCATGAAAAAAAACCACTGCTTTAAAGAAGCCATAGGTATACACTTTTTTGACAACTGTATTGGGCTTATGAATAACTGAGAGTTCTGAACTTTGGTTAAGAAAGGAGAAGGGAATAGAAATCGTATTAATTTTTTCATCTTCATTATGTTGGAAATAATAACCAAGAGTCCAAATAATTATGAGGTCATTATATTTCATAAAAAAATTGTCACTTTGAGTATAATTCACGTGACATGAATTGAAAGGTACCTGCTTGGAAAGAACTCGTTACTGTCACTTTATCAGCTGCCACGTAACATGGGTGTAAAGTTGTGGTTCTCCCCTTGCGGTTTAGAACACGATTTTTGTCAACCATTCAATTTGCTGCTTCCCTCAATCTATATGATATCCGAATTGGTACCGTTTGATCAATGATCATCAGCTTCGGGTGGTCTTCAATAATCATGTGTCGTTGTAATGCGTCACTTGACATTAAAGCTGCATTATTTTAACTGGGAAGAGTTATCGTATTGTACATGTTGCTTCAGGTTGAAACTTTGCTTGAGTTTAGAATCGACAATATTTAAGGTAAAATTTAACTGACATGACATGATTTTCACTTAAACCTCACTAACATTTTCACTTGAACAATTTTGTACATTTATGCCATCGTACTGCGCCATGCATAATAATTATGGCTTACGGAAGTATTTTAGTGTGCTGCACCCTTTACTCGCGACGAAATCCAAAAGCCCGCCGTCAACGGCCATGCCCCGTAATTTTAATCGGGTTCGCTAACATGTATCAGATGTCCGTGACTGTTGCGTAACACAAGTGGCCTTGTGTGGAAGACGCTCGCCTGCCAACGTGTAGGTTCGTGGTTCGATCCCGGGGGTATTTTTAACTTCTTTTTTTCTCAGCACGATAGTGCGGTATAAGGTGTTTAAAAAACTCCCGCAAACACCAACGTCGCGTGTGGCGCATCTAGATGGGTCGCTGTGACGCTGGGACTGTCCTCGTAATCCAGGTTCGCGTCTTCGTACAGGGACACATGCGTTTGGTCGACTCGGCGGCCAAGGTCTAGGGGCCGCTGTGTTTCCTCCCTCACATGGCGCAGGGTCTACGGGCCTATATGGATGAGGACAGGGAAGGACGTGCGGTGGACCGGTACCGAGGCCTTAAGAGCTCTAATAGATCCGTGCACACGGGACGACCCTGGAGGTCCCGGGGATCTGAAAGCTTGGTCTGACACCGCATAACTTTTTTTCTCGCTACTTTGATTTTTTAAGTGTTTCGTGCTCGTTTTTTCTATTCATTTTTAGCTGTTTGGTCTTCCGAAACAGCTTTTGTTTTCGTTTTTTTTCTTCTATACATTTTGTTTTTTTCTCCCCTTTTTTTGTCCATCTGTTTCGGTCTTCCGAAACGGCTCTTGTCTTCGTTCTGTTTTGTTTTCTTATTCAAATTTTTTCTTAGTTGTTTCGGTCTTTCAAAAACAGCTCTTCTTTTCGTTTTTTGTAAATACGCCTTTTCACTTTTTTTTTAACGTGTAAGATATCCGAAACTGTTGCGTAACACAAAGTGTCCTTGTGTGAAAGACGCTCGACTGCCAACGTGTAGGTTCGTGGTTCGATCCCGGGGGTATTTTTCACTTATTTTTTTTCTCAGCACGACTGTGCTGTATAAGGTGTTTAAAAAACTCCCGCAAACACCAACGTCGCATGTGGCGCATCTCGATGGGTCGGTGTGATGCTGGGACTCTCCTCGTAATCCAGGTTCGCGTCTCCGTATAGACCCGTCTTCGATGACGTCACGGTTTTGTTCATCGGCCATCTTGGATTACACACATGAGCACGTCGTCACCGCCGTTACTAAGTCAGCTGTGCATACAAACAACTCCACATGCACGGCGGCAAGTTTTGAACTCGTCGTAGTTGTACTACTACTACTACTGCGTACACTATAGTATATACTAGTTGTGCCATGGAGGAATCTCTTTTTATTCCTCCGTGGTTGTATCATGGATTGGAGGTACTTGTTTTGTTGAAAGATGATTAACTTTTGCGCTGTCCTTGTCTGTGGAAGCAGGGGTGATCGTGATAAGAAATATTTTGTATCGTTTACCCGCTGTACTGACAAGAGAAGGTGACGCAACTCGTACACTTTCGCTAAAAAGATGGACGAAATGGTTGTCGCGGGTTAATTGTGTACGGATCTATTCCAGCAATAAAGCCGAGAATGTCGAGAGAACTGTAATAAGCCGACCGTGCAGCATTCGAATTCGCCATGACGACCAACGTAACGTTAAACGAACACAAACGTGCGAGCGAAAGCGTGTGTATTTACTCCAAGATGGCGGATCTCGATGTGTCTAGTAGCAACGTGACGTCAGTAAGAAGGGTCTATAGCGCTTGTTTTGTAGTAGATATCTGTGTTACTATACGCCTAAGCCTAAGATTGACAAGCTCAGTGCCAGTGAGTACTGCAGCAGTTGGCAGCGTTCAGGCAACCTAGTTAAAGGATCACCGATAGAGGGCGCCCTGTACGCAAAATGACCCAAAAGGGTGCAGAACACTAAATAGAGCTCCCATTGAACACTGTACAAAAACACTCACTTTCAAAGTCAATTATCCCATGCCCAAAAGTCTCTCAGTTCTTGTAGCTATACTTAAAATTGTAGTTTGGACCTTCATCTCTCAGATTCTTTTCAATTTTAGTGCTCTTAGCCGATTAGATTGTTTGCTAATTACCCTCCGAAAAAAACACCCCCAAAATGTGTAGCCGTCCAACCGAATTTCTGCAAGGATTTTGGGATGGACCCCTCCACTTCCACAGCCAAATAGGGCCACATTTAAAGCCAGATATGTCCAAATTACATACCAAATTGAAGAGTGAACCCCCAGGTTGTCTTAAGCTTCACTTGTTCTACAATGTATCAGTTAATTAGCCTCCAAAGACCCCTTATTAAAAACAAGTTCTGGGTACACACTTTATGATAATCAGCTCGGCGGAGCCATCTTGGATGGATTTTGTGCGCTGCACCCTATAAGGGGGCTAAACTTTAGAGTTGGGTCACAAAATTGGGCTTAAAATGTGGCAGAGATGGTACTGATGCAACATGTGAAAATAAAATTGAAAAAAAGTATTGCGTTTGTCCGCAATGATCGAAAATGTGATGGGTGGGGGCCCATGCCTTTGTGCACAGTCTGGCATGAAAAAAACCACTGCTTACGGAAGTATTTTAGTGTGCTGCACCCTTTACTCGCGACGAAATCCAAAAGCCCGCCGTCAACGGCCATGCCCCGTAATTTTAATCGGGTTCGCTAACATGTATCAGATGTCCGTGACTGTTGCGTAACACAAGTGGCCTTGTGTGGAAGACGCTCGCCTGCCAACGTGTAGGTTCGTGGTTCGATCCCGGGGGTATTTTTAACTTCTTTTTTTCTCAGCACGATAGTGCGGTATAAGGTGTTTAAAAAACTCCCGCAAACACCAACGTCGCATGTGGCGCATCTAGATGGGTCGCTGTGACGCTGGGACTGTCCTCGTAATCCAGGTTCGCGTCTTCGTACAGGGACACATGCGTTTGGTCGACTCGGCGGCCAAGGTCTAGGGGCCGCTGTGTTTCCTCCCTCACATGGCGCAGGGTCTACGGGCCTATATGGATGAGGACAGGGAAGGACGTGCGGTGGACCGGTACCTAATAGATCTAATAGATCCGTGCACACGGGACGACCCTGGAGGTCCCGGGGATCTGAAAGCTTGGTCTGACACCGCATAACTTTTTTTCTCGCTACTTTGATTTTTTAAGTGTTTCGTGCTCGTTTTTTCTATTCATTTTTAGCTGTTTGGTCTTCCGAAACAGCTTTTGTTTTCGTTTTTTTTCTTCTATACATTTTGTTTTTTTCTCCCCTTTTTTTGTCCATCTGTTTCGGTCTTCCGAAACGGCTCTTGTCTTCGTTCTGTTTTGTTTTCTTATTCAAATTTTTTCTTAGTTGTTTCGGTCTTTCAAAAACAGCTCTTCTTTTCGTTTTTTGTAAATACGCCTTTTCACTTTTTTTTTAACGTGTAAGATATCCGAAACTGTTGCGTAACACAAAGTGTCCTTGTGTGAAAGACGCTCGACTGCCAACGTGTAGGTTCGTGGTTCGATCCCGGGGGTATTTTTCACTTATTTTTTTTCTCAGCACGACTGTGCTGTATAAGGTGTTTAAAAAACTCCCGCAAACACCAACGTCGCATGTGGCGCATCTCGATGGGTCGGTGTGATGCTGGGACTCTCCTCGTAATCCAGGTTCGCGTCTCCGTATAGACCCGTCTTCGATGACGTCACGGTTTTGTTCATCGGCCATCTTGGATTACACACATGAGCACGTCGTCACCGCCGTTACTAAGTCAGCTGTGCATACAAACAACTCCACATGCACGGCGGCAAGTTTTGAACTCGTCGTAGTTGTACTACTACTACTACTGCGTACACTATAGTATATACTAGTTGTGCCATGGAGGAATCTCTTTTTATTCCTCCGTGGTTGTATCATGGATTGGAGGTACTTGTTTTGTTGAAAGATGATTAACATTTGCGCTGTCCTTGTCTGTGGAAGCAGGGGTGATCGTGATAAGAAATATTTTGTATCGTTTACCCGCTGTACTGACAAGAGAAGGTGACGCAACTCGTACACTTTCGCTAAAAAGATGGACGAAATGGTTGTCGCGGGTTAATTGTGTACGGATCTATTCCAGCAATAAAGCCGAGAATGTCGAGAGAACTGTAATAAGCCGACCGTGCAGCATTCGAATTCGCCATGACGACCAACGTAACGTTAAACGAACACAAACGTGCGAGCGAAAGCGTGTGTATTTACTCCAAGATGGCGGATCTCGATGTGTCTAGTAGCAACGTGACGTCAGTAAGAAGGGTCTATAGCGCTTGTTTTGTAGTAGATATCTGTGTTACTATACGCCTAAGCCTAAGATTGACAAGCTCAGTGCCAGTGAGTACTGCAGCAGTTGGCAGCGTTCAGGCAACCTAGTTAAAGGATCACCGATAGAGGGCGCCCTGTACGCAAAATGACCCAAAAGGGTGCAGAACACTAAATAGAGCTCCCATTGAACACTGTACAAAAACACTCACTTTCAAAGTCAATTATCCCATGCCCAAAAGTCTCTCAGTTCTTGTAGCTATACTTAAAATTGTAGTTTGGACCTTCATCTCTCAGATTCTTTTCAATTTTAGTGCTCTTAGCCGATTAGATTGTTTGCTAATTACCCTCCGAAAAAAACACCCCCAAAATGTGTAGCCGTCCAACCGAATTTCTGCAAGGATTTTGGGATGGACCCCTCCACTTCCACAGCCAAATAGGGCCACATTTAAAGCCAGATATGTCCAAATTACATACCAAATTGAAGAGTGAACCCCCAGGTTGTCTTAAGCTTCACTTGTTCTACAATGTATCAGTTAATTAGCCTCCAAAGACCCCTTATTAAAAACAAGTTCTGGGTACACACTTTATGATAATCAGCTCGGCGGAGCCATCTTGGATGGATTTTGTGCGCTGCACCCTATAAGGGGGCTAAACTTTAGAGTTGGGTCACAAAATTGGGCTTAAAATGTGGCAGAGATGGTACTGATGCAACATGTGAAAATAAAATTGAAAAAAAGTATTGCGTTTGTCCGCAATGATCGAAAATGTGATGGGTGGGGGCCCATGCCTTTGTGCACAGTCTGGCATGAAAAAAACCACTGCTTACGGAAGTATTTTAGTGTGCTGCACCCTTTACTCGCGACGAAATCCAAAAGCCCGCCGTCAACGGCCATGCCCCGTAATTTTAATCGGGTTCGCTAACATGTATCAGATGTCCGTGACTGTTGCGTAACACAAGTGGCCTTGTGTGGAAGACGCTCGCCTGCCAACGTGTAGGTTCGTGGTTCGATCCCGGGGGTATTTTTAACTTCTTTTTTTCTCAGCACGATAGTGCGGTATAAGGTGTTTAAAAAACTCCCGCAAACACCAACGTCGCATGTGGCGCATCTAGATGGGTCGCTGTGACGCTGGGACTGTCCTCGTAATCCAGGTTCGCGTCTTCGTACAGGGACACATGCGTTTGGTCGACTCGGCGGCCAAGGTCTAGGGGCCGCTGTGTTTCCTCCCTCACATGGCGCAGGGTCTACGGGCCTATATGGATGAGGACAGGGAAGGACGTGCGGTGGACCGGTACCTAATAGATCTAATAGATCCGTGCACACGGGACGACCCTGGAGGTCCCGGGGATCTGAAAGCTTGGTCTGACACCGCATAACTTTTTTTCTCGCTACTTTGATTTTTTAAGTGTTTCGTGCTCGTTTTTTCTATTCATTTTTAGCTGTTTGGTCTTCCGAAACAGCTTTTGTTTTCGTTTTTTTTCTTCTATACATTTTGTTTTTTTCTCCCCTTTTTTTGTCCATCTGTTTCGGTCTTCCGAAACGGCTCTTGTCTTCGTTCTGTTTTGTTTTCTTATTCAAATTTTTTCTTAGTTGTTTCGGTCTTTCAAAAACAGCTCTTCTTTTCGTTTTTTGTAAATACGCCTTTTCACTTTTTTTTTAACGTGTAAGATATCCGAAACTGTTGCGTAACACAAAGTGTCCTTGTGTGAAAGACGCTCGACTGCCAACGTGTAGGTTCGTGGTTCGATCCCGGGGGTATTTTTCACTTATTTTTTTTCTCAGCACGACTGTGCTGTATAAGGTGTTTAAAAAACTCCCGCAAACACCAACGTCGCATGTGGCGCATCTCGATGGGTCGGTGTGATGCTGGGACTCTCCTCGTAATCCAGGTTCGCGTCTCCGTATAGACCCGTCTTCGATGACGTCACGGTTTTGTTCATCGGCCATCTTGGATTACACACATGAGCACGTCGTCACCGCCGTTACTAAGTCAGCTGTGCATACAAACAACTCCACATGCACGGCGGCAAGTTTTGAACTCGTCGTAGTTGTACTACTACTACTACTGCGTACACTATAGTATATACTAGTTGTGCCATGGAGGAATCTCTTTTTATTCCTCCGTGGTTGTATCATGGATTGGAGGAACTTGTTTTGTTGAAAGATGATTAACTTTTGCGCTGTCCTTGGCTGTGGAAGCAGGGCTGATCGTGATAAGAAATATTTTGTATCGTTTACCCGCTGTACTGACAAGAGAAGGTGACGCAACTCGTACACTTTCGCTAAAAAGATGGACGAAATGGTTGTCGCGGGTTAATTGTGTACGGATCTATTCCAGCAATAAAGCCGAGAATGTCGAGAGAACTGTAATAAGCCGACCGTGCAGCATTCGAATTCGCCATGACGACCAACGTAACGTTAAACGAACACAAACGTGCGAGCGAAAGCGTGTGTATTTACTCCAAGATGGCGGATCTCGATGTGTCTAGTAGCAACGTGACGTCAGTAAGAAGGGTCTATAGCGCTTGTTTTGTAGTAGATATCTGTGTTACTATACGCCTAAGCCTAAGATTGACAAGCTCAGTGCCAGTGAGTACTGCAGCAGTTGGCAGCGTTCAGGCAACCTAGTTAAAGGATCACCGATAGAGGGCGCCCTGTACGCAAAATGACCCAAAAGGGTGCAGAACACTAAATAGAGCTCCCATTGAACACTGTACAAAAACACTCACTTTCAAAGTCAATTATCCCATGCCCAAAAGTCTCTCAGTTCTTGTAGCTATACTTAAAATTGTAGTTTGGACCTTCATCTCTCAGATTCTTTTCAATTTTAGTGCTCTTAGCCGATTAGATTGTTTGCTAATTACCCTCCGAAAAAACACCCCCAAAATGTGTAGCCGTCCAACCAAATTTCTGCAAGGATTTTGGGATGGACCCCTCCACTTCCACAGCCAAATAGGGCCACATTTAAAGCCAGATATGTCCAAATTACATACCAAATTGAAGAGTGAACCCCCAGGTTGTCTTAAGCTTCACTTGTTCTACAATGTATCAGTTAATTAGCCTCCAAAGACCCCTTATTAAAAAAAAAGTTGTGGGTACACACTTTATGATAATCAGCTCGGCGGAGCCATCTTGGATGGATTTTGTGTGCTGCACCCTATAAGGGGGCTAAACTTTAAAGTTGGGTCACAAAATTGGGCTTAAAATGTGACAGAGATGGTACTGATGCAACATGTGAAAATAAAATTGAAAAAAAGTATTGCGTTTGTCCGCAATGATTGAAAATGTGATGGGTGGGGGCCCATGCCTTTGTGCACAGTCTGGCATGAAAAAAAACCACTGCTTTAAAGAAGCCATAGGTATACACTTTTTTGACAACTGTATTGGGCTTATGAATAACTGAGAGTTCTGAACTTTGGTTAAGAAAGGAGAAGGGAATAGAAATCGTATTAATTTTTTCATCTTCATTATGTTGGAAATAATAACCAAGAGTCCAAATAATTATGAGGTCATTATATTTCATTAAAAAATTGTCACTTTGAGTATAATTCACGTGACATGAATTGAAAGGTACCTGCTTGGAAAGAACTCGTTACTGTCACTTTATCAGCTGCCACGTAACATGGGTGTAAAGTTGTGGTTCCCCCCTTGCGGTTTAGAACACGATTTTTGTCAACCATTCAATTTGCTGCTTCCCTCAATCTATATGATATCCGAATTGGTACCGTTTGATCAATGATCATCAGCTTCGGGTGGTCTTCAATAATCATGTGTCGTTGTAATGCGTCACTTGACATTAAAGCTGCATTATTTTAACTGGGAAGAGTTATCGTATTGTACATGTTGCTTCAGGTTGAAACTTTGCTTGAGTTTAGAATCGACAATATTAAAGGTAAAATTTAACTGACATGACATGATTTTCACTTAAACCTCACTAACATTTTCACTTGAACAATTTTGTACATGCATGCCATCGTACTGCGCCATGCATAATAATTATGGCTTACGGAAGTATTTTAGTGTGCTGCACCCTTTACTCGCGACGAAATCCAAAAGCCCGCCGTCAACGGCCATGCCCCGTAATTTTAATCGGGTTCGCTAACATGTATCAGATGTCCGTGACTGTTGCGTAACACAAGTGGCCTTGTGTGGAAGACGCTCGCCTGCCAACGTGTAGGTTCGTGGTTCGATCCCGGGGGTATTTTTAACTTCTTTTTTTCTCAGCACGATAGTGCGGTATAAGGTGTTTAAAAAACTCCCGCAAACACCAACGTCGCATGTGGCGCATCTAGATGGGTCGCTGTGACGCTGGGACTGTCCTCGTAATCCAGGTTCGCGTCTTCGTACAGGGACACATGCGTTTGGTCGACTCGGCGGCCAAGGTCTAGGGGCCGCTGTGTTTCCTCCCTCACATGGCGCAGGGTCTACGGGCCTATATGGATGAGGACAGGGAAGGACGTGCGGTGGACCGGTACCGAGGCCTTAAGAGCTCTAATAGATCCGTGCACACGGGACGACCCTGGAGGTCCCGGGGATCTGAAAGCTTGGTCTGACACCGCATAACTTTTTTTCTCGCTACTTTGATTTTTTAAGTGTTTCGTGCTCGTTTTTTCTATTCATTTTTAGCTGTTTGGTCTTCCGAAACAGCTTTTGTTTTCGTTTTTTTTCTTCTATACATTTTGTTTTTTTCTCCCCTTTTTTTGTCCATCTGTTTCGGTCTTCCGAAACGGCTCTTGTCTTCGTTCTGTTTTGTTTTCTTATTCAAATTTTTTCTTAGTTGTTTCGGTCTTTCAAAAACAGCTCTTCTTTTCGTTTTTTGTAAATACGCCTTTTCACTTTTTTTTAACGTGTAAGATATCCGAAACTGTTGCGTAACACAAAGTGTCCTTGTGTGAAAGACGCTCGACTGCCAACGTGTAGGTTCGTGGTTCGATCCCGGGGGTATTTTTCACTTATTTTTTTTCTCAGCACGACTGTGCTGTATAAGGTGTTTAAAAAACTCCCGCAAACACCAACGTCGCATGTGGCGCATCTCGATGGGTCGGTGTGATGCTGGGACTCTCCTCGTAATCCAGGTTCGCGTCTCCGTATAGACCCGTCTTCGATGACGTCACGGTTTTGTTCATCGGCCATCTTGGATTACACACATGAGCACGTCGTCACCGCCGTTACTAAGTCAGCTGTGCATACAAACAACTCCACATGCACGGCGGCAAGTTTTGAACTCGTCGTAGTTGTACTACTACTACTACTGCGTACACTATAGTATATACTAGTTGTGCCATGGAGGAATCTCTTTTTATTCCTCCGTGGTTGTATCATGGATTGGAGGAACTTGTTTTGTTGAAAGATGATTAACTTTTGCGCTGTCCTTGGCTGTGGAAGCAGGGGTGATCGTGATAAGAAATATTTTGTATCGTTTACCCGCTGTACTGACAAGAGAAGGTGACGCAACTCGTACACTTTCGCTAAAAAGATGGACGAAATGGTTGTCGCGGGTTAATTGTGTACGGATCTATTCCAGCAATAAAGCCGAGAATGTCGAGAGAACTGTAATAAGCCGACCGTGCAGCATTCGAATTCGCCATGACGACCAACGTAACGTTAAACGAACACAAACGTGCGAGCGAAAGCGTGTGTATTTACTCCAAGATGGCGGATCTCGATGTGTCTAGTAGCAACGTGACGTCAGTAAGAAGGGTCTATAGCGCTTGTTTTGTAGTAGATATCTGTGTTACTATACGCCTAAGCCTAAGATTGACAAGCTCAGTGCCAGTGAGTACTGCAGCAGTTGGCAGCGTTCAGGCAACCTAGTTAAAGGATCACCGATAGAGGGCGCCCTGTACGCAAAATGACCCAAAAGGGTGCAGAACACTAAATAGAGCTCCCATTGAACACTGTACAAAAACACTCACTTTCAAAGTCAATTATCCCATGCCCAAAAGTCTCTCAGTTCTTGTAGCTATACTTAAAATTGTAGTTTGGACCTTCATCTCTCAGATTCTTTTCAATTTTAGTGCTCTTAGCCGATTAGATTGTTTGCTAATTACCCTCCGAAAAAAACACCCCCAAAATGTGTAGCCGTCCAACCGAATTTCTGCAAGGATTTTGGGATGGACCCCTCCACTTCCACAGCCAAATAGGGCCACATTTAAAGCCAGATATGTCCAAATTACATACCAAATTGAAGAGTGAACCCCCAGGTTGTCTTAAGCTTCACTTGTTCTACAATGTATCAGTTAATTAGCCTCCAAAGACCCCTTATTAAAAACAAGTTCTGGGTACACACTTTATGATAATCAGCTCGGCGGAGCCATCTTGGATGGATTTTGTGCGCTGCACCCTATAAGGGGGCTAAACTTTAGAGTTGGGTCACAAAATTGGGCTTAAAATGTGGCAGAGATGGTACTGATGCAACATGTGAAAATAAAATTGAAAAAAAGTATTGCGTTTGTCCGCAATGATCGAAAATGTGATGGGTGGGGGCCCATGCCTTTGTGCACAGTCTGGCATGAAAAAAACCACTGCTTACGGAAGTATTTTAGTGTGCTGCACCCTTTACTCGCGACGAAATCCAAAAGCCCGCCGTCAACGGCCATGCCCCGTAATTTTAATCGGGTTCGCTAACATGTATCAGATGTCCGTGACTGTTGCGTAACACAAGTGGCCTTGTGTGGAAGACGCTCGCCTGCCAACGTGTAGGTTCGTGGTTCGATCCCGGGGGTATTTTTAACTTCTTTTTTTCTCAGCACGATAGTGCGGTATAAGGTGTTTAAAAAACTCCCGCAAACACCAACGTCGCATGTGGCGCATCTAGATGGGTCGCTGTGACGCTGGGACTGTCCTCGTAATCCAGGTTCGCGTCTTCGTACAGGGACACATGCGTTTGGTCGACTCGGCGGCCAAGGTCTAGGGGCCGCTGTGTTTCCTCCCTCACATGGCGCAGGGTCTACGGGCCTATATGGATGAGGACAGGGAAGGACGTGCGGTGGACCGGTACCGAGGCCTTAAGAGCTCTAATAGATCCGTGCACACGGGACGACCCTGGAGGTCCCGGGGATCTGAAAGCTTGGTCTGACACCGCATAACTTTTTTTCTCGCTACTTTGATTTTTTAAGTGTTTCGTGCTCGTTTTTTCTATTCATTTTTAGCTGTTTGGTCTTCCGAAACAGCTTTTGTTTTCGTTTTTTTTCTTCTATACATTTTGTTTTTTTCTCCCCTTTTTTTGTCCATCTGTTTCGGTCTTCCGAAACGGCTCTTGTCTTCGTTCTGTTTTGTTTTCTTATTCAAATTTTTTCTTAGTTGTTTCGGTCTTTCAAAAACAGCTCTTCTTTTCGTTTTTTGTAAATACGCCTTTTCACTTTTTTTTTAACGTGTAAGATATCCGAAACTGTTGCGTAACACAAAGTGTCCTTGTGTGAAAGACGCTCGACTGCCAACGTGTAGGTTCGTGGTTCGATCCCGGGGGTATTTTTCACTTATTTTTTTTCTCAGCACGACTGTGCTGTATAAGGTGTTTAAAAAACTCCCGCAAACACCAACGTCGCATGTGGCGCATCTCGATGGGTCGGTGTGATGCTGGGACTCTCCTCGTAATCCAGGTTCGCGTCTCCGTATAGACCCGTCTTCGATGACGTCACGGTTTTGTTCATCGGCCATCTTGGATTACACACATGAGCACGTCGTCACCGCCGTTACTAAGTCAGCTGTGCATACAAACAACTCCACATGCACGGCGGCAAGTTTTGAACTCGTCGTAGTTGTACTACTACTACTACTGCGTACACTATAGTATATACTAGTTGTGCCATGGAGGAATCTCTTTTTATTCCTCCGTGGTTGTATCATGGATTGGAGGAACTTGTTTTGTTGAAAGATGATTAACTTTTGCGCTGTCCTTGGCTGTGGAAGCAGGGCTGATCGTGATAAGAAATATTTTGTATCGTTTACCCGCTGTACTGACAAGAGAAGGTGACGCAACTCGTACACTTTCGCTAAAAAGATGGACGAAATGGTTGTCGCGGGTTAATTGTGTACGGATCTATTCCAGCAATAAAGCCGAGAATGTCGAGAGAACTGTAATAAGCCGACCGTGCAGCATTCGAATTCGCCATGACGACCAACGTAACGTTAAACGAACACAAACGTGCGAGCGAAAGCGTGTGTATTTACTCCAAGATGGCGGATCTCGATGTGTCTAGTAGCAACGTGACGTCAGTAAGAAGGGTCTATAGCGCTTGTTTTGTAGTAGATATCTGTGTTACTATACGCCTAAGCCTAAGATTGACAAGCTCAGTGCCAGTGAGTACTGCAGCAGTTGGCAGCGTTCAGGCAACCTAGTTAAAGGATCACCGATAGAGGGCGCCCTGTACGCAAAATGACCCAAAAGGGTGCAGAACACTAAATAGAGCTCCCATTGAACACTGTACAAAAACACTCACTTTCAAAGTCAATTATCCCATGCCCAAAAGTCTCTCAGTTCTTGTAGCTATACTTAAAATTGTAGTTTGGACCTTCATCTCTCAGATTCTTTTCAATTTTAGTGCTCTTAGCCGATTAGATTGTTTGCTAATTACCCTCCGAAAAAACACCCCCAAAATGTGTAGCCGTCCAACCGAATTTCTGCAAGGATTTTGGGATGGACCCCTCCACTTCCACAGCCAAATAGGGCCACATTTAAAGCCAGATATGTCCAAATTACATACCAAATTGAAGAGTGAACCCCCAGGTTGTCTTAAGCTTCACTTGTTCTACAATGTATCAGTTAATTAGCCTCCAAAGACCCCTTATTAAAAAAAAAGTTGTGGGTACACACTTTATGATAATCAGCTCGGCGGAGCCATCTTGGATGGATTTTGTGTGCTGCACCCTATAAGGGGGCTAAACTTTAAAGTTGGGTCACAAAATTGGGCTTAAAATGTGACAGAGATGGTACTGATGCAACATGTGAAAATAAAATTGAAAAAAAGTATTGCGTTTGTCCGCAATGATTGAAAATGTGATGGGTGGGGGCCCATGCCTTTGTGCACAGTCTGGCATGAAAAAAAACCACTGCTTTAAAGAAGCCATAGGTATACACTTTTTTGACAACTGTATTGGGCTTATGAATAACTGAGAGTTCTGAACTTTGGTTAAGAAAGGAGAAGGGAATAGAAATCGTATTAATTTTTTCATCTTCATTATGTTGGAAATAATAACCAAGAGTCCAAATAATTATGAGGTCATTATATTTCATTAAAAAATTGTCACTTTGAGTATAATTCACGTGACATGAATTGAAAGGTACCTGCTTGGAAAGAACTCGTTACTGTCACTTTATCAGCTGCCACGTAACATGGGTGTAAAGTTGTGGTTCCCCCCTTGCGGTTTAGAACACGATTTTTGTCAACCATTCAATTTGCTGCTTCCCTCAATCTATATGATATCCGAATTGGTACCGTTTGATCAATGATCATCAGCTTCGGGTGGTCTTCAATAATCATGTGTCGTTGTAATGCGTCACTTGACATTAAAGCTGCATTATTTTAACTGGGAAGAGTTATCGTATTGTACATGTTGCTTCAGGTTGAAACTTTGCTTGAGTTTAGAATCGACAATATTAAAGGTAAAATTTAACTGACATGACATGATTTTCACTTAAACCTCACTAACATTTTCACTTGAACAATTTTGTACATGCATGCCATCGTACTGCGCCATGCATAATAATTATGGCTTACGGAAGTATTTTAGTGTGCTGCACCCTTTACTCGCGACGAAATCCAAAAGCCCGCCGTCAACGGCCATGCCCCGTAATTTTAATCGGGTTCGCTAACATGTATCAGATGTCCGTGACTGTTGCGTAACACAAGTGGCCTTGTGTGGAAGACGCTCGCCTGCCAACGTGTAGGTTCGTGGTTCGATCCCGGGGGTATTTTTAACTTCTTTTTTTCTCAGCACGATAGTGCGGTATAAGGTGTTTAAAAAACTCCCGCAAACACCAACGTCGCATGTGGCGCATCTAGATGGGTCGCTGTGACGCTGGGACTGTCCTCGTAATCCAGGTTCGCGTCTTCGTACAGGGACACATGCGTTTGGTCGACTCGGCGGCCAAGGTCTAGGGGCCGCTGTGTTTCCTCCCTCACATGGCGCAGGGTCTACGGGCCTATATGGATGAGGACAGGGAAGGACGTGCGGTGGACCGGTACCGAGGCCTTAAGAGCTCTAATAGATCCGTGCACACGGGACGACCCTGGAGGTCCCGGGGATCTGAAAGCTTGGTCTGACACCGCATAACTTTTTTTCTCGCTACTTTGATTTTTTAAGTGTTTCGTGCTCGTTTTTTCTATTCATTTTTAGCTGTTTGGTCTTCCGAAACAGCTTTTGTTTTCGTTTTTTTTCTTCTATACATTTTGTTTTTTTCTCCCCTTTTTTTGTCCATCTGTTTCGGTCTTCCGAAACGGCTCTTGTCTTCGTTCTGTTTTGTTTTCTTATTCAAATTTTTTCTTAGTTGTTTCGGTCTTTCAAAAACAGCTCTTCTTTTCGTTTTTTGTAAATACGCCTTTTCACTTTTTTTTAACGTGTAAGATATCCGAAACTGTTGCGTAACACAAAGTGTCCTTGTGTGAAAGACGCTCGACTGCCAACGTGTAGGTTCGTGGTTCGATCCCGGGGGTATTTTTCACTTATTTTTTTTCTCAGCACGACTGTGCTGTATAAGGTGTTTAAAAAACTCCCGCAAACACCAACGTCGCATGTGGCGCATCTCGATGGGTCGGTGTGATGCTGGGACTCTCCTCGTAATCCAGGTTCGCGTCTCCGTATAGACCCGTCTTCGATGACGTCACGGTTTTGTTCATCGGCCATCTTGGATTACACACATGAGCACGTCGTCACCGCCGTTACTAAGTCAGCTGTGCATACAAACAACTCCACATGCACGGCGGCAAGTTTTGAACTCGTCGTAGTTGTACTACTACTACTACTGCGTACACTATAGTATATACTAGTTGTGCCATGGAGGAATCTCTTTTTATTCCTCCGTGGTTGTATCATGGATTGGAGGAACTTGTTTTGTTGAAAGATGATTAACTTTTGCGCTGTCCTTGGCTGTGGAAGCAGGGGTGATCGTGATAAGAAATATTTTGTATCGTTTACCCGCTGTACTGACAAGAGAAGGTGACGCAACTCGTACACTTTCGCTAAAAAGATGGACGAAATGGTTGTCGCGGGTTAATTGTGTACGGATCTATTCCAGCAATAAAGCCGAGAATGTCGAGAGAACTGTAATAAGCCGACCGTGCAGCATTCGAATTCGCCATGACGACCAACGTAACGTTAAACGAACACAAACGTGCGAGCGAAAGCGTGTGTATTTACTCCAAGATGGCGGATCTCGATGTGTCTAGTAGCAACGTGACGTCAGTAAGAAGGGTCTATAGCGCTTGTTTTGTAGTAGATATCTGTGTTACTATACGCCTAAGCCTAAGATTGACAAGCTCAGTGCCAGTGAGTACTGCAGCAGTTGGCAGCGTTCAGGCAACCTAGTTAAAGGATCACCGATAGAGGGCGCCCTGTACGCAAAATGACCCAAAAGGGTGCAGAACACTAAATAGAGCTCCCATTGAACACTGTACAAAAACACTCACTTTCAAAGTCAATTATCCCATGCCCAAAAGTCTCTCAGTTCTTGTAGCTATACTTAAAATTGTAGTTTGGACCTTCATCTCTCAGATTCTTTTCAATTTTAGTGCTCTTAGCCGATTAGATTGTTTGCTAATTACCCTCCGAAAAAAACACCCCCAAAATGTGTAGCCGTCCAACCGAATTTCTGCAAGGATTTTGGGATGGACCCCTCCACTTCCACAGCCAAATAGGGCCACATTTAAAGCCAGATATGTCCAAATTACATACCAAATTGAAGAGTGAACCCCCAGGTTGTCTTAAGCTTCACTTGTTCTACAATGTATCAGTTAATTAGCCTCCAAAGACCCCTTATTAAAAACAAGTTCTGGGTACACACTTTATGATAATCAGCTCGGCGGAGCCATCTTGGATGGATTTTGTGCGCTGCACCCTATAAGGGGGCTAAACTTTAGAGTTGGGTCACAAAATTGGGCTTAAAATGTGGCAGAGATGGTACTGATGCAACATGTGAAAATAAAATTGAAAAAAAGTATTGCGTTTGTCCGCAATGATCGAAAATGTGATGGGTGGGGGCCCATGCCTTTGTGCACAGTCTGGCATGAAAAAAACCACTGCTTACGGAAGTATTTTAGTGTGCTGCACCCTTTACTCGCGACGAAATCCAAAAGCCCGCCGTCAACGGCCATGCCCCGTAATTTTAATCGGGTTCGCTAACATGTATCAGATGTCCGTGACTGTTGCGTAACACAAGTGGCCTTGTGTGGAAGACGCTCGCCTGCCAACGTGTAGGTTCGTGGTTCGATCCCGGGGGTATTTTTAACTTCTTTTTTTCTCAGCACGATAGTGCGGTATAAGGTGTTTAAAAAACTCCCGCAAACACCAACGTCGCATGTGGCGCATCTAGATGGGTCGCTGTGACGCTGGGACTGTCCTCGTAATCCAGGTTCGCGTCTTCGTACAGGGACACATGCGTTTGGTCGACTCGGCGGCCAAGGTCTAGGGGCCGCTGTGTTTCCTCCCTCACATGGCGCAGGGTCTACGGGCCTATATGGATGAGGACAGGGAAGGACGTGCGGTGGACCGGTACCTAATAGATCTAATAGATCCGTGCACACGGGACGACCCTGGAGGTCCCGGGGATCTGAAAGCTTGGTCTGACACCGCATAACTTTTTTTCTCGCTACTTTGATTTTTTAAGTGTTTCGTGCTCGTTTTTTCTATTCATTTTTAGCTGTTTGGTCTTCCGAAACAGCTTTTGTTTTCGTTTTTTTTCTTCTATACATTTTGTTTTTTTCTCCCCTTTTTTTGTCCATCTGTTTCGGTCTTCCGAAACGGCTCTTGTCTTCGTTCTGTTTTGTTTTCTTATTCAAATTTTTTCTTAGTTGTTTCGGTCTTTCAAAAACAGCTCTTCTTTTCGTTTTTTGTAAATACGCCTTTTCACTTTTTTTTTAACGTGTAAGATATCCGAAACTGTTGCGTAACACAAAGTGTCCTTGTGTGAAAGACGCTCGACTGCCAACGTGTAGGTTCGTGGTTCGATCCCGGGGGTATTTTTCACTTATTTTTTTTCTCAGCACGACTGTGCTGTATAAGGTGTTTAAAAAACTCCCGCAAACACCAACGTCGCATGTGGCGCATCTCGATGGGTCGGTGTGATGCTGGGACTCTCCTCGTAATCCAGGTTCGCGTCTCCGTATAGACCCGTCTTCGATGACGTCACGGTTTTGTTCATCGGCCATCTTGGATTACACACATGAGCACGTCGTCACCGCCGTTACTAAGTCAGCTGTGCATACAAACAACTCCACATGCACGGCGGCAAGTTTTGAACTCGTCGTAGTTGTACTACTACTACTACTGCGTACACTATAGTATATACTAGTTGTGCCATGGAGGAATCTCTTTTTATTCCTCCGTGGTTGTATCATGGATTGGAGGAACTTGTTTTGTTGAAAGATGATTAACTTTTGCGCTGTCCTTGGCTGTGGAAGCAGGGCTGATCGTGATAAGAAATATTTTGTATCGTTTACCCGCTGTACTGACAAGAGAAGGTGACGCAACTCGTACACTTTCGCTAAAAAGATGGACGAAATGGTTGTCGCGGGTTAATTGTGTACGGATCTATTCCAGCAATAAAGCCGAGAATGTCGAGAGAACTGTAATAAGCCGACCGTGCAGCATTCGAATTCGCCATGACGACCAACGTAACGTTAAACGAACACAAACGTGCGAGCGAAAGCGTGTGTATTTACTCCAAGATGGCGGATCTCGATGTGTCTAGTAGCAACGTGACGTCAGTAAGAAGGGTCTATAGCGCTTGTTTTGTAGTAGATATCTGTGTTACTATACGCCTAAGCCTAAGATTGACAAGCTCAGTGCCAGTGAGTACTGCAGCAGTTGGCAGCGTTCAGGCAACCTAGTTAAAGGATCACCGATAGAGGGCGCCCTGTACGCAAAATGACCCAAAAGGGTGCAGAACACTAAATAGAGCTCCCATTGAACACTGTACAAAAACACTCACTTTCAAAGTCAATTATCCCATGCCCAAAAGTCTCTCAGTTCTTGTAGCTATACTTAAAATTGTAGTTTGGACCTTCATCTCTCAGATTCTTTTCAATTTTAGTGCTCTTAGCCGATTAGATTGTTTGCTAATTACCCTCCGAAAAAACACCCCCAAAATGTGTAGCCGTCCAACCGAATTTCTGCAAGGATTTTGGGATGGACCCCTCCACTTCCACAGCCAAATAGGGCCACATTTAAAGCCAGATATGTCCAAATTACATACCAAATTGAAGAGTGAACCCCCAGGTTGTCTTAAGCTTCACTTGTTCTACAATGTATCAGTTAATTAGCCTCCAAAGACCCCTTATTAAAAAAAAAGTTGTGGGTACACACTTTATGATAATCAGCTCGGCGGAGCCATCTTGGATGGATTTTGTGTGCTGCACCCTATAAGGGGGCTAAACTTTAAAGTTGGGTCACAAAATTGGGCTTAAAATGTGACAGAGATGGTACTGATGCAACATGTGAAAATAAAATTGAAAAAAAGTATTGCGTTTGTCCGCAATGATTGAAAATGTGATGGGTGGGGGCCCATGCCTTTGTGCACAGTCTGGCATGAAAAAAAACCACTGCTTTAAAGAAGCCATAGGTATACACTTTTTTGACAACTGTATTGGGCTTATGAATAACTGAGAGTTCTGAACTTTGGTTAAGAAAGGAGAAGGGAATAGAAATCGTATTAATTTTTTCATCTTCATTATGTTGGAAATAATAACCAAGAGTCCAAATAATTATGAGGTCATTATATTTCATTAAAAAATTGTCACTTTGAGTATAATTCACGTGACATGAATTGAAAGGTACCTGCTTGGAAAGAACTCGTTACTGTCACTTTATCAGCTGCCACGTAACATGGGTGTAAAGTTGTGGTTCCCCCCTTGCGGTTTAGAACACGATTTTTGTCAACCATTCAATTTGCTGCTTCCCTCAATCTATATGATATCCGAATTGGTACCGTTTGATCAATGATCATCAGCTTCGGGTGGTCTTCAATAATCATGTGTCGTTGTAATGCGTCACTTGACATTAAAGCTGCATTATTTTAACTGGGAAGAGTTATCGTATTGTACATGTTGCTTCAGGTTGAAACTTTGCTTGAGTTTAGAATCGACAATATTAAAGGTAAAATTTAACTGACATGACATGATTTTCACTTAAACCTCACTAACATTTTCACTTGAACAATTTTGTACATGCATGCCATCGTACTGCGCCATGCATAATAATTATGGCTTACGGAAGTATTTTAGTGTGCTGCACCCTTTACTCGCGACGAAATCCAAAAGCCCGCCGTCAACGGCCATGCCCCGTAATTTTAATCGGGTTCGCTAACATGTATCAGATGTCCGTGACTGTTGCGTAACACAAGTGGCCTTGTGTGGAAGACGCTCGCCTGCCAACGTGTAGGTTCGTGGTTCGATCCCGGGGGTATTTTTAACTTCTTTTTTTCTCAGCACGATAGTGCGGTATAAGGTGTTTAAAAAACTCCCGCAAACACCAACGTCGCATGTGGCGCATCTAGATGGGTCGCTGTGACGCTGGGACTGTCCTCGTAATCCAGGTTCGCGTCTTCGTACAGGGACACATGCGTTTGGTCGACTCGGCGGCCAAGGTCTAGGGGCCGCTGTGTTTCCTCCCTCACATGGCGCAGGGTCTACGGGCCTATATGGATGAGGACAGGGAAGGACGTGCGGTGGACCGGTACCGAGGCCTTAAGAGCTCTAATAGATCCGTGCACACGGGACGACCCTGGAGGTCCCGGGGATCTGAAAGCTTGGTCTGACACCGCATAACTTTTTTTCTCGCTACTTTGATTTTTTAAGTGTTTCGTGCTCGTTTTTTCTATTCATTTTTAGCTGTTTGGTCTTCCGAAACAGCTTTTGTTTTCGTTTTTTTTCTTCTATACATTTTGTTTTTTTCTCCCCTTTTTTTGTCCATCTGTTTCGGTCTTCCGAAACGGCTCTTGTCTTCGTTCTGTTTTGTTTTCTTATTCAAATTTTTTCTTAGTTGTTTCGGTCTTTCAAAAACAGCTCTTCTTTTCGTTTTTTGTAAATACGCCTTTTCACTTTTTTTTAACGTGTAAGATATCCGAAACTGTTGCGTAACACAAAGTGTCCTTGTGTGAAAGACGCTCGACTGCCAACGTGTAGGTTCGTGGTTCGATCCCGGGGGTATTTTTCACTTATTTTTTTTCTCAGCACGACTGTGCTGTATAAGGTGTTTAAAAAACTCCCGCAAACACCAACGTCGCATGTGGCGCATCTCGATGGGTCGGTGTGATGCTGGGACTCTCCTCGTAATCCAGGTTCGCGTCTCCGTATAGACCCGTCTTCGATGACGTCACGGTTTTGTTCATCGGCCATCTTGGATTACACACATGAGCACGTCGTCACCGCCGTTACTAAGTCAGCTGTGCATACAAACAACTCCACATGCACGGCGGCAAGTTTTGAACTCGTCGTAGTTGTACTACTACTACTACTGCGTACACTATAGTATATACTAGTTGTGCCATGGAGGAATCTCTTTTTATTCCTCCGTGGTTGTATCATGGATTGGAGGAACTTGTTTTGTTGAAAGATGATTAACTTTTGCGCTGTCCTTGGCTGTGGAAGCAGGGGTGATCGTGATAAGAAATATTTTGTATCGTTTACCCGCTGTACTGACAAGAGAAGGTGACGCAACTCGTACACTTTCGCTAAAAAGATGGACGAAATGGTTGTCGCGGGTTAATTGTGTACGGATCTATTCCAGCAATAAAGCCGAGAATGTCGAGAGAACTGTAATAAGCCGACCGTGCAGCATTCGAATTCGCCATGACGACCAACGTAACGTTAAACGAACACAAACGTGCGAGCGAAAGCGTGTGTATTTACTCCAAGATGGCGGATCTCGATGTGTCTAGTAGCAACGTGACGTCAGTAAGAAGGGTCTATAGCGCTTGTTTTGTAGTAGATATCTGTGTTACTATACGCCTAAGCCTAAGATTGACAAGCTCAGTGCCAGTGAGTACTGCAGCAGTTGGCAGCGTTCAGGCAACCTAGTTAAAGGATCACCGATAGAGGGCGCCCTGTACGCAAAATGACCCAAAAGGGTGCAGAACACTAAATAGAGCTCCCATTGAACACTGTACAAAAACACTCACTTTCAAAGTCAATTATCCCATGCCCAAAAGTCTCTCAGTTCTTGTAGCTATACTTAAAATTGTAGTTTGGACCTTCATCTCTCAGATTCTTTTCAATTTTAGTGCTCTTAGCCGATTAGATTGTTTGCTAATTACCCTCCGAAAAAACACCCCCAAAATGTGTAGCCGTCCAACCGAATTTCTGCAAGGATTTTGGGATGGACCCCTCCACTTCCACAGCCAAATAGGGCCACATTTAAAGCCAGATATGTCCAAATTACATACCAAATTGAAGAGTGAACCCCCAGGTTGTCTTAAGCTTCACTTGTTCTACAATGTATCAGTTAATTAGCCTCCAAAGACCCCTTATTAAAAAAAAAGTTGTGGGTACACACTTTATGATAATCAGCTCGGCGGAGCCATCTTGGATGGATTTTGTGTGCTGCACCCTATAAGGGGGCTAAACTTTAAAGTTGGGTCACAAAATTGGGCTTAAAATGTGACAGAGATGGTACTGATGCAACATGTGAAAATAAAATTGAAAAAAAGTATTGCGTTTGTCCGCAATGATTGAAAATGTGATGGGTGGGGGCCCATGCCTTTGTGCACAGTCTGGCATGAAAAAAAACCACTGCTTTAAAGAAGCCATAGGTATACACTTTTTTGACAACTGTATTGGGCTTATGAATAACTGAGAGTTCTGAACTTTGGTTAAGAAAGGAGAAGGGAATAGAAATCGTATTAATTTTTTCATCTTCATTATGTTGGAAATAATAACCAAGAGTCCAAATAATTATGAGGTCATTATATTTCATTAAAAAATTGTCACTTTGAGTATAATTCACGTGACATGAATTGAAAGGTACCTGCTTGGAAAGAACTCGTTACTGTCACTTTATCAGCTGCCACGTAACATGGGTGTAAAGTTGTGGTTCCCCCCTTGCGGTTTAGAACACGATTTTTGTCAACCATTCAATTTGCTGCTTCCCTCAATCTATATGATATCCGAATTGGTACCGTTTGATCAATGATCATCAGCTTCGGGTGGTCTTCAATAATCATGTGTCGTTGTAATGCGTCACTTGACATTAAAGCTGCATTATTTTAACTGGGAAGAGTTATCGTATTGTACATGTTGCTTCAGGTTGAAACTTTGCTTGAGTTTAGAATCGACAATATTAAAGGTAAAATTTAACTGACATGACATGATTTTCACTTAAACCTCACTAACATTTTCACTTGAACAATTTTGTACATGCATGCCATCGTACTGCGCCATGCATAATAATTATGGCTTACGGAAGTATTTTAGTGTGCTGCACCCTTTACTCGCGACGAAATCCAAAAGCCCGCCGTCAACGGCCATGCCCCGTAATTTTAATCGGGTTCGCTAACATGTATCAGATGTCCGTGACTGTTGCGTAACACAAGTGGCCTTGTGTGGAAGACGCTCGCCTGCCAACGTGTAGGTTCGTGGTTCGATCCCGGGGGTATTTTTAACTTCTTTTTTTCTCAGCACGATAGTGCGGTATAAGGTGTTTAAAAAACTCCCGCAAACACCAACGTCGCATGTGGCGCATCTAGATGGGTCGCTGTGACGCTGGGACTGTCCTCGTAATCCAGGTTCGCGTCTTCGTACAGGGACACATGCGTTTGGTCGACTCGGCGGCCAAGGTCTAGGGGCCGCTGTGTTTCCTCCCTCACATGGCGCAGGGTCTACGGGCCTATATGGATGAGGACAGGGAAGGACGTGCGGTGGACCGGTACCGAGGCCTTAAGAGCTCTAATAGATCCGTGCACACGGGACGACCCTGGAGGTCCCGGGGATCTGAAAGCTTGGTCTGACACCGCATAACTTTTTTTCTCGCTACTTTGATTTTTTAAGTGTTTCGTGCTCGTTTTTTCTATTCATTTTTAGCTGTTTGGTCTTCCGAAACAGCTTTTGTTTTCGTTTTTTTTCTTCTATACATTTTGTTTTTTTCTCCCCTTTTTTTGTCCATCTGTTTCGGTCTTCCGAAACGGCTCTTGTCTTCGTTCTGTTTTGTTTTCTTATTCAAATTTTTTCTTAGTTGTTTCGGTCTTTCAAAAACAGCTCTTCTTTTCGTTTTTTGTAAATACGCCTTTTCACTTTTTTTTAACGTGTAAGATATCCGAAACTGTTGCGTAACACAAAGTGTCCTTGTGTGAAAGACGCTCGACTGCCAACGTGTAGGTTCGTGGTTCGATCCCGGGGGTATTTTTCACTTATTTTTTTTCTCAGCACGACTGTGCTGTATAAGGTGTTTAAAAAACTCCCGCAAACACCAACGTCGCATGTGGCGCATCTCGATGGGTCGGTGTGATGCTGGGACTCTCCTCGTAATCCAGGTTCGCGTCTCCGTATAGACCCGTCTTCGATGACGTCACGGTTTTGTTCATCGGCCATCTTGGATTACACACATGAGCACGTCGTCACCGCCGTTACTAAGTCAGCTGTGCATACAAACAACTCCACATGCACGGCGGCAAGTTTTGAACTCGTCGTAGTTGTACTACTACTACTACTGCGTACACTATAGTATATACTAGTTGTGCCATGGAGGAATCTCTTTTTATTCCTCCGTGGTTGTATCATGGATTGGAGGAACTTGTTTTGTTGAAAGATGATTAACTTTTGCGCTGTCCTTGGCTGTGGAAGCAGGGCTGATCGTGATAAGAAATATTTTGTATCGTTTACCCGCTGTACTGACAAGAGAAGGTGACGCAACTCGTACACTTTCGCTAAAAAGATGGACGAAATGGTTGTCGCGGGTTAATTGTGTACGGATCTATTCCAGCAATAAAGCCGAGAATGTCGAGAGAACTGTAATAAGCCGACCGTGCAGCATTCGAATTCGCCATGACGACCAACGTAACGTTAAACGAACACAAACGTGCGAGCGAAAGCGTGTGTATTTACTCCAAGATGGCGGATCTCGATGTGTCTAGTAGCAACGTGACGTCAGTAAGAAGGGTCT
This sequence comes from Luidia sarsii, assembly GCA_949987565.1. Taxonomy (NCBI): domain Eukaryota; kingdom Metazoa; phylum Echinodermata; class Asteroidea; order Paxillosida; family Luidiidae; genus Luidia; species Luidia sarsii. The sequence continues at coordinate 12,199,059 of OX465110.1, forward strand.
ATAGCGCTTGTTTTGTAGTAGATATCTGTGTTACTATACGCCTAAGCCTAAGATTGACAAGCTCAGTGCCAGTGAGTACTGCAGCAGTTGGCAGCGTTCAGGCAACCTAGTTAAAGGATCACCGATAGAGGGCGCCCTGTACGCAAAATGACCCAAAAGGGTGCAGAACACTAAATAGAGCTCCCATTGAACACTGTACAAAAACACTCACTTTCAAAGTCAATTATCCCATGCCCAAAAGTCTCTCAGTTCTTGTAGCTATACTTAAAATTGTAGTTTGGACCTTCATCTCTCAGATTCTTTTCAATTTTAGTGCTCTTAGCCGATTAGATTGTTTGCTAATTACCCTCCGAAAAAAACACCCCCAAAATGTGTAGCCGTCCAACCGAATTTCTGCAAGGATTTTGGGATGGACCCCTCCACTTCCACAGCCAAATAGGGCCACATTTAAAGCCAGATATGTCCAAATTACATACCAAATTGAAGAGTGAACCCCCAGGTTGTCTTAAGCTTCACTTGTTCTACAATGTATCAGTTAATTAGCCTCCAAAGACCCCTTATTAAAAACAAGTTCTGGGTACACACTTTATGATAATCAGCTCGGCGGAGCCATCTTGGATGGATTTTGTGCGCTGCACCCTATAAGGGGGCTAAACTTTAGAGTTGGGTCACAAAATTGGGCTTAAAATGTGGCAGAGATGGTACTGATGCAACATGTGAAAATAAAATTGAAAAAAAGTATTGCGTTTGTCCGCAATGATCGAAAATGTGATGGGTGGGGGCCCATGCCTTTGTGCACAGTCTGGCATGAAAAAAACCACTGCTTACGGAAGTATTTTAGTGTGCTGCACCCTTTACTCGCGACGAAATCCAAAAGCCCGCCGTCAACGGCCATGCCCCGTAATTTTAATCGGGTTCGCTAACATGTATCAGATGTCCGTGACTGTTGCGTAACACAAGTGGCCTTGTGTGGAAGACGCTCGCCTGCCAACGTGTAGGTTCGTGGTTCGATCCCGGGGGTATTTTTAACTTCTTTTTTTCTCAGCACGATAGTGCGGTATAAGGTGTTTAAAAAACTCCCGCAAACACCAACGTCGCATGTGGCGCATCTAGATGGGTCGCTGTGACGCTGGGACTGTCCTCGTAATCCAGGTTCGCGTCTTCGTACAGGGACACATGCGTTTGGTCGACTCGGCGGCCAAGGTCTAGGGGCCGCTGTGTTTCCTCCCTCACATGGCGCAGGGTCTACGGGCCTATATGGATGAGGACAGGGAAGGACGTGCGGTGGACCGGTACCGAGGCCTTAAGAGCTCTAATAGATCCGTGCACACGGGACGACCCTGGAGGTCCCGGGGATCTGAAAGCTTGGTCTGACACCGCATAACTTTTTTTCTCGCTACTTTGATTTTTTAAGTGTTTCGTGCTCGTTTTTTCTATTCATTTTTAGCTGTTTGGTCTTCCGAAACAGCTTTTGTTTTCGTTTTTTTTCTTCTATACATTTTGTTTTTTTCTCCCCTTTTTTTGTCCATCTGTTTCGGTCTTCCGAAACGGCTCTTGTCTTCGTTCTGTTTTGTTTTCTTATTCAAATTTTTTCTTAGTTGTTTCGGTCTTTCAAAAACAGCTCTTCTTTTCGTTTTTTGTAAATACGCCTTTTCACTTTTTTTTAACGTGTAAGATATCCGAAACTGTTGCGTAACACAAAGTGTCCTTGTGTGAAAGACGCTCGACTGCCAACGTGTAGGTTCGTGGTTCGATCCCGGGGGTATTTTTCACTTATTTTTTTTCTCAGCACGACTGTGCTGTATAAGGTGTTTAAAAAACTCCCGCAAACACCAACGTCGCATGTGGCGCATCTCGATGGGTCGGTGTGATGCTGGGACTCTCCTCGTAATCCAGGTTCGCGTCTCCGTATAGACCCGTCTTCGATGACGTCACGGTTTTGTTCATCGGCCATCTTGGATTACACACATGAGCACGTCGTCACCGCCGTTACTAAGTCAGCTGTGCATACAAACAACTCCACATGCACGGCGGCAAGTTTTGAACTCGTCGTAGTTGTACTACTACTACTACTGCGTACACTATAGTATATACTAGTTGTGCCATGGAGGAATCTCTTTTTATTCCTCCGTGGTTGTATCATGGATTGGAGGAACTTGTTTTGTTGAAAGATGATTAACTTTTGCGCTGTCCTTGGCTGTGGAAGCAGGGGTGATCGTGATAAGAAATATTTTGTATCGTTTACCCGCTGTACTGACAAGAGAAGGTGACGCAACTCGTACACTTTCGCTAAAAAGATGGACGAAATGGTTGTCGCGGGTTAATTGTGTACGGATCTATTCCAGCAATAAAGCCGAGAATGTCGAGAGAACTGTAATAAGCCGACCGTGCAGCATTCGAATTCGCCATGACGACCAACGTAACGTTAAACGAACACAAACGTGCGAGCGAAAGCGTGTGTATTTACTCCAAGATGGCGGATCTCGATGTGTCTAGTAGCAACGTGACGTCAGTAAGAAGGGTCTATAGCGCTTGTTTTGTAGTAGATATCTGTGTTACTATACGCCTAAGCCTAAGATTGACAAGCTCAGTGCCAGTGAGTACTGCAGCAGTTGGCAGCGTTCAGGCAACCTAGTTAAAGGATCACCGATAGAGGGCGCCCTGTACGCAAAATGACCCAAAAGGGTGCAGAACACTAAATAGAGCTCCCATTGAACACTGTACAAAAACACTCACTTTCAAAGTCAATTATCCCATGCCCAAAAGTCTCTCAGTTCTTGTAGCTATACTTAAAAATGTAGTTTGGACCTTCATCTCTCAGATTCTTTTCAATTTTAGTGCTCTTAGCCGATTAGATTGTTTGCTAATTACCCTCCGAAAAAAACACCCCCAAAATGTGTAGCCGTCCAACCGAATTTCTGCAAGGATTTTGGGATGGACCCCTCCACTTCCACAGCCAAATAGGGCCACATTTAAAGCCAGATATGTCCAAATTACATACCAAATTGAAGAGTGAACCCCCAGGTTGTCTTAAGCTTCACTTGTTCTACAATGTATCAGTTAATTAGCCTCCAAAGACCCCTTATTAAAAACAAGTTCTGGGTACACACTTTATGATAATCAGCTCGGCGGAGCCATCTTGGATGGATTTTGTGCGCTGCACCCTATAAGGGGGCTAAACTTTAGAGTTGGGTCACAAAATTGGGCTTAAAATGTGGCAGAGATGGTACTGATGCAACATGTGAAAATAAAATTGAAAAAAAGTATTGCGTTTGTCCGCAATGATCGAAAATGTGATGGGTGGGGGCCCATGCCTTTGTGCACAGTCTGGCATGAAAAAAACCACTGCTTACGGAAGTATTTTAGTGTGCTGCACCCTTTACTCGCGACGAAATCCAAAAGCCCGCCGTCAACGGCCATGCCCCGTAATTTTAATCGGGTTCGCTAACATGTATCAGATGTCCGTGACTGTTGCGTAACACAAGTGGCCTTGTGTGGAAGACGCTCGCCTGCCAACGTGTAGGTTCGTGGTTCGATCCCGGGGGTATTTTTAACTTCTTTTTTTCTCAGCACGATAGTGCGGTATAAGGTGTTTAAAAAACTCCCGCAAACACCAACGTCGCATGTGGCGCATCTAGATGGGTCGCTGTGACGCTGGGACTGTCCTCGTAATCCAGGTTCGCGTCTTCGTACAGGGACACATGCGTTTGGTCGACTCGGCGGCCAAGGTCTAGGGGCCGCTGTGTTTCCTCCCTCACATGGCGCAGGGTCTACGGGCCTATATGGATGAGGACAGGGAAGGACGTGCGGTGGACCGGTACCGAGGCCTTAAGAGCTCTAATAGATCCGTGCACACGGGACGACCCTGGAGGTCCCGGGGATCTGAAAGCTTGGTCTGACACCGCATAACTTTTTTTCTCGCTACTTTGATTTTTTAAGTGTTTCGTGCTCGTTTTTTCTATTCATTTTTAGCTGTTTGGTCTTCCGAAACAGCTTTTGTTTTCGTTTTTTTTCTTCTATACATTTTGTTTTTTTCTCCCCTTTTTTTGTCCATCTGTTTCGGTCTTCCGAAACGGCTCTTGTCTTCGTTCTGTTTTGTTTTCTTATTCAAATTTTTTCTTAGTTGTTTCGGTCTTTCAAAAACAGCTCTTCTTTTCGTTTTTTGTAAATTCGCCTTTTCACTTTTTTTTTAACGTGTAAGATATCCGAAACTGTTGCGTAACACAAAGTGTCCTTGTGTGAAAGACGCTCGACTGCCAACGTGTAGGTTCGTGGTTCGATCCCGGGGGTATTTTTCACTTATTTTTTTTCTCAGCACGACTGTGCTGTATAAGGTGTTTAAAAAACTCCCGCAAACACCAACGTCGCATGTGGCGCATCTCGATGGGTCGGTGTGATGCTGGGACTCTCCTCGTAATCCAGGTTCGCGTCTCCGTATAGACCCGTCTTCGATGACGTCACGGTTTTGTTCATCGGCCATCTTGGATTACACACATGAGCACGTCGTCACCGCCGTTACTAAGTCAGCTGTGCATACAAACAACTCCACATGCACGGCGGCAAGTTTTGAACTCGTCGTAGTTGTACTACTACTACTACTGCGTACACTATAGTATATACTAGTTGTGCCATGGAGGAATCTCTTTTTATTCCTCCGTGGTTGTATCATGGATTGGAGGAACTTGTTTTGTTGAAAGATGATTAACTTTTGCGCTGTCCTTGGCTGTGGAAGCAGGGCTGATCGTGATAAGAAATATTTTGTATCGTTTACCCGCTGTACTGACAAGAGAAGGTGACGCAACTCGTACACTTTCGCTAAAAAGATGGACGAAATGGTTGTCGCGGGTTAATTGTGTACGGATCTATTCCAGCAATAAAGCCGAGAATGTCGAGAGAACTGTAATAAGCCGACCGTGCAGCATTCGAATTCGCCATGACGACCAACGTAACGTTAAACGAACACAAACGTGCGAGCGAAAGCGTGTGTATTTACTCCAAGATGGCGGATCTCGATGTGTCTAGTAGCAACGTGACGTCAGTAAGAAGGGTCTATAGCGCTTGTTTTGTAGTAGATATCTGTGTTACTATACGCCTAAGCCTAAGATTGACAAGCTCAGTGCCAGTGAGTACTGCAGCAGTTGGCAGCGTTCAGGCAACCTAGTTAAAGGATCACCGATAGAGGGCGCCCTGTACGCAAAATGACCCAAAAGGGTGCAGAACACTAAATAGAGCTCCCATTGAACACTGTACAAAAACACTCACTTTCAAAGTCAATTATCCCATGCCCAAAAGTCTCTCAGTTCTTGTAGCTATACTTAAAATTGTAGTTTGGACCTTCATCTCTCAGATTCTTTTCAATTTTAGTGCTCTTAGCCGATTAGATTGTTTGCTAATTACCCTCCGAAAAAACACCCCCAAAATGTGTAGCCGTCCAACCGAATTTCTGCAAGGATTTTGGGATGGACCCCTCCACTTCCACAGCCAAATAGGGCCACATTTAAAGCCAGATATGTCCAAATTACATACCAAATTGAAGAGTGAACCCCCAGGTTGTCTTAAGCTTCACTTGTTCTACAATGTATCAGTTAATTAGCCTCCAAAGACCCCTTATTAAAAACAAGTTCTGGGTACACACTTTATGATAATCAGCTCGGCGGAGCCATCTTGGATGGATTTTGTGCGCTGCACCCTATAAGGGGGCTAAACTTTAGAGTTGGGTCACAAAATTGGGCTTAAAATGTGGCAGAGATGGTACTGATGCAACATGTGAAAATAAAATTGAAAAAAAGTATTGCGTTTGTCCGCAATGATCGAAAATGTGATGGGTGGGGGCCCATGCCTTTGTGCACAGTCTGGCATGAAAAAAACCACTGCTTACGGAAGTATTTTAGTGTGCTGCACCCTTTACTCGCGACGAAATCCAAAAGCCCGCCGTCAACGGCCATGCCCCGTAATTTTAATCGGGTTCGCTAACATGTATCAGATGTCCGTGACTGTTGCGTAACACAAGTGGCCTTGTGTGGAAGACGCTCGCCTGCCAACGTGTAGGTTCGTGGTTCGATCCCGGGGGTATTTTTAACTTCTTTTTTTCTCAGCACGATAGTGCGGTATAAGGTGTTTAAAAAACTCCCGCAAACACCAACGTCGCATGTGGCGCATCTAGATGGGTCGCTGTGACGCTGGGACTGTCCTCGTAATCCAGGTTCGCGTCTTCGTACAGGGACACATGCGTTTGGTCGACTCGGCGGCCAAGGTCTAGGGGCCGCTGTGTTTCCTCCCTCACATGGCGCAGGGTCTACGGGCCTATATGGATGAGGACAGGGAAGGACGTGCGGTGGACCGGTACCGAGGCCTTAAGAGCTCTAATAGATCCGTGCACACGGGACGACCCTGGAGGTCCCGGGGATCTGAAAGCTTGGTCTGACACCGCATAACTTTTTTTCTCGCTACTTTGATTTTTTAAGTGTTTCGTGCTCGTTTTTTCTATTCATTTTTAGCTGTTTGGTCTTCCGAAACAGCTTTTGTTTTCGTTTTTTTTCTTCTATACATTTTGTTTTTTTCTCCCCTTTTTTTGTCCATCTGTTTCGGTCTTCCGAAACGGCTCTTGTCTTCGTTCTGTTTTGTTTTCTTATTCAAATTTTTTCTTAGTTGTTTCGGTCTTTCAAAAACAGCTCTTCTTTTCGTTTTTTGTAAATACGCCTTTTCACTTTTTTTTTAACGTGTAAGATATCCGAAACTGTTGCGTAACACAAAGTGTCCTTGTGTGAAAGACGCTCGACTGCCAACGTGTAGGTTCGTGGTTCGATCCCGGGGGTATTTTTCACTTATTTTTTTTCTCAGCACGACTGTGCTGTATAAGGTGTTTAAAAAACTCCCGCAAACACCAACGTCGCATGTGGCGCATCTCGATGGGTCGGTGTGATGCTGGGACTCTCCTCGTAATCCAGGTTCGCGTCTCCGTATAGACCCGTCTTCGATGACGTCACGGTTTTGTTCATCGGCCATCTTGGATTACACACATGAGCACGTCGTCACCGCCGTTACTAAGTCAGCTGTGCATACAAACAACTCCACATGCACGGCGGCAAGTTTTGAACTCGTCGTAGTTGTACTACTACTACTACTGCGTACACTATAGTATATACTAGTTGTGCCATGGAGGAATCTCTTTTTATTCCTCCGTGGTTGTATCATGGATTGGAGGAACTTGTTTTGTTGAAAGATGATTAACTTTTGCGCTGTCCTTGGCTGTGGAAGCAGGGCTGATCGTGATAAGAAATATTTTGTATCGTTTACCCGCTGTACTGACAAGAGAAGGTGACGCAACTCGTACACTTTCGCTAAAAAGATGGACGAAATGGTTGTCGCGGGTTAATTGTGTACGGATCTATTCCAGCAATAAAGCCGAGAATGTCGAGAGAACTGTAATAAGCCGACCGTGCAGCATTCGAATTCGCCATGACGACCAACGTAACGTTAAACGAACACAAACGTGCGAGCGAAAGCGTGTGTATTTACTCCAAGATGGCGGATCTCGATGTGTCTAGTAGCAACGTGACGTCAGTAAGAAGGGTCTATAGCGCTTGTTTTGTAGTAGATATCTGTGTTACTATACGCCTAAGCCTAAGATTGACAAGCTCAGTGCCAGTGAGTACTGCAGCAGTTGGCAGCGTTCAGGCAACCTAGTTAAAGGATCACCGATAGAGGGCGCCCTGTACGCAAAATGACCCAAAAGGGTGCAGAACACTAAATAGAGCTCCCATTGAACACTGTACAAAAACACTCACTTTCAAAGTCAATTATCCCATGCCCAAAAGTCTCTCAGTTCTTGTAGCTATACTTAAAATTGTAGTTTGGACCTTCATCTCTCAGATTCTTTTCAATTTTAGTGCTCTTAGCCGATTAGATTGTTTGCTAATTACCCTCCGAAAAAACACCCCCAAAATGTGTAGCCGTCCAACCGAATTTCTGCAAGGATTTTGGGATGGACCCCTCCACTTCCACAGCCAAATAGGGCCACATTTAAAGCCAGATATGTCCAAATTACATACCAAATTGAAGAGTGAACCCCCAGGTTGTCTTAAGCTTCACTTGTTCTACAATGTATCAGTTAATTAGCCTCCAAAGACCCCTTATTAAAAAAAAAGTTGTGGGTACACACTTTATGATAATCAGCTCGGCGGAGCCATCTTGGATGGATTTTGTGTGCTGCACCCTATAAGGGGGCTAAACTTTAAAGTTGGGTCACAAAATTGGGCTTAAAATGTGACAGAGATGGTACTGATGCAACATGTGAAAATAAAATTGAAAAAAAGTATTGCGTTTGTCCGCAATGATTGAAAATGTGATGGGTGGGGGCCCATGCCTTTGTGCACAGTCTGGCATGAAAAAAAACCACTGCTTTAAAGAAGCCATAGGTATACACTTTTTTGACAACTGTATTGGGCTTATGAATAACTGAGAGTTCTGAACTTTGGTTAAGAAAGGAGAAGGGAATAGAAATCGTATTAATTTTTTCATCTTCATTATGTTGGAAATAATAACCAAGAGTCCAAATAATTATGAGGTCATTATATTTCATTAAAAAATTGTCACTTTGAGTATAATTCACGTGACATGAATTGAAAGGTACCTGCTTGGAAAGAACTCGTTACTGTCACTTTATCAGCTGCCACGTAACATGGGTGTAAAGTTGTGGTTCCCCCCTTGCGGTTTAGAACACGATTTTTGTCAACCATTCAATTTGCTGCTTCCCTCAATCTATATGATATCCGAATTGGTACCGTTTGATCAATGATCATCAGCTTCGGGTGGTCTTCAATAATCATGTGTCGTTGTAATGCGTCACTTGACATTAAAGCTGCATTATTTTAACTGGGAAGAGTTATCGTATTGTACATGTTGCTTCAGGTTGAAACTTTGCTTGAGTTTAGAATCGACAATATTAAAGGTAAAATTTAACTGACATGACATGATTTTCACTTAAACCTCACTAACATTTTCACTTGAACAATTTTGTACATGCATGCCATCGTACTGCGCCATGCATAATAATTATGGCTTACGGAAGTATTTTAGTGTGCTGCACCCTTTACTCGCGACGAAATCCAAAAGCCCGCCGTCAACGGCCATGCCCCGTAATTTTAATCGGGTTCGCTAACATGTATCAGATGTCCGTGACTGTTGCGTAACACAAGTGGCCTTGTGTGGAAGACGCTCGCCTGCCAACGTGTAGGTTCGTGGTTCGATCCCGGGGGTATTTTTAACTTCTTTTTTTCTCAGCACGATAGTGCGGTATAAGGTGTTTAAAAAACTCCCGCAAACACCAACGTCGCATGTGGCGCATCTAGATGGGTCGCTGTGACGCTGGGACTGTCCTCGTAATCCAGGTTCGCGTCTTCGTACAGGGACACATGCGTTTGGTCGACTCGGCGGCCAAGGTCTAGGGGCCGCTGTGTTTCCTCCCTCACATGGCGCAGGGTCTACGGGCCTATATGGATGAGGACAGGGAAGGACGTGCGGTGGACCGGTACCGAGGCCTTAAGAGCTCTAATAGATCCGTGCACACGGGACGACCCTGGAGGTCCCGGGGATCTGAAAGCTTGGTCTGACACCGCATAACTTTTTTTCTCGCTACTTTGATTTTTTAAGTGTTTCGTGCTCGTTTTTTCTATTCATTTTTAGCTGTTTGGTCTTCCGAAACAGCTTTTGTTTTCGTTTTTTTTCTTCTATACATTTTGTTTTTTTCTCCCCTTTTTTTGTCCATCTGTTTCGGTCTTCCGAAACGGCTCTTGTCTTCGTTCTGTTTTGTTTTCTTATTCAAATTTTTTCTTAGTTGTTTCGGTCTTTCAAAAACAGCTCTTCTTTTCGTTTTTTGTAAATACGCCTTTTCACTTTTTTTTTAACGTGTAAGATATCCGAAACTGTTGCGTAACACAAAGTGTCCTTGTGTGAAAGACGCTCGACTGCCAACGTGTAGGTTCGTGGTTCGATCCCGGGGGTATTTTTCACTTATTTTTTTTCTCAGCACGACTGTGCTGTATAAGGTGTTTAAAAAACTCCCGCAAACACCAACGTCGCATGTGGCGCATCTCGATGGGTCGGTGTGATGCTGGGACTCTCCTCGTAATCCAGGTTCGCGTCTCCGTATAGACCCGTCTTCGATGACGTCACGGTTTTGTTCATCGGCCATCTTGGATTACACACATGAGCACGTCGTCACCGCCGTTACTAAGTCAGCTGTGCATACAAACAACTCCACATGCACGGCGGCAAGTTTTGAACTCGTCGTAGTTGTACTACTACTACTACTGCGTACACTATAGTATATACTAGTTGTGCCATGGAGGAATCTCTTTTTATTCCTCCGTGGTTGTATCATGGATTGGAGGAACTTGTTTTGTTGAAAGATGATTAACTTTTGCGCTGTCCTTGGCTGTGGAAGCAGGGGTGATCGTGATAAGAAATATTTTGTATCGTTTACCCGCTGTACTGACAAGAGAAGGTGACGCAACTCGTACACTTTCGCTAAAAAGATGGACGAAATGGTTGTCGCGGGTTAATTGTGTACGGATCTATTCCAGCAATAAAGCCGAGAATGTCGAGAGAACTGTAATAAGCCGACCGTGCAGCATTCGAATTCGCCATGACGACCAACGTAACGTTAAACGAACACAAACGTGCGAGCGAAAGCGTGTGTATTTACTCCAAGATGGCGGATCTCGATGTGTCTAGTAGCAACGTGACGTCAGTAAGAAGGGTCTATAGCGCTTGTTTTGTAGTAGATATCTGTGTTACTATACGCCTAAGCCTAAGATTGACAAGCTCAGTGCCAGTGAGTACTGCAGCAGTTGGCAGCGTTCAGGCAACCTAGTTAAAGGATCACCGATAGAGGGCGCCCTGTACGCAAAATGACCCAAAAGGGTGCAGAACACTAAATAGAGCTCCCATTGAACACTGTACAAAAACACTCACTTTCAAAGTCAATTATCCCATGCCCAAAAGTCTCTCAGTTCTTGTAGCTATACTTAAAATTGTAGTTTGGACCTTCATCTCTCAGATTCTTTTCAATTTTAGTGCTCTTAGCCGATTAGATTGTTTGCTAATTACCCTCCGAAAAAAACACCCCCAAAATGTGTAGCCGTCCAACCGAATTTCTGCAAGGATTTTGGGATGGACCCCTCCACTTCCACAGCCAAATAGGGCCACATTTAAAGCCAGATATGTCCAAATTACATACCAAATTGAAGAGTGAACCCCCAGGTTGTCTTAAGCTTCACTTGTTCTACAATGTATCAGTTAATTAGCCTCCAAAGACCCCTTATTAAAAACAAGTTCTGGGTACACACTTTATGATAATCAGCTCGGCGGAGCCATCTTGGATGGATTTTGTGCGCTGCACCCTATAAGGGGGCTAAACTTTAGAGTTGGGTCACAAAATTGGGCTTAAAATGTGGCAGAGATGGTACTGATGCAACATGTGAAAATAAAATTGAAAAAAAGTATTGCGTTTGTCCGCAATGATCGAAAATGTGATGGGTGGGGGCCCATGCCTTTGTGCACAGTCTGGCATGAAAAAAACCACTGCTTACGGAAGTATTTTAGTGTGCTGCACCCTTTACTCGCGACGAAATCCAAAAGCCCGCCGTCAACGGCCATGCCCCGTAATTTTAATCGGGTTCGCTAACATGTATCAGATGTCCGTGACTGTTGCGTAACACAAGTGGCCTTGTGTGGAAGACGCTCGCCTGCCAACGTGTAGGTTCGTGGTTCGATCCCGGGGGTATTTTTAACTTCTTTTTTTCTCAGCACGATAGTGCGGTATGAGGTGTTTAAAAAACTCCCGCAAACACCAACGTCGCATGTGGCGCATCTAGATGGGTCGCTGTGACGCTGGGACTGTCCTCGTAATCCAGGTTCGCGTCTTCGTACAGGGACACATGCGTTTGGTCGACTCGGCGGCCAAGGTCTAGGGGCCGCTGTGTTTCCTCCCTCACATGGCGCAGGGTCTACGGGCCTATATGGATGAGGACAGGGAAGGACGTGCGGTGGACCGGTACCGAGGCCTTAAGAGCTCTAATAGATCCGTGCACACGGGACGACCCTGGAGGTCCCGGGGATCTGAAAGCTTGGTCTGACACCGCATAACTTTTTTTCTCGCTACTTTGATTTTTTAAGTGTTTCGTGCTCGTTTTTTCTATTCATTTTTAGCTGTTTGGTCTTCCGAAACAGCTTTTGTTTTCGTTTTTTTTCTTCTATACATTTTGTTTTTTTCTCCCCTTTTTTTGTCCATCTGTTTCGGTCTTCCGAAACGGCTCTTGTCTTCGTTCTGTTTTGTTTTCTTATTCAAATTTTTTCTTAGTTGTTTCGGTCTTTCAAAAACAGCTCTTCTTTTCGTTTTTTGTAAATACGCCTTTTCACTTTTTTTTTAACGTGTAAGATATCCGAAACTGTTGCGTAACACAAAGTGTCCTTGTGTGAAAGACGCTCGACTGCCAACGTGTAGGTTCGTGGTTCGATCCCGGGGGTATTTTTCACTTATTTTTTTTCTCAGCACGACTGTGCTGTATAAGGTGTTTAAAAAACTCCCGCAAACACCAACGTCGCATGTGGCGCATCTCGATGGGTCGGTGTGATGCTGGGACTCTCCTCGTAATCCAGGTTCGCGTCTCCGTATAGACCCGTCTTCGATGACGTCACGGTTTTGTTCATCGGCCATCTTGGATTACACACATGAGCACGTCGTCACCGCCGTTACTAAGTCAGCTGTGCATACAAACAACTCCACATGCACGGCGGCAAGTTTTGAACTCGTCGTAGTTGTACTACTACTACTACTGCGTACACTATAGTATATACTAGTTGTGCCATGGAGGAATCTCTTTTTATTCCTCCGTGGTTGTATCATGGATTGGAGGAACTTGTTTTGTTGAAAGATGATTAACTTTTGCGCTGTCCTTGGCTGTGGAAGCAGGGGTGATCGTGATAAGAAATATTTTGTATCGTTTACCCGCTGTACTGACAAGAGAAGGTGACGCAACTCGTACACTTTCGCTAAAAAGATGGACGAAATGGTTGTCGCGGGTTAATTGTGTACGGATCTATTCCAGCAATAAAGCCGAGAATGTCGAGAGAACTGTAATAAGCCGACCGTGCAGCATTCGAATTCGCCATGACGACCAACGTAACGTTAAACGAACACAAACGTGCGAGCGAAAGCGTGTGTATTTACTCCAAGATGGCGGATCTCGATGTGTCTAGTAGCAACGTGACGTCAGTAAGAAGGGTCTATAGCGCTTGTTTTGTAGTAGATATCTGTGTTACTATACGCCTAAGCCTAAGATTGACAAGCTCAGTGCCAGTGAGTACTGCAGCAGTTGGCAGCGTTCAGGCAACCTAGTTAAAGGATCACCGATAGAGGGCGCCCTGTACGCAAAATGACCCAAAAGGGTGCAGAACACTAAATAGAGCTCCCATTGAACACTGTACAAAAACACTCACTTTCAAAGTCAATTATCCCATGCCCAAAAGTCTCTCAGTTCTTGTAGCTATACTTAAAATTGTAGTTTGGACCTTCATCTCTCAGATTCTTTTCAATTTTAGTGCTCTTAGCCGATTAGATTGTTTGCTAATTACCCTCCGAAAAAAACACCCCCAAAATGTGTAGCCGTCCAACCGAATTTCTGCAAGGATTTTGGGATGGACCCCTCCACTTCCACAGCCAAATAGGGCCACATTTAAAGCCAGATATGTCCAAATTACATACCAAATTGAAGAGTGAACCCCCAGGTTGTCTTAAGCTTCACTTGTTCTACAATGTATCAGTTAATTAGCCTCCAAAGACCCCTTATTAAAAACAAGTTCTGGGTACACACTTTATGATAATCAGCTCGGCGGAGCCATCTTGGATGGATTTTGTGCGCTGCACCCTATAAGGGGGCTAAACTTTAGAGTTGGGTCACAAAATTGGGCTTAAAATGTGGCAGAGATGGTACTGATGCAACATGTGAAAATAAAATTGAAAAAAAGTATTGCGTTTGTCCGCAATGATCGAAAATGTGATGGGTGGGGGCCCATGCCTTTGTGCACAGTCTGGCATGAAAAAAACCACTGCTTACGGAAGTATTTTAGTGTGCTGCACCCTTTACTCGCGACGAAATCCAAAAGCCCGCCGTCAACGGCCATGCCCCGTAATTTTAATCGGGTTCGCTAACATGTATCAGATGTCCGTGACTGTTGCGTAACACAAGTGGCCTTGTGTGGAAGACGCTCGCCTGCCAACGTGTAGGTTCGTGGTTCGATCCCGGGGGTATTTTTAACTTCTTTTTTTCTCAGCACGATAGTGCGGTATAAGGTGTTTAAAAAACTCCCGCAAACACCAACGTCGCATGTGGCGCATCTAGATGGGTCGCTGTGACGCTGGGACTGTCCTCGTAATCCAGGTTCGCGTCTTCGTACAGGGACACATGCGTTTGGTCGACTCGGCGGCCAAGGTCTAGGGGCCGCTGTGTTTCCTCCCTCACATGGCGCAGGGTCTACGGGCCTATATGGATGAGGACAGGGAAGGACGTGCGGTGGACCGGTACCGAGGCCTTAAGAGCTCTAATAGATCCGTGCACACGGGACGACCCTGGAGGTCCCGGGGATCTGAAAGCTTGGTCTGACACCGCATAACTTTTTTTCTCGCTACTTTGATTTTTTAAGTGTTTCGTGCTCGTTTTTTCTATTCATTTTTAGCTGTTTGGTCTTCCGAAACAGCTTTTGTTTTCGTTTTTTTTCTTCTATACATTTTGTTTTTTTCTCCCCTTTTTTTGTCCATCTGTTTCGGTCTTCCGAAACGGCTCTTGTCTTCGTTCTGTTTTGTTTTCTTATTCAAATTTTTTCTTAGTTGTTTCGGTCTTTCAAAAACAGCTCTTCTTTTCGTTTTTTGTAAATACGCCTTTTCACTTTTTTTTTACGTGTAAGATATCCGAAACTGTTGCGTAACACAAAGTGTCCTTGTGTGAAAGACGCTCGACTGCCAACGTGTAGGTTCGTGGTTCGATCCCGGGGGTATTTTTCACTTATTTTTTTTCTCAGCACGACTGTGCTGTATAAGGTGTTTAAAAAACTCCCGCAAACACCAACGTCGCATGTGGCGCATCTCGATGGGTCGGTGTGATGCTGGGACTCTCCTCGTAATCCAGGTTCGCGTCTCCGTATAGACCCGTCTTCGATGACGTCACGGTTTTGTTCATCGGCCATCTTGGATTACACACATGAGCACGTCGTCACCGCCGTTACTAAGTCAGCTGTGCATACAAACAACTCCACATGCACGGCGGCAAGTTTTGAACTCGTCGTAGTTGTACTACTACTACTACTGCGTACACTATAGTATATACTAGTTGTGCCATGGAGGAATCTCTTTTTATTCCTCCGTGGTTGTATCATGGATTGGAGGAACTTGTTTTGTTGAAAGATGATTAACTTTTGCGCTGTCCTTGGCTGTGGAAGCAGGGGTGATCGTGATAAGAAATATTTTGTATCGTTTACCCGCTGTACTGACAAGAGAAGGTGACGCAACTCGTACACTTTCGCTAAAAAGATGGACGAAATGGTTGTCGCGGGTTAATTGTGTACGGATCTATTCCAGCAATAAAGCCGAGAATGTCGAGAGAACTGTAATAAGCCGACCGTGCAGCATTCGAATTCGCCATGACGACCAACGTAACGTTAAACGAACACAAACGTGCGAGCGAAAGCGTGTGTATTTACTCCAAGATGGCGGATCTCGATGTGTCTAGTAGCAACGTGACGTCAGTAAGAAGGGTCTATAGCGCTTGTTTTGTAGTAGATATCTGTGTTACTATACGCCTAAGCCTAAGATTGACAAGCTCAGTGCCAGTGAGTACTGCAGCAGTTGGCAGCGTTCAGGCAACCTAGTTAAAGGATCACCGATAGAGGGCGCCCTGTACGCAAAATGACCCAAAAGGGTGCAGAACACTAAATAGAGCTCTCATTGAACACTGTACAAAAACACTCACTTTCAAAGTCAATTATCCCATGCCCAAAAGTCTCTCAGTTCTTGTAGCTATACTTAAAATTGTAGTTTGGACCTTCATCTCTCAGATTCTTTTCAATTTTAGTGCTCTTAGCCGATTAGATTGTTTGCTAATTACCCTCCGAAAAAAACACCCCCAAAATGTGTAGCCGTCCAACCGAATTTCTGCAAGGATTTTGGGATGGACCCCTCCACTTCCACAGCCAAATAGGGCCACATTTAAAGCCAGATATGTCCAAATTACATACCAAATTGAAGAGTGAACCCCCAGGTTGTCTTAAGCTTCACTTGTTCTACAATGTATCAGTTAATTAGCCTCCAAAGACCCCTTATTAAAAACAAGTTCTGGGTACACACTTTATGATAATCAGCTCGGCGGAGCCATCTTGGATGGATTTTGTGCGCTGCACCCTATAAGGGGGCTAAACTTTAGAGTTGGGTCACAAAATTGGGCTTAAAATGTGGCAGAGATGGTACTGATGCAACATGTGAAAATAAAATTGAAAAAAAGTATTGCGTTTGTCCGCAATGATCGAAAATGTGATGGGTGGGGGCCCATGCCTTTGTGCACAGTCTGGCATGAAAAAACCCACTGCTTACGGAAGTATTTTAGTGTGCTGCACCCTTTACTCGCGACGAAATCCAAAAGCCCGCCGTCAACGGCCATGCCCCGTAATTTTAATCGGGTTCGCTAACATGTATCAGATGTCCGTGACTGTTGCGTAACACAAGTGGCCTTGTGTGGAAGACGCTCGCCTGCCAACGTGTAGGTTCGTGGTTCGATCCCGGGGGTATTTTTAACTTCTTTTTTTCTCAGCACGATAGTGCGGTATAAGGTGTTTAAAAAACTCCCGCAAACACCAACGTCGCATGTGGCGCATCTAGATGGGTCGCTGTGACGCTGGGACTGTCCTCGTAATCCAGGTTCGCGTCTTCGTACAGGGACACATGCGTTTGGTCGACTCGGCGGCCAAGGTCTAGGGGCCGCTGTGTTTCCTCCCTCACATGGCGCAGGGTCTACGGGCCTATATGGATGAGGACAGGGAAGGACGTGCGGTGGACCGGTACCGAGGCCTTAAGAGCTCTAATAGATCCGTGCACACGGGACGACCCTGGAGGTCCCGGGGATCTGAAAGCTTGGTCTGACACCGCATAACTTTTTTTCTCGCTACTTTGATTTTTTAAGTGTTTCGTGCTCGTTTTTTCTATTCATTTTTAGCTGTTTGGTCTTCCGAAACAGCTTTTGTTTTCGTTTTTTTTCTTCTATACATTTTGTTTTTTTCTCCCCTTTTTTTGTCCATCTGTTTCGGTCTTCCGAAACGGCTCTTGTCTTCGTTCTGTTTTGTTTTCTTATTCAAATTTTTTCTTAGTTGTTTCGGTCTTTCAAAAACAGCTCTTCTTTTCGTTTTTTGTAAATACGCCTTTTCACTTTTTTTTTACGTGTAAGATATCCGAAACTGTTGCGTAACACAAAGTGTCCTTGTGTGAAAGACGCTCGACTGCCAACGTGTAGGTTCGTGGTTCGATCCCGGGGGTATTTTTCACTTATTTTTTTTCTCAGCACGACTGTGCTGTATAAGGTGTTTAAAAAACTCCCGCAAACACCAACGTCGCATGTGGCGCATCTCGATGGGTCGGTGTGATGCTGGGACTCTCCTCGTAATCCAGGTTCGCGTCTCCGTATAGACCCGTCTTCGATGACGTCACGGTTTTGTTCATCGGCCATCTTGGATTACACACATGAGCACGTCGTCACCGCCGTTACTAAGTCAGCTGTGCATACAAACAACTCCACATGCACGGCGGCAAGTTTTGAACTCGTCGTAGTTGTACTACTACTACTACTGCGTACACTATAGTATATACTAGTTGTGCCATGGAGGAATCTCTTTTTATTCCTCCGTGGTTGTATCATGGATTGGAGGAACTTGTTTTGTTGAAAGATGATTAACTTTTGCGCTGTCCTTGGCTGTGGAAGCAGGGGTGATCGTGATAAGAAATATTTTGTATCGTTTACCCGCTGTACTGACAAGAGAAGGTGACGCAACTCGTACACTTTCGCTAAAAAGATGGACGAAATGGTTGTCGCGGGTTAATTGTGTACGGATCTATTCCAGCAATAAAGCCGAGAATGTCGAGAGAACTGTAATAAGCCGACCGTGCAGCATTCGAATTCGCCATGACGACCAACGTAACGTTAAACGAACACAAACGTGCGAGCGAAAGCGTGTGTATTTACTCCAAGATGGCGGATCTCGATGTGTCTAGTAGCAACGTGACGTCAGTAAGAAGGGTCTATAGCGCTTGTTTTGTAGTAGATATCTGTGTTACTATACGCCTAAGCCTAAGATTGACAAGCTCAGTGCCAGTGAGTACTGCAGCAGTTGGCAGCGTTCAGGCAACCTAGTTAAAGGATCACCGATAGAGGGCGCCCTGTACGCAAAATGACCCAAAAGGGTGCAGAACACTAAATAGAGCTCTCATTGAACACTGTACAAAAACACTCACTTTCAAAGTCAATTATCCCATGCCCAAAAGTCTCTCAGTTCTTGTAGCTATACTTAAAATTGTAGTTTGGACCTTCATCTCTCAGATTCTTTTCAATTTTAGTGCTCTTAGCCGATTAGATTGTTTGCTAATTACCCTCCGAAAAAAACACCCCCAAAATGTGTAGCCGTCCAACCGAATTTCTGCAAGGATTTTGGGATGGACCCCTCCACTTCCACAGCCAAATAGGGCCACATTTAAAGCCAGATATGTCCAAATTACATACCAAATTGAAGAGTGAACCCCCAGGTTGTCTTAAGCTTCACTTGTTCTACAATGTATCAGTTAATTAGCCTCCAAAGACCCCTTATTAAAAACAAGTTCTGGGTACACACTTTATGATAATCAGCTCGGCGGAGCCATCTTGGATGGATTTTGTGCGCTGCACCCTATAAGGGGGCTAAACTTTAGAGTTGGGTCACAAAATTGGGCTTAAAATGTGGCAGAGATGGTACTGATGCAACATGTGAAAATAAAATTGAAAAAAAGTATTGCGTTTGTCCGCAATGATCGAAAATGTGATGGGTGGGGGCCCATGCCTTTGTGCACAGTCTGGCATGAAAAAACCCACTGCTTACGGAAGTATTTTAGTGTGCTGCACCCTTTACTCGCGACGAAATCCAAAAGCCCGCCGTCAACGGCCATGCCCCGTAATTTTAATCGGGTTCGCTAACATGTATCAGATGTCCGTGACTGTTGCGTAACACAAGTGGCCTTGTGTGGAAGACGCTCGCCTGCCAACGTGTAGGTTCGTGGTTCGATCCCGGGGGTATTTTTAACTTCTTTTTTTCTCAGCACGATAGTGCGGTATAAGGTGTTTAAAAAACTCCCGCAAACACCAACGTCGCATGTGGCGCATCTAGATGGGTCGCTGTGACGCTGGGACTGTCCTCGTAATCCAGGTTCGCGTCTTCGTACAGGGACACATGCGTTTGGTCGACTCGGCGGCCAAGGTCTAGGGGCCGCTGTGTTTCCTCCCTCACATGGCGCAGGGTCTACGGGCCTATATGGATGAGGACAGGGAAGGACGTGCGGTGGACCGGTACCGAGGCCTTAAGAGCTCTAATAGATCCGTGCACACGGGACGACCCTGGAGGTCCCGGGGATCTGAAAGCTTGGTCTGACACCGCATAACTTTTTTTCTCGCTACTTTGATTTTTTAAGTGTTTCGTGCTCGTTTTTTCTATTCATTTTTAGCTGTTTGGTCTTCCGAAACAGCTTTTGTTTTCGTTTTTTTTCTTCTATACATTTTGTTTTTTTCTCCCCTTTTTTTGTCCATCTGTTTCGGTCTTCCGAAACGGCTCTTGTCTTCGTTCTGTTTTGTTTTCTTATTCAAATTTTTTCTTAGTTGTTTCGGTCTTTCAAAAACAGCTCTTCTTTTCGTTTTTTGTAAATACGCCTTTTCACTTTTTTTTTACGTGTAAGATATCCGAAACTGTTGCGTAACACAAAGTGTCCTTGTGTGAAAGACGCTCGACTGCCAACGTGTAGGTTCGTGGTTCGATCCCGGGGGTATTTTTCACTTATTTTTTTTCTCAGCACGACTGTGCTGTATAAGGTGTTTAAAAAACTCCCGCAAACACCAACGTCGCATGTGGCGCATCTCGATGGGTCGGTGTGATGCTGGGACTCTCCTCGTAATCCAGGTTCGCGTCTCCGTATAGACCCGTCTTCGATGACGTCACGGTTTTGTTCATCGGCCATCTTGGATTACACACATGAGCACGTCGTCACCGCCGTTACTAAGTCAGCTGTGCATACAAACAACTCCACATGCACGGCGGCAAGTTTTGAACTCGTCGTAGTTGTACTACTACTACTACTGCGTACACTATAGTATATACTAGTTGTGCCATGGAGGAATCTCTTTTTATTCCTCCGTGGTTGTATCATGGATTGGAGGAACTTGTTTTGTTGAAAGATGATTAACTTTTGCGCTGTCCTTGGCTGTGGAAGCAGGGGTGATCGTGATAAGAAATATTTTGTATCGTTTACCCGCTGTACTGACAAGAGAAGGTGACGCAACTCGTACACTTTCGCTAAAAAGATGGACGAAATGGTTGTCGCGGGTTAATTGTGTACGGATCTATTCCAGCAATAAAGCCGAGAATGTCGAGAGAACTGTAATAAGCCGACCGTGCAGCATTCGAATTCGCCATGACGACCAACGTAACGTTAAACGAACACAAACGTGCGAGCGAAAGCGTGTGTATTTACTCCAAGATGGCGGATCTCGATGTGTCTAGTAGCAACGTGACGTCAGTAAGAAGGGTCTATAGCGCTTGTTTTGTAGTAGATATCTGTGTTACTATACGCCTAAGCCTAAGATTGACAAGCTCAGTGCCAGTGAGTACTGCAGCAGTTGGCAGCGTTCAGGCAACCTAGTTAAAGGATCACCGATAGAGGGCGCCCTGTACGCAAAATGACCCAAAAGGGTGCAGAACACTAAATAGAGCTCTCATTGAACACTGTACAAAAACACTCACTTTCAAAGTCAATTATCCCATGCCCAAAAGTCTCTCAGTTCTTGTAGCTATACTTAAAATTGTAGTTTGGACCTTCATCTCTCAGATTCTTTTCAATTTTAGTGCTCTTAGCCGATTAGATTGTTTGCTAATTACCCTCCGAAAAAAACACCCCCAAAATGTGTAGCCGTCCAACCGAATTTCTGCAAGGATTTTGGGATGGACCCCTCCACTTCCACAGCCAAATAGGGCCACATTTAAAGCCAGATATGTCCAAATTACATACCAAATTGAAGAGTGAACCCCCAGGTTGTCTTAAGCTTCACTTGTTCTACAATGTATCAGTTAATTAGCCTCCAAAGACCCCTTATTAAAAACAAGTTCTGGGTACACACTTTATGATAATCAGCTCGGCGGAGCCATCTTGGATGGATTTTGTGCGCTGCACCCTATAAGGGGGCTAAACTTTAGAGTTGGGTCACAAAATTGGGCTTAAAATGTGGCAGAGATGGTACTGATGCAACATGTGAAAATAAAATTGAAAAAAAGTATTGCGTTTGTCCGCAATGATCGAAAATGTGATGGGTGGGGGCCCATGCCTTTGTGCACAGTCTGGCATGAAAAAAACCACTGCTTACGGAAGTATTTTAGTGTGCTGCACCCTTTACTCGCGACGAAATCCAAAAGCCCGCCGTCAACGGCCATGCCCCGTAATTTTAATCGGGTTCGCTAACATGTATCAGATGTCCGTGACTGTTGCGTAACACAAGTGGCCTTGTGTGGAAGACGCTCGCCTGCCAACGTGTAGGTTCGTGGTTCGATCCCGGGGGTATTTTTAACTTCTTTTTTTCTCAGCACGATAGTGCGGTATAAGGTGTTTAAAAAACTCCCGCAAACACCAACGTCGCATGTGGCGCATCTAGATGGGTCGCTGTGACGCTGGGACTGTCCTCGTAATCCAGGTTCGCGTCTTCGTACAGGGACACATGCGTTTGGTCGACTCGGCGGCCAAGGTCTAGGGGCCGCTGTGTTTCCTCCCTCACATGGCGCAGGGTCTACGGGCCTATATGGATGAGGACAGGGAAGGACGTGCGGTGGACCGGTACCGAGGCCTTAAGAGCTCTAATAGATCCGTGCACACGGGACGACCCTGGAGGTCCCGGGGATCTGAAAGCTTGGTCTGACACCGCATAACTTTTTTTCTCGCTACTTTGATTTTTTAAGTGTTTCGTGCTCGTTTTTTCTATTCATTTTTAGCTGTTTGGTCTTCCGAAACAGCTTTTGTTTTCGTTTTTTTTCTTCTATACATTTTGTTTTTTTCTCCCCTTTTTTTGTCCATCTGTTTCGGTCTTCCGAAACGGCTCTTGTCTTCGTTCTGTTTTGTTTTCTTATTCAAATTTTTTCTTAGTTGTTTCGGTCTTTCAAAAACAGCTCTTCTTTTCGTTTTTTGTAAATACGCCTTTTCACTTTTTTTTTACGTGTAAGATATCCGAAACTGTTGCGTAACACAAAGTGTCCTTGTGTGAAAGACGCTCGACTGCCAACGTGTAGGTTCGTGGTTCGATCCCGGGGGTATTTTTCACTTATTTTTTTTCTCAGCACGACTGTGCTGTATAAGGTGTTTAAAAAACTCCCGCAAACACCAACGTCGCATGTGGCGCATCTCGATGGGTCGGTGTGATGCTGGGACTCTCCTCGTAATCCAGGTTCGCGTCTCCGTATAGACCCGTCTTCGATGACGTCACGGTTTTGTTCATCGGCCATCTTGGATTACACACATGAGCACGTCGTCACCGCCGTTACTAAGTCAGCTGTGCATACAAACAACTCCACATGCACGGCGGCAAGTTTTGAACTCGTCGTAGTTGTACTACTACTACTACTGCGTACACTATAGTATATACTAGTTGTGCCATGGAGGAATCTCTTTTTATTCCTCCGTGGTTGTATCATGGATTGGAGGAACTTGTTTTGTTGAAAGATGATTAACTTTTGCGCTGTCCTTGGCTGTGGAAGCAGGGGTGATCGTGATAAGAAATATTTTGTATCGTTTACCCGCTGTACTGACAAGAGAAGGTGACGCAACTCGTACACTTTCGCTAAAAAGATGGACGAAATGGTTGTCGCGGGTTAATTGTGTACGGATCTATTCCAGCAATAAAGCCGAGAATGTCGAGAGAACTGTAATAAGCCGACCGTGCAGCATTCGAATTCGCCATGACGACCAACGTAACGTTAAACGAACACAAACGTGCGAGCGAAAGCGTGTGTATTTACTCCAAGATGGCGGATCTCGATGTGTCTAGTAGCAACGTGACGTCAGTAAGAAGGGTCTATAGCGCTTGTTTTGTAGTAGATATCTGTGTTACTATACGCCTAAGCCTAAGATTGACAAGCTCAGTGCCAGTGAGTACTGCAGCAGTTGGCAGCGTTCAGGCAACCTAGTTAAAGGATCACCGATAGAGGGCGCCCTGTACGCAAAATGACCCAAAAGGGTGCAGAACACTAAATAGAGCTCCCATTGAACACTGTACAAAAACACTCACTTTCAAAGTCAATTATCCCATGCCCAAAAGTCTCT
This sequence comes from Luidia sarsii, assembly GCA_949987565.1. NCBI lineage: Eukaryota > Metazoa > Echinodermata > Asteroidea > Paxillosida > Luidiidae > Luidia > Luidia sarsii. Next base: position 12,222,694 of record OX465110.1, read on the forward strand.
CAGTTCTTGTAGCTATACTTAAAATTGTAGTTTGGACCTTCATCTCTCAGATTCTTTTCAATTTTAGTGCTCTTAGCCGATTAGATTGTTTGCTAATTACCCTCCGAAAAAACACCCCCAAAATGTGTAGCCGTCCAACCGAATTTCTGCAAGGATTTTGGGATGGACCCCTCCACTTCCACAGCCAAATAGGGCCACATTTAAAGCCAGATATGTCCAAATTACATACCAAATTGAAGAGTGAACCCCCAGGTTGTCTTAAGCTTCACTTGTTCTACAATGTATCAGTTAATTAGCCTCCAAAGACCCCTTATTAAAAAAAAAGTTGTGGGTACACACTTTATGATAATCAGCTCGGCGGAGCCATCTTGGATGGATTTTGTGTGCTGCACCCTATAAGGGGGCTAAACTTTAAAGTTGGGTCACAAAATTGGGCTTAAAATGTGACAGAGATGGTACTGATGCAACATGTGAAAATAAAATTGAAAAAAAGTATTGCGTTTGTCCGCAATGATTGAAAATGTGATGGGTGGGGGCCCATGCCTTTGTGCACAGTCTGGCATGAAAAAACCCACTGCTTACGGAAGTATTTTAGTGTGCTGCACCCTTTACTCGCGACGAAATCCAAAAGCCCGCCGTCAACGGCCATGCCCCGTAATTTTAATCGGGTTCGCTAACATGTATCAGATGTCCGTGACTGTTGCGTAACACAAGTGGCCTTGTGTGGAAGACGCTCGCCTGCCAACGTGTAGGTTCGTGGTTCGATCCCGGGGGTATTTTTAACTTCTTTTTTTCTCAGCACGATAGTGCGGTATAAGGTGTTTAAAAAACTCCCGCAAACACCAACGTCGCATGTGGCGCATCTAGATGGGTCGCTGTGACGCTGGGACTGTCCTCGTAATCCAGGTTCGCGTCTTCGTACAGGGACACATGCGTTTGGTCGACTCGGCGGCCAAGGTCTAGGGGCCGCTGTGTTTCCTCCCTCACATGGCGCAGGGTCTACGGGCCTATATGGATGAGGACAGGGAAGGACGTGCGGTGGACCGGTACCGAGGCCTTAAGAGCTCTAATAGATCCGTGCACACGGGACGACCCTGGAGGTCCCGGGGATCTGAAAGCTTGGTCTGACACCGCATAACTTTTTTTCTCGCTACTTTGATTTTTTAAGTGTTTCGTGCTCGTTTTTTCTATTCATTTTTAGCTGTTTGGTCTTCCGAAACAGCTTTTGTTTTCGTTTTTTTTCTTCTATACATTTTGTTTTTTTCTCCCCTTTTTTTGTCCATCTGTTTCGGTCTTCCGAAACGGCTCTTGTCTTCGTTCTGTTTTGTTTTCTTATTCAAATTTTTTCTTAGTTGTTTCGGTCTTTCAAAAACAGCTCTTCTTTTCGTTTTTTGTAAATACGCCTTTTCACTTTTTTTTTACGTGTAAGATATCCGAAACTGTTGCGTAACACAAAGTGTCCTTGTGTGAAAGACGCTCGACTGCCAACGTGTAGGTTCGTGGTTCGATCCCGGGGGTATTTTTCACTTATTTTTTTTCTCAGCACGACTGTGCTGTATAAGGTGTTTAAAAAACTCCCGCAAACACCAACGTCGCATGTGGCGCATCTCGATGGGTCGGTGTGATGCTGGGACTCTCCTCGTAATCCAGGTTCGCGTCTCCGTATAGACCCGTCTTCGATGACGTCACGGTTTTGTTCATCGGCCATCTTGGATTACACACATGAGCACGTCGTCACCGCCGTTACTAAGTCAGCTGTGCATACAAACAACTCCACATGCACGGCGGCAAGTTTTGAACTCGTCGTAGTTGTACTACTACTACTACTGCGTACACTATAGTATATACTAGTTGTGCCATGGAGGAATCTCTTTTTATTCCTCCGTGGTTGTATCATGGATTGGAGGAACTTGTTTTGTTGAAAGATGATTAACTTTTGCGCTGTCCTTGGCTGTGGAAGCAGGGGTGATCGTGATAAGAAATATTTTGTATCGTTTACCCGCTGTACTGACAAGAGAAGGTGACGCAACTCGTACACTTTCGCTAAAAAGATGGACGAAATGGTTGTCGCGGGTTAATTGTGTACGGATCTATTCCAGCAATAAAGCCGAGAATGTCGAGAGAACTGTAATAAGCCGACCGTGCAGCATTCGAATTCGCCATGACGACCAACGTAACGTTAAACGAACACAAACGTGCGAGCGAAAGCGTGTGTATTTACTCCAAGATGGCGGATCTCGATGTGTCTAGTAGCAACGTGACGTCAGTAAGAAGGGTCTATAGCGCTTGTTTTGTAGTAGATATCTGTGTTACTATACGCCTAAGCCTAAGATTGACAAGCTCAGTGCCAGTGAGTACTGCAGCAGTTGGCAGCGTTCAGGCAACCTAGTTAAAGGATCACCGATAGAGGGCGCCCTGTACGCAAAATGACCCAAAAGGGTGCAGAACACTAAATAGAGCTCTCATTGAACACTGTACAAAAACACTCACTTTCAAAGTCAATTATCCCATGCCCAAAAGTCTCTCAGTTCTTGTAGCTATACTTAAAATTGTAGTTTGGACCTTCATCTCTCAGATTCTTTTCAATTTTAGTGCTCTTAGCCGATTAGATTGTTTGCTAATTACCCTCCGAAAAAAACACCCCCAAAATGTGTAGCCGTCCAACCGAATTTCTGCAAGGATTTTGGGATGGACCCCTCCACTTCCACAGCCAAATAGGGCCACATTTAAAGCCAGATATGTCCAAATTACATACCAAATTGAAGAGTGAACCCCCAGGTTGTCTTAAGCTTCACTTGTTCTACAATGTATCAGTTAATTAGCCTCCAAAGACCCCTTATTAAAAACAAGTTCTGGGTACACACTTTATGATAATCAGCTCGGCGGAGCCATCTTGGATGGATTTTGTGCGCTGCACCCTATAAGGGGGCTAAACTTTAGAGTTGGGTCACAAAATTGGGCTTAAAATGTGGCAGAGATGGTACTGATGCAACATGTGAAAATAAAATTGAAAAAAAGTATTGCGTTTGTCCGCAATGATCGAAAATGTGATGGGTGGGGGCCCATGCCTTTGTGCACAGTCTGGCATGAAAAAACCCACTGCTTACGGAAGTATTTTAGTGTGCTGCACCCTTTACTCGCGACGAAATCCAAAAGCCCGCCGTCAACGGCCATGCCCCGTAATTTTAATCGGGTTCGCTAACATGTATCAGATGTCCGTGACTGTTGCGTAACACAAGTGGCCTTGTGTGGAAGACGCTCGCCTGCCAACGTGTAGGTTCGTGGTTCGATCCCGGGGGTATTTTTAACTTCTTTTTTTCTCAGCACGATAGTGCGGTATAAGGTGTTTAAAAAACTCCCGCAAACACCAACGTCGCATGTGGCGCATCTAGATGGGTCGCTGTGACGCTGGGACTGTCCTCGTAATCCAGGTTCGCGTCTTCGTACAGGGACACATGCGTTTGGTCGACTCGGCGGCCAAGGTCTAGGGGCCGCTGTGTTTCCTCCCTCACATGGCGCAGGGTCTACGGGCCTATATGGATGAGGACAGGGAAGGACGTGCGGTGGACCGGTACCGAGGCCTTAAGAGCTCTAATAGATCCGTGCACACGGGACGACCCTGGAGGTCCCGGGGATCTGAAAGCTTGGTCTGACACCGCATAACTTTTTTTCTCGCTACTTTGATTTTTTAAGTGTTTCGTGCTCGTTTTTTCTATTCATTTTTAGCTGTTTGGTCTTCCGAAACAGCTTTTGTTTTCGTTTTTTTTCTTCTATACATTTTGTTTTTTTCTCCCCTTTTTTTGTCCATCTGTTTCGGTCTTCCGAAACGGCTCTTGTCTTCGTTCTGTTTTGTTTTCTTATTCAAATTTTTTCTTAGTTGTTTCGGTCTTTCAAAAACAGCTCTTCTTTTCGTTTTTTGTAAATACGCCTTTTCACTTTTTTTTTACGTGTAAGATATCCGAAACTGTTGCGTAACACAAAGTGTCCTTGTGTGAAAGACGCTCGACTGCCAACGTGTAGGTTCGTGGTTCGATCCCGGGGGTATTTTTCACTTATTTTTTTTCTCAGCACGACTGTGCTGTATAAGGTGTTTAAAAAACTCCCGCAAACACCAACGTCGCATGTGGCGCATCTCGATGGGTCGGTGTGATGCTGGGACTCTCCTCGTAATCCAGGTTCGCGTCTCCGTATAGACCCGTCTTCGATGACGTCACGGTTTTGTTCATCGGCCATCTTGGATTACACACATGAGCACGTCGTCACCGCCGTTACTAAGTCAGCTGTGCATACAAACAACTCCACATGCACGGCGGCAAGTTTTGAACTCGTCGTAGTTGTACTACTACTACTACTGCGTACACTATAGTATATACTAGTTGTGCCATGGAGGAATCTCTTTTTATTCCTCCGTGGTTGTATCATGGATTGGAGGAACTTGTTTTGTTGAAAGATGATTAACTTTTGCGCTGTCCTTGGCTGTGGAAGCAGGGGTGATCGTGATAAGAAATATTTTGTATCGTTTACCCGCTGTACTGACAAGAGAAGGTGACGCAACTCGTACACTTTCGCTAAAAAGATGGACGAAATGGTTGTCGCGGGTTAATTGTGTACGGATCTATTCCAGCAATAAAGCCGAGAATGTCGAGAGAACTGTAATAAGCCGACCGTGCAGCATTCGAATTCGCCATGACGACCAACGTAACGTTAAACGAACACAAACGTGCGAGCGAAAGCGTGTGTATTTACTCCAAGATGGCGGATCTCGATGTGTCTAGTAGCAACGTGACGTCAGTAAGAAGGGTCTATAGCGCTTGTTTTGTAGTAGATATCTGTGTTACTATACGCCTAAGCCTAAGATTGACAAGCTCAGTGCCAGTGAGTACTGCAGCAGTTGGCAGCGTTCAGGCAACCTAGTTAAAGGATCACCGATAGAGGGCGCCCTGTACGCAAAATGACCCAAAAGGGTGCAGAACACTAAATAGAGCTCTCATTGAACACTGTACAAAAACACTCACTTTCAAAGTCAATTATCCCATGCCCAAAAGTCTCTCAGTTCTTGTAGCTATACTTAAAATTGTAGTTTGGACCTTCATCTCTCAGATTCTTTTCAATTTTAGTGCTCTTAGCCGATTAGATTGTTTGCTAATTACCCTCCGAAAAAAACACCCCCAAAATGTGTAGCCGTCCAACCGAATTTCTGCAAGGATTTTGGGATGGACCCCTCCACTTCCACAGCCAAATAGGGCCACATTTAAAGCCAGATATGTCCAAATTACATACCAAATTGAAGAGTGAACCCCCAGGTTGTCTTAAGCTTCACTTGTTCTACAATGTATCAGTTAATTAGCCTCCAAAGACCCCTTATTAAAAACAAGTTCTGGGTACACACTTTATGATAATCAGCTCGGCGGAGCCATCTTGGATGGATTTTGTGCGCTGCACCCTATAAGGGGGCTAAACTTTAGAGTTGGGTCACAAAATTGGGCTTAAAATGTGGCAGAGATGGTACTGATGCAACATGTGAAAATAAAATTGAAAAAAAGTATTGCGTTTGTCCGCAATGATCGAAAATGTGATGGGTGGGGGCCCATGCCTTTGTGCACAGTCTGGCATGAAAAAAACCACTGCTTACGGAAGTATTTTAGTGTGCTGCACCCTTTACTCGCGACGAAATCCAAAAGCCCGCCGTCAACGGCCATGCCCCGTAATTTTAATCGGGTTCGCTAACATGTATCAGATGTCCGTGACTGTTGCGTAACACAAGTGGCCTTGTGTGGAAGACGCTCGCCTGCCAACGTGTAGGTTCGTGGTTCGATCCCGGGGGTATTTTTAACTTCTTTTTTTCTCAGCACGATAGTGCGGTATAAGGTGTTTAAAAAACTCCCGCAAACACCAACGTCGCATGTGGCGCATCTAGATGGGTCGCTGTGACGCTGGGACTGTCCTCGTAATCCAGGTTCGCGTCTTCGTACAGGGACACATGCGTTTGGTCGACTCGGCGGCCAAGGTCTAGGGGCCGCTGTGTTTCCTCCCTCACATGGCGCAGGGTCTACGGGCCTATATGGATGAGGACAGGGAAGGACGTGCGGTGGACCGGTACCGAGGCCTTAAGAGCTCTAATAGATCCGTGCACACGGGACGACCCTGGAGGTCCCGGGGATCTGAAAGCTTGGTCTGACACCGCATAACTTTTTTTCTCGCTACTTTGATTTTTTAAGTGTTTCGTGCTCGTTTTTTCTATTCATTTTTAGCTGTTTGGTCTTCCGAAACAGCTTTTGTTTTCGTTTTTTTTCTTCTATACATTTTGTTTTTTTCTCCCCTTTTTTTGTCCATCTGTTTCGGTCTTCCGAAACGGCTCTTGTCTTCGTTCTGTTTTGTTTTCTTATTCAAATTTTTTCTTAGTTGTTTCGGTCTTTCAAAAACAGCTCTTCTTTTCGTTTTTTGTAAATACGCCTTTTCACTTTTTTTTTACGTGTAAGATATCCGAAACTGTTGCGTAACACAAAGTGTCCTTGTGTGAAAGACGCTCGACTGCCAACGTGTAGGTTCGTGGTTCGATCCCGGGGGTATTTTTCACTTATTTTTTTTCTCAGCACGACTGTGCTGTATAAGGTGTTTAAAAAACTCCCGCAAACACCAACGTCGCATGTGGCGCATCTCGATGGGTCGGTGTGATGCTGGGACTCTCCTCGTAATCCAGGTTCGCGTCTCCGTATAGACCCGTCTTCGATGACGTCACGGTTTTGTTCATCGGCCATCTTGGATTACACACATGAGCACGTCGTCACCGCCGTTACTAAGTCAGCTGTGCATACAAACAACTCCACATGCACGGCGGCAAGTTTTGAACTCGTCGTAGTTGTACTACTACTACTACTGCGTACACTATAGTATATACTAGTTGTGCCATGGAGGAATCTCTTTTTATTCCTCCGTGGTTGTATCATGGATTGGAGGAACTTGTTTTGTTGAAAGATGATTAACTTTTGCGCTGTCCTTGGCTGTGGAAGCAGGGGTGATCGTGATAAGAAATATTTTGTATCGTTTACCCGCTGTACTGACAAGAGAAGGTGACGCAACTCGTACACTTTCGCTAAAAAGATGGACGAAATGGTTGTCGCGGGTTAATTGTGTACGGATCTATTCCAGCAATAAAGCCGAGAATGTCGAGAGAACTGTAATAAGCCGACCGTGCAGCATTCGAATTCGCCATGACGACCAACGTAACGTTAAACGAACACAAACGTGCGAGCGAAAGCGTGTGTATTTACTCCAAGATGGCGGATCTCGATGTGTCTAGTAGCAACGTGACGTCAGTAAGAAGGGTCTATAGCGCTTGTTTTGTAGTAGATATCTGTGTTACTATACGCCTAAGCCTAAGATTGACAAGCTCAGTGCCAGTGAGTACTGCAGCAGTTGGCAGCGTTCAGGCAACCTAGTTAAAGGATCACCGATAGAGGGCGCCCTGTACGCAAAATGACCCAAAAGGGTGCAGAACACTAAATAGAGCTCCCATTGAACACTGTACAAAAACACTCACTTTCAAAGTCAATTATCCCATGCCCAAAAGTCTCTCAGTTCTTGTAGCTATACTTAAAATTGTAGTTTGGACCTTCATCTCTCAGATTCTTTTCAATTTTAGTGCTCTTAGCCGATTAGATTGTTTGCTAATTACCCTCCGAAAAAACACCCCCAAAATGTGTAGCCGTCCAACCGAATTTCTGCAAGGATTTTGGGATGGACCCCTCCACTTCCACAGCCAAATAGGGCCACATTTAAAGCCAGATATGTCCAAATTACATACCAAATTGAAGAGTGAACCCCCAGGTTGTCTTAAGCTTCACTTGTTCTACAATGTATCAGTTAATTAGCCTCCAAAGACCCCTTATTAAAAAAAAAGTTGTGGGTACACACTTTATGATAATCAGCTCGGCGGAGCCATCTTGGATGGATTTTGTGTGCTGCACCCTATAAGGGGGCTAAACTTTAAAGTTGGGTCACAAAATTGGGCTTAAAATGTGACAGAGATGGTACTGATGCAACATGTGAAAATAAAATTGAAAAAAAGTATTGCGTTTGTCCGCAATGATTGAAAATGTGATGGGTGGGGGCCCATGCCTTTGTGCACAGTCTGGCATGAAAAAAAACCACTGCTTTAAAGAAGCCATAGGTATACACTTTTTTGACAACTGTATTGGGCTTATGAATAACTGAGAGTTCTGAACTTTGGTTAAGAAAGGAGAAGGGAATAGAAATCGTATTAATTTTTTCATCTTCATTATGTTGGAAATAATAACCAAGAGTCCAAATAATTATGAGGTCATTATATTTCATTAAAAAATTGTCACTTGGAAAGAACTCGTTACTGTCACTTTATCAGCTGCCACGTAACATGGGTGTAAAGTTGTGGTTTCCCCCTTGCGGTTTAGAACACGATTTTTGTCAACCATTCAATTTGCTGCTTCCCTCAATCTATATGATAGGCCCTATCCGAATTGGTACCGTTTGATCAATGATCATCAGCTTCGGGTGGTCTTCAATAATCATGTGTCGTTGTAATGCGTCACTTGACATTAAAGCTGCATTATTTTAACTGGGAAGAGTTATCGTATTGTACATGTTGCTTCAGGTTGAAACTTTGCTTGAGTTTAGAATCGACAATATTAAAGGTAAAATTTAACTGACATGACATGATTTTCACTTAAACCTCACTAACATTTTCACTTGAACAATTTTGTACATGCATGCCATTGTACTGCGCCATGCATAATAATTATGACTTACGGAAGTATTTTAGTGTGCTGCACCCTTTACTCGCGACGAAATCCAAAAGCCCGCCGTCAACGGCCATGCCCCGTAATTTTAATCGGGTTCGCTAACATGTACCAGATGTCCGTAACTGTTGCGTAACACAAGTGGCCTTGTGTGGAAGACGCTCGCCTGCCAACGTGTAGGTTCGTGGTTCGATCCCGGGGGTATTTTTAACTTCTTCTTTTCTCAGCACGATAGTGCGGTATAAGGTGTTTAAAAAACTCCCGCAAACACCAACGTCGCATGTGGCGCATCTAGATGGGTCGCTGTGACGCTGGGACTGTCCTCGTAATCCAGGTTCGCGTCTTCGTACAGGGACACATGCGTTTGGTCGACTCGGCGGCCAAGGTCTAGGGGCCGCTGTGTTTCCTCCCTCACATGGCGCAGGGTCTACGGGCCTATATGGATGAGGACAGGGAAGGACGTGCGGTGGACCGGTACCGAGGCCTTAAGAGCTCTAATAGATCCGTGCACACGGGACGACCCTGGAGGTCCCGGGGATCTGAAAGCTTGGTCTGACACCGCATAACTTTTTTTCTCGCTACTTTGATTTTTCAAGTGTTTCGTGCTCGTTTTTTCTATTCATTTTTAGCTGTTTGGTCTTCCGAAACAGCTTTTGTTTTCGTGTTTTTTCTTCTATACATTTTGTTTTTTTCTCCCCCTTTTTTTGTCCATCTGTTTCGGTCTTCCGAAACGGCTCTTGTCTTCGTTCTGTTTTGTTTTCGTATTCAAATTTTTTCTTAGTTGTTTCGGTCTTTCAAAAACAGCTCTTCTTTTCGTTTTTTGTAAATACGCCTTTTCACTTTTTTTTAACGTGTAAGATATCCGAAACTGTTGCGTAACACAAAGTGTCCTTGTGTGAAAGACGCTCGACTGCCAACGTGTAGGTTCGTGGTTCGATCCGGGGGGTATTTTTCACTTATTTTTTTCTCAGCACGACTGTGCTGTATAAGGTGTTTAAAAAACTCCCGCAAACACCAACGTCGCATGTGGCGCATCTCGATGGGTCGGTGTGATGCTGGGACTCTCCTCGTAATCCAGGTTCGCGTCTTCGTATAGACCCGTCTTCGATGACGTCACGGTTTTGTTCATCGGCCATCTTGGATTACACACATGAGCACGTCGTCACCGCCGTTACTAAGTCAGCTGTGCATACAAACAACTCCACATGCACGGCGGCAAGTTTTGAACTCGTCGTAGTTGTACTACTACTACTACTGCGTACACTATAGTATATACTAGTTGTGCCATGGAGGAATCTCTTTTTATTCCTCCGTGGTTGTATCATGGATTGGAGGTACTTGTTTTGTTGAAAGATGATTAACTTTTGCGCTGTCCTTGGCTTTGGAAGCAGGGGTGATCGTGATAAGAAATATTTTTTATCGTTTACCCGCTGTACTGACAAGAGAAGGTGACGCAACTCGTACACTTTCGCTAAAAAGATGGACGAAATGGTTGTCGCGGGTTAATTGTGTACGGATCTATTCCAGCAATAAAGCCGAGAATGTCGAGAGAACTGTAATAGCCGACCGTGCAGCATTCGAATTCGCCATGACGACCAACGTAACGTTAAACGAACACAAACGTGCGAGCGAAAGCGTGTGTATTTACTCCAAGATGGCGGATCTCGATGTGTCTAGTAGCAACGTGACGTCAGTAAGAAGGGTCTATAGCGCTTGTTTTGTAGTAGATATCTGTGTTGCTATACGCCTAAGACTAAGATTGACAAGCTCAGTGCCAGTGAGTACTGCAGCAGTTGGCAGCGTTCAGGCAACCTAGTTAAAGGATCACCGATAGAGGGCGCCCTACACGCAAAATGACCCATAAGGGTGCAGAACACTCAATAGAGCTCCCATTGAACACTGTACAAAAACACTCACTTTCAAAGTCAATTATCCCATGCCCAAAAGTCTCTCAGTTCTTGTAGCTATACTTAAAATTGTAGTTTGGACCTTCATCTCTCAGATTCTTTTCAATTTTAGTGCTCTTAGCCGATTAGATTTTTTGCTAATTACCCTCAGAAAAAAACACCCCCAAAATGTGTAGCCGTCCAAGCCGAATTTCTGCAAGGATTTTGGGATGGACCCCTCCACTTCCACAGCCAAATAGGGCCACATTTAAAGCCAGATATGTCCAAATTACATACCAAATTGAAGAGTGAACCCCCAGGTTGTCTTAAGCTTCACTTGTTCTACAATGCATCAGTTAATTAGCCTCCAAAGACCCCTTATTAAAAAAAAGTTGTGGGTACACACTTTAAGATAATCAGCTCGGCGGAGCCATCTTGGATGGATTTTGTGTGCTGCACCCTATAAGGGGGCTAAACTTTAAAGTTGGGTCACAAAATTGGGCTTAAAATGTGACAGAGATGGTACTGATGCAACATGTGAAAATAAAATTGAAAAAAAGTATTGCGTTTGTCCGCAATGATTGAAAATGTGATGGGTGGGGGCCCATGCCTTTGTGCACAGTCTGGCATGAAAAAAAAACCACTGCTTTAAAGAAGCCATAGGTATACACTTTTTTGACAACTGTATTGGGCTTATGAATAACTGAGAGTTCTGAACTTTGGTTAAGAAAGGAGAAGGGAATAGAAATCGTATTAATTTTTTCATCTTCATTATGTTGGAAATAATAACCAAGAGTCCAAATAATTATGAGGTCATTATATTTCATTAAAAAATTGTCACTTTGAGTATAATTCACGTGACATGAATTGAAAGGTACCTGCTTGGAAAGAACTCGTTACTGTCACTTTATCAGCTGCCACGTAACATGGGTGTAAAGTTGTGGTTCCCCCCTTGCGGTTTAGAACACGATTTTTGTCAACCATTCAATTTGCTGCTTCCCTCAATCTATATGATATCCGAATTGGTACCGTTTGATCAATGATCATCAGCTTCGGGTGGTCTTCAATAATCATGTGTCGTTGTAATGCGTCACTTGACATTAAAGCTGCATTATTTTAACTGGGAAGAGTTATCGTATTGTACATGTTGCTTCAGGTTGAAACTTTGCTTGAGTTTAGAATCGACAATATTAAAGGTAAAATTTAACTGACATGACATGATTTTCACTTAAACCTCACTAACATTTTCACTTGAACAATTTTGTACATGCATGCCATCGTACTGCGCCATGCATAATAATTATGGCTTACGGAAGTATTTTAGTGTGCTGCACCCTTTACTCGCGACGAAATCCAAAAGCCCGCCGTCAACGGCCATGCCCCGTAATTTTAATCGGGTTCGCTAACATGTATCAGATGTCCGTGACTGTTGCGTAACACAAGTGGCCTTGTGTGGAAGACGCTCGCCTGCCAACGTGTAGGTTCGTGGTTCGATCCCGGGGGTATTTTTAACTTCTTTTTTTCTCAGCACGATAGTGCGGTATAAGGTGTTTAAAAAACTCCCGCAAACACCAACGTCGCATGTGGCGCATCTAGATGGGTCGCTGTGACGCTGGGACTGTCCTCGTAATCCAGGTTCGCGTCTTCGTACAGGGACACATGCGTTTGGTCGACTCGGCGGCCAAGGTCTAGGGGCCGCTGTGTTTCCTCCCTCACATGGCGCAGGGTCTACGGGCCTATATGGATGAGGACAGGGAAGGACGTGCGGTGGACCGGTACCGAGGCCTTAAGAGCTCTAATAGATCCGTGCACACGGGACGACCCTGGAGGTCCCGGGGATCTGAAAGCTTGGTCTGACACCGCATAACTTTTTTTCTCGCTACTTTGATTTTTTAAGTGTTTCGTGCTCGTTTTTTCTATTCATTTTTAGCTGTTTGGTCTTCCGAAACAGCTTTTGTTTTCGTTTTTTTTCTTCTATACATTTTGTTTTTTTCTCCCCTTTTTTTGTCCATCTGTTTCGGTCTTCCGAAACGGCTCTTGTCTTCGTTCTGTTTTGTTTTCTTATTCAAATTTTTTCTTAGTTGTTTCGGTCTTTCAAAAACAGCTCTTCTTTTCGTTTTTTGTAAATACGCCTTTTCACTTTTTTTTAACGTGTAAGATATCCGAAACTGTTGCGTAACACAAAGTGTCCTTGTGTGAAAGACGCTCGACTGCCAACGTGTAGGTTCGTGGTTCGATCCCGGGGGTATTTTTCACTTGTTTTTTTTCTCAGCACGACTGTGCTGTATAAGGTGTTTAAAAAACTCCCGCAAACACCAACGTCGCATGTGGCGCATCTCGATGGGTCGGTGTGATGCTGGGACTCTCCTCGTAATCCAGGTTCGCGTCTCCGTATAGACCCGTCTTCGATGACGTCACGGTTTTGTTCATCGGCCATCTTGGATTACACACATGAGCACGTCGTCACCGCCGTTACTAAGTCAGCTGTGCATACAAACAACTCCACATGCACGGCGGCAAGTTTTGAACTCGTCGTAGTTGTACTACTACTACTACTGCGTACACTATAGTATATACTAGTTGTGCCATGGAGGAATCTCTTTTTATTCCTCCGTGGTTGTATCATGGATTGGAGGAACTTGTTTTGTTGAAAGATGATTAACTTTTGCGCTGTCCTTGGCTGTGGAAGCAGGGCTGATCGTGATAAGAAATATTTTGTATCGTTTACCCGCTGTACTGACAAGAGAAGGTGACGCAACTCGTACACTTTCGCTAAAAAGATGGACGAAATGGTTGTCGCGGGTTAATTGTGTACGGATCTATTCCAGCAATAAAGCCGAGAATGTCGAGAGAACTGTAATAAGCCGACCGTGCAGCATTCGAATTCGCCATGACGACCAACGTAACGTTAAACGAACACAAACGTGCGAGCGAAAGCGTGTGTATTTACTCCAAGATGGCGGATCTCGATGTGTCTAGTAGCAACGTGACGTCAGTAAGAAGGGTCTATAGCGCTTGTTTTGTAGTAGATATCTGTGTTACTATACGCCTAAGCCTAAGATTGACAAGCTCAGTGCCAGTGAGTACTGCAGCAGTTGGCAGCGTTCAGGCAACCTAGTTAAAGGATCACCGATAGAGGGCGCCCTGTACGCAAAATGACCCAAAAGGGTGCAGAACACTAAATAGAGCTCCCATTGAACACTGTACAAAAACACTCACTTTCAAAGTCAATTATCCCATGCCCAAAAGTCTCTCAGTTCTTGTAGCTATACTTAAAATTGTAGTTTGGACCTTCATCTCTCAGATTCTTTTCAATTTTAGTGCTCTTAGCCGATTAGATTGTTTGCTAATTACCCTCCGAAAAAACACCCCCAAAATGTGTAGCCGTCCAACCGAATTTCTGCAAGGATTTTGGGATGGACCCCTCCACTTCCACAGCCAAATAGGGCCACATTTAAAGCCAGATATGTCCAAATTACATACCAAATTGAAGAGTGAACCCCCAGGTTGTCTTAAGCTTCACTTGTTCTACAATGTATCAGTTAATTAGCCTCCAAAGACCCCTTATTAAAAAAAAAGTTGTGGGTACACACTTTATGATAATCAGCTCGGCGGAGCCATCTTGGATGGATTTTGTGTGCTGCACCCTATAAGGGGGCTAAACTTTAAAGTTGGGTCACAAAATTGGGCTTAAAATGTGACAGAGATGGTACTGATGCAACATGTGAAAATAAAATTGAAAAAAAGTATTGCGTTTGTCCGCAATGATTGAAAATGTGATGGGTGGGGGCCCATGCCTTTGTGCACAGTCTGGCATGAAAAAAAAACCACTGCTTTAAAGAAGCCATAGGTATACACTTTTTTGACAACTGTATTGGGCTTATGAATAACTGAGAGTTCTGAACTTTGGTTAAGAAAGGAGAAGGGAATAGAAATCGTATTAATTTTTTCATCTTCATTATGTTGGAAATAATAACCAAGAGTCCAAATAATTATGAGGTCATTATATTTCATTAAAAAATTGTCACTTTGAGTATAATTCACGTGACATGAATTGAAAGGTACCTGCTTGGAAAGAACTCGTTACTGTCACTTTATCAGCTGCCACGTAACATGGGTGTAAAGTTGTGGTTCCCCCCTTGCGGTTTAGAACACGATTTTTGTCAACCATTCAATTTGCTGCTTCCCTCAATCTATATGATATCCGAATTGGTACCGTTTGATCAATGATCATCAGCTTCGGGTGGTCTTCAATAATCATGTGTCGTTGTAATGCGTCACTTGACATTAAAGCTGCATTATTTTAACTGGGAAGAGTTATCGTATTGTACATGTTGCTTCAGGTTGAAACTTTGCTTGAGTTTAGAATCGACAATATTAAAGGTAAAATTTAACTGACATGACATGATTTTCACTTAAACCTCACTAACATTTTCACTTGAACAATTTTGTACATGCATGCCATCGTACTGCGCCATGCATAATAATTATGGCTTACGGAAGTATTTTAGTGTGCTGCACCCTTTACTCGCGACGAAATCCAAAAGCCCGCCGTCAACGGCCATGCCCCGTAATTTTAATCGGGTTCGCTAACATGTATCAGATGTCCGTGACTGTTGCGTAACACAAGTGGCCTTGTGTGGAAGACGCTCGCCTGCCAACGTGTAGGTTCGTGGTTCGATCCCGGGGGTATTTTTAACTTCTTTTTTTCTCAGCACGATAGTGCGGTATAAGGTGTTTAAAAAACTCCCGCAAACACCAACGTCGCATGTGGCGCATCTAGATGGGTCGCTGTGACGCTGGGACTGTCCTCGTAATCCAGGTTCGCGTCTTCGTACAGGGACACATGCGTTTGGTCGACTCGGCGGCCAAGGTCTAGGGGCCGCTGTGTTTCCTCCCTCACATGGCGCAGGGTCTACGGGCCTATATGGATGAGGACAGGGAAGGACGTGCGGTGGACCGGTACCGAGGCCTTAAGAGCTCTAATAGATCCGTGCACACGGGACGACCCTGGAGGTCCCGGGGATCTGAAAGCTTGGTCTGACACCGCATAACTTTTTTTCTCGCTACTTTGATTTTTTAAGTGTTTCGTGCTCGTTTTTTCTATTCATTTTTAGCTGTTTGGTCTTCCGAAACAGCTTTTGTTTTCGTTTTTTTTCTTCTATACATTTTGTTTTTTTCTCCCCTTTTTTTGTCCATCTGTTTCGGTCTTCCGAAACGGCTCTTGTCTTCGTTCTGTTTTGTTTTCTTATTCAAATTTTTTCTTAGTTGTTTCGGTCTTTCAAAAACAGCTCTTCTTTTCGTTTTTTGTAAATACGCCTTTTCACTTTTTTTTAACGTGTAAGATATCCGAAACTGTTGCGTAACACAAAGTGTCCTTGTGTGAAAGACGCTCGACTGCCAACGTGTAGGTTCGTGGTTCGATCCCGGGGGTATTTTTCACTTGTTTTTTTTCTCAGCACGACTGTGCTGTATAAGGTGTTTAAAAAACTCCCGCAAACACCAACGTCGCATGTGGCGCATCTCGATGGGTCGGTGTGATGCTGGGACTCTCCTCGTAATCCAGGTTCGCGTCTCCGTATAGACCCGTCTTCGATGACGTCACGGTTTTGTTCATCGGCCATCTTGGATTACACACATGAGCACGTCGTCACCGCCGTTACTAAGTCAGCTGTGCATACAAACAACTCCACATGCACGGCGGCAAGTTTTGAACTCGTCGTAGTTGTACTACTACTACTACTGCGTACACTATAGTATATACTAGTTGTGCCATGGAGGAATCTCTTTTTATTCCTCCGTGGTTGTATCATGGATTGGAGGAACTTGTTTTGTTGAAAGATGATTAACTTTTGCGCTGTCCTTGGCTGTGGAAGCAGGGCTGATCGTGATAAGAAATATTTTGTATCGTTTACCCGCTGTACTGACAAGAGAAGGTGACGCAACTCGTACACTTTCGCTAAAAAGATGGACGAAATGGTTGTCGCGGGTTAATTGTGTACGGATCTATTCCAGCAATAAAGCCGAGAATGTCGAGAGAACTGTAATAAGCCGACCGTGCAGCATTCGAATTCGCCATGACGACCAACGTAACGTTAAACGAACACAAACGTGCGAGCGAAAGCGTGTGTATTTACTCCAAGATGGCGGATCTCGATGTGTCTAGTAGCAACGTGACGTCAGTAAGAAGGGTCTATAGCGCTTGTTTTGTAGTAGATATCTGTGTTACTATACGCCTAAGCCTAAGATTGACAAGCTCAGTGCCAGTGAGTACTGCAGCAGTTGGCAGCGTTCAGGCAACCTAGTTAAAGGATCACCGATAGAGGGCGCCCTGTACGCAAAATGACCCAAAAGGGTGCAGAACACTAAATAGAGCTCCCATTGAACACTGTACAAAAACACTCACTTTCAAAGTCAATTATCCCATGCCCAAAAGTCTCTCAGTTCTTGTAGCTATACTTAAAATTGTAGTTTGGACCTTCATCTCTCAGATTCTTTTCAATTTTAGTGCTCTTAGCCGATTAGATTGTTTGCTAATTACCCTCCGAAAAAACACCCCCAAAATGTGTAGCCGTCCAACCGAATTTCTGCAAGGATTTTGGGATGGACCCCTCCACTTCCACAGCCAAATAGGGCCACATTTAAAGCCAGATATGTCCAAATTACATACCAAATTGAAGAGTGAACCCCCAGGTTGTCTTAAGCTTCACTTGTTCTACAATGTATCAGTTAATTAGCCTCCAAAGACCCCTTATTAAAAAAAAAGTTGTGGGTACACACTTTATGATAATCAGCTCGGCGGAGCCATCTTGGATGGATTTTGTGTGCTGCACCCTATAAGGGGGCTAAACTTTAAAGTTGGGTCACAAAATTGGGCTTAAAATGTGACAGAGATGGTACTGATGCAACATGTGAAAATAAAATTGAAAAAAAGTATTGCGTTTGTCCGCAATGATTGAAAATGTGATGGGTGGGGGCCCATGCCTTTGTGCACAGTCTGGCATGAAAAAAAACCACTGCTTTAAAGAAGCCATAGGTATACACTTTTTTGACAACTGTATTGGGCTTATGAATAACTGAGAGTTCTGAACTTTGGTTAAGAAAGGAGAAGGGAATAGAAATCGTATTAATTTTTTCATCTTCATTATGTTGGAAATAATAACCAAGAGTCCAAATAATTATGAGGTCATTATATTTCATTAAAAAATTGTCACTTTGAGTATAATTCACGTGACATGAATTGAAAGGTACCTGCTTGGAAAGAACTCGTTACTGTCACTTTATCAGCTGCCACGTAACATGGGTGTAAAGTTGTGGTTCCCCCCTTGCGGTTTAGAACACGATTTTTGTCAACCATTCAATTTGCTGCTTCCCTCAATCTATATGATATCCGAATTGGTACCGTTTGATCAATGATCATCAGCTTCGGGTGGTCTTCAATAATCATGTGTCGTTGTAATGCGTCACTTGACATTAAAGCTGCATTATTTTAACTGGGAAGAGTTATCGTATTGTACATGTTGCTTCAGGTTGAAACTTTGCTTGAGTTTAGAATCGACAATATTAAAGGTAAAATTTAACTGACATGACATGATTTTCACTTAAACCTCACTAACATTTTCACTTGAACAATTTTGTACATGCATGCCATCGTACTGCGCCATGCATAATAATTATGGCTTACGGAAGTATTTTAGTGTGCTGCACCCTTTACTCGCGACGAAATCCAAAAGCCCGCCGTCAACGGCCATGCCCCGTAATTTTAATCGGGTTCGCTAACATGTATCAGATGTCCGTGACTGTTGCGTAACACAAGTGGCCTTGTGTGGAAGACGCTCGCCTGCCAACGTGTAGGTTCGTGGTTCGATCCCGGGGGTATTTTTAACTTCTTTTTTTCTCAGCACGATAGTGCGGTATAAGGTGTTTAAAAAACTCCCGCAAACACCAACGTCGCATGTGGCGCATCTAGATGGGTCGCTGTGACGCTGGGACTGTCCTCGTAATCCAGGTTCGCATCTTCGTACAGGGACACATGCGTTTGGTCGACTCGGCGGCCAAGGTCTAGGGGCCGCTGTGTTTCCTCCCTCACATGGCGCAGGGTCTACGGGCCTATATGGATGAGGACAGGGAAGGACGTGCGGTGGACCGGTACCGAGGCCTTAAGAGCTCTAATAGATCCGTGCACACGGGACGACCCTGGAGGTCCCGGGGATCTGAAAGCTTGGTCTGACACCGCATAACTTTTTTTCTCGCTACTTTGATTTTTTAAGTGTTTCGTGCTCGTTTTTTCTATTCATTTTTAGCTGTTTGGTCTTCCGAAACAGCTTTTGTTTTCGTTTTTTTTCTTCTATACATTTTGTTTTTTTCTCCCCTTTTTTTGTCCATCTGTTTCGGTCTTCCGAAACGGCTCTTGTCTTCGTTCTGTTTTGTTTTCTTATTCAAATTTTTTCTTAGTTGTTTCGGTCTTTCAAAAACAGCTCTTCTTTTCGTTTTTTGTAAATACGCCTTTTCACTTTTTTTTTAACGTGTAAGATATCCGAAACTGTTGCGTCACACAAAGTGTCATTGTGTGAAAGACGCTCGACTGCCAACGTGTAGGTTCGTGGTTCGATCCCGGGGGTATTTTTCACTTATTTTTTTTCTCAGCACGACTGTGCTGTATAAGGTGTTAAAAAAACTCCCGCAAACACCAACGTCGCATGTGGCGCATCTCGATGGGTCGGTGTGATGCTGGGACTCTCCTCGTAATCCAGGTTCGCGTCTCCGTATAGACCCGTCTTCGATGACGTCACGGTTTTGTTCATCGGCCATCTTGGATTACACACATGAGCACGTCGTCACCGCCGTTACTAAGTCAGCTGTGCATACAAACAACTCCACATGCACGGCGGCAAGTTTTGAACTCGTCGTAGTTGTACTACTACTACTACTGCGTACACTATAGTATATACTAGTTGTGCCATGGAGGAATCTCTTTTTATTCCTCCGTGGTTGTATCATGGATTGGAGGTACTTGTTTTATTGAAAGATGATTAACTTTTGCGCTGTCCTTGGCTGTGGAAGCAGGGGTGATCGTGATAAGAAATATTTTGTATCGTTTACCCGCTGTACTGACAAGAGAAGGTGACGCAACTCGTACACTTTCGCTAAAAAGATGGACGAAATGGTTGTCGCGGGTTAATTGTGTACGGATCTATTCCAGCAATAAAGCCGAGAATGTCGAGAGAACTGTAATAAGCCGACCGTGCAGCATTCGAATTCGCCATGACGACCAACGTAACGTTAAACGAACACAAACGTGCGAGCGAAAGCGTGTGTATTTACTCCAAGATGGCGGATCTCGATGTGTCTAGTAGCAACGTGACGTCAGTAAGAAGGGTCTATAGCGCTTGTTTTGTAGTAGATATCTGTGTTACTATACGCCTAAGCCTAAGATTGACAAGCTCAGTGCCAGTGAGTACTGCAGCAGTTGGCAGCGTTCAGGCAACCTAGTTAAAGGATCACCGATAGAGGGCGCCCTGTACGCAAAATGACCCAAAAGGGTGCAGAACACTAAATAGAGCTCCCATTGAACACTGTACAAAAACACTCACTTTCAAAGTCAATTATCCCATGCCCAAAAGTCTCTCAGTTCTTGTAGCTATACTTAAAATTGTAGTTTGGACCTTCATCTCTCAGATTCTTTTCAATTTTAGTGCTCTTAGCCGATTAGATTTTTTGCTAATTACCCTCCGAAAAAAACACCCCCAAAATGTGTAGCCGTCCAACCGAATTTCTGCAAGGATTTTGGGATGGACCCCTCCACTTCCACAGCCAAATAGGGCCACATTTAAAGCCAGATATGTCCAAATTACATACCAAATTGAAGAGTGAACCCCCAGGTTGTCTTAAGCTTCCCTTGTTCTACAATGTATCAGTTAATTAGCCTCCAAAGACCCCTTATTAAAAAAAAGTTCTGGGTACACACTTTATGATAATCAGCTCGGCGGAGCCATCTTGGATGGATTTTGTGTGCTGCACCCATAGAGTGATATAATAGTCTTGCCGTCTTCATGTTGGGGTTGATCTGGTTGGGGAATTAGATGGTCGTCGATGGCATCATCGTCAATGTGGGGAGGTCTCGTCACTTGGTGATATTATATTGTGGCGGACTGGTCGACGGCGCACCCGGCATCCCCGAGTCGGTGGACACACAAGTGGCAATGGGCCTCCGGGAGGCAGATCCGTTGCGGCGGCAGTCTACCGCCAGGCCCGCAGCACCAGCCAAAAACCAAGCCCTAACCACTCGCTACAATCTCACTCTCTCACACAGGCAAGACGAGGCACAGATTACGAGACGGAGAGGGTGACAGGTCTTGGAGACTGACTTCCGCTGTCCTTCTTTAATACGTCGCCTGCACAGGCGCCCCAGACGCTCAACTACCCCCGCTAATTACAACACTCCCGAAAATATTTAATAATAACTGATTGCACTTCCCTTTATAAATGAGATCATATGTCGGGGGATTAACGATGATTTGAAGAAGCTACAACCTAGCCCACGGATGAGTGACCCCTGGCCTGACTTACCCGCGTGGCACCA
Organism: Luidia sarsii; assembly: GCA_949987565.1. Taxonomy (NCBI): domain Eukaryota; kingdom Metazoa; phylum Echinodermata; class Asteroidea; order Paxillosida; family Luidiidae; genus Luidia; species Luidia sarsii. The sequence continues at coordinate 12,243,936 of OX465110.1, forward strand.
GTATACGCATGTTGTACTATGACTGTTGACTTCAGCCATGATGCGCGACGTTCCCAACTTATTATGCACATGGCGTAGGGTGGCGCCCTTCCCAACTATTCAACTCAAAGATTGTGTTACAATATCATTCCATATAGGCCATGTAGGACTACAACACAAGCAGGAATCATTCTACATGCTCGCTCCTCTTACGAACTAAGTTAAGAAATTGCTTGGTGAATCCCAATTTCTTTGAAAGAGTCGATCATTCTACTCATGGATTGAAGTGGGCCACTCATAAATGTCTTCAGTATATATGTTTGTGGTTTTGGAGAGGTAAACAACACTATAACAAAACAAGATAAATTATTTGTTTGACGTAATTTACTGGTTTTCTTTTAAGGGATAACACAACATTGGTCAAGGTCAAAGAATGGCATCCGTACGTTGTCTGATCCAACATATGCATGAAATAGTACACCTGTGAAACTAATTTAGCTAATCCGCCAACCGAGTCTCGAGAAAATCTTTAAAACTGCGTCATTTGTTTCGCGAAAAATACAGGATTCAACGTATTGTTCCGAAAAATCGTTTAGATCTAGGGGTGAGACGTAATCGATTTCTTTTACTCTTTTCTAAAAAAATACAGCATTTTAGGCAGAAATATTTCAGTGCGAGAAACCTCTTTCTACCATAACTATATAAATTAAAAGTTTCATCTAAATCTGTGAACATTTCTGTTTTTCGAGCTTACCAATGTTGTGTAGTGCTTTAAATCCTTACTTAAAAAGGCTATAGCGTTTCTTTGGTGGTCACAGTTTCTGAGATTTCTGTTGCGTGCTATAGTACATTAGTACTCGAAGAGCTCAACTGAGTTATATTAGCTCTATTGCACAGTATGATGGAGGTAATTGTTCGTTGGCTCACGATTTTGGCTTCAAGAAAGTTTCTTTTTAGTTGCGGACTGCTAGACTTCGTCAATCCGTTTGAAAATACGGTCTCAGTTTATAGCCACGCTTCGTTTGGGCCATATTGGTTCCGTAAGTACGTACGTATGTACGCAGGCCTACGCATCATCTATGAAAACTATTAGTTTAATACGAGAACGTACGAGAGCTCAGTTTGAAAGCTCTACGCTTCCATACGCTGTACACGACGGTGACTGTTTTTCACTGTCTTCGCACTTCGCATTCGATCTTGTTTTGGTATTCCGAGATTAAAAAATGGAAAGTATCTATTTTACTTGGTTGAATGAGAAAAATAATAATAAAGGAATTTGAAACCCTATTATTCAGGGAAATGTAATGAACGATCGGATAAGTTAGAGAACGTTGGGAGAATTGTCCAAACATGCAGAGTTCAGAGCAACGAGTGTTGGCTAAGCGTCCATCAATCGTCCGAGCACGAGCAAGCCGTGTAACGGGCATATAGACCGTGCATGCAGGCCTGCACGCGAGTCAACATTTGTTCATGATTTACATTAAAGGTCAACTGCAATGCATTTTGGAATTCGTTTTTACTATTTCAAATAATACTATGGTGTCAGTAAAATACATCGATCCATGCATTTTTTCCGAATTTTAAACTATGGGAAAGAGTTTAAAAAAATTATTTAAGTTTGGAAGGGAGCAGCCACGCCCCCGTGGAGGACGTCCTTGGTGACGTCAGCGGATGAAGACTCGGTCCATCACTCTTGTCGGGGAACTATTGAATTGTACGTTCGTATATACCAACAGTCAGTGCACGTTTCTCAAGAGAACCGATTTCGGGAGTTAATATCGACAAACCATGTGACACGCCAGCCAGATTCGTTGTTGAAGATTGCAGCAGTGGAATAAACATGCATTTATTCCCTGACGTTCCTAAAATAAGCTGCGTTTTGACGTCAAAAATCACGCTGACACGACCGAAATAATCCGACCCGTCAAATCGTGCAGTGCAGTGTCCATTTCGAAGCTTGTTTTCACGGAGACCATCCGGGCTCATACGTGTATGGTTTGGCAACGTGTTCCCGTCTGTGGCCATAGGAAAACTATTTTCAGAATCTCTATCCTTGTTATCGACTTAGAATTCATCTGATTCCGAAGAAAAAACTTGTCAAAAGACGTCTCGGCCAACAAATTTGTCAGGTTTTTCTTGCCGAGAAAAAGACTGGTGCCACGCTCAAAAAACGTGCATTATTTACTGAACGCGTCAGGGAACCTCACCGACTATCTAAGTGCATACGGCTTTCGCGGGGAGAGAAAAAAAAATCTGCGTTCATCTGGTAACGTAAAGAACAGCGCCCTCAATAACTACGAGCATAATTTTAATTAATTAAAAAAGGCTTCTAATAAGCCTGAAACACAAAATTTATGTTTGATCTGGAATTACAATGTACCAATGAACATATTTAATGCCAAATCAGGATTTTCTGATTTTTGCACTTCAGTTGACCTTTAATAAATCATGAATTTCTCATTTTCCACCCCAGACTTAAATGACAATAATCCATGAGGAAATCATGAAGAATGTTTGACCTACGGAAAAAACAATTGCGGCCTGCACCGTGTACCAAAGTCTCCATTTGTGTTGGCTGCCATCTTCACTGATATAGGGACCTCCATGTAGCCATGGCCATCTGTTCACAATCAACACGTCGCTCACTTTCTTTTTGAAACACTATTCCTTCCTGCGCACGTAATTTGTCCACAGTTCGACCTCTGAACACTTTGTTTCGACATGTCGGCAGATTTCTTAACTTGGACCTAAGAATCGCCCTTTTAAAAAACTTGAGGGGTCGGGCGATAGTTGTGTCCAAGTCTTTTAAAGGGTTAAAATGGACTGTTAACGATTTTTCGACTACCACGACTACCTCCGACAGAAACCCCCAGATCTTACACCGAAAACACCCGTGAAACCGTCCCACGTACTTTCATGGATTATACGTCCAAATTACCTGTCTCACACTCCCCAACCGCACTGGCTAACAAATTTAGTAAATTTTTCACTGATAAAGTGCTAACCATCCGTTCCTTTATTGCCGACCAACGAGTGGTCGAGCAACTGCCGGTTACTTTCCCTTCCCTTGAATGCAAGTTGTCTGACTTTCATCCCGTCACTCCTGATGAACTTTTGAGAACTGTTCAACAATCCACCAATACATCGTGCAAACTGGATCAAATTCCTACATTTTTACTCAAACGCCATGTCTTGACCTTACTTCCCAAGTTGACTGAGGTAGTTCATTCATCTCTACACTCAGGGGTCTTTCCCAATAGCCTTAAGGATGCAATTGTTACCCCGATTCTGAAAAAGCCCTCACTTGACAAAAACGATTTAAAAAACTATCGCCCAGTTTCCAACATCCACTACTCATTGAAGGTCATTGAAACAGTCGTCTGCTCCCAAATCACGAAATATCTGGATGACCATAAACTTCTGGACCCATTGCAGTCAGCCTACAGAGTTTGTCACAGCACCAAAACTGCATTGCTCAGGGTACATAATGACATCCTCCGTTCCATGGATAACAGCAGAGCTGTCTTCTTAGTAATGCTTGACCTCTCTGCTGCTTTTGACACTCTTGATCACGATATCTTGCTGAAACGCTTTCACAATAGATTCGGTATCACTGGAACCGCCCATCAGTGGTTTGCTTCCTACTTCACTGGAAGAACAAACCGGGTCCATGTCGCAGGCGTTGCATCTGATGTCAATCTTCTTGAGTTTGGTGTCCCTCAAGGATCAGTTATCGGTCCACGTGCCTTCATCATGTACGTTACTCCTGTTGGTGACATTCTTCGTCGGCATGGAGTAAGTTACCACATGTATGCAGATGACATCCAAATCTACCTGGATTTCAATCCAACTATTCCGTTTGATGCCGAGTGCTGCTTGTTTAGGCTGTCTAACTGCATTCATGATGTCCAGACCTGGATGCTGGCCAACAAACTCATGCTAAATGAAAACAAAACAGAGTTTTTCATAGCATCGTCGTCACATCACTACAAACGTCTTCAGTTACTCACCCTCACAATTGGCAACACAACCATCAATCCTGTGTCATCTGTTCGGAATCTGGGCGTAACCTTTGACAACTCCATGTCAATGAGTCATCATGTGAATGATATGTGCAGGTCCATAAACTATCACATACGCAACATCAAAATGATACGCAAATACCTGGACTATGACACTTGCCATACTGTTGTTCGTGCACTGGTGCTCTCTCGCCTCGACCACTGCAACTGTCTGCTCACCGGACTCAAGCAATCCGATCTAAATCGCCTTCAAAAACTCCAAAACAAGGCTGATTGACTGATCCATCAAAAGCCAAGGTTTTCCCATGCCACACCTCTACTCGCTGATCTCCATTGGCTTCCAGTTAACCAGCGCATTGTGTTTAGGACGGCATTGAACATGTTCAAAACTGTTTCTAACACTTTCCCAACTTATATCTCGGATATTCTTGATCTCAGGAAACCCAATCGCCAAGGCCTTCGTTCACAATACAATCTGGTAGTTCCTCGTACCTTCTAGAGAGCCGGGGACCGCGCATTCTCCATCTCCGGACCTAAAAATTGGAATGGTCTTCCAACCTCCATCCGCAATGCTTCATCCACTGACCAGTTCAAAAGACATCTTAAGACTCACTTGTTTAATAGGAACCTGCAATTTTACTTTGTTTTGTTGTCCACTGATCTCGTTTTTGTATTGGCACTCTCCCCAAGCGCTTTGCATCCCTGGAAAAGGCGCTCTATAAATGCGTTTATTATTATTATTTATTACGTGGGAATCACAAAATGTCAATACTCACGTTTGGGGGAAAATGAGAAAATTCCCGGCCTCTTCAGTCGATCCATGGTTGATCGAGAAGATTCTCTTCCGTCCGACGAGCCAAAAGGCGGCCGTCTTTGATCCTGATGTCCGGACGTTGCTATCACCCGACCGCTCAACATTTTAAAAAGGGCGATTGTAAGGTTCAAGTTACTTGGAGTAATCTCGACATAGCTTATGTCGACAACAGCACTACTGTCAGCCTATTGTCCTTGACGCTCAACTTTTGATGTACATTTTTTGAAAGGCCTAACCTTCATGAATTTTTTGTTAAACTTTTTAGTTGCATTTAATTTGCCCCCCTTAAAAATAGTTATAAAATAAAGATTGCGGGCAGACATTTTATAGCTAAGCCATACATTACTTATGTTTTAGTTATGTTTTGTGACCTAATGAACTAGGTCGTGTTTTTGTACAGGGTTTGTTTGGTTGCGATCTTCATTGTTCCTTCCATTTACTAGCACTCATACACAATGCTAAACAGATTTCTATCTCCTCCTTCTTAGGGGTGAGCAGTGAGACTGACCATTGCTCGTCTGGAATCAAGCCTCTGGGGATGAAGGATGGCAACATTACAGATGACATGCTCTCAGCCTCAATTGGATTTGCTTACCAGGCTCGTCTGGACTACGAGTGTAAGGAGTTGCTTCAATGCACAGAGGGGGAGGGAGATTCAGTCAAACTTCGGTCATACATTTCCATTCATCAAAATACCATCATAGCCTAGGCCTAAATAATTCATTTTGTCAAGTGAATGATGAAATGCTTCATACTCAGCAAAGGGATTATATTGTCTCCTTTTTAAGGTGATACCCAGTCCAAGATTCTCAGTAGGGAAACACGACCAAACAACGATATGTTCGACTCCATGACTACCTTCGACCGAAACCCCCAGATTTTCCCCCGAAAACACCCGTGAAACCGTCCCACGCACCCATCTTTGGATTAAGTGAGAATCACCGATTTCAATTCTGGTATTTTGTTTTACTCACGTTTAGGGAAAAAGGAGAAATTTCCCCTCAGGTGATCGAGAAGGTTCTCTCCCGTCCGACGAGCCAAAACGCGGCGCACTTGAATACTACTTGTATGTCGTGTTGGCTAATGTGCGCAAAACGTCATCGATTTGCGTGTATACAGTTTCAATTTGAAATCAAAGATGGCCGCCGCATTTTGGCTCGTCGGACGGGTGAGAACCTTCTCGATCACCCGAGGGGAAATTTCTCCTTTTTCCCCGAACGTGAGTAAAACAAAATACCAGAATTGAAATCGGTGATTCTCAATTAATCCAAAGATGGGTGCGTGGGACGGTTTCACGGGTGTCTTCGGGGTTAAAATCTTGGGGTTTCGGTCGGAGTCGAACACATCGTTGTTTGGTCGTGTTTACCTACTGAGAATCTTGGACCCTACTATCACCCGACCCCCTCATTTTTTTTTTTTTTAAAGGGCGATTGTAAGGGTCCAAGTTACTCGGACCACCTAAAACCTGCATTTATAGTTACGTGTTTTACAGTGCTAGTGGCCATGGCAGGCGATGCCCTGGCTATGATACTGCTCGAATGAAACGTTCTGTGTGCTGTGTGAGAATGGGTCACTAATAAGTTGAAGCTATTTATAATGTTTCGGAGGATCCAAGGTTTCTGTCGGCATCCAATCAGAAGCGTTGCTGGAGGCGGCCTCTGATTGGTTGCTTGGGTTTAGCTTTCAACTAATCCAGGCACTACTTATAGCGGGAATTTGGGGGAACTTTTTGTCACTTTGTCACAGCTTTTTCAGGAGAACAGTTTGTTCAAGAAACGACTGTAAAATAATGCTGTTTGCTTATTTTATCAATTGAACTTTGTGTGCTGCTGCGGAAAGTCAAATAATTATGTTTATGTTCCCATGTTTGTCTGAGTATGATGATTGATTCTATAAGACTATTAATTTTAAAGTTCTGAATTCCACATTTCAACGTTACTCCATTTGTAAATACGTTACCTACGTTGGGTAAGAAAACAACAATACTCTGCTGAGTATTCAAAGCCTTTAACTTCATGACACAAAAAAACAGTTGGGTTTCCTAAATTGTTGAATTAATTGTTTTGGATATTTCAAAGTGAGTTGATCACAGTCCCATGCATGTGGAGGTTCTTACAAGGCTCGTCTGTAGTTGCTACAGTGCGCACAATGGGAGGCAGATTTCAGTCATACATTTCCATTCATCCCAACATCTGCATAGCCACATAGATTATGATTGATTCTACAAGAATGTTTTCATTTCAGAGTTAAGGTTTGACTATTTCAACATAACTTTATTTAAATAATATGGCTTACATTGAGTAGACAAAAGTGTAGAGTAAAACCCAAAAATGTTGCAAACTGCTTATTGAATGAAATAACCAAAATGCAAATATCCAAAATTAGGAGTGCCTATATAACGTTTCAATCCTATATAAGGAACTTTCTCAAAGAGAAGGCCTTTGAGAAAGGTCCTGCTAGTATGAAAACGAAAATAATGTGAGTATTTACAGCCTTTGACACAAACAAGCAGCCAAGCAGTTAGGTCTTATAGATTGTTGGCATTATTGATTGCTTTGGATATTTCAAAGTGAGTTGGCTTGGTGCAGGGCCTGTGCAGATGATGGTTTAAAATGGACTGCACTGTTATCATTTTTTTAAACAGATCCATGGTGCGGCTATGGCGATTATTCATGGGTTAAAGTTGTGTTCCCATCTGAGGTCTACATCACGGGTCTTATCACTCAGGGGTATCCCGAGTACAGTTGGGTGACAGACTACCAAGTGCAATACAGCAATGATGGGCAGTCATGGGGTAACATGACCAATGCCAATGGCACACAAACGGTAGGTAGAGCCTATACTTGTATGATGTCAATGAAAAACGTTCCACTCTTTAGTCTTACTTTTCTGTTTGGACGACATTTTGGCAACGTTTCTAATTTGTTTTGGTTGGCTGGGTGGCTGGGTGGCTGGCTGGGTGGCTGGCTGGGTGGTTGACTGGCTGGTTGGCTGGCTGTCTGGTTGGCTTGCTGGCTGGCTGGCCGGCCGGTTATTCTAGACCACAATTTGCTCCAATTATTTACTCAGGTTATATCAATCTTTCTTGAAGAATTCTTTTTCACCGCGGTTACACTGCGCAAAAATTTTATGTAAAATACACCTGAGTGTCCGTTAGGATGAATACAACCAATAATAAATGCAGTGGTAGATACACGTGTCCATCTATAGATTTTAACAGGTTAATATGTGACATGATAAGGTATATTGAAGGTTGATCCGTGATGAGGAAATTGTTCCAAAGTCTTGGGTCTGCTTCCTGCAATGATCTGCCATCCCATCCTCTCCTTGACCCCCACTCCTTCATTTGATAATGGGTTCCTGTGAGCATTTTGGATCCATTACATATTTCAATGTTCTGGTTTGTTCTGCTTTGTTTTGACAGTTTACTGGTAACACCGATGATACTAGCCACGTAGAGAATACATTCCGGATGGCATTGCATACCAGATACATACGCATTCTGATCACTGGCTGGTTTGATGATCCCTGCGTATGTTTTGAGTTGCTTGGATGCTACTAAAGAATAAACTAATCCTGAAGTCAGTCTTGAAGTCAACTTAATCATAATTATCACTTTGGCAGTCATCTGCGTACATTGTTCATCATTCTGTGATAATAAAAACACTCAACCAGCACCTTCATGCGTTTTATTCCTAGTAACCAACAACCTAATAAAAATCTAAATCTATTTCCCAATAACACATGCACATACAGGACATTCCAATGCCCGCTCTCATGCTTCAGAAAGCCCCCCAGGGTATTTTGAATGTTCTCATATAGGTTCAGGATGCATGACCATAAAGGTCAGTATCTGCCATAATAGGTCAGTGCTTGGCAGATATCTAGACATGTGACAAGAACCCAAGTAAGAAAAGAAAAAGTAGCCTTCTACCAATACATCCAGTGGGAATTATAACCAGATGCGCAACATATGTAGGAAATAAAATCCTATAATAACGTTTAAATAGTTAATTCATCAGAAAACGTTGATGTGGAAGTTGTTTAGGTATAGATTTGACCTTCATTGACAGTTGACTAGTCTTTACCGTCAGTAAAACTGATTTCATTAAGCAAATGTACATGCGATGATTGGATAGACTTACACTGATGCAATGTAGACATAACTCTGTTTGCTGCACTGTTTAAAACTGTTTGTTTGTAGAAGGAAGCTTGTAATCTATAGTGGCCTTCACTGCACAACAATTGAATCCAGCACATGACCTCAACCAGCTTGATGGTCAAGTGAGTAAGAAAACTAAAGTACTAAGTTACTGCCTTGGTTTAGGATCCTACCTGACATGTCTGTATTATTAAGCAGTGAATTAGGCAGAGCACGGCGTATACAGTGTTAACTACACAATGAGTAGACTTGACTATCATTGAATTACATTCTTACCCACTAATATCATGTTGATGAAAGGAAATGTCTGGAAATCTGTCAGAGAAAGATTATTATACATGTTCAACTTGTATGATCATGAGCAACTGCGATTTGGCTGTAAGGAATGATTGGGTAGCATAACATTCATTTTGGAGTGACCCTATACATGATATTAGTCAAGATTCTTAATGAAACTGGTTGCGTCTAGGTAGCCATACGTGGCAATCGGCCTTTGAAATTATTGATATCACAAAACATGTTTTAATTGTTTAAATCCATATTTTTATCAACTCGGAAACAGTTGTTTGAATGTGACCAGTTGAATTCATTCTTTCTTCTGGAATTTGAATTCAACTTGAGTTTTTCGGTTTTTTAAATGATTCATGCAAAAATGTTGCAATTTGCTTAGTAACAAGAATGACTTGAAATGAACAAAGTTAGTGGGTCTGAACATACATAGAAAACCTTTGAGAAAGGTCCTGTAATCTGTAATTACTGTAGCCCTCGGGTTGTTAAAAATATAATCAAATCATTCTAAAAGTTTGACTTCTGTATATAAAATTGTTGATTCATATTAACGTTATTGTTGGCTTGAATTTACTTAAATTGACAGTCAAAAGTAAAAAAAAAAAAAAAATAAAATGCAAGAGAATAATTGGATATAGACTTATACTGATTACTATTATAGTTTATAATGTAAATATTATTTCCTTTGTTGTATTGTACAAATAATGATTGGTATCTATTTTGTTGGGTTTGACTTTCATGGTATGATCATAGCTCTCGCTGCTAAACAAATTTAAATCCACCATAGTGCCTCGACCAGCTCTGTGGTGAAATGGTTTAAACAACTGAACTTAAAGTAGTCAAGGTTTCAATTTCCACATGGGTACCTGTGTGTATTTACCAGGTAGGCAATTGGGCAAAGCATTGAGCATAAAGTGCTAACTATACAGGGGATAGAGCAAACCCTACTTGAATTTCATTCTCACAAACTCAAATCATGTCCATGGAAGGAAACTTTTTGAAAGACAGTTTTGACAGAGGAAGGCTATTATGATTCTTTGTATAATATTACATGAATGTAAAATATTGAAAAAAGTAATAGGTTTTTGTATAGTATAAATGCTGATTTTATGTATCACGCTGATATTATAGAGGTTCAGATGAAGGTCACTAGCATAATAATGTTGGGAATGACAACTTCTACAAGCGACTAAGATTTGGCTTGTGCTTGTGTTATGTAACATTCATTTAGGAGTGACCCCATATGACATTTGTGAGGATCCCAATGATGAAGACTATTTGTCAGCAAACTTGAAGCTTGTATAAAGAACACTCATCTGACCTTGAAGTTATTAGCACCAAAATACATGTATATAATATGTAAAGTAATTAAAATCATTTTCGAATTCGTGTAAATTTCACTATTTTATTGGTTTTAATTAGCATCTTCAAATTCGTGTAAATTTCACCATTTTCATTTTTTCCTCCTAATTTTAATATCAATTTGTGCTTAGATTTGTAAATGATGCAAACATGTTCTGAACTCCTCAGTGACTAGAATGTCTGGAAATGAACAAATCTTGTTCCCGATGTCTGGAACCAAGCAAGGAAATTCTTGGTCAAACATACATATGCAAGATTTGATGCAGTTCTGCTACACAATAGATTCTACATTGATTTGTCTAAATCCAATTTGTATAACAATCATGATCAAAGTTTGGCCAACTCATTATAATTAATTGATACGGTCATGCCTTAAGGGAATCAACTCAGTCCTTGCAAACATTCTAAGTCAGGTCATTCTCTTCAGTGAGTAGTTTGTATAATTTGTTTAGTATTGCAATGGTTTATGATATTCTTACCACATATCCATGGCATTTTTCAGGTGTGATATTAGTCTGTGATTGATTTGAAAGGTTATCATCAATTTTAGGATTAGTCTGAAGAATTTGGGAATGCACAATGTGCTCTACAGTCAATCATAACTAAAATGGGTCATCTATCGGGAGTTCCGTAATGATAAATTGTACAGTGCCTCTTGAGATAAAAACTTGATTCCGATTGATCCGACTCTAAACAAAAAACCTCCAAAATATTGATTTATTCAACATGTAATAATGTAAGATCCTACATTTCGAAAAAAGAAGGAATTTTTAACAGAGAAATTAATATATGTAGATCAAACAAATCAGAGAATAAAAAAAATTACTGGAAACTTCTGAAAAATTCCCTTTTTTTAATGGACCGGGACTTGACCCCGAGACCTCTGGCGCCAGTCACAATATTTGGTTAACAGCTTCTGACTGGCGCCCCCAACCAGGCGAAGATGGTAGTCTCTTTGGTAAGATCGCACTCAGCTGGTAAGAGCACTGGTAAATTAACCCTCAAAGAGCCGGGTTATTTTGACCATCTCACAGCCAGTGGGGGGGGGGGGGATTGATTGATTGGTAGTAGTACAGTATACTGTTTACTGACCACAGTGAAACATTAAAGGGTCAGATAAAACGTGTATGTACGCAAAAACAACTGCACTGGACAAAGGTTGTGAACTTGTAACTGAGGGTTGACTGTAAGGAATGATTGGGTAGCATAACATTCATTTTAGAGTGACCCTATAATGTGAGATTAGTCAAGATTCCTAATGAAACTGGTTGCGTCTAGTTATCCATACGTGGCAATCAGCCTTTGAAATGATTTATATCACAAAGCATGTTTTCTGGTTTTATTTTTTTAAATCCTTATCCTGACCAACTCGGGAATAGTTTTGTGAATTTGACCAGTTTGATTCAATCTTTTCTCTTGATTTTAAATTCAACTTGAAATTTTCTGAGTTATAAATGATGCATGCAAAAATGTTGCAATTTGCTTAGTAACAAGAATGACTTGAATTTAACAAAGTTAGTGGGTCTGAACATACATAGAAAAGCCTTTGAGAAAGGTCCTGCTACACATACGATCTACATTGATTTGTTTTAAATCTAACTTGCATAACAATCTTGATCAAATTTGGCCAACCTATAATAATTGACGCAGTCATGCTTCAAGGAAATCAACTCAGTCCCTGCTAGGAATAAAACAACAGTGCCTCTAAACATTCTAAGACGTGTATAGGTCAGGTCATTCTCGTGAGTGAGCAGTTTGCGACATGTTTGTATTGCTTATTGATATTCCTAAGGGACTTAGAGTAGGAAGTGTTTGTGGCAAGATTGCATTTCATTTGAAATGGCCTTTCATTATTTTCACGGTTAATCTGTAATTGCTGTAGCCCTCGGGATGTTTAAAAATATAATCAAATCATTCTTAAATTTTGACTTTTGTTTATAAAAATGTTGATTCATTTTAACGTTATTTTTGGCTTGAATTTACTTTAATTGACAGTTAAAAGTAAAAAAAAAAAAAAAAATTAAAGAGAATGATTGTATATAGACTTATACTGTTTACTAATGTAGTTTATAACGTAAATACATGTATTATTTTCTTTGCTGTATTGTACAAACAATGATTTGTATCTATTTTCTCGGGTTTGAATTTCAGTGTTTGATCATAGCTCTCGCTGCTAAACAAATTTAAATCCATCATATTGCCTCGACCAGCTCTGTGGTGAAATGGTTCAAACAACTGAACTTTTAGTCAAGGTTTCAATTTTCACATGGGTACCTGTGTGTATTTACCAGGTAGGCAATCAGGCAAAGCATTGAGCATAAAGTGCTAACTATACAGGGGATAGAGCAAACCCTACTTGAATGTCATTCTCACAAACTCAAATCATGTCCATGGAAGGACACTTCTTGAAAGACAGTTTTGACAGAGGTAGGCTATTATGATTCTTTGTATAACATTATATGAATGTAAAATATTGAAAAAAGTAATAGGTTTTTGTATAGTATAAATGCTGATTTTATGTATCACGCTGATATTATAGAGGTTCAGATGAAGGTCACTAGCATAACATTGTTGGGAATGACAACTTCTACAAGCGACTAAGATTTGGCTTGTGCTTGTGTTATGGAGCGACCCCTATATGTGACCCGGCACAACGAAATGAGGAATATCCCACCAAAACACATTTTGAGTAAACAACGCCTGAAGTTAAAGTATCTTCACAATTCGATTACAAATCAATTTTCTTTCTTTTTTATTTTCGGAAATTTTAAGTATTAGAGGATATTATATTTTGATATCATTTGAAAGCTAATGGTTTAATATTTCACATCATTAGAAAACCTCAAAATCTCAAAAGTGGGGTTATTCTTCATTATGCTGTGCCGGGTCACATATGACATTTGTGAGGATCCCAATGAAGACTATTCATCAGCAAAATTGATGCTTGTATAAAGAACACTCATCTGACCTTGAAGTTATTAGCACCAAAATACATGTATATAATATTTAAAGAAATTAATATAATTTTCAAATTTGTGTAAATTTCACTATTTTATTGGTTTTAATTAGCATCTTCAAATTCGTGTAAATTTCACCATTTTCATTTTTTCCTCCTAATTTTAATATAAATGTTTGCATAGATTTGTAAATGATCCAAACATGTTCTGAACTCCTCAGTGACTAGAATGTCTGGAAATGAACAAATCGTGTTCCTGATGTCTGGAACCAAGCAAGGAAATTCTTGGTCAAACATACATATGCAAGATTTGATTAAGTTCTGCTACACAATAGATTCTACATTGATTTGTCTAAATCTAATTTGTATAATAATCATGATCAAAGTTTGGCCAACTCATTATAATTAATTGATACAGTCATGCCTCAAGGGAATCAACTCAGTCCCTGCAAACATTCTAAGTCAGGTCATTCTCGTCAGTGAGAAGTTTGTAACATTTGTTTACTATTGCAATGGTTTAGATATTCTTATCACATATCCATGGCATTTTTCAGATGTGTAATATTGGTCTATCTGTGATTGATTTGAAAGGTTATCATCAATTTTAGGATTAGTCTGAAGAATTTGGGAATGCACAATGAGTTCTACAGTCAATCGTAACTAAAATGGGTCATCTATTGGGAGTTCAGTAAATATAACGATAAATTGTACAGTGCCTCTTGAGATCCAAACTTGATTCAAATTGGTCCGACTCTAAAAAAAACAAATCCACCAATTCTTGATTTATTCAACATAATGTAAGATCCTACATTTTGGAAAAAAAATGAAATTTTATTAGAGAAATTAATATAGATCAAACAAATCAGAGAATAAAAAAATACTGGAAACTTCTGAAAAATGGAAAAGGAAATTTGACTGGACCGGGACTTGACCCCGAGACCTCTGGCGCCAGTCACAGTATTTTGGTTAAATGCTTCTTACTGACGCCACAAGCCAGGCGAAGATGGTAGTCTCTTTGGTAAGATCGCACTCAAGGTAAGAGCACTGGTACATTAACCCTCAAAGAGCCGGTGTCATGCCAAATAGTGTCCCCTGCCAAATAGTGTCCACTCATTAGCATACTGATCGCTGATTGGTCCAATACGTATGACATTCAACCACCGTGGTTGGGGTATGGTTGCGCACTACACACGCACTGTGTATGGTTGCTGGCCTAACACACGCAACGTTGGGCACTTTGGTACCGTTGGAGCCTAACTGTAACCGTAACGCTAACCCTAACCCAAACAACCCTAATCCTAACCCTAATCCTAATCCCAATCCTAATTCTAATCCAAACCCTAACCCTAACGACCCTAATCCTAGTCCTAACGCTAACCAATCAGCGATCAGTATGCTAATGAGCGGGCAGTATTTGGCAGGGACACTTTTTGGCAGGACACCTGGTTATTTTGACCATCTCACAGCCAGTGGGGGGGGGGGGGCAGGTTCCGCCCCCTCAGATCTCGGTCGTTCAATTATGAATTCAAATGTATTTGGCAGGGTAATATAAAATTACATAATGAACTTTGTATAAGATTTCATTTGAAAAAAAAATAATGTTTTGTCTAATTGATTCCATTTGTTTTTGCTTTTGAATTTTTTTATTGAATTTCCTATGTTTTTTATTTATTTTCCCCAATTTGCATTCATTTTACAATGATAATGAAACACGAAGAACCAATAATTGCGTACAGCAACATTAACGAGCTAATTATGCAAAAGAATTCCTGAAAAGAAATACCCTATGCACCATGGATGCTATGCTTTAATGTAGTGCAAGTCAATGGGAAAAAAATCCGTCAAACTATACCATGGCCCTGAAAAATGTTCATTGTCAGAGAACAGCACCTCCAATTTCAATAAAATTTGTGTCAAAATGTGCCCAAGAAGATTGCCAAAAAAGTCATAAGTTCTCAACACGCAGAAAAAAATCACTGAGACACTATATACAAAAAATACAGGGGGGAGCGGAATCCACCCCCGGCTCTTTGAGGGTTAAGCTAGAAGTCTGAGGTTCAAGTCCCAGTACAGTCCAATTTGCTGACATTTTTAAAAATTAATTTATGGAGCAATGAATACTTCAGTGGGCCTGGAATTGAACCCCGTACCTCTATTCAAAAGGGATCTACCATATCCTGCTCTTAATTGTGGGCCTCTCAAATAGTCAACTACATGTATCATTGCTGGGGTGGAGGTACACGGCAGGACCTGCCTAGTATATCAACCATTAAATCTCTGACTATTTTGGGGATTGCAAAAGGATAACAAACTTATATGGTTGCGGTGTTTCGATATCCACACATCTCTCAAAACCATTTTTCATTGATATAAATTGTTTCATTCCTTTTGCACCAATTTTGAGACCATTGTGCCTTAATTATTCATTTCAAATAAATCCTTATAATTGTGATGACATTAACCTGCCTCTGTCAAAAATATATTTTCTTTGAGTTGTTTTCATTTTTTAATTTTTCAAGTTTTTAGCAAATGGCAATATTGTATACCCTATACAGATTTACAATAGTGTGTTATAAGCTATTGGAGGTTTGAACACCAGACTAATGCAATATAATCATTGACTGGAAAACAACATGTCAAAAACCCGCTTAACTGCATAATCAATGCATTGGGCCATTCCTGCAGCGATTCCAGAAGCCATGAAGTGATCGATATAGGGAAACCACAATAGCAGAGTGTCTGCAGCAAGGTTGCCTATTACTTTCTATGCCCCCTTGTCATTTCTGTAAGGCATCCATCATTGCTACTGTGGACAACAGAAGACCTATGGTGATTATGCTCAATTATAATGAGCCTATAGCAATTAAAACTCATCTTTCCTAACTGGTGTTTCTGATAGCCCTAAAGAGTAAAGGTAATGTGTCACGAGGCAATTTATTAAGTAGTCAACACAAAGACAACATAAGTGGAAAGGGTGATCTAAGATCTGATCTGATCTGATGAAGGTTAGCAGATAGCAACCGAAACGTCGCCACCAGCAACGACACATCGCGTGACTTTGATCACCCTTTCCACTTATCTACACCACCGCGATGAACAACCCCTTCATTACAAAGACAACAATTGCACTGCGTGCAAAAGCAACGGTTGAGGTTGAGTAATAACAGAAAGGAGGTTTTTTCTGATATTATTGTCTCATAAAGTCAATGAACTTCCTCTCAAAGATTGCCAGGCAACTGATTGCCTGTAAATGGTTTGAACTATCCAGAGGTCAAGCATGGTCCTGGTGTTCAGACCAGAATACTTCAGTAAACCAATGTCACCCTTAACTCACTCACCAAGAAATCTCTAAAGCCCCGCAACCAACGGTCATCATGCCCTCTGTAACCAAATCAATGCAAATTGTACGCAATTCAAGGGGCATTCTGCAGAAAGGCCCAGGCTGCAACGTGTGGGTTCGTGGCTCGATTCCCGGGTCTATTTCTACCCTTTTTCTGGGCACTTTGAACATTGCATGTGACGCATCCCGATGAGTCGGTGTGATGCTGGGACTGTCCTCATAATCCAGGTTTGCGTCTTCGTACAGGGACACATGCTTTTGGTCGACTCGGTGGCCAAGGTCTAGAAATTCCTAGAAATTTCAAGGTCGGCATAAGACCAGGGCCGGGATATACAGAAACATGCAGCTATAGGTGAACAATTCTAATTCTGGGACTGATCGATATAATTATCAACCTACAAAAGCGCGGTAAACGAAAACCAAGCTAATGGTCCATCCACACAATGTTCAAAGGGGGTCTTTTGCCACCACTAGTTAAAATCGTTTGACTTTTTACGGGTCAGATACCAATACAAATGCGTCCTAATTAGTTCGGTAAATACAAATATTTTTTCTTGTAATAGAACCGACAAAATGGGCAATGGGTATTTACCCATTTACCAAAATGGACTATGGATTACCCATTTTACCTCGATCAGGTTTCGGATAGCCTGTTGTTTGCCTGCCTTTTTAATTATAGGCTAATAGCTATAAGGGTCTATACTTGTATAGAGGTGAGCGCTTAGTACATAACACCATTATGTTGAGAAACAACTTATGAAAATGTAAAAAAGGCAACATGGGGATTTAATGTCTCAAGAAGTGGTAACGGATCGGAGGGATGTAATCGATAACAAGCGGCAAATTGGCTTTGGGGACGAGACCGAGAACGAGACCGAGACCGAGGCCGCGACTGAGACCGATACCGATAATAAAGGTCCACTACAAAACCATTTCCAGGATTTGTTTCAGGGGAACCTCTCGGACGATCTTTCACACTGCACCCATTTTCTTTCTAATTTCCCCATCCCCAAGAAAATAACTTCTCGGGATTTGATGCGTCGATTCATACTACCGTTCATTTCCCGGAACTGATAACGGTGACCTCCTGTGGAGCATGCCTGAATTAGCTAGCATGCTCTGCCGGTCTTGGTTATGCGCGGCCCATGGGCCCTTTAATCTCCGGAAATTTCTCTTATGAGTTTTGGTTCGATGCTGCAGATTTCGTGTAATTAAAAAGATTGAGGGCTTTAATCGTGGCCCTGTTTTGCTTAATAGATATGGGAGGGTGATACTCAAAATCATAATTCGTCGGGGGAGGACTGGATGCAATTAATTGAAGAAAAAAATCCACTCGGCTAACGGAACAAAACTTGGAAGTATATAATCTTCCGTTCTACCACAAAACAACTGAGAGACTTTTTGTCATGGATTTTTTCGCCCCCAAAGTTAGGGCTTTTGAACATGTAGGCCTACTACAAAAAAATGTCTGTGAATGTGTTGTGGCGGCTAATTCGAGTTCGAGTATACAGCTCTTTGGTCAGTGATGATCCTGCATCATGCACTCGACTAATGGGTGCAACACACAAAATCCATCCAAGATGGCTCCGCCGAGCTGATTATCATAAAGTGTGTACCCCACAACTTTTTTTTAATAAGGGGTCTTTGGAGGCTAATTAACTGATACATTGTAGAACAAGTGAAGCTTAAGACAACCTGGGGGTTCACTCTTCAATTTGGCATGTCATTCGGACCATATCTGGCTTTAAATGTGGCCCTATTTGGCTGTGGAAGTGGAGGGGTCCATCCCAAAATCCTTGCAGAAATTCGGCTTGGGACGGCAACACATTTTGGGTTTTTTTTCTGGGGGTAATTAGCAAAAAATCGGCTAAGGGCCCTAAAATTGAGACTTTTGGGTGTGGGATAATTGGCTTTGAAAGTGAGTGTTTTTGTACAGTTTTCAATGGGAGCTCGATTTAGTGTTCTGCACCCTATAAAAGCATGCAGCGCCCTCATGCGATTGGTGTTCGGCAAGGCAGTCTCCACATGGCAATGATAACCAGACTGAACCTGACCATACCTCATGTAATGCCAAAATGGCGTTGGCGTGTTGTAAACAAGTTGCTGCAGAAGTTTTATATCATCCGAGCTCAGAAAATCTTGAGTGAGTGGTCTCTCTTAAACCATGGAGGAAGGAAAATAAATTTTCCTTCTTCCATGCTTAAACAAAGCATTAAACCGTTGCTCCGTGCGTACTTTATTATGCTGGTGTGTGCTTATGCTGTTCATTGTCGCTGCCGACTCGAGTTCAGATTAGTGCAATAGTGGCATACCGCATAGTGCTAGTCCGAGTAACTTGGACCCGACAAGACTAGTCAGTACTCAGTAGTCACCCTTTTTTTTATCGAATTTTGAAATAATATTTTGAGATTCGGGTAGTCACCCGAATCTCAAAATTTCAAAATTCGATAAAAAAGGGTGACTTGTCGGGTCCAAGTTACTCGGACTACTTGAAACCTTACAATCGCCCTTTTTAAAGAATTTTGAGGAGGTCGGGCGATAGATATCACTAGGAATGTTGGTCAAGTCGTCCCCGGGTCAACTCGTCCCCGGGTCAACTCGTCCCCGAGTCAACTCGTCCCCGAGTCAACTCGTCCCCGAGTCAAGTCGTACCCCGTAATCCTTGCTACATACTGTAAAATTGGTGTTCGCCTTTTCCTTTATTTCTGTTCCGAAAATTCGATTCCGAAGCAGGTTTTAGTTTTCGTTCTCTTAGTCTTAGTGGGTTTTTTTTCCCCAGCAGGTAACGGCCTAGTCTACAGTGCGTTTTATATCTATTATTTGTATTTCCTTTTCGGGCAGCAATCTATTTTTGTTTTAACTTTAGTGTATTTAGGGGTATTCTTACTTTAAATCAGTCTGTTTTAATATTTATTGGAGATTTTTTTGGAGCCGTTTCTTTGTTTAAAATATACAACCGGGCAAATTAAAAGGAGAGTGGACACAGCAAAAAGAGAGCTAAACAACCAGCGTTAAATTCATGTTCCTGACGTCTTAATTCTAATTTCTTAATTCGTTTAAAATAAACATAATCAGTGGTCTTACGTTTATCCTGCAATAAAAAGTCAAACAATTAAAGGAAAAAAATTTTTCTGCAAAAAAAGAAACACAAAACCTTTGAATGTTTATTCCCTACAAACTACACTGACGGCCAAAAGATCCCGCGTGGCACCTCAGGATGAGTGGTTTATACCACGTCCGCAGTCCGCACAAGCCTCACATAATGCAACTCCGTCTAAACCAACAAGATCTACTCTACTGAGTGCATTTTCCACCTTCGGAAAACGAATGCAAACTGATATCACCCTGCACGATTTCGAAATATAAATCCTTGAAGAAGCGGAACACATCCTGTATTTCTCAATATTTTCAAATACAACTGAAAAGTGGGGGACGACTTGACTCGGGAACGACTTGACTCGGAGACGACTTGAGGAAGCTATCAAATTCGGGGGACGAGTTGACCCGGGGACGAGTTGACTTGGGGACGACTTGACTCGGGGACGACTTGACTCGGGGACGACTTGACTAAGCTATAAAATTCGGGGGACAAGTTGACTCGGGGACGAGTTGACTTGGGGACGACTTGACCCGTTGCCATCACTAGTATTACTAAGTATTAGTGTCCAAGATTCTCAGTAGGGAAACACGACCAAACAACAATGTGTTCCACTCCATGACTACCCCCGACCTCCTCAAAATTAAAAAAAAAAAGGCATTTGTAAGGGTCCAAGTTACTCGGACTAGTGCTAGTAGTACTACTACTAGTAGGGACTGCAACCTATTTTTAAAATTTAGCATTCTTGTTTTTGTTTTCAGCTGTTCTTGTGGAGCATGCAATTCTGACTGAAACATTTTTCGCAGTGGCTGTTGTTACGGCAGTCGTCCGTGTGGTTCCCTGACTTGATTGTTGTATTTCGTCAGCATTGCAGGCTGGTTGAACCAGTATATTAGCTGATACTGATAGTCTGGTTCCAAGAGCTAAACATCCTGACAAATACTTTGAAGTCAGGGAACCACACGGACTACTGCCGTAACAACAGCCACTGCGAACATTTTTTGAATCATAAAAATTGGTTGATTAGTTTTGGAGTTATGGCATTTTTAAGATTTTGGAAGCAACCAAATTTTGTTTTTTTTTCCTATTGTCTCAACGGTTCTGAGAGAGCAATCCTTTTGTTGTTTACTACAATAAACAAAGTAGTAAACAAATTGAAATGTCTGTATTTTAAATACCTTTTGCTCGGTTTTCACAAAAATGTCAAATCATGCCCCTTTATGTTGTATTAACATGGTCATTTAAAGTTTTTGTAAAAAAAAAAATTATGCAAATGAGCGTTGCCATGGAAATGAAGACAAACAAGAAAATCCGTACATATACGCATTTTAACTTTTTTAAAGGAAATTTATTGAGGAAATGGTTTAATTTAACTTTTAAAGGAAATTTATTGTGGAAATGGTTTATTATGATGTTGATAACCACTCCATCAAATCAACACATTTTTGGTGTTAATCATTTGTCAACAAAGCAGGCTTTTATTTGTTTACTTATTTTTCCAAATGTAAACAACGTAGTAAACAAAATCAATCAACTGTATCACAAAAACTAAGTTAGTTACAGACCTTTTTTTTTTTTTAATTCAAGCAACTTGGCAAAAACAATTGATACAAAAGACAACAACTACATGTACCTGCATGACAATTAACATTGTCAATAAATCTGTTCAATACTTCAATTAATTGGTACTATAATGTATACTAAACAATGAAGAAATCTGGTAACAACACCGTGTCGAGTACCGTAAACAATTACGTTGTACAGTGTATGTGCTTCTCATGCGACTCTGCAATGACATTTGCCAGGCACGTACATGTATAGGACGTTCGCGCACCATCAACCCGGTGAGAAAACATCGTTACTACCTTATTTCGACATCGATCTTTCCATTTCAACACTTCTTTTTGAAATCCCCCGGACCGTTATGATATTTTTTTAAGTTGTAAAATTTACTTTCCTTTCAAATCCTCGCGAGATTGGCGCAAATGTGGTATTTTTTTGTAAACTTTTGGCATTCGATCGAGCATCTCTCTGGCTACAAGACGGCGACCTCCATGGGGCCGCTTTCCCACAACGCTTTGCGTTAGGCTCGCTGAACGAACGCAAGTGCGGTGAACGAACTTTTGCACGCAATATTTTTTTGGCAGTGTGATGCGCAGTACCGATGCGCAGTGGTCCGTGTGCGGTCCCTAGTAGTATTAGTAATACTAATAGTCCGAGTAACTTGGACCCGACAAGTCGCCCTTTTTTTATCGAATTTTGAAATTTTGAGGGACGAGTGACTGTAGGGTCCAAGGATCTCAGGTTTGCGCTGGCGAACCCACGCACAAACCTGAGGTTTGCACTAACGAACCCATGCGCAAACCTGAGGTTTGCACTGCCGAACCAACGCGCAAACCTGAGGTTTGCACAGGCGAACCCACACGCAAACCTGAGGTTTGCACTGGCGAACCAACGCACAAACCTGAGGTTTGCACAGGCGAACCCACGTGCAAACCTGAGGTTTGCACTGGCGAACCAACGCACAAACCTGAGGTTTGCACAGGCGAACCAACGCGCAAACCTGAGGTTTGCACTGGCGAACCCATGCGCAAACCTGAGGTTTGCACTTGCGAACCAGCACGCAAACCTGAGGTTTGCACTGCCGAACCAACGCGCAAACCTGAGGTTTGCACTGGCGAACCCACGCACAAACCTGAGGTTTGCACTGCCGAACCAACGCGCGAACCTGAGGTTTGCACTGGCGAACCAACTCGCAAACCTGAGGTTTGTGCTGGCGAACCCATGCACAAACCTGAGGTTTAACAGGCGAACCAACCTGAGGTTTGTGCTGGCGAACCCACGCGCAAACCTCAGGTTTGCACTGGCGAACCAACGTGCAAACCTGAGGTTTGCGCTGCGAACCCACGCGTAAACCTGAGGTTTGCACTTGGGAACCAACGTGCAAACCTGAGGTTTGCACTGGCAAACCCATGCGCAAACCTGAGGTTTGAACTGCTGAACCAACAAGCAAATCTGAGGTTTGCACTGCTGAACCAACGCGCAAACCTGAGGTTTGCACTGGTGAACCCACGCGCAAACCTGAGGTTTGCACTGCCGAACCAACGCGTAAACCTGAGGTTTGCACTGGTGAACCCACGCGCAAACCTGAGGTTTGCTTGAAGCTACGTGATTCGTTAGTGAACATATAATGAGCGAAGTCTGCATCTGGGCCAATCAATGCCTCACAGGGCAATGAAAGCGATATCCGAACCGACTGTGGCGCTCCATTATTCCACACGCTCTCACTTTTTAGACAGTTTACAGACACATTTATTTACTTATTTTTCAAATCAATCTGTTAATACATGGAGGCTTGACAATTGTATGTATTTCGGGAGTAATTTCCTTCATGTTTTCCTTTAAGGTGACTATCTAATTTCAAACATACAGTTCATGTCATGCCAAGCCACGTCCATGGAAGTCTTTGGCTCTGTCCTTAGACTTCACCAAGTAATAAGTAATTGTCTTTCTGGGGAGGGGTATGAAATGCGTGGAGCCTTCTTCTGTGTTGGTCCATGGTTGGTCAAAACTTAGGAACACAACTTCATTTACTGCCTCAGTGAAGTCTGATTTTGATTCAACAAGGGTTTTGCCCTGCTTGACATATTAAATAAACACTGAATACTCGGTGCTTTGCTGATGCCTGATGAAAAAAAATAAGGCAGCCTGGGCGGGATTCAAACCTGCAACTCCCGCTTGCTACTTATAGTGTGGACGTCTTCGATTTTGATGGTCAATGTATTTTTGCTAATCTGAAAACATGTCCTGAAGTTAGCGTGGCGCTTTATGGCACGTACGCACGCCAACATGTGTGTCACTACAATTTCTGTCGTACAATTCATGTCAAAGTTGAGCGTGCAGCACATTTACGGGGCGCAACTTGCATTTCCCGATCCTGCAGCGCGCAACTTCCACTGAAAACCGCAGGATCAGATCCCGCGTTGCGTTTACACTTGCATGTTGATCCCGCACGCGGGATCAGACCCGGATCTGATCCTTCCCGAGAGGTGGATCAGATCCCGGGATCTGATCCTGATCGCGCGAGCGTTTACACTTGCGTTGATCGCCCTTTGATCGCCCTCGCGGGATCTGATCCTCCTCGCGGGATCAAGTGTATACGCAGTCTTAGTTAACATCCATTATCAATATCAACCAGTTTAATTCCTTGTGACCTGTGACCTCCATCTGTTTTTATCTATGTACAGGGATTGAGTGTAAGCGTTGCTGAGGTTGCCGCCATGACAAGGATTTTGTCGCCTTTCGGCGATAGTTGTCTAAATGATTCACGCCAAATAAAGTAAGAAAGCCAGCCGTGTATGTGATTAGTATTCACTATGCAGTTACCAGACGGATTTGCATTTTCTGTATATGCCTGTACATCTTCACATAAGAGCATAGGGTAGCAAGCAATGGTTAGCCAGGTAAAGTTCATTGACCTGGGCCAGCCACATGATGTTTGGATACCTGTCCAATAAGTACACTACGTACAATCTACATAGACCCTTTGTTTAACCATGTAGAGAAGGGAAGTAGACCTTTTAAAAAGTACCTGTGGGTATTTTCACCAGATAGTCAAATACCATAAATAGGTCATTGACAAATGAATTGTTTTGGGACATTTAGTAGTACAGTATACAATGTACATGTACATGTGTCTTGTTGTTGACTCAGTGACTTTGAATGGAATCTGATCCCATGATGACACTCAATGCTAAATGCTAAATGCTAAATGCTCAGTGCTCAGTGCTCAGTGCTAAATGCTAAATGCTAAATGCTCAGTGCTCAGTGCTCAGTGCTAAATGCTCAATGCTCAATGCTCAATGCTCAGTACTCAGTGCTCAGTGCTCAATGCTCAGTGCTCAATGCCCAATGCTCAGTGCCCAATGCTCAGTGCCCAATGCCCAGTGTCCAGTGCTCAGTGCTCAGTGCTCAGTGCTCAGTGCTCAATGCTCAATGCTCAGTGCTCAATGCTCAATGCTCAATGCTCAGTGCTCAATGCTCAATGCTCAATGCTCAATGCTCAGTACTCAGTGCTCAGTGCTCAATGCTCAGTGCCCAATGCCCAATGCCCAATGCTCAATGCTCAGTGCTCAGTACTCAGTGCTCAGTGCTCAATGCTCAATGCTCAGTGCTCAGTGCTCAATGCTCAATGCTCAGTGCTCAATGCTCAATGCTCAATGCTCAGTGCTCAGTGCTCAGTGCTCAATGCTCAGTGCTCAGTGCTCAGTGCTCAGTGCTCAATGCTCAGTGCTCAGTGCTCAATGCTCAATGCTCAATGCTCAGTGCTCAGTGCTCAGTGCTCAATGCTCAGTGCTCAATGCTCAATGCTCAGTGCTCAGTGCTCAGTGCTCAGTGCTCAATGCTCAGTGCTCAGTGCTCAATGCTCAGTGCTCAGTGCTCAATGCTCAGTGCTCAGTGCTCAATGCTCAGTGCTCAATGCTCAATGCTCAATGCTCAATATGCTCAATGCTCAATGCCCAGTGCTCAATGCTCAGTGCTCAGTGCTCAATGCTCAGTGCTCAATGCTCAATGCTCAGTGCTCAGTGCTCAGTGCTCAGTGCTCAATGCTCAGTGCTCAGTGCTCAATGCTCAGTGCTCAGTGCTCAATGCTCAGTGCTCAGTGCTCAATGCTCAGTGCTCAATGCTCAATGCTCAATGCTCAATATGCTCAATACTCAATGCCCAATGCTCAATGCCCAATGCTCAGTGCTCAATGCTCAGTGCTCAGTGCTCAATGCTCAGTGCTCAATGCTCAATGCTCAATGCCCAATGCTCAGTGCTCAGTGCTCAGTGCTCAGTGCTCAATGCTCAATGCTCAATGCTCAATGCCCAATGCTCAGTGCTCAGTGCTCAATGCTCAATGCTCAATGCCCAATGCTCAGTGCTCAGTGCTCAGTGCTCAGTGCTCAGTGCTCAATGCCCAATGCCCAGTGCCCAGTGCTCAATGCCCAGTGCCCAATGCCCAGTGCTCAATGCTCAATGCCCAGTGCCCAGTGCCCAATGCTCAATGCTCAATGCTCAGTGCTCAATGCTCAGTGCTCAGTGCTCAATGCTCAATGCTCAGTGCTCAATGCTCAATGCTCAGTGCTCAGTGCTCAGTGCTCAGTGCTCAATGCTCAGTGCCCAGTGCTCAATGCTCAGTGCTCAGTGCTCAGTGCTCAGTGCTCAATGCTCAGTGCTCAGTGCTCAATGCTCAATGCTCAGTGCTCAATGCTCAGTGCTCAGTGCTCAGTGCTCAGTGCTCAGTGCTCAGTGCTCAGTGCTCAGTGCTCAGTGCTCAGTGCTCAGTGCCCAATGCTCAGTGCTCAGTGCTCAGTGCTCAATGCTCAGTGCTCAGTGCTCAGTGCTCAATGCTCAATGCTCAATGCTCAGTGCTCAATGCTCAATGCTCAATGCTCAGTGCTCAGTGCTCAATGCTCAATGCTCAGTGCTCAGTGCTCAGTGCTCAGTGCTCAGTGCTCAGTGCTCAGTGCTCAGTGCTCAGTGCTCAATGCTCAATGCTCAGTGCTCAATGCTCAATGCTCAATGCTCAGTGCTCAGTGCTCAATGCTCAATGCTCAGTGCTCAATGCTCAGTGCTCAGTGCTCAGTGCTCAGTGCTCAGTGCTCAGTGCTCAGTGCTCAGTGCTCAGTGCTCAGTGCTCAGTGCTCAGTGCCCAATGCTCAGTGCTCAGTGCTCAGTGCTCAATGCTCAGTGCTCAGTGCTCAGTGCTCAATGCTCAATGCCCAATGCTCAGTGCTCAATGCTCAGTGCTCAATGCTCAGTGCTCAGTGCTCAATGCTCAATGCTCAGTGCTCAATGCTCAATGCTCAATGCTCAGTGCTCAATGCTCAGTGCTCAGTGCTCAATGCTCAATGCTCAATGCTCAATGCTCAATGCTCAATGCTCAGTGCTCAATGCTCAGTGCTCAGTGCTCAGTGCTCAATGCTCAGTGCTCAATGCTCAATGCTCAGTGCTCAATGCTCAGTGCTCAGTGCTCAATGCTCAATGCTCAGTGCTCAGTGCTCAGTGCTCAGTGCTCAATGCTCAGTGCTCAGTGCTCAATGCTCAATGCTCAATGCTCAATGCTCAATGCTCAATGCTCAGTGCTCAGTGCTCAATGCTCAATGCTCAATGCTCAATGCTCAATGCTCAATGCTCAATGCTCAATGCTCAATGCTCAGTGCTCAATGCTCAGTGCTCAATGCTCAGTGCTCAGTGCTCAATGCTCAGTGCTCAATGCTCAATGCTCAGTGCTCAATGCTCAGTGCTCAATGCTCAATGCTCAATGCTCAGTGCTCAGTGCTCAGTGCTCAGTGCTCAGTGCTCAGTGCTCAGTGCCCAATGCTCAATGCTCAATGCTCAGTGCTCAATGCTCAGTGCTCAATGCTCAGTGCTCAGTGCTCAGTGCTCAGTGCTCAATGCTCAATGCTCACTAGTTTAGCGTAATATTGAGGAAGGGATGCGACTAATTAGGCATTACAGTTACATGTAGTTACCGTAAACAGCGAAGTCATCCAAATTTGCTGATGTTTTTGTTGTAATTCAAGTGTTTGCTCTTCCCAACAGTAACTCAGGATCAGATTTATATTCAAGTCAGAAAATCTTGAATCCGATGCCAAGTCCGTTTCACATCTCGTGAGACACAGATCAAGTCTTGAGTCATCTTGGATCGAGTCCAAGTTATGAGTCACCTTCAAATAGAATGCTTTATTGCAAACATTTTTATTATTAAGCCGTGTACATGTACATGTACCCCAATACCCCAAAGTGAGTCTGTATGAGTCACTATCTTCCAGTATTGATCATGGTAGTCTCTTGGCATACAGTACATGTATGTATATGTACATGTATGAATGTCGCAAAGACATTTTTTGCAGAACTATATATTTTTCTCATTGAGTCAAAAGTCACACGAGTTGAGTCCAAGTCCGAGTCAGTAGGTCTGAGCCTGAGTCCATTGCTATCATGACTCAAGTCTGTGTCTTGAGTCCTGGAAAATAAGACTCAAGTTTGACCTGAGTGACTGAGTCCAAGTCATTTGCCACAAGACACAATTGCCACACAATTCTGCTCACGATGCAATGTGGAACACTAGATTAAATCTGATAGTTTTTGTTTGATTAAATCAAATCAAAATGAGAAAACACAATGTATAATTTGTCAACAGCATCAGATTTTAAGTGTACAACATGTACAAGTGGTCTTGGAGACACAAATGTTGCCATAGGCTTTGTATTAGATATATAGAATTTCTATAAAATTCTATGTATACAAATCAGAACAGAAGAGTTTTAAAGTACCGGTAACCACAGTGGCAAAATAATGACTCATGAGGGCGCTGTTTGTGGCCTTTGAGTTTCCATAATGACCTCAAGCCATGCAGATTCCCAATGAAATCCAGAAAAATCTGCTATAATTATTTATAAAATGAAAAAATCTATGTCTGCCAGCCATATGGGTTGATAGTAGTGTGTGATGGGTGGTCGCTGAAACCTTGCACAGCACATGGATGTTTTTGGAGCTTTTTCAAGGCTGACATTTACATGTCAGTAACCAGATGTTGGGATTTACTACCCGGTAAATGGTATTTTCCAGAGTTGATTATGCGCACTGGACTAACTGACTCAGTAACGTGAACTGGTCACTTTTCTTAGGCATACTGTAGTGTACATGTACATGTAGGTTAGCCATTTAAAAGTAACCAGTGGACTCGGTTAGAGAAACTGAGAGGGAGGTTTACTGGGCGGTCTTGCACTCTTGGTAAGTTTTACCCCAAAAAGGCTGGTGGGAACAATGCAGAATCAAATGAAGAGAAGAGACATGTATTTGGTATGCTTTATCTAGTCAAAGACCTGTGCGAAGAGGGCTTATCTCTCTGAGTAAATGTGTGTTTCCCATGGGAAAAAAATTGGCTCAGGAAAATTTCCAGGGCCCTTTGAACTGGACTTAAAATGGGTAAAATAAACATCATTGTGGTGAGTTTAACCCCCCAAAGTCCAGTGCCAATGTGGCTTGGATTCACGAGTTGAGAAAAAGGACCCTCTTTAGTCAGTGCAGTGTACGTGTTCATATGATGAGTATACCAGTATACATACATGTACACATGTACATATGTATATATGTACATGTACATGTACACATGCACATTGCCTTATAATAGTTATATCTTGTATTTGGGCAGATGGAGCTCTGTACATGCAAAATGCAAATCCCAATGAACAGCTGCTTCGCCACCTTCAACCTTACAAATGTACATTTTACAAACTCAAAATAGTGTGGACACTGGACAGCAGTAGGTGCATTCCTGCTAGGGAAATTATCGCAATTAGTGGGTTGCAATTAATTTGTGTGTGGGTTTGGGACCACACTCGCTTGGTTTGCACGTGCAATGTATGGTTCACACACAACCATGTGGAGATAGACAGCTGGTTGTGACCCTGGATGGTTGTCTTGTATGCAATGAATTTCACACAGTGCCTGGCAAAATTTCTTCAAAAAAAAATCAAACTGCGATTTGAATCGCAAGTGTTAGTGAGATTTCAGTGTTCACAGTTCACACACACCTCCCCAAAATATAAATTTTTAATTGTGATTCAAAATTTTAAAAGTGATTTGCAATGTTTTGTGCTATTGGGAATGCACCTACATGTAGTTGTACAATATGCCCATGTGTATGTACAGTACAGTTTACCCATATTGACCTTAACTGTCAAGTATTTTAAATTTACACTGTACCAGGCAGGCTAACTACTGTTCTCAACTTTTGAATGATTGAACTAGCCCGCCAATTTCCTAAGTGGTCCACACTCCACAATACTAATACTAATAGTAATTTCCATGTTTCCATTTCAAATGGCGGTTTAAGTAGCAGAGCTGGGTGGCTGGCAATATAACGGCTCATGAGGGAACTCTACATGTACATGTACATGTGTACATGTGTTGTACATGACCTTTGAGGTTATACGTATACATGTACAGGTGTACATAATGACACAAGTACATTGTACATTGTAGCCCACAAAATAAAACTACTGTACTTGCAGCTGGTACAAAAATGTTGCAAACTGCTTACTGACTAAAAATACCAAAATACAAATCTTAAAATTTAGTGGGCCTGACATTTTGATCCTAGCAGGACCTTTCTGAAAGGCAGAGTGCCTCTGCACTCTGCCTTTCAGAAAGGTCCTGCTAGGATCAAAATGTCAGGCCCACTAAATTTTAATACTTGCAGCTGGCATTACAGAGGAGTTTGATCGTAGTGCGCAGCATGTATGCAGAAACCATGCACAGCACATAGGTTTCATGGCACTGATGGCAGTTTGCAGGCTGACATTTGATCGGATGTGGTTTTTTTACTGAGTGGCATTTTACTGAGTCGCATACTGTATGTCCACAGGACTAATCTGGACTGATAAAAGTTACCTTGTCACAGTTACTGAGCAAAGGTTAGCCCATAAAAGTAACCATAAGATTTGACTTTGAGGAAAGTTTACTGGGCCATTTCCACTGAAAAAGGGAAAAGTAAACATCGTCTTATTGAGTTCATGGTGAGTTTTACCACCAGAAAGGATTAATTTTGTTTACGAGACCAAAAGACCAAGGGCACCCATTGTCTTGATTTGGGAAGAAGGCTTATCTCTTGGAGCAACTGTGCGATAACAATGCAACCCACTCATCAATGCACAACCCAGTGTCCTATTCCCAAAGTTCAAGCTTCGAGGTTATAGTGCAGTGGACATATGTACATGTACATGTACATGCACATGTACTGGTAATCACTGCAGTGTTTGTTTGGCATATTGTCATCAGTCCTGCTGTCCAAAGTCTCCAGTAAAATGATTTGGAGACTTCTAGTCTCCATTCAAGACTACATAAATCATGGGCTAAAAGTGGTATGGATTGTCTACAGATTTAATATAATTGTGTGTACAGTCTCCTCGACCCTAAACATCCTAGATGATATCTAGGCCTATAATGTTTGAAAACAGTAATTTACATACATGTATCGGTAATGTGTAGGCTTGTATGCAAGCATAGACAGAAAGTTTAACCATGTATTAAATTTGCTGTGCTGAATGTAGAATTACTGTTTCACCAGATGCTTAGTTTTTGGGACACGTGTACAGTGTACACATGTGCCAGGGTTAGAACTTGGAACTTGGAAATACCCGTATCCACCAGACAGTGGACAGAGTCTAGTGATTTTAGTCATGTCAATGTTAGTCTGGTGCAGTGTGTGACTGCACTGGACCAGCTGTTTGTTCTTGCGCAATTTTAGAACATAAGTTTCCTGCAGGATCTTTCTCAGGTCTTTTTGAGACCAGACCAACGTTTCTATCCTGCTAGACCTTCTGAACACTGAACAGGCCCTCTAAATTTTTGAGATTTGAATTTTGGTCATTTAAGTCAGTTTTGCATGTTTTTGTATACACTTCAAAGTGCTTGAACCTTGTCTATACATAGGTTCATGAGGTGTTTTTTTTTCATATTCTTTGATACACAAACATAAGTGATGAAAACAGCCCTCTAAAGCCGCGTCCGCACTGGACTTAAAATGGGTAAACTAACCGAGCAAATGGGTAAATTGACCATTTTAAGTCCAGTGCGGACAGCCCAGGAAGTTTTCCTTCCAGGTAACTTACCCGACTCCAGTGGGTAGTTTAACCGACCAACTTCTGCCCGGTTAAATTGACCAGGTCAGTTTAACCGAGTCGATAAGTACAATCCGGACACGACGTCTCGGTAAACGACTCGGTAAAAAACCACATCCGGCGCCCCGCACGTTACAATACTGTATGCAAGACTCGTGCGGGCGCAGGGTAACAACGTGTTTGTGTACCTAGAGTGCATGCACATGTACATGATTCGGTTAGTTTTACCGATCGTCTTGGTTAGCTTACCCGAGTCGACCCAAGTGCGGACGCCGGGAAGATTTACCCATTGGAATGTTACCCACGGGCTCGGTAAAAAATAAGTCCAGTGCGGACACGGCTTAAGACTGAGAGGCATTTTCTCTCACCAAATTGGCACTCAGCAGGGGGTCCTAAAGTAAACACAACTCCAGCTCACCTCCAGGATAATTACCTTTTATCTCTAAAGTAAACAAACACCCCAGTAGCAGCCTTTCACTGCGTTTACACTTGATCCCGCGAGGAGGATCAGATCCTGCGGTCACGAAGGATCTGATCCAGTGCCGCGTTTACACTGGATCCTGATCCCGCGTTGATCGCGCGTGGAGCAGCGGAAGCGCTCTCCAAAGGTTATCCACATAGGTCAGTAGTCATGCGCAGTAGAACGTCAGCCCGGCCATGACGCGCGAAATCCGATGGACTCTGCAACGGTACAACCTCTATGCATACAATGTACATGTATAGTACATGAAGGCCTACTGTACAGTACATACATACATGTACATGTACTGTACATGTGTACATGTAAATGTACATGTACTGCACACATGCACGTGCACACGTATATTGTGTACATTACATACGTGCACACTACATGCAGCTGTGTCCAGTTTCGTTAGTATTTCTTCACTGGCCCAGATGTCTTAAAATAACTTCAATTCTTCATCGGTCCACAGCCGTCCGCGCACTGTGTCCGTCGCCACTTTGCAGCTACCGTGCTGTATGCGGATACCAGTTTCTCACCCCCCCCCCACACCCACACGACCACACACACACGACCCTGTCTAGTATTGGTTACCAGCGTAAAGTTGGACAAAATAATTGTTTGCCGAGTGTACGTACGTGTACATTGTGTGTACATGTACAGTACATGCACACCTGTACACTACATGTACACGTACACTGAACATGTACTGCACACGTACACGCAAGATGCTTGTTTTCGCGCGTTTTTCCAGGCATGGGCCGGATGTGGTCGCTGAAAACCGCAGGATCAGATCCCGCGTTGCGTTTACACTTGCATGTTGATCCCGCACGCGGGATCAGACCCGGATCTGATCCTTCCCGAGAGGTGGATCAGATCCCGGGATCTGATCCTGATCGCGCGAGCGTTTACACTTGCGTTGATCGCCCTTTGATCGCCCTTTGATCGCCCTCGCGGGATCTGATCCTCCTCGCGGGATCAAGTGTAAACGCAGTCTTTGCTGGAACTACTTTCAGTGTATGATGTGGGCCTGTGTGCACATGTACATATACACAAGCACACACTTAAAGTCCTTTTCACACTGTCAACAATCTCTGGGTCTGAACCGGTTCCGACCCCGAGATTTTTTTCAACCCTTTTCACACTACTAAAATTTCAACCCGGTTCTGAACCGGGTAGCATTGCTCTAGCCGGCTCGAAACCAACCCTGTCAGGGACCAGGGTTGAAAATCTCGATCCGGATTGAAAATGCATTTTTCAGCTTGAACAGGTTCGAAAACGATAGTGTGAACCGCCCCGGGTTGAGATCACTACCGCCGATCCGGGTTGAGTTGTGTGGCACGAAACTCCGCGGAAGAACACGTACCCACAGACGAAAAGTTCGTTGACACCCACACAGTACGTACCGTTGTGCACAGAATGCGCAATGTTTAACAGCAGTCTGGATTCTGTTAATGCGCACTGTGCTAACGGTCGCGCAAACTTTGACAGCTCTTTCTATGGTTCTACTTTCGCACGCAACTCAACCACGTGTTGTTGCGCAATCTATCTATCATGCAACCAATGTTGTGCACAGAATGCGCAATGTTTCACAGCAGTCTGGATTCTATTTTACGCGCGTAGTCCCATCTGCCCAACTATCCCGTCGGCCGAAAGGCAAAAGGGCACGGCGGCACTGTGCGGGCACGGAAATTCGTTGCTGTGAAAATCATCCAAATTTGAGGGCACTGCAGCAATTACATAGGTGGTGCTATACAATGTTTCGTCATTATTTCATTTAGGGGAGTTGCTTCTTGCCTTCTTCGCGAATGCTTCGCGAAAGCTTTTTGTGAAACGCGCAAATTAGGGGGGCCTACCAACATTTCTAAATCGCGCATGCTTCACGAAAATATTTTCGCGAAAGCGTGTGGAGTCTACTTATTTTTGACTAGTACATCCGGCCGCTTGGCGCGTCGCAAGGCATTGTGGGAGCGAGAAAATCACCACAGCGCGCAGGCGCCGCACATGATCCGTGTTGAGAGTTCGTAGTGTGAATACGCACGGCTGTATCCGGATTGAAAGTTACCCGGTTCACGCCGTGGCCGGTTTGTGTCATGAACAGTGTGAACGTTGCGTGGTTGCGTCTCTGTGAACCGGGTCGAAAACAGCCAAGGCTGAACCGGAGCGGAACCGGGTAGGTTTCAACCCGGTTCGAAGCGAAGATAGTGTGAAAAGGCCTTTAGAGCTGTTCGTTTTTGCAAGTACTGTACACATGTACATGTACTGTACATGTTCAACCATACACAAGATCTGCTCAGAATTTAAGTTTTCCACACACCTCCCCACCAAATTATATCGTTCTCAGCTTCCTCTTTGACGATTTTCATGGTTCAAAAACCAAAATATGACAACATTTAATGACTTACATTTATCCAACACTTTCTCTGTCCCAATTAATGTATCTCTTATAGAATAGTTTTGCATTAAGTCTTCAGCCAAGATCCATTAAACAAGTGAGAAGGCCCCCAACTGATAAGGACACTGATAAGAATCTTAATCTCCCTGGTTGCCAATTTGGTGAATACCAATGGGAGTTGGCTGTGGGTCTACTTGGGTTGAGTTTTAGAGGGATGTTCATGTAATTCAGGCAGACGATAGCCTGAAATTGTGTTTTTCCTAGGATATTATGAAATATGTGACCTGCTGAATAGATAACTGGCTAACTGTCCACTACATGGATGTATGCTGGTATCAGTTGACAATAGCTGCCTTCTTACTGTGATATCAAACAGCTCTCTTATCTGTCAGTTACTGACTCATACAGAGGATCGTGCAGATGGGCCCCTACACAATGTCTGTTGAATACTCTGTGTTGCATTTATTATTGGGTCCACACTCCACACATGTACCGGTATTCAGAGTGAATCCATAGCCGTGCATTCACATGAACTAAATTTCATGTTCATGTACATGTACATACCCAAATGCACTGTATGTAAAGTCATTTGGTGCTTGTACATGTAGTTGTACCTGTAGTTACATCCGTGGAATGATGGAGCTGTCTCATGCATACATGCACGTACATATGCTGTGCATGTACATGTACAATGTACTGTATGTATTCATTCTCAACACTGAGGAATCCTTGTGTGAGTATTCTAAAAAAAACTTTGACTCAACCACCAGCATCAAGATAAATATGTGATGTAACTGTAGGTCTGTGATTCCTGAGTTCTGCTGCACAACCTAATCTACAGTCTGTAAAGTGAGCATGTACATCGTGTACATGACTACATGTACATGTACAATGTACATGCTACTGCTAGGAATGTACACTGAGTTAGTCATGGTTTGCGGGGTAAGTTTTGTTTGTGAAAGTACTTTTTTTTCACTTCCAGGTACATGTACATGTACAGTGTATACCGTAATAGAAAAATATCCTGTTGCACTGTACAAGATTCGTGTGTTACAAAAATGATGCTGCAAGTTTTAAAATTCAACAAGGCTAGTTTACACTGTGAC
Source organism: Luidia sarsii (assembly GCA_949987565.1). Classification (NCBI taxonomy): domain Eukaryota; kingdom Metazoa; phylum Echinodermata; class Asteroidea; order Paxillosida; family Luidiidae; genus Luidia; species Luidia sarsii. The sequence continues at coordinate 12,279,595 of OX465110.1, forward strand.
CATTTTCTGAGTGTTCTACCATGCTAGCATTTCATTTCTACATACATGCACATGTATGTCAATCAAGAAGTGATTGACATGGGAGTATACCTAGCATGGAACATCACTTTAATACAGTACACGTGTGCTATGATGCTATTTCTATTTCACACTGTTGGCTCCCGGTACTGGTACTTTTATAGTTAGTTAGTTTGTACTTTGGAGTATAGAGCATGTGTGTACACATTGTCCCTGTCATCTCAGCTATCCTTTTGATGCCATACATGTACAGTAGCTGACTCACAGTACGTATATTATGAGGCCAACAAGCCTGGCTTCCATTTCTTCCTAACCTCGGCTCACCATCTCCCCTATTCCACATTTTCCAACCACCCTTTTCCATTCTAGTCAATATACATGTACTGTAGTCATACTCCATGTTGTTTCTTGCCTTCCAAGTTTTCTTTTCCCCTGAGGATGCCATTAAGGTGAATGCAAGAGACCAATGATAATCATTCTGCTTTCTGAGGACATTACACGTGTACCTAACCATATACATGTGTAGATTAAAATGTAGATTCCCCAGATTGGGTGGTCAATACAAGAGCTGTATACCAAAACACGACCGATACATGTACATTAAAATAGTCAGTATTACTAGGCCAATCCTACTGTTTCTGCAGATTGAGAGCGTGTGATGTTAATTACATGTTCATGTACATGTACTTGTTGGGAAGATGAGAAGAGCTACATGTACATGTACACTGTACATGTACATGGAAGTGTCTGTGAATTGACATGTACCGGTACATGAGTTCTGTTCTGATTTCTGAGTTTTCTCATTCAGTGCTGTTCTTCAGGTGTAGAATGGTGGTTTTTTTTACACTCACAGGCAAAGGCCTGATCAGAAGAAGACTGCTACATGCATACCACATGAATCTATATGTGATTACTTTGCCTCTGTCGGTGCAACTTAACCCCATAGATCAGTTTCCTTATTTATGAGCCCTTGGTGTAAATGTACATGTAGATGACTGCCTGTTTAGTTTTTCCAACTGACCAGGGTTTGGGATGGCCTTTAACTTTTCAGAGATGATTTCTATGGTTGAAGTAAAGTCCCAGTTTTGTGATTTGGCTCCAATAAAAGTTGTGGTTTTGGAGGGTATCAAGCAGTCTCTTGTATGATCTGTTTCAGAGGTGCTTTGTCTATGGGATGGCCATCCACATGTGTCTCACCTCCAGCAACTCCAACCTCCCCCACCTTTGCCACAGTGGGGTTTCAGACGGCATCTTGCCTCAGCGACTGCCTGACACCTCGGTATTCCCTGACTCTCTTGGCCTGCATGGAGACGCGCCTGTGCACCCGCCTGTCCACTCTGCTAGCCCTTCTGGTCTGCGGACTCCTGCTGGTCTGGCTGTGCAGTGACTGGCTGCATAGCCTGCTGCCGTGGCTGGTGGCCACAGACCCTTACCTGGGCCTGCTCATCTTCTTTCTCCTCTTCGTCCTCATGGCATTGCCCTCCTCCATCCCTGGCTACCTCCTCTTAAACATTGCCGCCGGGTACCGGTTTGGGCTGGTGCTGGGCACGCTGGTGGTTATAGTGTGTGCCCTGGGGGGTGCTTACTGTGCCTTTGTCTTCTGCCGGCTGCCTTGTACAGCCTCCCTACTCTCCAAGCTGCAAAGTGATTATCTCCAGGCTATCGTCAGTGTGGTGGAAGGGGAGCACTCCTTCAAGGTGATAGCTCTGACCAGACTCACACCCATACCATTTGGCATGCAGAACGGAGTGTTTGCCGTAAGTAGAAACCAGAAATTCAAGGCTGGTTCTGCAGTGACACATTGTGACATTGCAATAGGCAATAGGCCCACTACCACTGTCCAAATAATCAAGATTTCAATCGCAATTCAAAAACTGAGGTTTTTTTGCTCGCATTCACAGTTTCACAAAGGGAAACAAATATTGTGTCACTAAAAAACGCGAGCCGATTGTGGTTAGCAGTTGTGGTCAAATGGTGGGTGTGTCCTTGAGGGTGGCCCATGCAGGGAGACATATACTGTAAACGAGCATGGCACTTCCTGTCCGTCAGAGCATGAGCGGTGCTTTGTGGAATAATAAAAAAACGTGCGATTCAGCGGAGCATTTTCCACATACACCATGTTGCAAATAAACGTGATTATTTGGAAAAGTCTAACTATTACTAGTGGAGTCCAAATCCTGACTCAAATCCAAAATCGTGTTATTTGTGTCCACTCACAAAAATAAAAATGCAATTTAAATCGCGATACAACAAAAATATCACGGTTATTTTGGACAGTAGAAATGGCCCTAACATCTCTCTTTTGTCAGTATGTGCGGTTTGGAAGAAAGCCGAGGAACTGTGGAGCCCATTGGTTCTATTCAGAAAACCTTACATGCTTACAAAAGAGAGATTTACACATGGTGTCTATGCAAACCACCCTTGTCTTGCTTCCTCCATTTTGCTTAGAAATACAGGAAATGTTGCCAATTGCTTACTGAATAAAATGCCCAACATATTTGACCATTGCCTCCTAGTCATCATTCATTGTTATTGATTGTATGCAGATCTCCAATGTGTCCGTGTTAACATATGTATCAGCCAGCGCTGTGGGGCTCTTTCCAAATCAAGTCCTCAATGCCTACATCGGTTCAACGTTAAGGTCTGTCCAGGATATAACAAATCACCAATGGAATAATAGTCCATTTGTTATCATACAGGTAAGTGCTAGGCATAGTCTCATGTGTAGCATCTTAGCAGAATATAGGCCAAGAATAATGTCTGGCAGAAGCATTTATGTTGAGGTGACACCACATGAATGATTTCATTTGAGAATGAGTGCGGCTCTGAGGACAGTAACAAGGAAACAGCACTCTTCTCAGAGACAAACTCATTCTCAAGAGAGCATAGTGTCACTCTAAGCATTCTGTATTGTGAATCCATCGTGCAAACCTCAAAGTCTATGAGACGTCAATGGTTCTGTGCATATCAGCATTTTCACAAAGGGTCAATTTTGCAAAATTCTAATTTTTGTAATTTTTTTGTTTACTGCTGATAATAGCCAAAGTTCAGTCTTTGTTTTAAATCAAGAAGTATTTTGATTAAAGAAGTTTCATCCTTTCTCTCAAAATGCTGTTGCCTGTCTGTTGTGGGTGTTATCGCTTATACATGTATTTATCTCTTTGTGGAAACGTTGACGATTTGTCGAACACTTCGCCAACATCTTTGCTTAATCAATTGTAATGAACCTTTTCTCCAAAGCCTTGTTCCCATTGCACTTTTTCTTCCACGACCATAGGGTAGAGTTTCTTAATGCTGCGCATTCTGAAAACTATATCTGTGTGTTCCCACATCTGGACACTGACATTATGTTGACTATAAATGTTGCTGTGAATGGCTGGTATAATGGCCCACAGTGTGGAGGTTGTTGAGTTACCGTGGCTCGGCAGAAAATTTCGTGACCATTGGATTTGATGTTGTCATCCTTCATTGAAGTCATGTAGTTTGAGCCCAAGTAAGTCCAATGGGAACATGGCTTGAGTTCAGCCGAATGTTTGTCTGTGTTGAGCTGCAGGAAGTAATTGCCTTGTGCTCTTTTTGGTGCCATTCTTTAGGTGTGTCTGAGTATCTCACTCTCCTTGTACGTCATAGCTAAGGCACAGCGCTACCTACACCGAGCCATCTATGACCACAAGGTCAACCAGATGGGGGAGAGTGGGGCCAGTTTTTGCTCCCCACAGGTACTGCCCAACCACTCTGACCTCGCCCAGTCAGGGCCAGAGGCCAAAGGTCATGACCTCCACCTCCACAACGACCATCAACCTCAGTCAGTGATGACCCTGGAGAATGAGACCCTGGCAGCGAAGGGCAATGTTCTCAAGAATGACCACAATGCAAACGCCATGTTGATTACATGATGTCGTAAATGCACTCAGTTCAGTTCCTGAGTGTGTAAATTGGAATTTTTACTCATTATTTTTAAGAGGTTGAATGAGGTCTATTTTATATCCTGAGGTCATTTCATATCTCCAGTTCTGATATATTCATCATGCCTCCTTTGTGTCATGAAACAGTGTAAAACAGACATAACTCCTCGTTTGTGGCTGAATTGATCAAAATCCCACCATTGAAAAACGAGTTTGCCACCACTATAAACACCAAGTGCTTGCACTTCAAGTTAGTTCCTGCCCAATGTACATGTTTCAAGCAGATTGTCTCAAGCAGGTTGCTGAAAAGTTTGTCTTCCAGACCTGGCCTAACCCTTTGGACAGAATCAGAAGTAAGAAAAACTCCAACTTTGTACATTCCCATGAAAAACAAATTTTTATCAGGTTTTAAGAATGCATTTTGAAATATGCCTAAATGTAATTATGTTCGGTACTTATTTAATTCTCTTCATTCTGGTGACCTTATTGCTGGATAGTTGATGTTTTTGTGTTTTGGGTTGATGATTTTGCCATGGTCAGTGAAGATTGAACATCCACACAAATGCCATTTTCCTCGGACATAATTTGGTGGTGTACAGCCAGTCACAGCCTGTCAGAATGGGCTGGAACCTGTAAATATTTCACCACATAGTTTATCTCTGACTTCTGATGGGATTCTGTGCCAAAGGTTTGCAATGAGCTGCTGCCAGTGGCTTGCTGACAGGAGCAGCTTATTGTAGGCTAAGAGTTAAAAGAATGCTGTTAATGTAAATTGAGAGAGTATTATACATGTAAATTATTTGATAATTAATTATTTAGAAATTATGTATTTATTTATTTCTTAAAGAAATTTTTATGATCATTTTTATGATCCAAAGCAGGCAGTGAAGAAAAGGACGATTTATTGTGAATCATTGGAATGAATTGAGAAGGAAGTAGAAATGATATTTCTTATCATCATCATAATCACCATCACCACCACCACCACCACCACCATCATTACCATCCCAACCACCACCAACACTATAATCACCAACACCATCACCACCATCACCAATATCACCACCACCACCACCATCATTACCATCACCACCACCACCGACACCATAATCACCAACACCACCACCACCATCACCAATATCACCACCACCAAAACCATAATCACCATAATCACCAACACCATCACCACCATCACCAATATCACCACCACGGATTGAAACAGATTGAAACAGGCAAGGATTGAAACAGACATATCAGGACAATTCTACTGAGTAGCACATCATGTATGTGTTGCAGCAGACCCAATGATTTCTGATGTGATCGCAGTATCGTTCATCACCTACAGTATTATGAACATGGCACAGGGAATTGGGGAAAATCTCTACGGACATTTCTTGAGATGTGACGTCCTTGTCCACAACCATGTATTGTATTGCATTCAACGTACATGTATTGGATTATTAATTGAAATGTGTCAAATTAATTTGAAAGGGCATTGCAGCTGAAATTCTCATATAATTTTATTTAAGATGTACTGTACTGTCTACTTGAAATTAAGATGACTTTCCAGAGTACAATTTTCTGCTCGTGTTTTGATAAGTGTATAATTTACTTGTGTCTATTGCGAGTGATTGTTGCTAGGAGACATGCAATTAATAGATTGTATCATTGCACTGCATGTAACAGCAACGTAACCATTGTCACTTGAATAGAATGCCAGCTGATATATTATATTCAGCAGTGCTGAATGGGACTTGTTTTGGCTCCCTGCTATCTGTTTGCTATAAACAGCAAAGACCGTTTTGCTCTAAACATTCCTCTGAAGTTCAAGTAATTGTGTTTGTAAATACCATCAATCTATACAGTTCATTACCCTCTTTTGGAACCAACTTTTAAAATGGCATAAGTCCTATTTGAAGTCACATCAAACATATTCAGTATTCTAATGTGAAATTTGCAGTGACTGCAAAACTTAGCCATTGCATATCATTCAATGAGTGTTTGCTCTGCTCGACTTAATAAGCACTGAGCGCCCAGTGCTTTGCCCTATGCCTGATGAAAACATTTCAGGCAGCCCGGGTGGGATTCAAACCCTTGACTTCTGCTTTCTAGTGCTGATGTCTTAACCACTTGGCCAGTGAGCTTGTCGAGGTCGTGTGGCAAATTTGAATAATGTATAGCGGCGGGTACCGCATTGCATCATAATTGCATTGCATATCATCTCACGATCGGTTACAATGCATGATGTTCTGGGTACTTTTGTAGACTTGTTGTAAACATTTTGACATGCTGTGGTACTGAACAATTGTGCTGTTTTATATGTTCTTAATCCATGACCTACCTCTATCACCAAAGCCTCAGGGTTTAAAACCCTATGGAGGCTGTGTGGCTTCACATGTCATCATATCTACAATATTGATTTATTGGTCAGCCAAGTAGCTGATTTAAGAAATAAATCTGATTTTTTTTTTCAAGAGCAAGCAAAATGCATTTATACGGATAAGGATAGTTCATATAATTAATAAGGTTAAGACTAAGGCAATGACTAGTTGACTATTTGGGAAGGCCGCCATCAAAGGGCTGGATAGCTCAGATGGGAAGGTGTCGGGTTCAAATCCCAGTCCAGTTGAAGTTTTCTTCACCATTTTTTCCCTGAAAAACTGGCCCATTTTTTCATCAAACTGTCTCAGTTTCGAGGATCGTAAAATGCACCCAACAGAATTTTCAATAGTACAAAATGTAAATTGGAAAACTGCAAGTAAATCTCGAAACTGTCGTCAGTAATTGCGAATGGACCATGTTGGATTTGTGCTAATGGTGTGTAGGGGCTTTAAGGCTGGTAAGCATGTTTTTTCTTCTTCAAAAATACGTTTTAAAACGACTGTTGGAAAATCATACAAAATTCCAATTTTCATGAAAATGGCAGCATTCCAAGTGCTAAACGTTCACAGCAAGGTCTGATACTGGTATTTACTTCCACTTGAGTAAGTTACTTCAGCAAAATTTGTCAGGTCGAAATTTTGATTTGTGCAAATGGTGTGTAGGGGAAAGCATCTTGATTGAAATGTAAAAGTTATATTTTTGGGTCAAATCCAAATGAATAAATTTAATGGCACATGGAAAACCAATGAAATTAAATACAGTTCCTAACGTGTGAACATTACTTGTGGCTGTTTGCTTGTATCCGTGGAATGAGTATTTCTCAAAAGTTAGAGGGCCTGACATTTTGATCCTACTAGTGTAGCAGGACCTTTCTCAAAGGACCCAACTCATTTGGAAATTTGGTGGAAAGGGTTGTACCAGTACACCATTTAACATTATCCAAGGATACAAAGAATGCATTGGTAGGTAACGGTATTAAATAATATTTTATTATATTACTGTAAGTCCCCAAAATAAAATTAGATCAACATCTAAATTAACAAATGAAAAAACAATTAAAATAATATAAAATACAAATACAAGATATATCCCACATTAAGAATTAATGTATAATATATGTACCTATATGGAAGTTTATGAATCATAGAAAAAATTATCAGATATGGTCTACTTGAATCCAGACAGACAAATGATCAAAATACCATGGCAACTACAGGTGGTTTTTGCATATGCAGTGTATACATCCCTTAGATTATACATGTACAGTGTATTGATATCTGGCCCAGTCCCCCAAGTAAATGTGCAAGTGAAGAATGCCCCCAAGATCCTACTCCCTAATTGCTACTTTACCTGAGTACAAAGACAAACCCAATAGCCTTTTATCACACTGCAGCCATGTTCAATTCTGATATAAAATAAGTTACGAAAGTAGTAAAGAATTGGGACTGGACCAGGGCTGGATTTCACAAAGCCTTATGATGCATTGTAACAAGTTACGATGGATAACCCATCGTATGTTGTGAAAGGCGGGTATGGTTTCTGTGCATCACTCATCGCCTTGCGACAATGAGTTTGGTGAAATCGCTGGCAGGACTGTAATCCAGACCTCTCGTTTGAGCGCTTTACCACCCGAGTTATCCAGCCCTTAGGTTGCAACGTCCCAAATACCGGTAGTCAATATTTGCCAGGGTGGGGGCGCCAGTCCGAAGCAAGTCAACCATTAACTGCCGTATATTGTACAAAATGTATCTCCAGGGATCACACCCCTACTTTCATCCAGATGCAAACAACCAAGTATTGTAAACCTGGCTACAGCAATTCGGGGATCACACAAAGTGGCTGCAGTTTTTTCAATTTCAAACTCGTACCTGAGATTTCAGGTTTGACATACCAGCACTCCAAACCACTTTACAGCTTCCTAGTCCTTAGATAGCAGCCATTTCAAATAGTCAACTACCAACAATTAACTGCAATTACCTCAAGGGATCACGCTCCCATTTTCATTCAGTTACAAACAATTGGTACTGAGTTGTAACTTGTAAGCTCTAGAAAAGAGTGCATGAGTGCATGAAGACTTTGTCTTCCAGATATTAGTCTGTGGCCACAAAATCACACAGGGAAGTTGGTTGTGGATAGAAGTGTGGATAGAAGTCTATTGGGCCTTTCAGAACCCTGACTTGGGCTCTGGTTCAGAGTTCATCTTCAGCACCCAGCAGCTGAAAATAAGATTTGTGGCTAAAGCCATGTTTCCATTGGACTTTTTTTTCCCCCGGCAATGTGGTAACTTACTGCAACATTCTTGAAATCAATTCCAAGTTGCGTTTCCACACTGATGGAATGTTTATTTGCCGCGAATAGCTGGTGAAATAGCACACATTGTGAATGCCATGTTACTATGGCTGAGCAGAAAGTTTCTACAGAAACTTTCTGCCTGTCCGTTTTATATTAAAACTGCAGTAACTTAGCAGGGACATCAGTTGACCTTGTATGCCTTCCCATTGGATTTAATGTTGTCATTCTTGTTCTTTGACCAAAAAAGTCCAATGGGCATGAAACATTGTTTCCTCAACTCCCTCTACGTCGTAGTCAAAAACCTACAGGTATTAAATTGATACATTTGTTTCTAGAAAGGATGGAAAATGGAGCCAGAGCTTAACCATTTCGCGCCGGATTCTTCCATTTCAGAGAGCCAGTGGTGTTGCTATGTATGCACCAGGCCCACCAAATTCAGGCACCACTATTGTCCAAATTATAAAACAAAGACTCTTAAAGCCACACAGACGTCCCATTGTACCAGGCTTGACTAGCTTGTACCGGTACACAGTGTACTCATTGATTGATTTCACAGATAGTTATTGTTCCCAATTGTTCTAAAAGCGAGATTTGAAAAAAAACTGTCATAGGTGGGCCGGTGCAAAGTGGCCATACCATGGCTTTGAAAAATAAAGGTTCCCCCAAAACCCCACTAAAACCTCTTTAGAAGTATGGTGCTTAACCAGCACCGATTAACTATACTAGCATCAACTTTGCACACTTTATATATACCATAGTCACTGGTTTCTCATAAAGAGTTTTCATCATCATGAGTCATTAAATACATTGAAAAATATACCAAATTTACATAAATTGGGCTAATCTTGAGCCATTAAAAATAACCATAATCAAAACTCTGGCAAAGTCAAATAAGCCTACGAACTTAAGCACCTGAAGTAAATGCCCCAGACAACCATGTACATGTATATAGTTATTTAATAAGGAAAGATTGTAATTGTGTTGGCTGAAGAAAAGAGTTTTTCTCAACAACTACAATTTGTTCCACTGGCATATGGGCCATTCCGCCACCCATTTCCTACAGTCATCCAACCACTAAAAACATCTGTTTTAATCTGATGAGCACAGAACCCATCGAAAAATACCTTGCTCGCAAGGCCAGGAAACTGCATATTGTTGCAATGACAATGACAATGACAATGGATCTATGCATTTGGTCCACTACAGCTTGTGACAGCTTGAAACAAAACATCAATTGCCACTTCGCACCGAGCCCTCCGAATCCCGACACCACTATTGTCCAAGTTAGAACAAACAATTTTCAGTTTTGAAAAATGGCAAAGAAACCCTGGGACTTGAACTTGAGACCTCTGTGTTATTTGTACATGTACCAGCGCTATTCCCATCTGAGCAGTATCCAGCCCTTAAATGATGGCCTTCCCAAATAGTAAACTAGTCTTTGCCGGGGTGGGGGCGCCAGTAAAAGTTCCCAGTCAGTTTTTCCATTGGTTGACAAAAACTCTGCAGCCTAACAGTAACATGAAGCATTGTAGTATGACAATAGCCAGACAGATGTCTGATTATTTAACTTGCCAGGGCCCAATTTCATAGAGCTGCTTAAGCGTAAAAATCTGCTACGCAAGAAATTTGCCATTTGCCAACCATATTTCACGTGATGCTTGTTGTACTTGACTCATTTTCTACTATTTGGTGCTTCACATGAAATAATAGTGGAACTTTGGCTAGTAACTTTTTTCTTTTGATTACCGGTAAGTTTTTTCATGCTCAAGCAAATTTGCCCCTGTACTCATTGACTGTTTTCACAGGTATTAAGTGGTACTGATTGTTAAGCAAGTTAAAAAAAAATGGGCACATTATCAGAAAACAACCTGTGTGGCGGTAACCGGCACTGAAAAGTGGTCTGATACAAAGTGGCTATGTTGCATCTGTCAATAATTATTTCATTGCAGCTGAAGTAAAGTTGTTCCAAATCATGTCCCAAACTTTGCTACCAAGTTGCTGGAAGGACTTCTCGAGGCCACTCACATTTTCAGGCAATATTTTTGGGGCAGGCAACTTGGCAGCAACCAGTTGCACTGCATGTAAAAGAAAAACTTCACTAGTACAGAGAACGCATTTCATTTGATCTCCGAATAAATGATCAGGGGCTAATTTCATAGAACAGCTAGAGCAGCGAAATTAGCTGAAGCATGAAAAGCATTACTCAATCAAAATCAGGTTGCCAACCAAAGTTCCAATTGTATTGAACGCAAAGTAGCCAGTGTTGGAATACAAGCCATGGGAAATATGGTTGGTCATTTTGTTTGAACCACCAAAGGTTCTTTTCATGCTTTGCATGTTTTCTCGCTTGAAGGGTGGGTGCACCATATGCCAGGTGCCCAATTTCCAGACATTCCACATTTGAAAAATTCCTCACCAGGAAGCTACATAGCAAAAGTATCAGAAAGTTGGTAAAGTTGTAAAACAGGGAAAGGTGCCATTCTCGAGAAAAGAATAATTTTGTATGGATCTTCAACAATTGACCGCCAATGATCATTTGAACAAGGTGCCCTTTTTACAAATACAGTACCACCCTCAGTCTGAAAAAAAGTTAGCATATGATTTTGTTTCCACTGTTTTCACATGACGTGGTTAACAGAATCAGGCGATTCATAGACCTTTGCAAATGGTTGTACCCTACCTTAAAGCAACTCCATGATAATTGAGCCCCTATAATTTGGAAAACCAATGAATTTCATCTTGAACCAGACTTGAAGAATGCCTTGATTCAGCTGCCTGTAAATTAAGTGGAGGTTTTGCGGTGACACAATACATGTAACACCTATCTTTTGAGAAGTAGTGTGTGGCTCTGAAAAGAGCCGGTATTTGAATGGCAGTGTGTACTCATTGTCAAGAGATGTGTCACATACATGGTGTCACCACAAAACTTCCACTTGGTATTTCCACAATGCAAATCTCGGAACCTTATCTGCCTGTAAATTGGCTCATGTGGCATGGGTGGTTGGACAACCGAGCAAAAGCCATTGTGTCTGTGCTCCAAAGCATTGCCACAAGCATCGATCCCAGCTCTTAGTGAGGCTTGGTGCTTGAGCGGTCTGGTCCTGAGATTCAGCAGTTCTGGTGTGCTGTATCCACACAGGTATCCATTGAATAGAAAACTTTGATTGGCTGCATGGCACTGTATAATACCGTGGCTAATTATCTGGTAAACAACATCCGCATCCTATCAAACTCCCTCCCCCTTGTCTTATCTTCTTTGGTTACGGTAGACTGCCATCCACTTTCCATCACGATATGTGGACATTCTCCGTTGCTGCCACCTTGATGACCTTCTGTGGCGGCTTGCTGGAGTAGACAAAGACCTGAGCCAAGATGGCGATGTCTATGGTGACCTGGATGATGCCACACACCCAGAACTGGGCGGGCGCCTGGTTCATGACAAAGTAGATTGTCTTAAAGATGTCGCCAGTGAACCAGCAGCACACCATCTTTATGCTGAGGACAAAAATGACCGGATGACAACCAGTTACAAAAGCCTTATGCAAATAATTGCAAGATGCAAATCTCATAAATGAGGAGGGTCTGACGTTATGATCCTATACCTTTCTCTCAGCCTTTACAAAAGGTCCTGCTAGGATCCAAACGTCAGGTGCTCCTAATCTATGAGTTCAAAAATGCACGGTTTAAACAAGTATAGGAACAATGGTGATTGAGGCCATTGTCAAAAATGGATTTGTGATGACATCGTGTGACTTGTCTGTGATGAGCTCATAGGGATAGTGCATGTGTGAAGATAAGATGATCCATCCTGATTGGAGAGAAGAGGATTGGAGATTTATTGACAGCAGAGTGAACGTCCACATGGACCCAATGGAAATACTGGTACATGTACATGTAGTGCTCACAGACATTTTGAACCCAGACCTCGGGTTTAACATGCATGCACAGATAGTGCCACCTCTCTACCTCCTGACCTACATGTACATGTATCAGGCCCTTAGATGACGGCCCTCCTAAATAGTCAGCTATCTTTGCCTGAATTGGGGCAACAGTCTGGAGCATGTCACCATCAACAGCAAGATACATGTATCTCTAGGGATCATGCCCGTATCTTCATTCAGATGAAAACAAAAATTAGTTGTGCCCCTGGCTCCAACAGCTCAGAGAAAACACAAACTTGATGCAAGCCTTTTTAAAATTTATTTTTTTAAATTAAACAAAGGACTGAAGAATTGAATGTGAAATTTCGAACAATTAAGGTTAGTTTTGAAGTAAATGAAAAACTGTTCACAGCTCACTGACTAAAATGACCATCAATCTCAAAAGTTAGAGGGCTTGACCTTTCTTTGCCTTTGCCTTTGAGAAAGGTCTTGCTAGGATCGAAACGTCAGGCTCTCTAACTTTTGAGGTTAGTTTTTGCTTGAATTATTAGTGATGTAGGGGCCAATCAATCAGTGGCCACATTATGGACTGAAGTAATCATGCTACATGTACTTCAAAATTCTCTAAACAAACTCGTGCAGGCATCCAAACCACTTGCCATTGAGCTGGTCAAGTTGATGTGGTGGATTCAAATCAGTACAGCGACTGGTATCATATTGCATCAAAGATAAAATATGATTTTGTTTGGAGAAGAATGTAATTCAACAAGGGTTAGCCCTTCCTGACTCAATGCCTGCCCTACTTGTTTGAAGCCTGCCCGAGCTGCCAGCATGGATTTTTACTAAGACTAATTTTTACCAGGCAATCGAGTAAAACACTTAGCAATAGCATGCAACAATTACATACAGAAGAAATAACAATTTACAAGGTGAGCGTCGGGCCTTGAGCTAACCCTCATTGAATTACACTCTCCTCAATGCAAAACAACCTTGATCCAAATTATTTTCAAGTAATTAAGGAAATAGCACTGACCTCATCCCAACGGTGGACTTGTTCTGGTAGTTACGATAAAACTGTGGCATGCCTAGCATTGCCTCAGTGAAGACAGCGAGGAAGCCCAGGGTCTCTACAAAGATTGACTGACCAGCCAGTAGGAATGTGATAGCTCCACCCAGCACCGAGAATACACTGATGAAAATGACGTAGTCCACAAAGTACGTCCAATTCCAAAAGTGCTTGGTCTCAAAATCTGCAAGTTTAAACGCGAACGAAGAACTCATAAGCATTTGTGGGTCGCTGACTTTAATGGACGGTGATTTCAGCTACTGGTCATTGAATTAGATGAGGTTAGTACAGGGATTTGGGAAAAGTTGGTGCACACTGCATAGGATAATGAAGATAAGATATGAAATAATGTACATGTATGCAGTTAAGAAGCAATTGGCACATAATGAGGGAATGGGATAAGACATTCTTGGATGTCAAAGGTAATGTATATGTACGGTGTACACGTACATGTATGAGGAAACCTGGGCCAGGAAAAGGTAGAATCACTGTGAGTATTTGAATAGGGACCAGCCTAGGTCTATGGTCCCACTGTCACATCACAGTGGGAGTCTGAGGGACCAGACAGTCTACTGACTGGTAAGTCCTTTAATGTTAATGCAACATTAGGGCTGTTCACACTGCTATAAAAAGTCACAATTCAAATTGAAATTCAAACTCCACGACTAGTGCAAATTTTCTAAATAATCACTTTTATTTGCCAAGCCAAGTATGAGAACACTCTACAGAAAACCCTTTTTTTTTCGAAATCCCACAATGCACCGCTCACGCTCAGGAAGTGCCATGCTTGTTTATGTCTCCCTGCATGGGCCACCCTCAAGGACACACTCACCATTTGACCACAACCGCTAGCCACAATCAGGTTGCAATTTTTGGCCTGTGTGAACGTGACCCCCCCCCCCCCCCCCCCCAATTTTTGTTTTTAATCATAATTCAAATAGCGATTATTTGCACAGTTGGAACGGCCCTTATGCTAACCATTATAAAATCATGATTATCGAGTCAGAATTTTGGCATTTGTTGGCGGGTGCACACGAGCAAACAAAATGCGCTTTTCGTTTTCAAATATTTTCAAACTACAAATGGCCCTAGAAAAAATGGCATGCATATTTATGTGACCAGGGATGGATTTCACAAAGCCTTACGATGGATAACCCATCATAAGTTGTGAACTTGTGATACACCGAATGGTTTCTGTGCATTGCTCATCAACTTGCGATTGATCCTAATGTAATTCTGCAATGTGGGAGGCACATGCAGGCAGGCAGGCAGGCAGGCAGGCAGGCAGGCAGGCAGGCAGGCAGGCAGGCAGGCAGGCAGGCAGGCAGGCAGGCAGGCAGGCAGGCAGGCAGGCAGGCAGGAAGGCAGGCAGGCAGGCAGGCAGGAAGAGATATTATCAAGCATTTCTTATTCTTGCATACAGGCCTACTGTATATATATTGAGTAATCAGAGAATGTCTAAGGCACCGAACCTCTGTACCAGGAATTCAGGATGCAACCATTCAAAGTTGCATGCTGTTCAAATTACAATTCTCAATTAATGAAGTGACATCATTATTCTGAATGCATTCATACGAGCAGGAAAACCTAACTTTTCTATTTTTCAATCATGTTTCAATGTTTTTTCAATATTATTATTTATTTTTTTTGGGGGGGGGAGGGAAGGGGGTTGATTTCAACACAGTCTGTCTTGCATTATAATTTTTTCTAGAAACAGGGCAATTATGTATTTGCCAGGTGCAGTTTGTGAGATCAGTACCGAAAAAAGTTTACTGTAGTTCCATCCCATAAATCAATGCAGGCAGACCGACAGATAAACATCTGACGTCACCACAATCAGTTGTTTGTCACCGCATGGTTGCATGCAATTCAATACGCTCTAGTAACACTTAAGCCGCGTCCGCACTGGACTAAAAATGGGTAAACTAACCGAGCAAATGGGTAAATTGACCATTTTAAGTCCAGTGCGGACAGCCCAGGAAGTTTTCCAGTGGGTAGTTTAACCGACCAACTTCTGCCCGGTTAAATTGACCAGGTCAGTTTAACCAAGTTGATTAGTCCAATCCGGACACGACGTCTCTGTAAACGACTCGGTAAAAAACCACATCCGGCGCCCCGCACGTTACCTTACTGTATGCAAGACTCGTGCGGGTGCAGGGTAACAACGTGTTTGTGTACTGTAGCAACTCATTTTAACATGTGCGAACAGACAGGACACCAGTCTATCAGTTTTCACTGGTGCCCTGCACAGTGTATGCAATGTGTACAATTTCGTTGGTTTTGAACGTATGCTGGTGGGCACGTTAGAGGACAGGTATTCGGACCGCCATGTTTACAGCAGTGCCAGCACTAATTTCTCGAAGAATCGTGAGTTTTGGTAATAAATTTCTCCAAAGTACCTACAGTACATGCACAGGTACATGAGTCGGTTAGTTTTACCCATCGTCTCGGTTAGTTTACCCGAGTCGAAAAGTCCAAGTGCGGACGTCGGGAAGATTTACCCATTGGAATGTTACCCACGGGCTAGGTCAAAAATAAGTCCAGTGCGGACACGGCTTTACCGATCGTCTCGGTTAGTTTACCCGAGTCGAAAAGTCCAAGTGCGGACGCCGGGAAGATTTACCCATTGGAATGTTACCCACGGGCTCGGTAAAAAATAAGTCCAGTGCGGACACGGCTTAACAGTAATACATTGTACACACGTACATGCGTACTGGTACATGTATACGTGTATGTAGCCTGAGACACGGTAATACATCTGGTTGGTACAAACAGGTACAAATGTACCTCTTGGGTCACTCAAGGATCCAGTATGGCCCAAATCAAGTGCAGTTATACAATGTACATGTAAATTGAGACCACATAAACAACCTTGTCAAAGGCTTGTCAAACAGCCTGTAGCTTGAGAGTGACTAGCCTCCACTCAAGGTGGTCAAATATTTGAGGTGGTCGGCCCAAACCGAGCGTACAGCATGCGGTGAAGATAAATGTACATGTATGTAAAGTAGTGGGTGAAATTCCACTGACTGACTGATGACCATTGGGCTGTGGTACATGCCAACACACTGTCTCCTGTGGCAGCAAGCTTTCCCGCGATCATCCACAGTAGGCCTACATGTACATGTATACATGTACATGTATGTAAAAATCCAATAATAGTGCAATTGTTGCCACTATAATCTGGCAATTCATGTGGCAACTTGCGTCAAAAGGGGTCTTTGTCATGCTTAGTTCATATTGATACTGCATGTTTTCAGCCGAAGAGTCTTTGCTTAAAACGTGGGCAAAAGTGGTGCCAGGATTCTGAGAGCCGGCACATAGTAACACCAGTGGCGCTCCGAATTCGGAGGTCGCGGCACAAAGTGGTTAATTGAATTGATATTTTTCGTTCACTTACAACTGTAATTATAACGTTACAAGGTCTGGTTAGAGAGCCAATGGAGCATGTCTCAGCATGGTGCATGGCAGTCCAGTGAGCAACATTGCAATGGAGGGTGAGTGTGCCTTGCAAGATTCATACACCACCTACCAAGCACTGTCTTCTTGACTATGTGTTCTCCTGGCCCCAGGGGCTGGGGAGAGCTATGACCCCCTATGCCACTACTACCATGCTGGTGCGGACTCTGGTCTAAATTGCATTGGAGACATTGGAGACATATCAAACCACACGGTGACCCCCACAAAAAAAGCCAGAAAAAACGCAGCAGAACGGTATACAGACAGCAATCACACAACTTAAAGAGCTCTGTGAAAATGAGTCGCAAGTCGCTACACGCATCCCTTTTCCAAAATACAGAGCATATGTGAGGGTGCAACAAATCTGTTGAAAATAAATCGTTTGATTTTAGTGTCCATAATTCATTTTAAAATAAAAGGACCTTTTGTGGTATACACATGTGTATAAATTACACTGATAGTGATTTCAGCCCAATCATGCCAATGTGACGTATTTTCACAGAGCCCATCACAATTGAGGATTCAAGAGATGAAAGTGATCTAAGCAAATGGGAGGAATAGAAAAAGATTGCAATAGCCAATAGGGATAAGCAATTGAATTGTACACGTATTGTACACGTATGTACATGTACATATACCTGTCTGCCTGTACATTTTAGGAAAAATTTCTGAGCTTGGTTTACGCTTGTGTATCTCTTTATCATTTGGTAAGGGGGCAAACCATGCCTTGTACGATCTTCTGATGATAAACTTTTTCTGTCTATAGGCCTACATGTACATGTATACATACTGGGTCAAAATCTCTCAGAGATAGATCGTTCTCTATAGATACTAGTATACATGTAGCTTGTTCCAATTGAGGAACTCTCTTCCCTTTGACATCAGGAATGTTTCTAAGTACTGTCAATATTTTTAGGAATCAACTCAAAACTTTTTTGTTCTCGTAACCCATGTGGGCCGTGTCCTGTACAGCACTTTGATCTGTTTCTGTAAAGGCGCTTTATAAATACCAGTTATTATTATCATTTTCATCTCTTCTGAAAAAACAGCACATTTTGGGTTTGGAAGATCGGTATTTGTCATGGCATTAATATTGCAGAAGATAACACTACATGGAAGTCGCCATACACGTGTATTGGCCAGTAACTTGGTTGGCTAGTAACTTGGTTGCTTGAAGCTATAGTTCTCGCCAAGTGAAGAACTCCATTCCTAAAGTCTATTCCATTCCCAGAAGTTTGGCATTAAAACAAAAGCCACCAGGTCCCAAGGACAAGCCCAAGGTTCCCTTAGTTACTTCCTACCACCCTTCTCTTCCTCCTCTCAGGAAGATAACTAAGGAAAACCACCATATTCTCCACACTTCAGATCGTGTGGCTGATGCCATTCCTAATTCGCCTGTTTTGGCTTTCAGGCGCCCCCGTAACCTGCGTGACTTAATTGTCCGAGCAGAGGTTCCCCCTTTGGACTCTTCACCTCCTACTAAATTTGGTACATTTAAGTGTACCTCGAAATGCATTGTTTGCAAGACACATGTCAAGGAAATAGACTCTTTCAATGGACATTCTGGAACTACATGTACCCACACGACCTATGGCTCTATCATGTGCACTACCTCTAACATCATATACATGTACCTCATCTCTTGTAGAGTTTGTAATATTCAGTATGTTGGCGAGACCAAAAACACCCTCAAAAAACGGATCAATGGCCATAGGTCTACTATCAAAACCGGTAAAATGGACACCCCTGTTGGGTATCACTTCAATCTCCCTGATCATTTGATATCAGATATGAGTGTACTGGGCATAGAATCACTTGGTCACCGTAGTAATGCTGTCCGTCTTAGCCGCGAGAAAATGTGGATGAAGCGTCTTCGGACTATTCAACAACATGGTCTCAACATCCAGGAGGGTAATGACTAACACCATGCAGCTTTCTGATAATCCTTCTTTTGTGTTCAGTCCTTCACACTTCTCTCTTTGATCTTTCCCCATTTTGTCACTACTCCCTACCCTACTCCTTGCCCTTCTCTTTGATCTTTCCCCCTCTTCTCACTAATCCCTACCCTACTCCTTGCCCTTCCCTTTGATCTCTCCCTACCAGCTTCACTCTTTGTCCTTTGTTTCTCATCCGTGTCCTATTCACTCTCTCCCCCCTTCCTTCGACTACATGTATCTGTTTTGTCCTTGTCACTCTGCCTTTGAGAAAGGTCCTGCTAGGATCGAAACGTCAGGCCCACTAAATTGTAAGATTTACATTTTGGTAATTTTAGTCAGTAAGCAGTTTGCAACATTTTTGTATATCACCACTACATGGAAGCATTAGAACGGCCCAAATTGGGATATCTGACATTTGAGAGTACATGTACAGAGTACATTCAAGCCCCATTAACCACTTCCAAGTCGGAACGGAACTTTCTGGATTGTTGCGGTAAGTTTCCGCGAGGCTGCCGAAAAAAAAAAGTCCAATGAAAGCATGGCTTTGTGTCTGAAGGGACAATGTGAATCAAATGTTATCAATCACACAGACCAGCTGACTAGTCTGAAGCAAGGCATAAGCCTCCATCCTTATTAGTAGTAGACTGCCAGCCATGGCTGACAATAGAACTGGGAGGGGTGACTAGTCTGAAGTGAGGAATTAGCCTCCATGCCTATTGGTGGTAGACTGCCAGCCATGGCTGACAAATAGAACCGAGAAAGGTGACTATTGACTAGCACTGCGTTTACACTTGATCCCGCAAGGAGGATCAGATCCCGATCAAAACCGTGTGTAAACGCAACGCAGGATCAGATCCTGATCCCGGGATCTGATCCTCCTCTCGGGAAGGATCAGACCCAGTTCAGATCCCGCAATTTGCAAGTGTAAACGTAACACAGGATCAGATCCGGATCAGATCCAGGAAGCTGATGTAACAACATACGGTCTGACACTGACAGCGAGAGTACATCAGTGCAGTATTCATAGCCGAGTTTCGCGCGTATTGGCTACCGTTGTTCTCCAGTGCCCATGATCAGTGAACTTTGCACATACCATAACCTTTGCCCTGAGGTTGCAGCGCTTCATCGATGCCACACGGGATCAGGATCAAGTGTAAACGCGGCAGGGATCTGATCCTGCTCGCTGATCGCGACCGCAAGATCTGATCCTACATTGTGAGATCAAGTGTAAACGCAGTGTAGTTTGAAGCAAGGCAAAAGCATCCATCCCTATTGGTGGTACCGGTAGATGGCCAGCCAAGGCTGACAAACAGAACTGGGAGGGGTGACTAGTCTGAAGCAAGGCCGTTAACAGCAGCGGTGCTTTGAGGTACATGTGCTGTGAAGATGCTCACCTATAAACCGTCGCCTCCGTATGCTGATTTCCTGAATGCGGTTGACCTTAGTGCATAGATGCAGCATAGCCAGCATGGTGAACAGCATGATGACACTCTGTGCTAGTAGGGGCAACTCAAATGGATGGCCAAACCTGTGGAGACAAGGCACGGTCAAAGACATCAGCATGCAACAGACAGCATGGATTCAATAGTCAGGTTTTGGCATTCTCTATTCTCTTCAACACACAACCCAGGCACCATACTTAAGTTATAGTTGGCCAGTCGGTTTGTCATCAGACCCTCATTTTGCTTGTCAATCAATTCTTTTAGTTTAAGTAACATAAAAAATGTTGCAAACTGCTTGCTGACTAAGTTCAACCAAAAGACATATCTCAACAAATGTACAGAGCCTGATGTTTCAACCTTACTACCTTGTAAGAGCTTTCTTAAAAGTACAATCTACCTGATGCTTCAATCCTAGCAGGACCTTTCTCCAAGGCTCATTCTGCCTTGGAGAAAGGTCCTGCAAAGGTTTCAAACGTCAGACCCTCTACGTACATGAGAAGAGGCTCAAATCAAACTTCAGAGACAGAGAGTTGTTCTGTGGTTGTGCTGAAGTTTGCCCATTTTACACGAGAGCTGTAAACAGGGGTCCCTTGCGAAGGAATCGCATCGATGTCAAGAACACACGGATACCTTGTCGTGTAAAAGTGTATCTCTGTCACCAGACCGCAAGGGTCCCTTGCGAATCTTGACAGGGATCGAGACCTCCTCCAAAATTTCGCATCAATGCGAAATCCTTGCGATAAACACAGAGATAGGTCGTGTAAATGCACCCATGCGATGTTCGCAAGGATATTCGTTGGCGCATCACAGAGAAGTATGCGTTGATATTTCCATGAGGAGCAATGAACGATCAACAATGTCATCAAGGCAACACAATAATTGACGATGAAAATGAATCCCGTGCGACCCCGCAAGCATGGTACACGATCGGCCTCGTTACGTTGTGTACTGAAAGTGTGTCTTGCGTGAGATCGACGTGTTTTTTTAAAACTAACTTCAATGTCTGCACCTGGCCCCAGCATTGCAATAAAATGTTACATGGAGGAACAAACACCAGACTCAATCATGCCGAGGGTTTCGCGCCCAATCCTGTTTGGATCGAAACGTTCGTTCAAAAACATTGCGCAACACTGCGACTGTGCACTGTACGGACGTACATGTACATTATAGTCCGTGGGTGTGTGCCAGCATGCACGTGCTGGGTGCAGAGGAGTGCGCAGCTTGCTACTGCTAGCCAACTGGACCTTACTTCGTGCGCAATAATTATTGTTCTTGAAAACTGCCATCATGATCATAACGTCAATCAGACAATTCGCAACGCGGGCGCTGAGCTGAGAGCAACACTGGTAAACGTATGCCTCCGTGTAAATAACAGCGCAGTACCAGCGATACGAATAATAACCTCTGACCTTGCCTCCAAATACGGTGAAGCAAGGGACGTTTGCGACCGCGCAGCGTTGTACATGTACCATGTAAATGTCTGCGATCAAATCGCAAACGACCATTGTGCCAGACATCCGGCGCCAATTTTCGCAGACATGCATTTTCAGTGCTCGTGTAAAAAGGCCTATACTCTGGTCTAGAATGTTTCTTTGAACACTCATATGTCATAGGCAAAACCCTGATTGGAAGAAGATGGCTGTACAAGAAGTGGAGCTGCTCCTTGAGACTTGAGACTACCGTTTTGTAACCTGGTAACTGGCCAGCTGGGCCATTAGTGGAATGTGGATGGCCTTCAATTGGCCTGAGGAAAAATCTACCGTCACTTAGCCACTGGCAAATACAAACCAAGAGATGGAGTTTAGTACAAAGTAACACTCACTATACTGTACATGTACATGTAGGCCTTTTCACACTTGGGAATTTCTTTTCCCAGGAATACCCAGAGAAATTGTTACCCCACCAATTATTCACACTGCCCTAATTTTCTTACGCCCGGGAAAGTCATTCCCCTGGGCTTTACTCAGTCAATTCACACACTACTGATCAGTTTTCCAGAGAATCACTGCGACCGCAGTAACATCATTGGAAGAAAAGGTCAAACCCAGTATGCACTATAAGAATAAGAAAGGGGGAAAGACTGGAAACTGTTAATGATACTGCAATCCACATACCCAATTATTTGGTGACATTTGATTTGGCGCTTTGTTTATTGACTTGGTTGAGTGACCCTTTGCAGCTTCCTGTTTCTGGTCTCGATCTCAGCAAACAGCCCCGGAGTTAGCTACGTAAACCTGCCTCAGATTTGGACTTGTACCAATTTCAAGGGAAATACGCACGCATACCGTACCCCCGCCCCAGGCAAAAATGGAAAAGCGCTCACTCCAATGATGACAAATACCCTGGGAATTGCCAGGGTAGGTGACTGTACAACGTACATTTAGTACGTGTTAAAATAGGGTAGGTCGGGAAACACATTTTCCCTAACAAAATGTATGGTTGCGCCGTCAAAAGAAGGTCAGCCAGGAAACCAGAAGGACAACTATTTTGTTGGGGAAGGGGGGGGGGGGTTAAGTTAAGTAATGCAAAAATGTTGCTCATTTTTTACTAACTGCTATACTTACTAAAATTTAGTGGGCCTGACGTTTCGATCCTAGCAGGACCTTTCTCAAAGGCAGAGTTTCTCAAAGGCAGAGTCTCTCTGCCTTTGAGAAAGGTCCTGCTAGGATCGAAACGTCAGGCCCACTAAATTTTAGATTTACTTTTTGGTAATTTTAGTCAGTAAGCAGTTTGCAACATTTTTGTATATCACCTGCTATACTTACTGTTTACCAAAATGCAAATCTTAAACATTTATTAATTCGATCCTAGCAGGAACTCTCATCAACGGCATTGAAAGGCCCTGCTAGGATGGACACGTCAGGCTGTACCATATACGGTACGACGGGTACGTCTCGGGCATTTTAATTTTGCTGGATCCAGGTTAGCTCCTAGGGTAAGAATGGTGAAGGAGCTTCACAGAGCCAATGCCAGCCACCAGCCGCCTCTCCCCCTTGCACTCACCAGAATAGTATTCTCAAAATGTTAGCCACCAGGAGGGTGAGGCACACGTAGGTGGAGAACCCGTCAGCATTTTCTGTCCGTCGGATGTCCATGTACTGGGGAATGAAGGGCACGATCCCGCCAAAGATCATCAGGCCCGATGCCACCCAGGACACAAGGTTTGTGAAGGTCAACTCCCTCACCGGCAACTGCATGCCCCAATTGGGGAAAATGTCCAGCACGTTGTTATCCATGGCTCAAGCCGGGCTGAGATCGGACGCTTCAGTTGTCCAGTCCTGTGGTTACAGTATCTTGTTTTGTACTTGTTTGAACGGCGATTTCTGAAAATGCAGTCCCTTACTGCATCTTAGTTTGCCTCTATTGTTCTCTCATGTGCATGAGCATGCTGAGTGTTATCACTAGGCACTATGGCATGCTCCATGCTGTAAAGGATGCATCTACTTGTACACAGTAATCCAATCGCTGCTGAACTGCACTCATGTTAGGAATCTCATCTTGGCAGCAAGCACTCTGTCCCTACGATTCCAGAGATCATTGTCTACATGTATGTACTGTACATGTAAGTGTGGTGCTCTTTAGAAAGTCCTGTTAGAAAAGAAAAACAAAAATATGCTTATTTATGCAATCTTTTGAAATATTCCTCTCAATTTGAAAGGTAAATATCTGGCAGGATTAATATATGTCAGGCCATCTAATTTAATTTTTGTGGGTTCTGTTATTAAACCCATGATATGATTTTAATGTCTTAAATTTAAAAAGCTGCACATACTTTGTGTAATCTCTGAACTGCTGTCACTGGATTACATGTAACTTCTAATTTGGTTTGTCTGCCTCTGAATGAAAATGAGTTGTGATTCCTAGAGGTATACGGCAGTTAAAGGGGAATAAAAACCCAGAGAAAAATGTTGGCTTATCTGATTGGGTGTTAAAAACAACCTTCAATTACCTACTGTATGTGTTACTCACCTACGAGTTTCATAAAGAGGGAAAAATCATGGAATTCGGTGGTCGAATTCGTGTTCCTGCAAACCGCCATCTTTTCGAATGGCCCGCCAGTCACTGCAGGGGGTATGACATTGCAACGGAAAACTCCCGCATAGGCCCGGACGGATCAACCCCTACTACATGTACATGTATACATACTGCGTGCAGTTATAACACTCGCAAGCTGAACGATGGTGCACTGCCAGGCTTTTGGATGTCAAAATGCCAGCGGGAAAAAGCTGGGGAAATCTTTCCATGCAGTAAATGAAATGACGTGATTTGTAGCATGGTGATTGCGTATAGTCTCGATCAGTCTCTCGATCTAATTTCTCAACTTTGATGGCCGCAGCCCACTTCCTACACAACTCAGGTCTCTTGTCCTTATTGTTGAGAACTGCATGGAAAGATTTCCCCAGTTTTCCCCAGCGGGAGTTTCCCGTTGCGATGTCATACCCCCCGCAGTGACTGGTGGTTTGCGGGAACGCGAATTCGACCACCGAATCCATGATTTTCCTCTCTTTATGAAACTCGTACCGGTAGGTGAGTAGCACATAGGTAATTGTAGGTTGTTTTTAACACCCAATCAGATATAAGCCAACATTTTTCTCTGGGTTTCATTCCCTTTTAACTGCCGTATACCATACCGCGATGCGCGTGTGACAGTCATGGGGCTTGCACGTCGCGCGGCCCGTCAACAAAACACTGCATGCCCGCTGCTTGCGTGCACGTTCGTGTTGCACAGAAACATCTTTGCTTTGTGTTCATCTGTTACAGACTCGTCTCCGCTCTCCTTGGTTGATTATTTTATTTAAATTATTATTTTAGTTCATTTGTTTTATGAAAAGTAAAGCTTCCTTTTATTTTGGTTAGGACTTAGGCCTATATTTAGTATGCTGTTTTTTAGTTTCAGACGCATTTTACTTTGACTGTTTTAGTTACTAGAGCCTATCCCTTTTCAGAATTCCTTCATCGGCTAGATGTATTTCCCTTCTTTGACAATTCCTTTTTTTTGCAGTCTTAACTTTCATTTTCTTTGGTAACCCAATAATTATGTTCTTCACTTCTTGTTTATTGTATTGATTATTATTATTAATAGAACAATATATTTTATTATTTTTCTGTAATGGTTAAGATTTCTAGGTCCCTCCTGGCTGCCATGACAACATAAATTGATTTTTTTATTTTAATTTCTTTTGTGGATCTTGTTGACAAAGACACTTGAGGAAAAAGATTTAATCCATCCTGATTATTCCTGAATGAATATTACATGTGATTTATTGGTTTATTTTATTTTATGTTTGAAGAAAAAAAAAATAGAAAAAAAAAATAGTTTTGGACAAGAGAGTGAACTTTCTGTTTTATATTCCTACCCAATTGTTGAATCTAGCCAAGTCACAACTTCAAGATCAGAAGATGGGGTCTCAACTGATGCTTGGCGGGCTTGGATTGGTGGTTTTATGATGCTACCTTCCAAACTATCAAGAAATGCCCGCCGTGTATCAGTACAAGAATGGGCCGACGTTGGTGTCCACACTGACACAAAAATTGTCATCATTTGTGTTCTCCTGACCATGTTTGTCAGTCACCAGCTCCTGTTGGACCATTCTTGATTCTACCCCATCACCATCAACTACTGCTACTGCAACATCTACATCTACTGCTCTCTGCAAGCTGACTATGGCACATCTCAACCTCATCTTCAACAACTTCTGCTCCTCAGTGGAGACATGGAATCAAACCCAGGTCCTGCCATTTCAGATGTACTTCTTCAGCAACTCCTTTCAGGTGAAGAACCTCGAGACAAGCCACCCTCTCTTCTGAACCAAAACATCTACCACCTCTATCAACTGAAACAATCTTCTTCCTTGACATGGGTTGATGTGAAGTTGTGGCTAAGTCACCTCCTTAATATTGAAACACAACATCTTCCTTCTGAAAGTGCAATAAGAATCCAATGGCTAAAGATAATGAAAACAAAAGACGGATTACTTAGAAATAAAAGTAAACATCCAAATAAATTAAGGGAATGGAATGAAATGAAATATATTCTCCCTTAGAGTAAACAGCCCTGTCAGTCCAAGGCTACCTCATGTTCAGATTGTAAAATTTTAAGGGGGGTTAATAACTCACTCATTTAAGAAATCGAAGAACTTAAGAATGTCACCTGTATAAATTAAGACCCTCTTCACATGATCTACATCTCTCTAAGCGACGGGAAATGCATCACAAAATTAAAATTAAGAGGCAAAATCGTGTAATTAAAGATAAAAACAAGAAACTGAAGGTGCAAGAAAGTAAGTAGAATTCAGTACTACTACTAGTCCTACTACGACTGAGTACCGATGTCCCGGACATTGCTTTGCACTGCTGTTCAGGAAATAGTCGTAGGGCTCAACACATGCAAGCACGCGCGCACACTTCCACAGACCACTCTGCACCCGGACCTGGTGACGTCATCCAGTTTTCAAATCCAAGATGGCCACCCCAACTCGGCTCGTCGACCTGTCCTCGGTCAACTGAGGGGAATTTTCTCCCTTTTCCCAAACGTGAGTAAAACAAAATGACCAGTATTGAATATTGTATTGGTATTGTATGTGTAATTCTCACTGAATCCTCAATGGGAGCGTGGGACAGTTTCACGGGTGTTTTGGGGGGTAAATCTGGGGATTTCGGTCGGGGATATTTTTCAAAGATGACATTACCACAATGCATAGCCATGATCCTTGGACCCTACAGTCACCCGAATCTCAAAATTCAAAATTCAATAAAAAAAGGCTGACTTGTCGAGTCCAAGTTACTCGGACTACTTAAAGACTAAAAAAGAGGGTGCAGATCCTTGGTACCCTCCGATATTCTCTAGTCTAAGGACTATGTTCTTTCTACTAAGTTCTAACTCACTAGTTCCAGTACTCAGTAGCGCAGTCAGTACAGCTGAACGGTTATCAGTGAGGGTATCAAGGATGTGTCGTTATTATAATGATATCTCTATCTTTTTAAAGATTTATTATTTATTTCGGTAATTGGTATATTTGGCATATTTGTAATTTACCGGTACTAGTCCGAGTAACTTGGACCTGACAAGTCACCCTTTTTTTATTGAATTTTGAAATTTGGAGGGATGGGTGACTGTAGGGTCCAAGGATCATCTGATCATGGTTATGCATATGCTCCTGCATCGTCTGAAACCTCTGTAATGTCCCCCGACCAAAATCCCCAGATTTACCCCCAAAACACCCGTGAAACCGTCCCACGTGCCCATTGAGGATTCAGTGAGAATTACAGATTCCAATACTGGTCATTTTGTTTTACTCACGTTTGGGAAAAGGGATAAAATTCTCCTCAGTTGACCGAGAACGGGTCGACAAGCCGAGTTAGGGTGGCCATCTTGGATTTGAAAACTGGATGACGTCTCCAGGTCCGGGTGCGGAGTGGTCTGCGGAAGTGTGTGTGCACGCGGTGCGATGTCCCGGACGTTGCTTTGCACTGCTGTTCAGGAAACAGTTGTAGGGCTCAACGCGTGCAATCTGGGGGTTTGTGTCAGGTAGTTTTTCGGTCGAAATGTTTTTTGGCGGTTTGTACAGATAATCAGCTTTAGGACACTGATCGACTTGGACCCTACAGTCACCCGAAACTCAAAATTTCAAAATTCGATAAAAAAAGGGTGACTTGTCGGGTCCAAGTTACTAGTAATTTACTTAGTTCTTTTTCCATATTTAACATACATTACATATATTTTATATTTTTTGTTTTCTGTCATCCAATTAGTTTGGAGGGCCCCCTGACAGAAATTAGTTTTTGGGGGGCAATCCTGCGGGAGTTAATTGGATGTTGTTTCTGTTATTGTTGCTGTTGTTGTTTGTCTATTTGTTTATCTATTTATCTATTTATTTATTTTTTAATTGATTGATTGATTTCTATTTTCAACTTTATTCTTACTTGTGTGCTGTGATGTGAATGCTGTACATGTATCCTGAAAAATGAAATAAATACATACATAAATGTGACCCTGTTTACATTACACAGGTCCGAGTATAATTTGCATACATGTATACACTCAGTAAGTTAACTTTCTAAATTAGTTTTATCTTTACGACTTTAGTGTTACTAAGTTGTGATAGTATTAGTAGTAGTACTGTACTGTAGACTGTACTGACTTGTCAGTAGCAATGCCAATACAATAGAAGTAATGTACTGTAAACTAGAGTGGAGTGTAGTCTGTAGTCTTCAGTACTGAAGCGGTATCATTTGATTAAATCGAATTTTAAACTCAGGACAAGGTTGTTCGTGATTTATATAATCACTCAGATATGTCAACGTTTATCGACCATGGATATCTTAAATCTGATCCAAAAATTGGTTTGTACGTTTGAAGATATTCTCATATTTCTGCTTACCAAAGTGCTCTTTAAATTCTCCGTCTGGAATCGAAGAACTGATGACATTAGGGTCCGGCCAGTGAATCCCTCCGTGCTTGATGTCAGTGCAACGTTGCTTACACCATGGAGGAATAAGTACTTACACACAACGCGGCGAATCAAATGTATACAAGTACGTCACTTCCGGTATACGGGGGGGGGGCGGGTTACGGCATTGCAGTGGTGACTGGCTGTAGCTTCTAATTACACACGAGTCTATGGAAGCCCCGTGTTAGCGGCTGTAGCTTCTAATTACACACGAGTCTATGGAAGCCCCGAGTTAGCGGCTGTAGCTTCTAATTACACACGAGTCTAGAGAAGCCCCGAGTTAGCAGATGTGGCATCTAATTACACACGAGTCTATGGAAGCCCCGAGTTAGCGGCTGTAGCTTCTAATTACACACGAGTCTATGGATTGGAAGCCCCGAGTTAGCAGCGGCTGTGGCTAATTAGTCCTCACAACTCGGTGAACTCGATCGCAAGGAACCTCACCCATGCTGCTTATGCACGGTCTAATAAAAGTTATAAATACTAAATAGATCTGGGATCATTTCAATAACTCTTCTTCCAAATGGTTATATCGCACAGTCAGGTAAAATGTTTACGATTTTCCTTTTTTTGGCGTGTCAGTCAACTAAAACCCCTCCCTCGAATCTAGCCTCTACATGTACCTCCATGAAAGAACCATGGAGGAATCCTCCAAGGCTCCAGTTACCGGTTTTCGACGATTAATATAAGGACTTTTCTTCAAGCTGACCAATGTGAACGAAAGTATCACACTAAATGAGCACTGTGAGTCACTTTCTCCACACCACAGACTATTAGAATAATCATGGAGAATGTTGATCAAGCCTGTCACTTCCGTAAGATTACCCGGTTTTGTTGATGTCCACGGGGCACCGCGCAGTAAGCATCGTGACCTATTTTCGACGGTGGTTTTTTAGTAAGGTGTCCCAGTGAAGCCAAACGCAAAATAAATTCTTAAAATAACTCAAAATGCTGTGTGGCACTGTAAAATTCTTCCCTGTATATTTTTTGGTTCATCTTTCGTTGTTGTTTTAACACTGCTTCTAACACTTTCCTCAAAACATTAATAATTTACGCTTACAACTTATTGGTTTGCATTAATTCTGTCCCATTGCCCTGAGCCACTTTGAGTTTGAGATGGGGAAGTTGGATTGACTTTTGGTTATCACCTATCAACTCCTTTCCCTTCATGCTACCCTCTCCTTTCCCAACCTTTTCAAAATCATCAAAACTTTCCTCATAATTTTAAGGAAATAAATTTAATCACCATAATGAATAATTAAAATTGAGAATAATTTTCTTAAAATGTGAAAAGAAGTTCTTTTCACTTTTTTGAATTTGGATCTTCAAGTAAACCATAGAGGTGAAATACGTTAGGGCGGTATAAAAAAATATGAGTGACACATGCAGCATTTCTCTTGATTGATCATCAAACCTGTCCTCATAATCATAAGGAAATAAATTTAATCACCATAATGAATAATTCAAATTGAGAATAATTTTCTTAAAAATAAAATGTGAAAAGAAGTTTATTTAACTGAAAGTTTTATATCTTTAAACTTTTTTGAATTTGGTTCTTCAAGTAAACCATAGAGGTGAAATATGGTAGGGTGGTATCTATGAGTGACACATGCAGCATTTCTCATCCTTGTTAATTTCCACATCAGATTTTTTTTGTTAAGCCTATTAGGCCACGTTACTTTATGCCTTTAAATAATAATATATTGTTTAATATAGCAAGACGCCCTTTAGGAGCCTCCATAGTTTTTACCAAGATTTTTGAAGACGCTTCATTCACATCCACAATTTCCCAGGTGCATGTTTTCCATTCTAAAACTAAATGTAAATAAAGTACATTTTAATAATAAAAAAAATTCTTTAATAAAAAATACTTAGTACTTTCTACATGTACGTGTGTTTTGGCTTTTTGGTGTTGTGGAACTCCTGCAAAATTGCTATATCAGTTATTGACATTGTGGTGAAGAACATGGATATGTTTAAGTCTGGCCAGTTTCATTTCTTAACTCTTTCCGTACGGCGCGCCGATACATCGGCTCGGTAAACCGCTCTCTGTTGACGGAAAGCCGATACATCGGCTCGCGTATATTACCAAATTTATTCCGTACAGACATGCACATTAATTCCGTAGTGAAAGAGTTAAGCTGAGCAAGATACAATTTGGCCTTTTGAATTCTGAGAAAGTATTCACTTGGTCGGCACGATTTCACAGAATGGCATTCTGGCACCTGATTGGTCAGTTTGGCTGTTCCATGTTATTCCTTGGAATGAAAGATTACTACAGGCGTGAATGGTAAAGTTCAAGAAATATCATTTTACAGCTAAATCAAAAATTGATTTAGTTTGAATCTATTATTTCTAGTGATAACTTCATGCAACTCATTCATGTGACTATATTTTTAAAAGTGGACATTATTATGACCACTCCATAGACACTATAGTACGTTTCACTCCAGTTGAAGGGTGTGAGCCTTTCAAACTGAACAGCCCCGACCAACAGAATATGAAGAAAAAAGTCCCAAAAGAATGTCTGCAATGGGACACATGTATCTGTAATGTTATAAAATGCTTCCTGTTCATTGATTGTGCTGCACTGATGTAAGAAAGTAAGGTTCAGAAACATTGGTCATTTCAAAAACCTGAATGTTGGTGTGTTCTGTGTTTTCATTGCAGCCACTGAAGAGTGGGAAGTACTGAGGTATGAGTGTGCTTTTTCCAATCCGTCCAGTCTACTGGATGGGCCTACCTGTTTACCAGCTTGCCGCACGGAGTGCACTTCAAGGGCACTGTAGACTGAGGGGGACCAGCCAACATGTCACCCCATTGTGGACTCTGATTGGTCTAGCTGCTCCAAGGAAAGCTGTTGGTGGTGGGCTCACTTGCCTCGGGCCACGATCCTTCGCAACCGAGCCACGGACACCAGGAAAGGAAGCCAAGCAGGTTACCAGCAAAGCGCCGGGCACCGGGCAAGGGGAAGTTACCATTGGCCGAAAAGGTAGTGTTTTCATTCAAGTGCTTCCTTTTTTATCCCTTTTTTAAAGCCAGGTTTACAATTGGTTGTTTGCATCTGAATGAATTCGGGGGTGTGATCCCTGGAGATATACAGCCATTCATGGTTGAATGCTTCTGACTGGTGCCCCCACCCTGGCAAGACTACACAGTACATGTGTAGTTGACTATTTAGGGAGGCCACCATCTAAGGGTTGGATAGCTCAGATGGTAAGAGTGCTGCTGAGCAAAACCAAAGGTATTGGGTTCAAATCCTGGTCCAGTCAAAGTTTTCTTTTTCAATTTTTTCAATCACACACCAACCCTTTGTCTACCCAGGCCAGGTGACTGAATACAATTGGTAGACAGGGTCATCACACACAAACCCGGGCTGTCTACCCATTTGTCACCTAAACTAAAGACTAAATGGGTTCTAAACAAAACTTAAATCACATTCTACTTAACAAAGTATTAGTAATATTATTGTAATCTCCTTAGTGTAATCCCAATCGTGAGTATGCGTGGCTCTGAGAAGAGTTAGCATCTCAATGTTTTGGACAGTACTGAACATCATGTATGTATAAATGTAGTCATGCAGTCATTGAATTGAACGACGGCCACAACGGCCAGTGCCGTTGTTGCCCTCTTTACTGGCCGAGGTGCCCCGCAAAAATCCCCTTCTTCACGGCCAGTTTGGCCATGCCCTATTTTTACCTTGGCCGTCGTGCCCTTTCCCAATTTTTTGGGGGCCTTGTTGCCCTACCCACTGGCCATGGTGCCCCCGAAAATTTTGCTTCATCTTAGCCAAAGTGGCCTTGCCCTGAAAATTACCAAATTCAAGGCCTGGTCATGTAAGTATTGTCCAGCCGAAAGCTTTAGTGCTCATCAGCTCCTCAATTCAGGATTCAATAAGTCATAAGCAAGCATTAACAAAGATGCCAAATGATTGACAAAGACTCACTTGACTTAACCACTTCGCGCATGGGGGTTTTACAGCGCCGATGACCGCCATACGGGTTTTTTTGAACAATGCATCATTTTCAAATCTCGCTAAAACAATTGGAACAATATATTTCTGTGAAATAAATCGATAAGGGTATACTATGGGTAAAAGAAAGTAAAACCTGGCACAATTCGGACGTCGTTGTGGCTTTTGTCAAGAGATTATCCGTTCGAAAAAGGCCTATTGTGTGTTGTCAATGGAGCGTAACGGACTTGTGTGTGCGTGCGTGTACGGTACTGTCAATCCTTGACCGCAGACTCCAGCCTCCACTCCAGGCAGTCAAATCTTTAAGTTGGTCGGCCACAACCGACCGTACAGATTGCGGTGAGGAATGTGGGTGGAATTCCACTGCCAGACCGACGACCGTTGGCTGTGTGGCATGCCAACACAATGTCCCCCGCGTGCTTTCAGCGGCAGTGCGGTATCCCTCAATCCTCCACAGTAAAGGTCCCACAATTGCACAATTACTGCTGCTAATCTTGCAATTCATGTGGCAACTTGCGTCAAAAAGGGTCTTTGTACTGTATTGCTTTCAATGGCTTTGTTCTAAACTGAAAACAGTCTTTGTTTAAAATGTGGACAATAGTGGTGCCCAGATTCGGAGGGCCCTGTCGCATAGTCAAGCCAACGGAGGTCCGGATTCGGAGGTCCCGGTGCAAACTGGTTAAAAGGCAGAGACAATTGTTGATGTCATTCTACTGTCTACCGGTAACCCTCTGCTTCATTTGATATTCTTGCAGTGGTGCAAGCAGGCAAGGATGTGAGCTATATGGGTATCGTTGTTCTTGGTATCGGTGTAACAGGTAAGCTCTTCCAGTTCCAATGTATAACTATAAGGCAGACTTATTTGGAACACACAATATAGAGTCTGAGTCCGAGTCCTAGTCACATCTCACAAGTTTTAGTGTGAAGCCCTCACCTTTCAGATCAAGTCCAAGTCGATTCTTGACTTGAGTCTGACTCATGAATCACCTTCAAAATTCAATACCGCTTTCAAAATATATCCTGTTTTTAAAAGATTTCATTTTTTTTTATTAAGAAGATTAAATCTGACATTCATAGAATTATTTATTTATTTATTTAAATACAAACTTTTTGTTGAGGTTTTGTAATTAGTATTTTGATTTATTAGTAGGGATTGAATGCTGAAAATTCAATCACAATCTTGTTGTTAAGGTCTTTTTTGAAATAGCAGAACCCTAATCACTAGGTACTCAGTATGGTTTTTAACAAGAATGATCATATATGTCAAGTTGTATTCAAGCCCTGGATCATTCATGTCATTGCATTTGTGTGTCCTGTGATTGCAGCCATAATGTTCTATGCGATTGGACGGGAGTTATTTGCCTCTAGTAGTCCTAGTGCAGTCTACACCAAAGCCTACAAGCAGTGCAAAGATGATCCCGAGGTATAGTGTATAGTACTAGTGTACAGTATCATACTGTATTTACTGGTACATGCGTATTAATACACTGTAGGTCATAGATATTATTGCAGTATCGTTTTGAACAAATAAATGAAAAACTCACTAGGAACTTTAAAACAATTTTGAAAAAAAAAAATTGAAATATTGGCAAAGAATTTGATGGATTTGAACCCCAGACCTCTGGTTTTCCGTACCAGCATATAATGTGAACCTGTATACAGGCTGAAGAAGACATTTCACTGCATTTTGGATATATGCATATTTTAGTCATGTTTTGGATCTGTGCAGGATTGTTCTCAAATGTAGAAACCCACCTTCCTGCTCGGTTGGAATGTTTTTTTCAGATTCTATTTTCAGATGTCATTTTGATGAGTCAGCAAGCCAGTAAGATATTCACAAGTTCACAACATACCGGTACTTCAAATCTTAAAATTGTGTTGCCAACGCAGGTGCTGAGTCACAGATAATGGATGCTTGCAAATAGGTGCAGCACAATAAAAGAAATCAATAGGCAATGACACAGCTTTCATTCTGAAAATGATTTATACAATACAATTCAATCCATTATGAAATGAAGTTTGCTCTTCCACAAAATGTATCCAAGCTGTCTAAAATTGTGAATGTTTTAGGTACTGTACATGTATGTCTGATTGTGTCTTTTTGTTCTTGAAATGGGCATAGATTATTGAAGAGCTTGGCGAGCCAATCAAAGGGTTTGGAGAGACCTCAAGACGAGGCCGGAGAAAGCATGTAAGGTAAGGACTCTTATGTTTTGTCTATCATTGGTTCAACAGAAATGTCTTCATTTTCATATCTTATTTTACAAACAACTTCAGATGCAACGTGTTACACACCACTATACAGAGTCAAATCCGCCACATGACCTTGACCAGCACGGTGGTCTAGTGGTTAAGACATCTGCTTTAGAAAGCATGAGTCACGGGTTTGAATCCTGCCAAACTGTCTGAAATTTTTTCACCAGGCATTTGGGC
This sequence comes from Luidia sarsii, assembly GCA_949987565.1. Lineage (NCBI taxonomy): Eukaryota > Metazoa > Echinodermata > Asteroidea > Paxillosida > Luidiidae > Luidia > Luidia sarsii. The sequence continues at coordinate 12,314,830 of OX465110.1, forward strand.
AAAGCACTGAGCATACACTGCTTATTATATGTAAAACAGGGCAACCCCTTATTAAAACTACCGGTACTTATTTTTTTACCAGAATTTATTTACCGTAAATGGCAAAGAAAAATTTGACTGGGCAGTGACTTGCATGTAAACCCTGGCCCCTGGTTTAACACTACCAGTGCTCTATCACCTGAACTTTCCTGACCTTAGGTGGGGTCCTTCCCTTAGGTGGGGACCTTCCCTTAGGTGGGGACCTTCCCTTAGGTGAGACCTTCCCTTAGGTGGGGGACCTTCCCTTAGGTGGGGACCTTCCCTTAGGTGGGGACCTTCCCTTAGGTGGGGACCTTCTCTTAGGTGGGGCCTTCCCTTAGGCGGGGACCTTCTCTTAGGTGGGGCCTTCCCTTAGGTGGGGACCTTCTCTTAGTCGGGGCCTTCCCATTTAGTCAATTAAAGGGCCATTCACACACTAAAAACCTATAATTTGGATTGCGATTCAAATCCACTCTTTGGTTATGTGTGGACACAATAATCATGATAATCAATGTGATTTGGATTACAATTCAGACCTCAATATTACTATTAGTGCAACTTTCCTATAAAGAACCTGATTTTGTATGAAGTGGAGTGTGTTAACAATAAAGAATATTTGTTTTTTTGATATCACAATTCAATTCAAAGTGCACACTCTGACTGACAGGAAGTGCCGTACTTGTTTATGTCTCCCTGCATGGGCCACCCACAGTAAAGAACCATGCACAGTTTGACCGCATTTCGTATCGCAATTGGGCCAGGATTTGTTTGGGTCGTGTTTGTTGGCATGTGTGAAGTGTGAACACAATTTTTTTTAGCTTTGAATCGCGATTTTTTTTTTCCAGTGTGAACGGACCTATATGTTGCTGGAGTTACATGTAGGGCACCAGTCTGATTCATTTACTAATGAATTGCTGTATATCTCCAGGGATCACACCCCAATTTTCAATCAGTAAACCTGACAGAAGTTTGTGGTCACACTGATGATCGTTATTGGTGACTGGTCAGACTCTAATAAAAATCTGCAAAAATGGGAACAATCAGACATTTGCCAAAGAATTCAAGAACTGCATGTATTATCTACATTTTGCAGCCATTTAGAATACGAGCAAGATGGTGTGAAGCACATGAGGATGAAGTTTTACATCCAAGGACCGAAGAGGAAAGGCACAGTGCATCTAGAAGTCAAAAAGGTCAGTATCCTGACCTAACAGCTTCTCAATCAGCCATTGCTAGTTGGCTATTATTTACTCATGTAGCAGGTTTTATTCATCAAGCATTAAATTTTTACCTGATCACTTATTCAAAAAAATAATATAAAGCAGAAACAATTCAACTTAAAAGAAACCTGTATTATGCACAAATCTTGCAAACTGTTTAATGACTAAAATGACCAAAAAGGTGAATATAAAAAAATGAGGGCCTTTGAGAAAGGTCCTGCTTGGATCGAAACGTCTGGCCCTCCCAATTTTAAACGAAACCTGCTGAAGGAATCGCAAATTTTGCAACAAAAGTACATCTCATCTTTTTGTTTACCTTTTCAAAGATATTTTCACTTGCTCTCTTGTTGGTTTCTGTGCTACTTCATCTCCCTAACCCCTTTGGCTATTTTCCGTTCCTGTTGATTGTGTTCCCACTATAGCGGGATTGTTGGTCCTATTCATGTGGCATTGGACATCCAAACATGTGTTTGTCAGGCTAGGTACTGCTTTGAGGAAAGAATGAAAGAGACTGTTTAAAGTTTGAACAATAGTGGTCTCCAGATTCGGAAGGCACGGTGCATAGCAACACCACTGAAGCTCAAAATTTGGGGGTCCCAGCACGAAGCGGTTAATCTGTGACTTACCCGTGATATAACTTGTCAGGACATTGCATGGGTGATTGGAAGCATTCATTTGCTCCATTTCTCATTTGGTTATGCAGGGATCGAGTGGAAAGTATGAGTATCGCTACTTGTTTGCTGAGATGGAAGGCTATCCTCAAAGGACCGTTATCTTGGAAGACAACAGATGAATATCCACCAGTCATTGATATTTGGGTTGAACTTAAGACAGGACTTCATCCTCAGGCCAGATTATTCAATGAATGGTGTGACCAGAAGTCAATGAAAATGTGGTTGCTGATTTCTTTCTGCTTCCCCCTCCCTCTCTCAAACAAGCCAATTCTTGTGGCACTTACATTTCATTCTTCACTGAATGGCCTCAATGAGGCCTGATGATGTTCAGGTACAGGATCATGATGGGTAGTGTTGTAGGTCTCGAAACTGGCCTGTCAAAACTCTTTGCTGGTCTGTCTCGACCCCATGTGGTCTTGGTCTTGGTCCCTTCCGGTCTTGAATATTTACCTGGTCTCGCCTCAAGAGCGCCTTTATTTACTATTATTCAACACGTGACATTAATTCTTTTAATTTTCTCTAAGCTACGGGTCTGTTGAAAAAAGTATGCAACCTGTACAGGGTGTGTTGTTTCCTAACAAGTAGCACACTGTATACATAAACTCCATGCTTCCCAAGGTGGACGATTGAAAACATTGTACATTAAAGAAGAATGAAACAAGAATGAAAAATGTTGGCTTATCTGATTGATTGATTGATTCGACCACTGAATTCCATGATTTTTCCCTCTATGAAACTCGTAGGTGAGTAGCACATAGGTAATTGTAGGTTGTTTTTAACACCCAATCAGATAAGCTAACATTTTTCTCTGGGTTTCATTCTTCTTTAACCATTAACTCTTAGCCTGTGCAGCCTTAAATACGAAGGTTCAATGAACTTCCCAGTACCATGTGTGATTTACTACAAGTTAGAGTTTACGTTTTTGAGTTGACCATATTTTTACATACAAAAAACCAACTTTGCTTTACTCATGTTGTGGCATTCTTTCAAATAAGGTCTTGGTTTTTGTCTTTGTCTCAAACTGTTAAAGTCTCGGTCTCTGTTGGGTCTTGACTACAACACTGATGAATGATGATAGGTAACATTGACGGAACTGGCCTTAGACCTCAAGTGCCCATTCAATTCACTATTTCACTCCCATGAATATGCGAATAAAGTATCAGTAAAACAAATCCAGCGTTAGTCAAATAAACTATCCTTGGAAAAAGTAACTATTTGACAGTCATGCATAACATTCTTTGGGCAATCTTAGAGTTCATTTTCTGAAATTCATTTATTTGAAAAACCTCTCAAAAGCATCTCCTTAAATTTTGGACAACCTTACTTTGTACATCATTAAATTATCTGCTTCCAATATGAAATTGAAGTTTGTAGAATACATTCTCTTCATCTATAATTACTGAAGTGCTTTACAATATTTACATAGCATGTACAAATGTATACAACCCCCTCCAACAAACAGTGGTTAAAAACCATCAATTTTACACAAATCTTTTATCTAAGATTTGAAGGTTTGCATTGTGGAAATACCAAGTAGAAGGTTTGAGGTGACACCATGTAACATTTCTTTTGAAGAGTGTGTGGCTCTGAAAAGAGCCGGTGACCAGGTGACTCTAGAGTCACTGGCTATCTTCAGAGCCACACTCCGTCTCAAAGAAGATGTGTTACATGGTGTCACCGCAAACCTTCTACTTGACACATCTTTTATCTTTGTATACAAAAACTGTTGCAAACTGCTCACTGACTAAAATGACCTGCAATACATAAATCTAAAAAATTACAAGGCCTGACTTTTCGTTCCTAGCAGGACCTTTCTCAAAGGCAAAGTATATTTTGGTGTGGAAAAGGTCTGATGAAAGAATGCTTTAAGTAGAATCAAAAAGAGTTAACACTAGGCTGGAATTCAGTAGCAGTGTACCTTGAGAATTGGAGTAGAAAATAAGTCAATGGTACATATCTGATACAAACATGAATGTAATTACATGTAGCAATGTGTATTTGTGGTCAAGAAGTTGGCACTGCAGGTTTGTTGTATTTTTCATCAATATACATGGAATTCACCAAACTGTTATTGATGAAGGCAAGCCTTCAATAAGAGTTTGCCCTTCTCCATGTACAATTAACACTTTGCCCAGAACCGGTACATTAAGTGGAGCAAGAAGACGATGGCTAAAAACACGTCCCAGCTACTTCCGGACAGGGCACTGCAAGACATCGCTGCTGAAGTACCACATTTCACTGCTAAGTCAGTTAACAGCACAATTTTGTCCCTGCATTTAAGATGTAAAGTTAAACTGAAGTTGACGCCTTGACGGCCACATTTTTCGCTGTTTAGTAGCAGCTCGGGTGAACATCCCCATTGTCTGGTGTGCGTTTGGCAAGGCTGCCCTCACAGCTGGTGGTTTTTCAGAATAAAAGGCCTCTCCACCAGGGTGTTGATCAGCTGATTCCGGAAGACAAAGGTCTTGACCTTTGCCATGAGGTAGACGAAGATGACCAGGACTGAGAAGTACTGCACCCATGCCATCTTCAAGACTTGGAGCAACCCAGGCACAAATGTGAGGCAGTGAGTTAAGGAAGATGCATTACCTTGACATGGCATAACAATATCTGACATGGACTGGCCCTGCTAGCCTATGGTAACAATGGCATAACAATATCTGACATGGACTGGCCCTGCTAGCCTATGGTAAGAGGCACTTAAGGTGAAATCCAAAATGGCTGTAGTACCTACAAGTCCCAATTTCACTCTGCAAGCCCAATGATTTAACAAAATATTTTTAATAAGTATGGTACATTACGATTAACGAAGCAGACTTGTATAGTGCCTTTGCTGTAGGAAAATGTGATTTAAGTCTGGGGGAAAAAGGAAAAGCAAGCTATTATCAGTGGAAAGCACACAATGTATTAGGTTTCACTTGGTACATGGCAGACTTCGGATGCTTTTTGCATATCATACAGAGTTTCAATCATGATATCTGTGAAAACAGGCTTTGAAATACTTGTTAGAGAAGATTTTGGCTTGGTGAGAGCAGCTGACGAGCAGCTGACAAGCAATCCGACAATACCAAGTTTTACATGTGTGGGGTTATGAGGCTCTCAAAGGATGGGGAAAAAACATGGTACACTTGTAGTTTCATGAGTGACTGCAACAGATCTAAGACAATACAAGAGAACAATATACACAAACAATGCTTTTTTCCCTCTCATTTCATGCATGTAAATGTGCAAACCTGAAACCTTTGATATTTAGGACGCCCAATAAAATTGACTTTATACACAAATTGGTTTTCAACTACTGACCCACTTAACATTGAGCATGCCATAACATGTAAATTGCAAAACACGACTTGGATCACCTTTTCACGGAGCAAATGAATGGATGACAGAGAATAGCTTTCTGAAAAGGATATCCGATGAGTTCTTCTGGATAGCGCACAGTTCCTCTGATCAGGAAGGAGCCAGTGCTGCATGGACCTCGCACCCACACAGGATAGTGACACTCAAAATACGTACTCACTGCAAAGAAACCAACACATCAGACACTTTCAATGGGGGTTATGTTTTGAGAGATCAGGTAAGTCATATTGAGTCTTCATAGTGTGCTAACCTCACCTCACCAATACAGCGATCCATTATGCCACGCCCACCACAGCAATGGCCAAGCAACCACACACATGCACACAACATGTCACGATCACCCACACACCATGCGCGTCCACTGCATGCCCACAACCACCGCAAGCACTTCTTTCCGTTGGACTTTGGTTTTGGAAAAAGCCAAAAATTTCCTCTCTTGCCAGGGTATCGAGAGTCAGAATTACAATGAAAATATAAACACCGCTTGACCATGGTTAAAGCCCTACACAACATTGGTAAGATCGAAAAACAGAAATGTTCACAGATTTACATGAAACTTATACAGTTTGAAGATGGTTATAGTAGAAACCTCTCACTGAAATATTTCTGCCTAAAATGTTGAATGCTGCATTTTCGTGAAACAAATTACACAATTATAAAATGTAGAGTAGATAGGAATGTTTTCAGGTGACTGGTAGTTTTCAAAGGAGTGAATACTCATACATATGTATGTGACACAGCATGCCAAAACCAGGCACTTTCTGGGGAAACCAAAAATTGATTTATTCCCTCATGAAATGGAGGAGATTATGAGCTTTCAAATTAATAAAGACATAATTTAAGATTTATGGAAATACAAAATCTGTCCAAATCTGATTTTTAGACATCATGACCGATTTTTGAGTATTTTCCTACTTTACATGCACTTCACTATTTGTGGGAACTGCCTGGGTTTGGTGTGGGCGTCATATTTGGTTTGGTAACTGGAACTGATTCTACAATGTGGGTTCCACATGAAACTGATGAAACAATGGCCTGACCCCAAATGTTTTGGGGCATATTGGAACTAATAATAATCAGTTGTATGATGAATGATGTAAAAACCTTGCGCAACTATTTCATAGCCCATACGTTACGGACAAGACCAGAGTCTGCCTCTGAGAAAGATACTGCTAGGATCGTAACGTCATCTGGCTCTCCTAGTTTTTGATAATTGCATTTTGGTCATTTTATTCACTAAGTAGATTGCAACATTCTCGCATTTTAATGTAATTGTTTTTTAGAATAATCATGGACACTTACCATTCCTTGTCATATAATCGGTGAAAATCTTAGAAAGTTGGTAATCAGACATGAAGATACTTTCACTTTTGATTACTGAAAACTGTGGAAAGCCAAAATAAACAAAACATGCTTCAAACGATAATAGTAATGTTTTTGGGGGCAATTAATATAATTTGGTTATTAAGGAGTTGCTGAAAGAATGTGGGTTCCCTTGCTACACGCGCTTCCCCTACAATACACTGAGCTTGGTTACAAAATTGAAATCACATAAATACACAAGATCAATTTTCAGCAGAACATATCTGAGAATGGCCTTTCATTAGCCAAACCCAATAATGTCAAATGTCAAAATATGAACAGGAAGCCTCAGGGTCAGACCAACTCCCTGCCTTGCCCTCTGCTGCAAATCCACTTTTCTTGATTTGTAGATGCTGATCCACCATGTAACCCTTTACACTGGCCTGAGCTTGGCATCTTACGACTCAGTCGCAGGTATGACTCTAGTCTTATAATCCATGACTCAGGCTAAACCTTGATTCACACTTGCAAATGACTAAGACTCCAGCCTTATGACTCAGACTTGACCGAGAAGACTGGCTATTTGTGTTCCTCAATATTCTCTTATTTGAAGTTAAAATGAGTTAATCCTAACCTTACTATGAAAGGATGCAACGGATAAACATGTAAGATCAAACAAAGATTTATTCAAAGTTCCTTTAAAGTGAAATGTTGAAAAATGGAAAAGCACACACATGCAGGTTTCCAACATTGCATTCAAAGCAGCCTAGTGACCAAGACTATGCGTACATAATACATTGTGTACATGATTTCAGACTCAGTCACTCAGACTTGCAGGGGGTGAGTCGAATGGCAATACTTGTGACTCAAATATGAGTCTGAGGTGTAATTTACTTAATCCATCCAAGCAGAACAATTGTCTGTCCCTACATAGCACACAAGGCTGGACTGCTAAACGATGTATAGAGAGAGGAGTATCTGCGGCCTAATCTGCACCCCACAAAGACTGGTTAAAAACTTACATTGTATCTACTATCCACAGCACTGTGAGACAGAGGGCTTTTCAGGCGTAATCTCAGCTCACCATCAGCAATGAACTCTGCTCCACTCACAGACGACTCATGGTGAATGTAGGCCATGGATTGCATCTTAAGGGTGGAGAATCGCTGCCAGTATAAAAGAGCACACCATCAGATTTCACTGAAATCAAATCATGCTTTCCCAATGCTGATTCCGGAATCCTTTTTTAATTTGTGCAATTTAAACTACCGTTACCTTATAATATCCAAAAGATTTCAGGGAGGACAAAGTATGGATGAAGAATCAAAGCAGTACAGTGTACAGAATATAAAATATACCACGGTCAAACTTTATCTGCAAAATGAAACTTTACAAAAGATTACAAATATTAATGGCAATCTAGGATAAATGAGATTTGAAGGTTTGCATGGTGATGCTGCACAGGATCACTTATGACACACATGAGTGAACACACACACAGTACACCCAAAACTAGGATCCTGTGCAGCATCCCTTGTTCCCGCCTTTACATTTCCCGCCTTCACCCTCCATTGAGCTAATCCCCTCACCAGGATCCCTCTCCACACTACATAAGCCCAACTCCCAGTTGGAATCCAGCATTCTCCTGAAGACGAGCAGAGTATACTGTTCGAAACGTCGAGTTCCTCCGGTTCTTTTCAGAACCACACTTACTCACAAAAGAGAATTTACATGGTGTCTCCGCAAACCTATTTATCTTAATCTAGGATAAGCAAGAAAAAATTATCCTTGATATTTGGTACTTACATATAAATTGTAGTCAAAGAACAGCATGAGCTTAACTCCACGGATGTTCTCTGTTTCCAGGACGGGTAGCAAGATGGAGAAGTGCAGCATGTCCGTCTTACCATCACGGTTCATATCTTCTTCCCTTGTCTTTAAGATTGATAAGAAAATGAGCAACAAACAAAGCGTGAATAACGAAAAACCTGAAATAATGACAAAAATAACTGTGCACTGCAGCCCATTAAACATTACTCAATATTCATACTGCTATTAAAAGTATTAAGTGTGTTGACACAATAACCACGATAGCTATGTGTAGTGAGATTCAAATCGCGATTCAAGCTTTCTAAATAATTGTGATTTGTGTGTGAACACAAGTAAGCTTGTATAGCATGGCCATCAGCGAGATCTTGAAGGGCGATAAGCTTTCGTTAGTAAAAACAAAGAAAAACCCGAAACCGAAAGGGGAGAGGAGCGCCAGCCAGCCATTTGACTCTTCCATTGCGCACGGTCTCCACAAAGACAATGCGCCGGCAACAGACCCACTGCAAGTGCAAGCTCACTTCCGGTGTTGTTAACACACTTTTCGTACAGCGCAAACTCGGTACGCTGGGCACCCACAGCGACTCGTGTTTCGGACATTTTCCCCCATGTGGCCTGCATAAGTTATCCGATCATTTACGATATTATCCAGGCTGCAAAAAATGCAGATTCAATTTCCTACCGATGTCTCCCAATGCAGCCAAATATAATGTAAAAATACATACGTTTTAATCTCAGAATATCAAAATCAAAATTGAAGAGGAAAGACGTTGGAAAAACGTCACTGTTCATAACGCACGTGCGACCTGATTTCTCGATCCTTCCATGCTGCTCTGGTACCCGCCACGCAGCTGTACTAAGGCACGTATAAGGCAACGTACACCAGATAAGTACGGCCAGGCCATTTGCAGTACACATCGTAAATAAGACTTAAGGCTCTGCATGGTGGGTGAATCAATATAGGAAGGTTTGCGGTGACACCATGTATAAGGTCTCTTAAAGGAAGAGGTGTGGTTCTGAAAAGAACCTGAGTGGTACACATCGTGTACACCAAACAAGTTCGGTGGACTATTTTTTGGGGGGTCGCGTCGCGATCTATTCAAACTTAAATGATTCCAACTTGGATATGTAGACTAACAATAAAAGGTGAACTGCTGCTTTATTCTCCTTTTCAGCAGTCCCCCCCCCCCCAAAAAAAAAGGTACAGTAAACATTTTTCCAGTACGCATCCGTACGACCAAAAGGGACATCAGATTTTGTTCAAGGTTATCGTTATGCCGACGTAAATGTACTGGTTTGTCTCCCCTCATGAATATTAATCTGAAGACCCATTGGCTCTGGCCAGACATGTATTTATGACGTCATAAGTAGGCTTCGAGTTGCTGAAAACCGTCTGGGATATCGATTTTTTTAATGTAATAACGTATTCTTAATACATCAACAAAAAATAGTTTCGTTTTGGCATACACTTTTAGAAGAACGACCTGGGATAGTTGTTTTAAATTATTTTTGTTGTTGAGAAAAGAGAAGTTTAAAGGGGGTTAAACAATTGGTAACTATGGCTTAAAGTTAGATGCATTTGCTACATACCGGTATAGGTTTCCGGCAATCATACAGTGTGTATTGAATAGAAACCCAGGTCATTACCTTGACTTCCGCTTACGCACCAGATATCACGATAATATCGAATATCGCGATATATTCCTGACGATATATCGAAACCAAAAATACCGGATATTGAACAACTTTTATACCACAGAGTCTGATTGAGCTCTGATTGACAGAAGTGCCACAGGGAACGCTCAAACGAATCCAGCCCACAGTGCAGCCACCACAAAGAAGCTGGACTCACAGGGAGGGGGGGGGGGTCTCGAATGAATCCAGCCCACAATGACCGCGTTTACACTTGATCCCGCACGCGGGATCAGATCCCGCGTGCGGGATCAACGCGCGATCAACGCGGGATCAAAGACAAGTGTAAACGCGGGGGCGATCAGGATCAGATCCCGGGATCTGATCCACCTCTCGGGAACGATCAGATCCAGGTCTGATCCCGCGTGCGGGATCAAGGTTTGAGTGTAAACGCGGTTCAGGATCAGATCCTGCAATGTACAGTGACAACATCCAGTGCAAGCATGGCCAAGCGCGCGAAATGTCCATATTTGTACCATAGTTTATTGCACAATCTACTGCACATCAACAGCTGATCCAAATAAACAACGTTACGCTGGTACCAAAACTGTGGGCACACGGCTGTGTCTGCCTTTTCATTGAAAAGCTGGTACCCGTCAAAGCGTGTCTCTCCAGCCTACCACGCTACAACTCTGTACAGTCACACTTGGTACTGCTGCTCTGAGCTCACGTCTTTTGAACGCCGTTTTCAAACTGTCGATTTTGTTGGTCTTCATTCGTTTTTCTGCTGTGTCAGTTTGTCTGGCTTTTTGTCGAAAGAATTCAGCGTGCAATAGCAGCCTACAAATTTGCACCGCGATGTCCAACGAGGCAATCCGTGGGCGACTTTGTACAGTGTGTCCGTACCGGTTTTCGCGCGTCATGGCCGGACTTACGTTCTACTGCGCATGATCACTGACCTTCTCGAAATAACCTTTGGAGTGCAGTTCCGCTGCTCCACGCGCGATCACTGCGGGATCAGGATCAAGTGTAAACGCGGCATGGATCAGATCCCCCCCGCTGGGTCGCGACAGCAGGATCTGATCCTCCATTGCGGGATCAAGTGTAAACGCGGTCAATGTCCCCACAAAGATAAGGGGTTGTTTGACCACACTGCCAATACCCAGGGAAGAGTGCTGCTTTTGTTTACGGCCACATTCCAGCCATAAGTTGACTTAAATAGACCCACAGAGTTTGTAAAACAATTGTGAATTGTCACATCGTTTGTTTAGCTCTTGATTAGGAGAGACTCAGCCACAATTTTTTTCGTTGCTTCGAGGAAAAACTTTGACTTAAGCGGGATTTTGACCACATGTAATTCGTCTTACAGAAGTATTTATGTACACAAAAGCCTATCTTTTCGGCGGGAAAGAAGCATCATTTCGAGTTAAGCAGACTTTCGAGTTATCCGAGTTCGAGTTATCGAGGTTTTACTGTAGTTTGAAATTTCAAGTTAATTTCCCAGTCAGCTTTCCTTGTACATGGGACATGGGTATAATTATTGAAAATATTTCAGGCTGGATCCACTTTCTGGTCAAATTTTCTGTGCCTATTTTTCAAATAAGTACATTTTGTTTATTCTTTCATGAAAGAGACAAGACAAATCAGTCTATAAACTTGTCTAGAACCAGGAACAAGGATAAACTGCCTTTACCTTGACCAAGGGAACCCTTAGGTGCTGTTGCTGTAACTGGTTGAAGTTAGGGTAGGTACTCCAAGCAAAATAAGACGCTTCATCTTCAGTGTCAACGAGAAGAAGCATTTGGTGCCTGAAGCGAACAATTGGCTGCTCTATGTAAAAGTCATGCTTCAGCCAAAAACCTGAAAGTCACAAGACAAAAAGTCACAAAACTCCTTTTTTTATGAATTTATGAAAATTTGATAAACACAGCTGCTCGGGCTGGTCAATCAAAAGCATGGCAGCCGCCGGCAATATGGCCAGGCGCGCATGGGCAAAGTAGCAAGATTGCATAATGCCATTTTAATGGATATATATGATATTGATATATATGATATTGCAGTGATTACTGGGGATAATGAACGAGACTAGTACTAGTAACAGATGAAATTTAGTTATAAATCTGGGATGAAATTGAAATGGTGTGATTTTGTTAAGAATTCCGGAAAATGTTTTTTTCTAAATTATTATTATTATTATTTTTTTATTTTTTTTTAATGTCAAACTGTTATCTAAAACTTCTTAATTTTGTTTGTTAAAACCCTAAAAACTGAAGGGCGCCTGCTCCCCTGGCTTGAATCTCCCAATTGCATCAGTCGCGTAAGTGCTCACTCACAGTCGAGTCACAGTCGCACAATTTATTGGCCTTCGGTAATTTTCAGGAAATGACTTTGTCGGTCACTTACATGCCTGGTTATTGGGAAAAAAATTAACTAAAGATAGGTTGGCCTTAATTTTGATATTAGTATTTGTACAGTTTATAATATGGGCACAAACTTTTTGATAGTTTTTACTTTGTTTGTTCTTCCCCTTTTTTTAACAATATACAATACATGTTTACATATGAGCTGCTAAAGGACTACCATAAAGGGGACCTTAATTAGATAGAATACTGATTTTTAAGGTAAAATAATTTCATCCAAATCTACTTTTAAACATTGTCCCAACCTCTCTAACATGTGTTCAATAATGAGGGGGTTGTAAATTCAGTGTTAACCCCATGCACTACAGCGGCAGACAAAAATGACCCATGCATGCCCCTTTAACAGACAATAACTCCACTATAGTTTTACCTATGAAGCTATAATTAGTACCATTGGCTTTCATTTTGGAAGCTCTTTCCAGTGATACCAAATGTAATATATTCCGACTAAATAAACCAAAAAGTGCCGACCACCCTACTACTACTGTACTAGTATCCTCCAATAACCGGTTTTCGAAGATATAAGGACCTTTCTTCAAACTGAACAATGTGGACGAAAGTATCACACTAAAAGAGGTCTCAGTCACTTTCTCCACACCACAGACTATTAGAATAATCATAGAGAAGGTTGATCAAGCCTGTCACTTCCGTAAGATTACCCGGTTTTGTTGACGTCCGCGGCGCACCGTGCAGTAAGCATCGTCACCTATTTTCGTCGGTGGTGTTTAGTTAAGGTGTCCCAGTGCAGCCAAACACAAAAAAAATCTTTCAATAACTCAAAATGCTGTGTGGCACTGTAAAATTCTTCCCTGTATGTTTTTTCGTGTTCATCTTTGTGGGTTTTTTTCGACACTGCTTCTAACACTTTCCTCAAATTATTCATAATTTATGCTTAAAACGTATTGGTCTGGTTGATGTCTTTTGTGTGACGTTTAAAAAACTCCACAATCCTCTTTCTCACTGCTTCTTCAGTTATGACCTTTCCCAATGTCACTCCAGAGAGACATTTCCTCCTTCTTGGTACTTTCTCTAGCTGCCCTTTTATTTGTTTTATTTTTTTAATAAAAGCCTATTGGGCCATGTTACTTTCTGTCTTTAAAGAATAACAAAAAAATATATAAAAAAAATTATATAAGCGAGACGCCCTATAGGAGGCTCCATAGTTTTTACCCAGAACGGACTGCCTCAAGTTGCGTGATATATTTTTTTAATACGGATGTTGGGGTTTATTATGGTACACTCAGATTTTTTTTAGGACCAACAATAAAGAAAACTGGAGCTTCGAAGCAACTGCCAATTTTGTACCTAGGAAAATAGACCCCAAAATAGCAACTTTTTGAATCAGACGAGTTTGGCCTACTGGAAAAGCCTTAACTTTCCACATTTTCCGTGACGGACAAGAGCAGGAAACCAACTGTAAGATACGAAGTCTGAGATCGTTATACGGAGTTGTTGTCATCGTGCGATGTGAGTTAGAAGGCTAAGCGTCGAAAACGTGTAGCGTCGAAAACGGGGGTTCCCATGATACTAGTAGTAGTACTACTACTACTAGTACTAGTATTATTAATATTATGTCTATATCGTGGGAACCCCCGTTTTCGACGCTACACGTTTTTGACGCTTAGCCTTCTAACTCACATCGCACGATGAAAACAACTCCGTATAACGATCTCAGACTTCGTATCTTACAGACTGTTTTCTGCTCTTGTCCATCACCGAAAATGTGGAAAGTTAAGGCTTTTCCAGTAGGCCAAACTCGTGTAATTCAAAAAGTTGCTCTTTTGGGGTCTATTTTCCTAGGTACAAAATTGGCAGTTGCTTCGAAGCTCCAGTTTTCTTTATTGTTGGTCCTAAAAAAAATCTGAGTGTACCATAACAAACCCCAACATCCGTAGAAAAAATATATATCACGCATATTGAGGCAGTCCATTCTGAGTAAAAACTATGGAGGCTACTATAGGGCGTCTCGCTTATATAATTAAAAAAAAAAACTCCCCACACCTTTTTTGTAGCGCATGACCCAAATCCTGCAAGATCCTACAATCCTTTAGTGTTAAAAGCCCCATATGACCCAAATCCTACACAATCCTACAATACTGTTGGCGGTGCGCCACTGCCCAAATCCTGCAAATCCCTCCACTTGACATTGGGTGAACTCAACCATGAACCTCAGCACACTGCCATTCACTCCAACAATTGACCAGAACATGACCAAAAGCTCATGGGTGAATGCACCCACGAAAACACTGTCAGTGCACTGCAACACACTCCAACAACTGACCAGAAAATGACCAACCGCTCGTGGGTGAACTTGACCAGAACATACCCAAGAGCTCGTGGGTAAACTCGCCCACGAAAGCAGTCTCAGTGCACTGCCCGAGACACTCCAACACATCACCAGAAAATGAGCAAGAGCTCGTGGGTGAACGCACCCACGGAAACACTGTCAGTTCACTGGAATACACTCCAACAACTGACCAGAAAATGACCAAGATCTCGTGGGTAAACTTACCCACGAAAGCAGTCTCAGTGAACTGCCGAGACACTCCAACACCTCACCAGAAAATGAGCAAGAGCTCGTGGGTAAACTTACCCACGAAAGCAGTGTCCGTACACTGCCACACACTCCACACTTGACCAGAAAATGACTTAGAGCCGGTGGGTAAACCCACCCACGAATACAGGCGAGTGCAACCCCAAACCAACAGCATCTCCCTGGACCATTGGTACATATCCCCTTTTGTGATAATGTATATTTTTACTTCCAAGTGCCCTAAATCCTAAAATTTCATCCTCCATCACATTGTGCCTTGTAACCCAGATCCTACATTTTCCTCAATTGACCAAAACTCCACATGCCCCCAATCCTACAGAATCCTCCTCCATCACATTGGGCCTTGTAGCCCAGATCCTACATTTTCCTACAGTGACAAAACTCCACATGCCCCAAATCCTGCAAATTCCTACAATGCATCAACTGCCACATGCCCCAAATCCTACGAATTCCTACAATTGGACAATAGGATTCTGTAGGATTTGGGAGGGTTAGTAACATGGCCAAATAGGCTTTTATAAAAAATAAAAAAAATAAAAGGGCAGCTAGAGAAAGTACCAAGGAGGAAATGTGTCTCTGGAGCAGTGACATTGGGAAAGGTCATAACTGAAGAAGCAGTGAGAAAGAGGATTGTGGAGTTTTTTTTAAACGTCACAAAAGAAGACATTAACAAGACCAATACGTTTTAAGCTTAAATAATGAAGGATTTGAGGAAAGTGTAAGAAGCAGTGTGGAAAAACAAAAACAAAGATGAATAAAACAAAAACATACAGGGAAGAATTTTACAGTGCCACACAGCATTTTGAGTTATTTTAAGAATTTATTTTGTGTTTGGCTGACTGGGACACCTTACTAAACACCACTGACGAAAATAGGTGACAATGCTTACTGCGCGGTGCGCCGCGGACGTCAACAAAACCGGGTAATCTTACGGAAGTGACAGGCTTGATCAACCTTCTCTATGATTATTCTAATACTATAGTCTGTGGTGTGGACAAAGTGACTGGGACCTCTTTTAGTGTGATCCTTTCGTCCACATTGTTCAGTTTGAAGAAAAGTCCTTATATCGTCGAAAACCGGTTATTGGAGGATACAGTATACTAGCAGTGATGGAAATAGCTGGATTCGCATCGCAAAATGTGATACATTTTTCACGAAATGCGAGACAATTTAGAAAACGGTTCGCATTTTGTGCGAATCAAAATCCATCGTAAGAGACCATCATGCGTTGAACGCAGAGGACATGTACTGTACCCTTGCACTGTATACATGTACAGTACAACTACATGTACATGTACATGTACATGGTCAGTACATGTAGACTGTATACTGTACAGTACATAATATACTGTTGATAGTGCAAGCGCGGCGGCGGCCAGACTCCCCATCGGCATGGGTAGACTAAGATTTTCGACCGCCAAGCGCCAAGCGCCTACCCTGTAAACATCGTCCAAATCGGTCGATTTTACCCTTAAATTGAAGCGTGTATTCTCTTCTTTCTATCCATACCACTTTCAAAATTAATGAAGAAGGGAATAATATTGAATTACGCGGAAACAACATTCGGAGACAAACGATGAAAGAAGCGCATTTCTCTTCGCGACGTTAGCAAGGTTGGCAAGTCTAGGTATGGTTTCCGCCTCTACGTAACGCCATAGCGACACTACAGGACCAGTAGGGCCGAAACCAGCCTACGCGCTGCACATGACATGACACAACACGTCTTTCTTTGCACACACTGTATACATGTAATGCACAGTGCACACGTGTGCACAGCGGCCACATGGCCGCATACAATCACGCTGCGCTACTCAAGCCTGATCGGAACTTCCAGAATTATTAGCGAGACGGTACGCTACAAAAAAGCACAATTCATTTTACTGGCGAAATAAAACACGTATTGGGATAATATTGGGGTTCTTTCTTTATCGATGGAATTGTGTGGGTTTTTTTCTTTTTTCTTTTAATTTATTTTGTTTTTCATTGAAGAAAAAAAAAACAGTTTTCCGGTTTCACCGAGTCCAGAGTCCGACGGTTTTTTCGGTTTTGATTTTTCCCAAACAGCCCAAGCCGAGGTGCAGCCATCTTTCTACTCTTCAAACAAAATTGAATTTGAGGCGGTCAATTAAAATACGCAGTGGCTGTTGTTACGGCAGTCGTCCGTGTGGTTCCCTGACTTCACATTATTTGTCAGGATGTTTAGCTCTTGGAACCAGACTATCAGCTAATAGACTGGTTCAACCAGCCTGCAATGCTGACGAAATACAAACAAGTCAGGGAACCACACGGACGACTGCCGTAACAACAGCCACTGCGATTAAAATAACTATCAAGATTTTTTTCCAGTACACATCTAAGGAAGGCGACATGTAAAATAAAGGTTTGGCCTTTTGATTGGCCTTTTGATGCCACAGTGAATTGGCCTCGTGCCCCCTTGAGTTGACCTTGGTGGTGCCTACCCCCAGAACTGTGGGGTTCTACGTCGTCCGCTGCTCTCCCGACCGGAACCCCACAGATAACTAGGCTTTTTTCCCATAGGCTTCTGTGTAACGTTCACAAGTGCTGTGGCATAGGGATCAGCAGGTTCAGCATAACTCATGAAATACTGCTTCATTTGGCCCAAGATTTCTAGCAAATGTGGTTTACATACCACGCACCTGTGTGCAACTGTCCATTTGGCGAAAATGTGTCGATTTCCCCCCAAAAAATGGGCGAAAACCTCCCGGTTTGGTCACAAGATCCAAATGGCAGCGCCGCAACTGGCAGTCTGGTCCCCTGTACGTCTTCGCAGCAAGGCGCTATACCGTACTACAGGGACCAGACTGCCAGTTACGGAGCTGCCGTTTGAATGTTGCAACCGAACCGGGAGGTTTTCGCCCATTTTGGGGGGGAAATCGACACATTTTCGCCAAATGGACAGTTGCACACAGGTGCGTGGTATGTAAACCACATTTGCTAGAAATCTTGGGCCAAATGAAGCAGTATTTTATGAGTTATGCTGAACCTGCTGATCCCTATGCCACAGCACTTGTGAATGTTACACAGAAGCCTATGGGAAAAAAGCCTAGTTATCTGTGGGGTTCCGGTCGGGAGGGCAGTGGACGACGTAGAACCCCACAGTTCTGGGGGTAGGTGGTGCCCTGTGCAATTTTGATGCAAACTTTGCAGATCGCACGAGGAAAAAATCAAAGCGGTCAGAAATTATTCCAACGTTTTTGTGTTAGGAATCAGACAGTAGGTACAGCCTGAAAAGAGACAACTGCATCAAACATGGTGGGACAGCGATGCACCAGCATGCATCCCGTCTGTCAAAGAAAGAAATGATCCATGCACTGACTTATTGTTGCATTTATTTTTGCTAGTCATTTTTACCATATTGCTAATCAAATTACAATTTGATTAGCATTTTTTGCTAATCAATTTTTCCCGCTTATTTCCATCACTGACTAGCCTGTCTTTGCTTGACTTTGCCCTGCGTTTTAAGGGAAGAAAGAAAGTGCGTAAACACAAACTCAGTAACTGAAATTGAAAACAGTATACAAAAATACGCTACGGCATGCGCATTGCCAACGCGTAATAATGGCATTTGATAATACCATTACATTACTGGTCAAGCAAATGTTACGCGTAATAATGAAGGCAAGGCAACCACAATTTTGATAATAATAGTTAATACATTAATAAATACTAGTGAATGCCTAAACGTCATTACACGTACCTTCACTCCAGAACACTATCAAGAACGGTGCGATGACGGTAAACAGGAATGCCAAAATCAAGAAAAACGTTGCATATGTACACAAACTGGCTTTATATCGCAGATAAACAGGATGTGAATACACTTCACGAACCGCCATTTTTCATTTCGGTCAACGCTGTGGCTATTGTTACGGCAGCCGTAACGCAACTTCCATTTTCTATAGTTACGGCACTGCAACTGCGCAAGCGCGAGGACATGTCAGATTTTGTTGCATGGGGTCACGGACGTGTATAAAACCGTCCGTGTATAAACCCCACATGCACAGGCAGCGCCACCTCAAGCTCAGTACAGGCACAAGAAACATGGCAAATTCTCTGGCTGTAGGCACATAATTTGCTTATCTTGAAGCAATATCCCTGTCATTATCGGATTGGGAAAAGGTGTCTTTTAGTCAATCATGTATATAAGAAGCTCTCGGATCGCACGGTGAGATCGGCAAAAACGGGTCCCTAACAAATTCGTCAGCGATGCACTGTACATGTACTACGATGTCGACTTCGCGTGCGTTCATGTGGGAGCAGAAAATACGAGAAGTCATTCGATTTTACTAGGAGGTTTAAAAGACCACTATACAAATTATAAAACTATTGTACCTATAAATCAACGTTGTAATTTTCTTTAATCAAACAGTGGCAACAAATAATGATGAATATATCATGCAAATGCAACAAATCAAGATCAAGCACGACGGCCGGACGGCCGGAGACGTCGCCATACTGGTCGCCAGCTAACATCGCGCTTCGAAAGTACAGTCAGTGTATACGTACGTACGTACTGTACGTACGCACGTACGTTCGATCTGGCATGTGTCCTCGCGCTTGCGCAGTTGCAGTGCCGTCACTATAGAAAATGGAATTAGTTGCGTTACGGCTGCCGTAACAATAGCTACTGCGTTCTGTCAAACTATTTAGCCTCGTTCATATAAATTGAAAATAACAAATACAAAAGTTTCACGTTTATAAAAAAAAAATGATTTCAAAAAGATACTTCTAAAATACTTGAAATAAATCTAACTTTTTTTAACATTTCTGAAAAATTAAGAATATATGTACATGTAAGATTCGCGATTGTATTGTATTATCGCGCATGTACTGTACGTGTGGCGGAATTTTCGAATCCGTAGTAGGCCCTTAATTTTCCAAATCCCGGCTTGGGCTTCGGCTCCGGCTTCGTCCCTGTCACCCCAAAGCTGAAAACACATAATAATGTCAGGCTGGAGTTCTTTTACGTTGCACTTGCAGGTAAAGCTTCAGTTCAGATTATGTTTCAAAACGCAGTGTAACATATTCAAGTCTAGACCCTACCAGCTGTTTGTTCTGCAATTTAAGTAAAGTACACGTAGGGCATAATATAACACAACCTCCTATAGGGGACCGTGTCAAAAATGATTTAGAACGCTTCGATTCTGTATTTTTTTTCAGAGTGAGCCGGAGTGTGAGCCAGAGTGACACAGAGTGTGAGCCAGAGTGTGAGTCCAGAGCTCATCAGAGTGTGAGCCAAAGTGTGACACAGAGTGTGGGCCAGAGTGTGAGCCAGAGTGTGACATGAGATTGCAGCCAGCTAGAGTGTGAGCCAGAGTGTGAGTCAGAGTGTGAGCCAGAGTCGTTTGAGCCAGAGTGTGACAGAGAGTGTGAGCCAGAGTGTGAGCCAGAACGAGTGTGACACAGAGTGTGAGCCAGAGTGTGACACGAGATTGCAGCCAGCTAGAGTGTGACACAGAGCTTGTGAGCCAGAGTGTGAGCCAGAGTGTAACACAGAGTGTGAGCCAGAGTGTGACACAGAGTGCTTGTGTGAGCCGGACTGTGAGCCAGAGTGTGACACGTACGAGAGTGTGAGCCAGAGTGTGACATAGAGTGCAGCCAGAGTGTGACACAGATATAGTACGTGTGAGCCAGAGTGAGAGGCAGAGTGTGAGCCAGAGTGAGAGGCAGAGTGTGAGCCAGTGTGAGAGCCAGAGTGTGAGCCAGAATGTGACACAGAGCGGACTGTGAGCCAGAGTGCGGTGAGCCAGATCGATCGAGTGACAGCCGTGGTTTCGGATCTGGCCAATTTGATCGTTGAATTGGACTCATTGTTTATGCAGTGTACATATATTAGGCATAGCAAACAGATCACGCGAAAGTTGGAAAGTGTCAAGGATCAAATTCCTGCCACTGCCATAATTGGTACTATATTGACGTTTCCTCTCTATACACTAACATCCCCAGGAAGAAGGCATTCAAGCTTGCTCCTCGATCGGCCCTGGCCAAAGGAAAACAGTCTTCTCCACCCATCTCTGACATAACCACCCTCATGAGGCTAGTGCATGCTGGCCAAGATTAATTTCTCCTTTCTTGGCAAGCACTATCTTCAAGTGCATGGCACTGCCATGGGCACGCGCATGGCTCCTTCCTTTGCCTGCCTCTTCATGGGTGACCTTGAGGAACGCATGCTCAGTGAGGCTCCATGCCGTCCCTGGATTTGGTGGAGATACATAGATGACGTGTTCTTCATTTGGACTAGGGACGGTAGCAGCTTGAATGCTTTCTTTGACCACATCAATTCCTTCCATAGGACTATCAAATTCACATGGGAGCAGTCTCTTCAACAGACCCTGTAACGTATCTTCAGGTTGTTTTGTAGTTGTTATGCAACCTGTGTGGCTCTTGAGTGTATGCATGGGTAATGCATATGTATGTAGAGTTCTTGTTCTTACACTTAATTTAGCCTGGGGGTTTCACTCTGGAATGTGTGGGGTGATTCTGGACTGTGTTAGGCAGATGACAGCACAACTCCTTCAGCTGTGGAGGTGGTGGACAGTAGTCCGATTGACTTGTAACTGTTCGAGGTTTACCACAATTGTTGCTGTATATTTGGCGATTCCAAGTTCCAATATTGTATTTCTGCACGGCTATTGATCCGAAGCTCATCAAAGTCGTAAGTTGCATGTTCTTTGTTTCTTGATAATTATATTCAATGTTGTATAATCACTAGGACATACTGGAGCTATGATTGTATTGGAATTTCGAAGGTATTTACGAGAAGGTTGACATGTATGGGAAAATGTATAGGTTTCGGAAAGGATTATGAACAGAACTTCAAATGGAGATGCCATTGGAATATCATGTAGATTTAGTATAAGTTATGTTCATGTTATGTTATGTGTTTGTAAGGGACCTTTGTTGTTGTTTTGTTTATTTCAGATTAAACTTGATTTTGGTTTGTGTGTGATGTACTCTACACTGCTAGACTTCACTTTGCGTTCATGTTTGTTAGTCTGTGGATGGGGGTGCATGCATGCAGACATCTAGTCAATGACCATAGAGTGGACCCGCCGTTTGCCAGGTCGTCAAAGGACTTCTAGCTGGATAAGTGCAGAAAATCCAACAGACCCACTTTCTGGACGTCACCGTCCGGAAAGACCTCAATACACTCACTAGTCACTACTCACTTGTATTCTAAGCCCATCGACACTCATCAATATCTCCATTCCTCCAGTTGTCACCCTAGACACTGTAAGACTGGTATAGCTTACAGCCAGGCCCTCAGATTGAGGCGTATAATTATGTTCCAATGAGTCTGACTTTCGCCGCCATACACGTGTATTGGCCAGTAACTTGCTAGAGGCTATAGTTCTCGCCAAGTGAAGAACTCCATTGCTAAAGAGTCTATTCCATTCCTAGAAGTTCGGCACTAAAACAAAAGCCACCAGGTCCCAAGGACAAGCCCAAGGTTCCATTAGTTACTTCCTACCACCCTTCTCTTCCTCCTCTCAGGAAGATAACTAAGGAAAACCACCATATTCTCCGCACTTCAGATCGTCTGGCTGAAGCCATTCCTAATTCGCCTGTTTTGTTTTTCAGGCGCCCCCGTAACCTGCGTGACTTAATTGTCCGAGCAGAGGTTCCCCCTTTGGACTCTTCACCTCCAACCAAAATAATTTGGTACATTTAAGTGTACCTCGAAATGCATTGTTTGCAAGACACATGTCAAGGAAGTAGACTCTTTCAATGGACATTCTTCTGGAACTACCCACATGACCTATGGCTCTATCACGTGCACTACCTCAAACATTATACCTCATCTCTTGTAGAGTTTGTAATATTCAGTAAGTTGGCGAGACCAAAAACACCCTCAAAAAACGGATCTATGGCCATAGGTCTACTATCAAAACCGGTAAAATGGACACCCCTAGCTGTTGGGTATCACTTCAATCTCCCTGATCATTCGATATCAGATATGAGTGTACTGGGCATAGAATCACTTGGTCACCGTAGTAATGCTGTCCGTCTTAGCCGTGAGAAAATGTGGATGAAGCGTCTTCGGACTATTCAACCACATGGTCTCAACGTCCAGGAGGGTAATGACTAACACCATGCAGCTTTCTGATAATCCTTCTTTTGTGTTCAGTCCTTCACACTTCTCTCTTTGATCTTTCCCCCTCTTGTCACTAATCCCTACCCCACTCCTTGCCCTTCTCTTTGATCTTTCCCCCTCCTCTCACTAATCCCTACCCTACCCCTTGCCCTTCCCTTAATCTCTCCCTACCATACAGCTTCACTCTTTGTCCTTTGTTTCTCATCCGTGTCCTATTCACTCTCTCCCCCTTCCTTCGTGTACATGATTGTATCTGTTTTGTCCTTGTCACTCTGCCTTTGAGAAAGGTCCTGCTAGGATCGAAACGTCAGGCCCACTAAATTTTAGAATTATAATAATAGTTATAGGGGCGACTTTAAAATGGCCTGTACGTGCTACCGCGAGATTCCTGAATTCTGGGCTCCTCGAATAGGAGGTATAAAGCGTGGAGCGTCGAACGTTAATTTTTGTTAATATATATTTTTTTATCGCGCCGATTGAAGCAGTTTAAACTATAATTAGATTAGTCTTTTAGGAATAAAATTTTAGAATACGATGTGTAAAGTACGTGATTTTGCACGTTTTCACGTTTGTGTTTTGATTTTGTATCATTTAACTGTTTTTATACGGTATCCACATGTACAGTATACAGTACAAGGCGCTTTTCTGGCCCAAATGCGAACCACACCAACTTCGGACGCGGAGCGATACAAGCAGTACGTTTTATATACGGCCGTGTAGTAATGTCACGTCGCGTACCGCAGTCGGGCCGTATTCGCAATAGTGTACTTACAGCCGGAAGATGAAGGTCGGGTTCTATTTATTTGTTTTCTCTGCCGCATTCTCAATTTATGTATTTTTTTTTTGCTCATTCTTATATTTTTTAATATACTTAATCCATAAATCTGGGTTTTTAGTTGGAAAGAGACTTTCTTCATTATGTAATAATGCATTAAAAATTGGGCACGCGTTAATCTCCTATAGCAGGCGGCGCGGATCGGTGCCCGTAAGTGTACGGTGACCTTTTTCACCACGAGAGTTACATGGTCTATTACAGGATGACATTTTTTTGACCGGATTAGATTTTAGATTTGGTTTACCGAGTGGCACTTTATAAAGTCGCGCATTTCCACTGGACTAGTGACCTGGTCATGTTGACCCTCTGTCTCTCTGTATATGCTTTCTGCGTAGGTCCTATTGTTTCGAATACGCCCCTGAATCCGCGGCTTTTGTCAGGCACGTCACGTGTGTATTACTTATAGTATACTAGATCTATCAGTGGCAGTGCAATAGGCTGTGGTTCCTAGTATGCCTTGAATCAAGACTACATATTGGTGCAAATGGCGCCCTCTAGAAATCGCTGGTACCCGCCATCTAGCTGCGCGCTTGGCGATTGCGTATGTGTCTATTTTTAGCACAAAAAACCAAAACATCAAGTTGATGATCAACCTGCTACTGCTATTGTGCTGCTAGTGCTAGTGCAGCTAGTGAGTAGTGGTAAGGGAAACCACACTTTTTGTGTGATGGTACAGGCGGAAGTGCTCTCTGACTTTCTGTAAGTTGTCGGTCAGGTGAGCTTGAGCGAAATATCTACAACCCAACCGTCTCCATTAGCTGCCTGATTCAATGAACGTGTGATGAGATAAGTTTCCCAGTATAAGGAGTTCAGAGTCACTGTGTCATTCACTTAGTCATAAAACAATAGTCCATTAAAATTATTTTTTAATCTTATTTAGTATCTAATCTGTGAATGTGACACTGTGACAGTGACAGTACTTAAGACAAGTAAGTACTTTCGGTACTACTACTACTACTACTACAACAGTAGGACTAAGAGTAAGAGTGTAAGACAAGACAGTAAGTGTAAGAGCTGTGCTGCGAGTACGAGGGGAAAATGAAGTGGACGTACAAGGACGAGACGCCAGAAGGTAAGTCCGAGTAACTTGGAGTTGGTGTTGGACCCTTACATTTACAAATACAAACTAGAGATTTATGTCTGTTTGCTAACAGAACATAACGCTTTTCCGCATCTGGTTCTCTTAAAAAAAAAAAAATATTGACATCAGCGGGATTCGAACTCGGAACCTCAATTTCTACCCCAAAACGCACGTGCATATTTCGTGCACAAAGTGTATTGGACTTCATTATAACATTCAAAAAATCATAATAATTCTGAACAATGGTCGATTGTTTCCAAATTCAGGATTTAGAATGTCTAGCCCAATAGCTACCTGCACACTAAATTTCGAGACGACTGACCTTTGGCAAATATGTGTTTTTAAAACACGCATTTTGATGACGTCACAATTGCGTCATGGCATTTTGGCCCCGGAGGTTGTTTCTAAACCACATCCCCAATTGATATAATTGAAAAAATGAAAAAAATCTTGCTCCGTTGGCCAAATATGCTCAATTGAATGTTAAAATCTTAAAAGTTTATGACCTCATTAATATTCATGAGATGACGTCACGATCAAATGAGGGCAATTTTTGGATACACCTTTTCCCAACTTAGATATAGTGCAAACTTGGAACAAAACGAAATTGTATTTTTGCTTTTATTGCAGTTTGAAATTTGCACCTTTAAAGTGCTGTCACGTGACACGTGGTGACGTCATGAAGTTTTCAAGACCACCGTGCACTAGTTCAGCATTGGCTCTATCCATTTGCCAAGTTTGAAAAAAATCCAAGTGTGTTCAATGGCCTAGGTTCGTGTCAGAAAAAAACACGTGCTTTGTCTATGGGATTTTTCCGATAAGAAGAAGAAAAAAAAAAAAAATCAGCACAAGAACAATAGCTTTTCCGCTACGCGGCGGAAAAGCTAATTACAATCGCCTTTTTTATTTTGAGGGGGTCGGGCTATACACATAGTAGTTATGGTTATGTATACAGTACTAGTACTAGTACTAATACTATTGTATATTGTGCTAAAACTTAGTAGTACTACTAGTACTACTGTATCCTCCAATAACCGGTTTTCGACGATATAAGGACTTTTCTTCAAACTGAACAATGTGGACGAAAGTATCACACTAAAAGAGGTCCGAGTCACTTTGTCCACACCACAGACTATTAGAATAATCATAGAGAAGGTTGATCAAGCCTGTCACTTCCGTAAGATTACCCGGTTTTGTTGACGTCCGCGGCGCACCGCGCAGTAAGCATCGTCACCTATTTTCGTCAGTGGTGTTTAGTAAGGTGTCCCAGTGTAGCCAAACGCAAAATAAATTCTTAAATTAACTCAAAATGCTGTGTGGCACTATTAAATTCTTCCCTGTATGTTTTTTTGTGTTCATCTTTGTTTTTGTTTTTCCACACTGCTTCTAACACTTTCCTCAAATCATTCATAATTTATGCTTAAAACGTATTGGTCTTGTTGATTTCTTCTTTTGTGACGTTAAAAAAAACTCCACAATCCTCTTTCTCACTGCTTCTTCACTTCAGTTATAACCTTTCCAAATTTCACTCAAGAGACACATTTCCTCCTTCTTGGTACTTTCTCTAGCTGCTCTTTTATTTTTTTCATTTTTTTAAAAAGCCTATTGGGCCATGTTACTTTTTGTCTTTAAATAATAATTTAAAAAAATATTTAAAAAATTATATTTATAAGCGAGACGCCCTATAGTAGCTTCCATAGTTTTTACCCAGAACGGACTGCCTCAAGTTGCGTGATATTTTTTTTTTCTACGGATGTTGGGGTTTGTTATGGTAAACTCAGACGTGTAGCGTCGAAAACGGGGGTTCCCACGATACTAGTAGTACTAGTAGTACTAGTACTGTCGAGCGCAAACCTCAGATTTCGCGCAAACCTCGGATTGACCTTGTGTCAAGTTTGCGCAGGAACAATTTGAGCAGGATCGGGAAACGCAAGTTGCGCGCTGTAAATGTGCCGCACGCTCGACTTTGACATGAACTGAATGGGCCATAAAGCGCCACGTTCACTAACACAAGGTGCGCGCTGTGAATGTGAGGCGGTGGCCCAGATGCCACAGAAACTCTCAAGTTTCTTCGTTCACTAACAACCATGTAGCTTCGAGCAAGGAGCAAGGTTTGCGCATGGGTTCGCCGGCGCAAACCTTAGGTTTGCGCATGGGTTCGCCAGCGCAAACCTAAGGTTTGCGCGTGGGTTCAGAGCGTACGGAATATATCGATATTTTTGCCCTGTGAGCCCGCGGTGGCCAGATGCCAGACATGTCTTGAGTTTCTTCGCTCATTATAATTATAGAATAATTCGAGCTATCAAAATTACATACTATTACATTAAAAACACCAAGGGGAAGAATATAACTTGAGGCAGTCCGTTCTGGGTAAAAACTATGGAGGCTCCTATAGGGCGTCTCGCTTATATAATTTTTTTTTTTTTTTTAATTATTATTTAAAGGGATAAAGTAACATGGCCTAATAGGTTTTTAAAAAATAAAAAAAAAATTAAAGGGCAGCTAGAGAAAGTATCAAGAAGGAGGAAATGCGTCTCTTGAGTGACATTGGGAAAGGTCATAACTAATAGTCTGTGGTGTGGAAAAAGTGACTGAGACCTCTTTTAGTGTGATACTTTCGTCCACATTGGTCAGCTTGAGGAAAAGTCCTTATATCGTCGAAAACCGGTAACTGGAGGATATAGTACTAGTACAAGTGGGGTCTAAGCATATAGCTCTATAAATAAACTAGAGTGCGTACTCATCGCGTGACGCGTGCCGACAAGGGGACTGCGACACCATTACCAAAGAGGGCAAATGCATGATGGCCTTTCCTTTTAGTTTCTGCATTCGGCTATACCTTTCCCTATTCATATTACGCGCGATTGCTACTGAAATCCGGGCACTTCGAGCTGAAGTTGCCCTCTTTGGTAATGGCGGATGCGCGTCCATGGTGGCACACGTTCGTACCGCGCGTTGATAGCGGAGTGCGCACTCTAGTTTATTTATAGAGCTCAATGGGTCTAAGCGAGCAGGAAAACATGAGCAAACGAGAAATATATGTCTGTTGTGAAACAGAGCATAGAGCTTTTCCGCTTCTGTTTTTAACAAGTCATAGAATAGCCCCATTCCTACTCCATATTTTGTACATATTTTGTGCACAAAGCCTATGGGACTTGAGTGTGGTATTCAAAAATTCATAAAAAATATAAACAATGGTCCTTCGGTTCCAAACTTTAGATTTGGAATGTCTAGCACGATAGCTAACTACACACCAAATTTCGAGATGATCGGCCAATGCCTTATATGTGTTTTAAAATCACACATTTTGATGACGTCATGATTACGTAACGACATTTTGGCTCCGGAAGGTGTTTCTAAACCATGTCCCCAATAGATATCAAAGAAAAAATGAAAAAAATCTTGTTCCGTTGGCCAAATATGCTCATTTCAATGTGAAAATCTGAAAAGTTCATGACCTCATAAATATTCATGAGATGACGTCACGGTCAATTGATGGCAATTTTTGGATACACCTTTTCCCAACTGAGATACAGTGCAAAGTTGAAACCAAACAAACTTGTACTTTTGCTTTTAATGGATTTTGAAATTTGCCCCTTTAAAGCAAGGTCACGTGACACATGATGACGTCATGATGACATCAAGGTGTTTAGGATCAATTTCAGCATGGGCTTTATGCATTTGCCACGTTTGAAAAAAATCCAAGTCTGTTCAATGACTAAAGTCGTGCTTACAAAACCCCTGTGCATTGTCTATGGGCTTTGGGGGAGAAGAAGAAGAAGACTAAAACGAGAAATATATGTCTGTTGTGAAACAGAGCATAGAGCTTTCCCGCTTCTGTTTGTAACAAGTCATAGAATAGCCCCATTCCTACTCCAAAACGCATGTACATATTTTGTGCACAAAGCCTATGGGACTCGAGTGTGGTATGCAAAAATTCATAAAAAATATAAACAATGGTCCTTCGGTTCCAAACTTTAGATTTGGAATGTCTAGCACGATAGCTAACTACATACCAAATTTCGAGATGATCGGCCAATGCCTTATATGTGTTTTAAAATCACACATTTTGATGACGTCATGATTGCGTAACGACATTTTGGCTCCGGATGGTGTTTCTAAACCATGTCCCCAATAGATATCAAAGAAAAAATGAAAAAAATCTCGCTCCGTTGGCCAAATATGCTCATTTCAATGTGAAAATCTGAAAAGTTCATGACCTCATAAATATTCATGAGATGACGTCACGGTCAATCGATGGCAATTTTTGGATACACCTTTTCCCAACTTAGATACAGTGCAAAGTTGAAACCAAACGAACTTGCACTTTTGCTTTTAATGGATTTTGAAATTTGCCCCTTCAAAGCAAGGTCACGTGACACGTGATGACGTCATGATGACATCAAGGTGTTTAGGATCAATTTCAGCATGGGCTTTATGCATTTGCCACGTTTGAAAAAAATCCAAGTCTGTTCAATGACCAAAGTCGTGCTTACAAAACCCCTGTGCATTGTCTATGGGCTTTGGGGGAGAAGAAGAAGAAGACTAAGAAAAAGCTGAACAACAGATATAGCTTTTCCGCTTCCCTGGAAGCGGCGGAAAAGCTAAAAAAGCTGAACAACAGATATAGCTTTTCCGCTTCCCTGGAAGCGGCGGAAAAGCTAATAATGATTTTTGTTCGACTCCATGATTACCCTGACCGAAACCCCCAGATTTTACCCCCAAAACACCCATGAAACATCCATCTTTGGATTAAGTTATAATCACAGATTTTAATACTGGTCATTTGTTTTACTCACATTTGGAGAAAGAGGAGAAATTTCCCCTCAGTTGATCGAGAAGATTCAGTCCATCGAACCAAAGGCGGCCATCTTTATTTCAAATTAATACGCACAAATTGATGATGTTTTGAGTTTTGACAGGTCCATGTGCGCAGTGGGTCTGTGTGAGTGTGTGCGCGCACACGCACACGTTGACTCCTACTGCTGTACGTTTCATGACATGTTCTTACTTCTGTCTACAGACCTGCGGCATGCAGAGGCCTCTAAGATCCGAGCCAAGTACCCTGAGCGTATTCCAGTCATCGTCCAGAAAGCGCCCAACTCGCAGATCCAGGACATCGACAAGAGGAAGTTCCTGGTGCCTGCAGACATCACTGTGGCCCAGTTCATGTGGATCATCCGCAAACGCATCCAACTGCCCTCAGAGAAAGCTGTCTTCCTCTTCATCGGGAAGGTCCTGCCCCAATCCAGGTCAGTTCACAGCCGTGTTCACACGGCTACAGAAATTGCGATTATTCGGATCGCGATTCAAATTGCCATTCCACCTCCAGTGTTTTTGCCGTGTGTGGACCCAATGATCGCAATTGTTTGTGGGATTTGAATCGTGATTCTAAATTATTACAATTAGAAAGATTAGGAAGACCCAGGCATTGTGATATCTTTTGATACAGTCAAGTTTAGTAGCAACCAGAGACACTGCTGTGTTCACCATGCATGTCTGCCATGTCGGTCACATCACAATATAATCATAGAGTTGGTGGAGCAATTGCAAACGTTATAAAGTGCGCATGAACTATATATTATCTGGTGAAGCATTTAACACATGTGTAGGTGAAGCATTGAAATAAGAATGATGGTTATATACTTCTTTTCTTCAAAGACCTTGACTCTATGCTTCACCAGATAAATTTGTATTAGCCAATATATAGTTCATGCCCACTTCAAAATGTTTGCAGTAGCTGCGCCAACTGTTTGATTATTATTGTGATGTGACCGACATGTGACAGACATTCAGGGTGGAAACAGCAGAATTGTTTCTCTGATTGTTACTTCTCTTAACTTGACAAGTTGACTGTATCAAGAGATAGGACATCGCAGGCATGATCTAACATCATAACATGCTTACTGTATTGAGCAGTCTGAAGATGATGTAAGTGCTTTTGCTTGTTTTCAGTCACAGACAGTGTGCTTTCTTTTCATTGCTGTTTGCAGTGCAACCATGAGCCAGATTTATGAAGAGCACCGAGATGCTGACGGATTCCTGTATGTGGCTTACAGTGGAGAGAACACATTTGGCACATCGTGAACCCATCCCCTCTTAACCCAAACAAATATATTCAAAGTAAGCTTACATTCCAAAGAACATATCTGTATTGAGTCGTGTACAGAATCTGTGAAGGTAGATGTACTAAGCCAGGAGCAGTGATACAACACACATTCTAATCAGTGAGTCAATTCCATCGACGAGACAGGGCCTGGTGTAGTGTACTTGTCAAGCACAAACTTTAAATTTTGTAAGATCTTTAAGAGCTTCAAGATCGCAAAAGGCCATGGTGCACAAGCGTTAAAGTTACCTGTTAAGATTAGGGGTAGGGTTAGACTGGACTAGCCCTTACGCTTACCCCAACCATAGACCTGACTCTTTAATACCAAAATTCCATGGTTTAAATTTTGCACAAGGGACCTTGTGCGATCTTAACGCTTGTGCAAGGCTTAAGGTTTGCAATCAATTGATTGTGCACTAGTGATTTGTGTTTGTATCGTCATATCATGCATTTCAGTGGAAGTACACTGTGGCTCAAATAGACAATGAATTAATAAATGATCCTCCCTCAGTGTAAGGATGTGTTTCCAAGCAGGATACTTTTGCCTTTCTGTGTCATATTAAAGGGAAAGACAGACACAGCAATGTGTAGTCCCTAGCTTGCTGATCAAGTAGTTGTTGCTACAGAAACGTACGGTATAAAAGATATGAAGGTTTGCATGGTGGAAGTAACAAGTGGAAGATTTTTCATGAGCCAGTGACACCATATAACCCAACTCTTTTGAGATGGAGTGTGTCGCTGCTTATGACTGGTTAGTCTTTAAGCTTTTTCAGTTAAACTAACATGGCTGTCTTTACACATCTACAGAAATTTGAGAAAGTGTAAAACAATAGCTCTCTAAAGTTGTGTTTCCACTGGACTTATTTTGGTTAAACTCACTGAGAAAATGGTTGCTTTTCCCATTTTATGTGCAGTGAAGACGGCCCAGTAAGCGTTTCTCTCGGGTTGCTTTAACTAAGTCCAATGGCCAACCTTTTCCCAGTAAAAATGACCGTGTAACTTTTACCGTGTGGATTATCCCAGTGAAATCGTACAACTCGGTAAAAAACCTCACCCAGTCAAATGACAACACGGTGCACGGTTTCTGCTTGCTCAATGCTCACCACCTACAAGGATTGAACTTCTTCGTGATGGCAGCCAGAGGCAGTTTCATTTCGTGGGCATTATGTAGCTTCAGTCAAAGGTCATGCACAACTCCCTCATGAGCCATTATATAGACAGCTCGGTTACCTTAACCACTGTCTGGGTTAAATTTCCCCTTTTTTATGTCCAGTGTAAAACATGGCTTTAAACTAACCTTCATACGCAACCTGTACCCTACCTTTCATCTAGTTTTTCTGCACATTACCATCAGAGACTTTTATTTGAAAAATTGGAGACTCAATTAGAAGGATGGCAAATAAGCCTAAATATCGATACTTGACTCTAGCCTCCCCATTTTCGGTTCAGGTTCAATGGATCAGGAGCCATATTCACAGAATCTGTTTCTGCCAGTGAAAATAAAAATGCTGCTTACGATGGCAGACATTTCTTTGCTTTCAGTAAGGGTATTTTGTGGGTAAGCAAGGCATTGAGGGCTTCCACAATTGCTCAGTTCCTGTAAGTACATGAAGTAAGGATTTATTTTCGTGAGGTTAGTACAGAATTAAATTGCCAATTGTTAGAGAGCCTGACTTTTGTATCCCGGTGGGACATTTCTGAAAGGCGTAAAGGTCCTGCTAGGATCACAATGTCAGACCCTCTATTTAAGATTCGTCATTATATCCTGTTTCTTCTTCGCAGTGATAGATTTTGGATAAGAGGAGGGAGAATTGCTCCCTGAGTGCTGACTCGAATACTGCTACATACAAATTCTGAAAATGTTGAGGGCATGAAAGATTCACATATTTAATGTAATATCTGCCATTGTGCAGTTAGATTTCAAAATAATAATTAACATCATAACTTTTCGAAGGTCTTAGTGTTCGGTTGCTTCTTGCATGTACCTTCATCTAGAACTTTAACTCTGAAGAGATGTAGAAAAATGGTTCTATACCGTTTTGATAAATGAACATTTTTGTTGAATGATGTTGAAATCACAATCTGTCATAACATTCTATTTTATGTATGTATACAATTTTGCAAAAAGAAATACATGAGGTAAAGAGGTAGTTTTTGCGTAAGGAAAAAAACTCAAATTGCTTTTTAAGAAAAATTGAAGCCATCGTTCAATTATTCTGAATGATTTGGTGTAATTTAAGGGCTGTGGAAATGCAAGGGCATGCACATGCATTTTGACAGATTAATCCCAAAGCATTCCTAATTGTGTTGGTTTATTTAACTCAAGTGCTGTTTGGAATTCAAAGAAATCTTTGACTAAAGCTGGCCTTTAAAATTCAGTACTTTGTTACTTTTATTTTTGCTATTAAATTTCAATATTTCTAGATGTAATATAAATTTAGAATATAAGAGGCTTTACATTTAATTTGTCCCATTATAGAAACTTTATTTGATTTGATAAAAGATCATCCACTGTTTGTGATCCCCGAGCTGCTGTAGCCAGGTTTACAACAATTGGTTGTCTGCATCTGAATGAAAGCAGGGGTGGGATCCCTGGAGATAATACAGCAGTTAATGGTTGAATTGCTTCTGACTGGTGCCCCCACCTCGGCAAAGACTAGTTGACCATTTGGGAAGGCCACCATCTAAGGGTTGGATAGCTCAGATTGGAGAGCGCGGGTATGTTAATCCAGAGGTCTTGGGCTCAAGTCCTAGCCCAGTGATTTTTTCTTTGATTTGTCATTTTCTCGATAGAAACTTAAGGTTTAAATAATATTTTATTGGTTCTTTTTGAACTCTGCGTTATGACATCTGAAATGAGGCTGCCTGAAAGGCATTCCTCTATCGCCAATGCGATATTATAATAAGATCCTGGATCATAAGCACTTTCACCAGCTGCCAACCTTTTGCTGAATTTTTGTTTGCATTTAGATTAGAGAATATGTTTTTGTATGAGACTGGTCCCTTTTTCAGTTTGGGCATGCTGGTGGAAATTATTGCATTGAAGTCATGTCAAGTGTATATGCTGAATGCTAATTGATGCAGTGTACCCAAGTTTTGCCTTCAAAATGACAGTTAAATCCTATATTGTTCTATCGTAATCTACAATGATCTTCGTACCGGGGTAATCATGTATATTTTGTATTGTTTTATTATAAGAGGAACTATATTTCATTGCTAATATGTACACAGCACTGATTGAAGAACGAATAAATAATGTCAGCGGTGCCAGACTTTGTACCAGTATATCAATCATTGACTTTTCTCCTTGTACATTTGCCCCGTGAAAATACATATGTTCATGCACATATATAATGTTTAATTACGGTACATTGCTCTGAATGTGACATCTGACTTGCTAGCAATATGTATGTATGGCTAGCAATATGTTGATATTCTGAAATAAAAATGTCGACGTCTTTTGATAAATCATTATGGCATGATGGTATCAACTTGCTGGTTGAAGGATATCTAGCCGGGCCCCGCACCTTGCACACATATCGATGGACGGCGGTCGATCACGCAATGGTATCCCTGGATAACATTTCATTTTCTCGGGGTATGGACATCGGTAGCAAAGAATGAGCAACTCCATCACTTCATGAGGTGGCAATGAGGAGCCATATGGTGATGAAGTTGTACAAGAAGAGATTGCGAGACCACCGTCTCCGGTGTCTGGATATCTTACATTTCTTTGCGCTGGTATGACCACGGAGGAATTCCTCCATGGTATGCCAAGACACAGCCAAAGAGGTTGGATGTTTCCGGACAAACAAAGCAACGGAAAGTCGATGATTAGATCAAGAGCGAAGACAACTTGCCTGGTGCCTCTGTAAAAAAATAAACCTGATAAAA
The DNA here is from genome assembly GCA_949987565.1 of Luidia sarsii. Lineage (NCBI taxonomy): Eukaryota > Metazoa > Echinodermata > Asteroidea > Paxillosida > Luidiidae > Luidia > Luidia sarsii. The sequence goes on from OX465110.1 coordinate 12,349,869, forward strand.
ACTGTCCGCTCATAAGCATACTCATCGCTGATTGGTTTAAACGTGGATGACATCATTGTAATCCCGGAAGCTTGCCAAATAGTGTTCGCGGCTAGTCCGAGTAACTTGGACCCTTACAATCGCCCTTTTTTATGTTGAGGGATTCGGGCGATAGTAGGGTCCAAGGAATCCTGCTGGGAAACCCGATAAACTAACTATTGTGTTCGACTCCCTGATTACCCCCGACCAAAACCCCCAGATTTTACCCCGAATTCACCCGTGAAACCGTCCCACGCACCCATCTTTCAAGTTGGTTTAAGCATGGGGGAATATTCCTCCAAGTGAGAATCACCGATTTCAATACTGGTCATTTGTTTTACTCACGTTTGAGGAAAAAGAAGAAATTTCCCCTGAGGTGATCGAGAAGATTCTCTCCCGTCAGACGAGCCAAAATGCGGCGGCCATCTTTGATTTCAAATCGAAACGGTATACACGCAAATCAATGACGTTTTGGAGTCAACGCATGCTTTCGCGCGCTTAACGCTTGCGCGCGCATACACTCACACAGACCACTGCGTACACGGACCTGTCAAAACGTCATCGATTTACGTATACAAATTTACCGTTTCACTCAGTCTCACACCTTAATTATGTCTACATTGCCCAGCTGCTGTGTTGGGCACCAAACCACAAACACACTTCAGGGTGCACTGTTCCTCCCAAAAAGATAATCCTCGATCTTATCTCTACTGGTGAACATTCAAGGGAAGGGGCAAACCAAGGTTCCTAATACCTCCTTGGGCAAACTAAGTAACTAAAAAAACATCGAAGTACATGTACATATAACTTAGAAAACAAAACAAAGTGGTTAGATGTAACTTAAAAACAAAAGAACAAAACACAGTACATGTAGGCTGTACGTACATACATGTAGCAGGCACCCCTGCTACACTTTCACAACTGCACCTAATCCAAAGCCTCTCATCTACATGTATAGCTCTAAACCTTTCTCATAACTGGCGCACAGCTTTCCCTTCTTAAAACAGCACTGCCAACTGACCCTAAATCCCCAGGTGAGATGCAATATATAATGGAGGTCGTCACTATTCGACCAGTTTTCCACTGACAAGTCAACTTAATTTTAATACATGTACAGTCTGTATACAGTCTGCTGGCCAAGAATAATTTCTCCTTTCTTGGCAAGCACTATCTTCAAGTGCATGGCACTGCCATGGGCACGCGCATGGCTCCTTCCTTTGCTTGCCTTTTCATGGGTGACCTTGAGGAACGCATGCTCAGTGAGGCTCCATGCCGTCCCTGGATTTGGTGGAGATACATAGATGACGTTTTCTTCATTTGGACTATATAGGGACGATAGCAGCTTGAATGCCTTCTTTGACCACATCAATTCCTTCCACTGCACTATCAAATTCACATGGGAACAGACCCACTTTCTGGATGTCACCGTCCGGAAAGACCTCGACACACTTACTACTGACTTGTATTCTAAGCCCACCGACACTCATCAATATCTCCATGCCTCTAGTTGTCGCCCCAGACACTGTAAGACTGGTATAGCTTACAGCCAGGCCCTCAGATTGAGGCGCATATGTTCCCATGAGTCTGACTTTCGCCGCCATACACGTGTATTGGCCAGTAACTTGGTTGCTAGAGGCTATATGTTCTTGCCAAGTGAAGAACTCCATTGCTAAAGTCCGATCGTCGACTTTGCGCGAATCTTTTCAAAGTTTGCACCTGTGATAGACCATGTATGGCTGGGTGCTGTTATGCAAAATGTTGGAATGTTGGCTATAGTCTTCATTCAAGGCGCTCTAGGCCCTGTCACTGCATGGTCACGTCAGTGGGCTGTGTCCGAATTCATTGGCTACGGTGTACGGTTCCAATGTGTACATGAGTCTCGCACCAATAGCTAGTGAATTCCAATAAATAGGCCTATGTGTATGTGTGTTTTTCAGCCGCAGCAAAGATCCACTCACTTGAGAAAAGACGACTAGTTGTCATTCGCGAGCGTGGTCCTGGAAAATTTCGCGGTCCTCCCAAGATTATGACGTAATGCGCGGCCAATCAGAGACCATTTGATTCAAAAACACACCTGTTAGTGAGTTTCAGTGACGCTTTTCCCAATTTTCCCAAGTACCTTTTTTTCTGCTTTGACAACTGACAACTATGGCAAGTGAGGGTTTCCGAAAGATGGCAAATTATTACAGATTTTGAAATATTTATAGAGCATTATTAACCTTTCCAAAAACTACTCATAATTATTCAAAAGTTCCCAGTAAGTTTTTCCTTTATTTGGTTTCCTTTATTTGTTTGTCATAAATATTCTGATTAATTTATGATTAAATTATTCTGATTAATTTATCTTTGTCCTGCAAAACATTGTGTGTATCTCACGAACTTGATTGAAAGCGGCCAGTCTGTAAGAAGAGTCCTTGTGGGATCTAAACACCTGTCCCTCTAAACCTTTAAGATTTTCATTTTTGGGGCCAATTAGAGTCACCGAGCAGTGTCGACCATTTCTGTATCACAAATAATCCTAGCTCAATTTTTTTGAGATTGTGTATAGGCCCTACTATCTTATACGGGCTTTTGTACTTTGACTTGTAAGTATCTTCACATCGCCAAATTTCTCCCTAGCAGATCTTGGCAATTCCTTTCTCCATCCTGACTTCAGTCATCGATGCAGTGAGCTAAGGATTCCTTGTCTGGACAGCAGATCCCCTCTGACTGAAAGCCCTAAAAACACGAGAACAGCTCAACTTCATCAACTAATATCAACAATTCCCAGGGCCTGACATTTCGGTAAAGACTACTTTACTAGGGAAGGCCACCATCTAATGCTGCGTTCCAATCACGCCGTGTTTATCGTTTTCACGGCCAAATTTTCTCAGTTCCCCAGTGGGCTGCATTCAAATGCTACTCACCAACACTGACGCACCGTGACGCCCACGTGTCTCATGCACATATTGCGCAAAGGCTTACGCGCGCGGCTTGGAGTCGGACAACTCGTAAGCCGACCGAATCGCGGTTAATGTAAACTATTTTGTGTATTATTTTTAGTCCTGACATGTGCGTCAGTGTAGAACAGCGTGATAATTTCATGGTTAATTAAGCTTTTTCGGTCCTGGCTCGAGTTACTGCAGAAGCCGTCACCGTATGTAGCGTAATATACCCATGCGTGCATCGATGTTGGAAAACAACTTTTTGCCCTCGACCAGCTGATCCAAGTAGACACCATTTTTGTCAAGTCGTGAACTAGAGAGAAGATTCTCTCGTGGTGACCACGAGTTATTTATAGACTATTGGAACGCTTCTTCACGACTTGTAAACTCGTGAACACGGTATGATCACGACGCGATTAGAACACGGTATAATTATGCCCAGGGCGGGCACACATGTACAGTACTGTACTGTATCGTGGGAACCCCCGTTTTCGACGGTACGCGTTTTCGACGCTTAGCCTTCTAACTCACATCGCACGATGAAAACAACTCCGTATAACGATCTCAGACTTCGTACCTTACAGTTGGTTTCCTGCTTTTGTCCGTCACCGAAAATGTGGAAAGTTAAGGCTTTTCCAGTTGGCCAAACTCGTGTGATTCAAAATGTTACTCTTTTGGGGTATATTTTCCTAGGTACAAAATTGGCAGTTGCTTCGAAGCTCCAGTTTTCTTAAAGTTTATTGTTGGTCCTAAAAAAAATCTGAGTGTACCATAACAAACCCCAACATACGTAGAAAAAATATGTATCACGCAACTTGAGGCAGTCCGTTCTGGGTGAAAACTATGGAGGCTCCTATAGGGCGTCTCGCTTATATAATTTTTTTATATATATTTTTTTATTATTATTTAAAGACAAAAAGTAACATGGCCCAATAGGCTTTTATAAAAAAAACATAAAAAATAAAAGGGCAGCTAGAGGAAGTACCAAGAAGGAGGAAATGTGTCTCTGAAGTGACATTGGGAAAGGTCATATAACTGAAGAAGCAGTGAGAAAGAGGATTGTGGAGTTTTTTAAACGTCACAAAAGAAGTTATCAACCAGACCAATACGTTTTAAGCATAAATTATGAATGATTTGAGGAAAGTGTTAGAATCAGTGTCGAAAAAAGAAGAAGAGATGAACACATAAAAAAACATACAGAGAAGAATTTTACAGTGCCACACAGCATTTTGAGTTATTTTAAGAATTTATTTTGCGTTTGGCTGCACTGGGACACCTTACTTAAACACCACCAACGAAAATAGGTGACGATGCTTACTGCGCGGTGCGCCGCGGACGTCAACAAAACCGGGTAATCTTACGGAAGTGACAGGCTTGATCAACCTTCTCTATGATTATTCTAATAGTCTGTGGTGTGGAGAAAGTGACTGAGACCTCTTTTAGTGTGATACTTTCGTCCACATTCTTCAGTTTGAAGAAAAGTCCTTGTATCGTCGAAAACCGGTTACTGGAGGATACAAGTCATGATGTAAACATTTTGTACATGTACTGTACATGTACAGTACCTGTATAGTTCAGTGATATAATTATGTGTACCTTTAAACGTAAAGCACGCCCTCATTGATCGACGGAATGGGACTAATGTGTTTCAATGACGATCGACGCGGTAATTGGCTGTGGGCGGGTGGATGAGTTGGTTGGATGGAGCAATTCCTCCATGGATGGAGGAAGGAAAACTCCATGGTTGGATTGGACGGTCCTTGTTATGCTACCATTGTTGCACTATAGTTCGTGGACCTCTGGGAAACGAAATTGTAACCTCCGTATAAATATTGAGTGCAGCGACATCACTTTTCAATACAACAATTGCTTTTGACAATTAAACAATCGGATGAAAAATGAATTATATTATTGATCTCGTCTTGTAACCATGCACCCATCAGCAAAATAATGACATGTAAATGCATGTAAATAAAAAAATCCATGCACAATTTCGATAACTAATCCTCAATTGAAACCACTTATATTTGTAGCACAAAAGTAATTGTTGAAGGTTTAGTCACAAAAGCCACCGCGTGCCTTCTGAAGACAACTTCGACCACGTGCACTGAATGCGTGCATCTTAGCCCCCTCAGCCATGGTTTGTATTGTTATACTACATGTCAGGATGTACATGTACATGTACATGTATCGATACATGTACATGTAAGTTGTAGCCCACACTTTTTAGTCCGTGGACCAATCGAAAAAGCTTACCGTTTCTTTATTATTTTGATCGGACTCAACTCAGACGGCCAACTGATAGTCAAACAAACTGCTGTCAAAAAATCGGGAAAATGGATTGGTGGATGTTCTTTTGAGATTTTCTTGCACGTTAATGTGTAAGAACAAGAAATATCAACGAAAAGATATAGTTTTTAAATTGCCGTACGTGGCTGAATCAAGATGGCGGCCCCCACAGACGTATCAGACATGAGTTGTTCTGACGTGAGTTTCGAGGTCTTACCGGGCGCTAAACTCGTAAAACAAGGCGCCGAAGCCAAAGTCTACCGAGGGAAGTTCCTGGGCAGACCGTGCGTGGTCAAACAGCGCTTCAAGAAGAAGTATCGCCACCCAGTTCTCGACGAGAAACTGACGCAAAAGCGAACGGCCCAGGAAGTGCGTTCGCTTCTGCGATGCAGGAAAGCAGGTTGGATTATAGTTGCGGTAACCGTAACCCTCATCCTCCCGAAGGTCGGAGACCTGAGGGTTACGGGAACGTATGTACAAAATTATAGCGAGGTTTTTGTTTTTACCATTTTGGAAACACCACTGTCCCGATCGCCCCCTTTTTCCACCCTTTTGAAAATCGCCACACACAATCTAAGGACATGCACTTGATCCCAAATGTATACTGAATGTGATCAGATAACTCAAAACATCGTGGGTAAAATACTTTTCCGAAAAACGGGCAGAAACTCACCAAAATACTGTCTGTAAATGTCCCGTCAACGTCTCCGCCAGGTTCGGAATCCGAACCTGGCGCCTCGACCAATCAGCGCTTAGTCTCGTGACGTATATCCCGCACGACGGTTATTTGCTGTTTTGCAATAACAGTCCACACTCGTGGTGCGCGCGCATATCCATGGTTGTATACAGTACCAGTCGGCTCTTCACAGGACGATGACCTGCGCGCGCACCACGAGTGTGGACTGTTATTGCGAAACAACAAATAGCCGTCGTGCGGGATATACGTCACGAGACTAAGCGCTGATTGGTCGAGGCGCCAGGTTCGGATTCCGAACCTGGCGGAGACGTTGACGGGACATTTACAGACAGTATTTTGGTGAGTTTCTGCCCGTTTTTCGGAAAAGTATTTTACCCACGATGTTTTGAGTTATCTGATCACATTCAGTATACATTTGGGATCAAGTGCATGTCCTTAGATTGTGTGTGGCGATTTTCAAAAGGGTGGAAAAAGGGGGCGATCGGGACAGTGGTGTTTCCAAAATGGTAAAAACAAAAACCTCGCTATAATTTTGTACATACGTTCCCGTAACCCTCAGGTCTCCGACCTTCGGGAGGATGAGGGTTACGGTTACCGCAACTAGTTGGATTATAAATTTATATAAACTACAGCTTGTTAATCATTCAAAACCTAATCCATTTAATGACTTAATGAAGTTTAATTGTGCGGAACCATAGCGCCGCCCATTCAACGTGTATAGCCTGTCTGTCACTGTCTGTGTCAGTTCTATAGATCTGCCATTCAAATTATTTCATATCAACTGAACTAGTATTAGTAAATGTGTAATTAATAACTATGAACTTGTGACTTCTACAGCACTGAGTGATTACTTAATACTTAGTTAAAAAGTCTAGAGTAGATTAGTGTAGTCCGAGTAACTTTGACCAGACAAGTCACCCTTTTTTATCAAATTTTAAAAATGTTGATGGCAGTCACCCAAAGTTTGGCAAACCTCAAAATTTCAAAATTCAATAAAAAAAGGGTGACTTGGCAGGTCCAAGTTACTCGGACCACTTTGTGGTAACCGTAACCTTCATCCACCCTAGGGTGGGAGACCCGAGTTTGACTAGGAGTAAGGACCTATCATTCAATCATAGTTGCAGTAACCGTAGCCCTCATTCTCCCCAGGGTATGGAAGAGGGTTACGGTTACACTTGTACAACAGCAACTACAGAAATAGGACTTTAACCTGCACGCAGTACTGTCCTAGTTACTTGGACTAGACTCATACTGCCTTGTTTGCTATTTTAAATCAAAGAATGTGTTTTTGGTCCATTTGTCAGGAAGCAGTTTCTTGCCACATTTGTGTATATATGTATCTCTAGACTGTAATGTGACTTTTAATTGTTATTTTCTGTAATATACAGGGATTTCCACTCCAACTGTCCTCTTTGTGAACTACGTTGAGTTCTGCATCTACATGGAAGACATCATGGGCTCGGTCACTGTCCGGGAGTACATTGAGGGCGTCCGTCGGCAGCCGGGATCCCTGGAGAAACTCCTGCGGCTGGCGGAGACCATCGGCCGCGTACTGGCCCAGATGCACCGCAACGACGTCATCCATGGAGACCTGACGACGTCCAACATGCTCCTCCGGCAACAGTCGCCGACGAAGGCGTCCGATTCGTCGGAGACCCCGACGCCCGTCGTCCTGATCGACTTTGGACTGAGCCAGATCTCAGGCTTGGCCGAGGATAAAGGCGTGGACCTGTACGTGCTGGAGAGGGCCTTCCTGAGCACCCACCCGGACACCGAGGAGGTGTTCACCCGAGTCCTCGCCGCCTACGGGGAGCGCTATCAGAAATCCGGTGAGGTGCTGAAGAAACTGGACGAGGTCCGACAGCGAGGAAGGAAGAGAGTCATGGTTGGCTGATCGCCCTGCCCCCCCTCCCCCCCTACGGAAAAAGAAATCATTCACATACTTTTTTAACATTTTATGAAATGGCAGGTTATATTCACCCAGCAGCGGCTTTCTTCCCGCAAACGCTATTCAAAGATTGGCCGGTGTTGTCAAAGGCCACTCATTTGATTGACTGCTGACTCTAACTGCTATCAAGACAGCGGACAAGTCAGTTTTAAGATAAGACTTGGCATGGCGGAAATACAAAATTGTTTTTTTTGTGTGTGCAAAATTGCCCAAAACAAGGCTAAAAAGCCATTCAAGGGCTAGAGAAGGAAGGAGATAGAGAGGGTCTCAGGAAGGCTGGAGATAGGAATTAACATTCCTTTCAAAAAGGGCAAGATCGTAGGCAGGAGGATATTAAGCAAGGACCAGGAAGGGCATTCCAGATGGAGGCAGAACGAGGGAAGAAGCTGTTTTGATACCTCTCCGTTCTACCAGTCTTGATTGGTCAATTGTCATTTATGCATATTCATGTATGCTCTATACTCCGATGTTGGCCAATCAGAGTAAAGAGTGTTCATGAATATGCATCACATCAGCAGGAACGACCTCCAGGAAAAATGCTGTTTCCGGGTAAATACATGCACCCGGTATACTCCTCCTTTTGAAATATTTTGAAGAATAGCCAAGAAAATTTGACTCGACTGGGACTTGAACCCGAGACCTTTTGGTTTTTGGTTAATACCAAAAAAAGCACCGTGGAAATATGGCTTTATTCTTTTGTATGTTATGTGGAATCAAGACGCAAAGTGTGTCTACATTTTATCTGCAAAAGATTGTGTAAATTACTGATATCGATGCTTGAGAGTCAAGTAATAAACTGCTTCAACGTCGACCTTTTCACTTCGTGATCTGTAGCTTTATTCAGTCATTTGTGTGGACAGTCAAACAAAACAAATTAATTAGAACAAATTAATTGCAGTGGAAAATTTGTGGTAAATTGGTAATACCAGTTAACCACTTCACGTCGGAGACACCCCATTTGGGTTATACTATGTGACAGGCTCTCCAAATCCGGGCACCACTATTGTCTACTTGTTTCAAACAAAGGTTCTTTTCAGCCTCGAACAAATCAATACGAAGTAAGACAAATGAGATTTGAAAATGACGCATTGTTAAAAAAAAATTATGGCAGTGGAAAAATGCCCTCTATCGAGGAATATGGCTCTAAAAAGAGCCGTTAATTCAGCATTTTGGACAGTGTTCCCTGCTCTATTGCCTGCTCCATGGCCAGCCCCCTGACAGCGGGCAGAGTACACACCGTCCAAGACATTGAGTCGCCAGTTCTTCTCAAAGCCACACTACTCGGAAGAGCTGACTCACATGGTGTCACCGCAATCGTTTTACCTTGTGCCTCTATCATGCAAACTTTCAGACATCAGCCAGATTGATTGTTACAAGGAATAAAAATCGAGCATTGTGACGTACAGATGCAAAAGAATCCCGACTAGTGACTACTGTAGGCCAGATTAGACACAGGAATGACCAGCCAATATAATTTATAATTTATGTACATGAAGTATGCTTCACTCTTCCCCCACACCAAATTACAGACACCAATTTTATTTTCCTTCACATAATCTCAAATATGTTATCAAATATAATTCTTATAGCAAATGCATAGCAAATTAATTGACACTATATCAAGTATACCTTCATTCCTTTATTCAAAAAAAGACTTATACAGACCTTTTTTCTCAAGATTTATGGTGATGTAGTTTAAATACACAGCCAGTCAGCCACTTTTTGCAAAAATTGCCAAAAAATGTACTCCAATCGCAACATTAAAAAAATAGGCTTTAATGCATGTTAAATTTTCCAAAATCACAACTCTGAACTAAGATCATTTTTCCTAAACCAAAGGAAATAAACTACCCTACAAATCCTGTTCTGGTACCAATAAATCAATTCTATCCTTAGCGGCCACCCTGTTATTGCCACCGACCTTAGTTAGATGCACCAACGACCTTTCGACAGGCCTTTCCAAAAACACGGCTCAGATTCTGGCTCAGGCTTCGCATAGCTGCCCACTATTCCTATTGGGCTCAGGCTTCGGTCATATTTATCTTACTTGGTGTAACATCACAGGCATCTAGAATTAAGCGTTTGGCCCCAGTTTCTTGGTGAATACTCTAACTCTCAAGCCAACAAACCTTCAAATTCGGAAACAAACCATGACCTGGATTTTCAGCTTTTGTCAGACGGAGACGAAGCCTGAGCCCGAGCCTAAGCCTTCATTTTGAAAACGGCCTATGACAGATATGAGTCCTATGCCTGAGCCAGAGCCTGAGCCACTGGCTTCGAGACCTCAGTTTAGAGTCTCGATGGACCACCTCCTGTGATGGGAACGTTTTCACCTGTGATGTAAGACGCATCATCGGAGCATAGAAAAGCGACTGTACCCGCACATTCATCGGCTTCCCCAGGCCTGTCCATGGAAAAGAAAACAATTGCTTCATTTGCACAATCAAGCACATTAGTGTGGCTACGAGACAGGCACTTGCTGCAAGACGTCACCGTGGGTCCCAACTATCCATAAAACCCATGTACGAATTCAGAATTGACAATAACTAGCGTGTGCACAACAAAACTCCTACATGGTTGATATACAGTGGAACATCGGTATAACAAACGCCGATATACTGAACATTCGGCTATAACGATCATGCCCTTTGGGCTTTGGATCCCGATTTTTTTGTACAAAATATGTGGTTGCAACTGCTATGACGAACGACCGCTATACCGAACAATTTTCATGGATCACGGGATGTTCATTATAGCAACGTTCCACTGTAGTCCACATTGTTGTTCCTTGAGTACTTAGTGCACTGCTGCTTGTCAACATGCTTCTTTCTCAGTGTCTTATTGGCGCCAATCAATATCTAATCAATGCCCAATAAAATCAGGTTGCCAGCCAAAGTTCCACAAAGTTTGTATCCTTAGCTAAGCACCCAATAATATGTGAATTCGAGTTAAACGTGATAAGTACCAAATGAAATATAGCTAGCAATCTTGTTATAATCAAGGAAGAATTTCCCTGCTTAGCAGGTTTTCACGCTTAAGCAGCTGTATGAAATTGGGCCCTGGTTGGTGATGTCATGCATGGCTTATGGCCACACTCCAAGCACTCGAGCAGATAAGCAGGCCAAAAAGCTGAACTCTTTCTGGGATAGGAGTTGTGACAAAGAAAAGGCAAGTACTCCAAGTAAATAATTCGCCATTTTAGATAAAACATTTTCATGGTAAAAAAATAAGATAACAAAAATCAACAAAATTCAGCCAAAACATTATTTTTACCTTTTCATGACATAATTTCCCATCGTTTGCTCTAACACTGACTCGTTGGTCCACAACTGAAAGATCAAAAGAAAAACTGAATACATAAGAGATCTCATTCACAAAAATGTAAAAAGTAACTAAACTGAAGATAAGACTTGATGGTTTAGGATGTACCAAGTGGAGGTTTTGACATAACGCATCTCTTCTGAGGAGTGTGTGGCTCTGAAAAGAGCCAGTAATTCAGCATTTCAGGCAGTGTGTACTCAGCCAGTCATCAGGAGACTGCTGGATTCCAACTATCATCAGTACTGTGGAGAGAGTTGAAGTGTGGATAATCCCCCCCCCAGCGTGACCCCTAGGGCATGGAGGCCATAGAGATCTTCAAGCACAACACTGTTCCTCAGGATATCGGAGTTCACGTCAGCAACATATGATATGGCGACCACTTCTTCCCAATGGTCAATGGGTCTTCTATACTCACAAACAACTCCGCCTCATCCAGCACCTAGTCTGCCTCCTGAGTCTCCCCTACCCTTTGTATCCACTCGCACGCTGACACGCTGGAGAATCCCCTCTGAGTTGCCTGTATTTTTTTTCAGCAGGCAATCGGGCAAAGCACTGAGCCCCCCGGTGATAATTACATGGATTAGGGCAAACCCTCATTGAGTGTGCCATTACCAAAGAGGTTATAGCGCAAAGCGCACAAGACGGACTTCTCCGAGCAAAAGCTGAAGTACGCACTGGACGCCTTTTAGTATTAGCAACGGAATCTTTCGTCTGCATTCGGTGCTTCCGAAAATGAAGCGGGAGAGTCACAAACAGCAACAAAGATACAACTTTGTATGCATGAACAGAATGCGATAACTTTCGATGTGATGTGACCACGAAATGCAGAGAACGCGTGCTACTTTGCTTTCTAGGCTTTGCTTACTAGGCTATCTTGTGCGCTATAGCATACAGGATCTTCGGTCATTACTCATGAGGATTCCACTCACCGTTTGGCTGAACTTTGTCTTGATGATGCCGGGGGCAATGCCGTTGACCCTGATGCCCATGGGGCCACACTCATGGGCCAGCGCCTTGGTCAAGCCCAGCAGTGCTGTCTTGGAGACGGAATACGGCCCCAGCAACTATCACAGGCAGAGAGAGAAGAACAACAGGATGACAAATCACAAACAATTCCATTTGGAATAGTCTCCCTGGCCATGTCGTTGGTACAATCTCCTGCTCTGGCCTTCAAGCCTTCAAAGGGCGACTACATACATAATAAACCAATAAACCTCACATAATAAACCAATTTTTGTTATCCTTTATTTTACCATCACTTTTTACACTGCTCTCTGTACACAAATATGCCTAGCTGATAGAGGTTAGTTATCTGTGCTTATCGATTTTACTACATTCGATTTCAGATTTTTTAATACTGATAGATCTTACTGACTGATTTTTTCAAGGCTTGTTAGCAGGCCAAGTTTTAGATTTGTCAAGATAATTAGAAAGGTCCTGCTAGGATCGAAACGTCAGGCCCACTAAATTTTAAGATAATAATAAAAGAGATTTTAACTTGCAAAGTGTATTTTTCTTTCCAGCTACTCTCCGATGACTGGTGAGATGCTGTGGACCATTGATTGGCCTTAGGTTTTTTTTTTCTTAAATTCTCGAGGGCTGTTGTTCACATAAATGTTTTATAAAAAAAATTAAAAAATCCTGTTGACAGTTTTCTAGAGCAGTGTACATGGCGTAAGTGTGAGGGTTAGGGTCTTCCTTGTGTACAATAACCAGGATTACAAACCACACAGTGGCATGATCAAGGTTCGAACATAAACACTGATCTGGTGGTCAAATGTCACTAGGGCCGTACAAAAATAATCACGATTTGAATCGCAATTCAAAAACCGGGGGTTTATTTCCGTGACCACTGACCACACAGGCCAAATAATCGCATCGCAAATAAACGCGATTGCGGTTAGCATGTGGTCGCACTTTTCAAGCGGGAATGGCGGGACTCACTGACGAACATTTATAAACAAACCCTGTGCTGCACATCCTGGCAGTAAGCTGCTGGGAGGAAATGCCATGCGCGTGCAATGCATCATGGGCTTAAAAAAAAAAAGGTGCCATTTGAGCGGAGCGTTCCCACACACAATGTCGCAAATAAATGCGATTATTTGAAAAAATCTCACTCTTGGTGGAGTCTGCATCGCGATTCTAATCCCACTAATAATCGCGTTTATTGTGTCCCCACCTGGAAAAAAAAGTGGAGTTTGAATCGTGATTCAAATCGCGATCCAAATAATCGTGTTTATTTGGTGTAGTGGGTACGGCCCTACTGTCAGTCAAAACACCCACGGACCAGTCAAACCTTTGTTGAAGTGGTCTGCGGATTTCACAAAGCCTTATGGTGTAACGTAACTCAACTTACGATGGATAACCCATCGTAAGTTGTGTTAGTCCGTATGGTTTCTGTGCATCTTTTATCGTCTTGCGATTAATCAACGAGTTTGATGAAATCAACCCCAGTTCTGATAATCCTGGCTGATATAATAATAGGAGAACGAAACAGAAGTACAGCAGCAAACCAACTCATTCTAAATCACTTGAAAAAAATGTCTTTGTACTCAGTCAATTCTACAGCAGTTTTCAAGGTGGGGTGAACAATTCTTGTCCTTATCTTTTGCTGACCAGTGCAATCAGTTCCACTTATCAGATTGTACCTTGGCACAGACTGGTGAGCGCTTTATTTTTGGATGCACTAATCCCTCCAGATCACAAACTTACATGTCATCGAGCAGACAGTCTGGTTCGTATGCAAACAGAGGACTTGCCTCCATTCTTGTTTCAAATAACCCTGGCACAGACTAGTTGAATATTTGGGAAGGCCAACATCTAAGGTCAAGATGGCTCAGATGGTAAGAGCGTCCATATGCAAAACCAGAGGTCTCGGGTTCAATCAATGTTTTCTTTGCCATTAAAAAAAAAAACCTGCATAATAATAGGAGACTGATGTAGCATCCTTCATTCTGTGGCTTTCAATATTGGTTGACTCAATCAAATCAGAAATGTCACCAACAGTGCCATACACCATCAGGGAGCCCCCAATTTGATTTTCAAGGGTCTGAGGTCAGATGACCATTGGGGTTTTGTGCTTCTTTGCCCATTATTAGTTCTGGCCAAAGGCAAATCTGATCCTCTGCCTATAGAGGCCACTGATGCCTACTCTGCTCTAGATAGGACAGCTTGCTTTGCTAATTGGATTCCATGCTTCATTCCAGCCCAAGGCATGTTCCTTCCTCCACCAACCCCCCCCCCCAGACACACCCATACACATTGGTTCTTCCTGCCTATGCTGCCCACAAGCAGCTCAGGGGAGAGAATGGATCTATTCAGGGACTTACTGAGAAAGGATTGAAGCCACCAATAGATGACACCAGCACGATTGAAGCACCCCTGAAAGAGAACCATCCAAATTGAAATGTCAACATTGTAGAGGGTCTGCTAGGATCAAAACGCCAGGCCTGTTAAATTGGTGAGATTGGCAATTGGTTGTATAGGTCAGAATGCAGGTTATAAACATGTGTTGGAAGTTTTATTTTACTTATTTTGTATGGAAAATTGTCAACCACAAGGCCTAAAAATAAAATGCCACTCCAGGTGATGGCTAAGAACAGGGGACAGGGGAACAAACAAAGAGAGCACTGGTACGTTAATCCAGAGGTCTCAGGTTCATGTCCCCAGTCCAGTCAAAGTTTTCTTTGCCCATTTTTCAATTTGTTCAAAAGTTCAGTCAGTTTTTTTCTTTGTTTGTTTGACTTGAATTGGAGAAACTGCATCCACTTTTTGGGATCCCCGAGCTGCTGTAGCCAGGTTTACAACAATAGGTTGTTTGCAGCTGAATGAAAGCGGGGAGTGTGATCCCTGGAGATATACAGCATTTAATGGTTGAATTGCTTCTGACTGGCGCCCCCACCTTGTCACAGACTGGTTGACTATCTAAGAGGGCAGCTATCTAAGGGCTGGATAGCTCAGATGGAAGAGCACTGGTGTGTTAATCCAGAGGTCTCGGGTTCAAGTCCCGATCCAGTCAAAGTTTCCTTTGCCAATTTTTCAATTTGTTCAAAAGTTCCTTTGTTTGTCTGACTTAAATTGGGACAGATTAAGAGTGGGAGGGAAGCAGGATGTGTGGAGTGAATTCCACAGCAAGGCAGTACGTGGGAACATGCATTTGCCTCGGGGACAACAACAATGTACGGGAGTGCATTAATAGATAAACGTGTGGTGCGACCAAAGATACAGTTGCACGGAACAACCAGTGAGAGTCCATTGGAGCATCTGCCAAAATAATATCTGCAAAAGAGGCTCAATGAGGCTACAGAGCGACGGAGAGATAGAGGTTTAAGAGATGAAACTAGATTGGGTTCAACTAGATTTGTAATTTGTCCTTTCTCAAACTGCTCCCGAGTAAGATCCTGCTAGGCTCGAAACACGAGGCCTGCTGGATTGTCTGACATTTCCGTATTTGTCCTCTAAATTAAGACTGGACATCTTAACTTCTTACAGAGAATGAACATCAAGATACTCATCAATGAAACCATCATTTGGTTTCACTGATGTACTTACTTGCGCTCCTTCATGTGGGGTACGCACTCTTTGATGAGTAAGAATGCTGCTTTGACATTGATCTCAAAGATCTGTAAATGATTGAAGGACAGAAGAATGTCGAGTCAACCAGGTAAGTAGTTTATGAGTGCAATAACCTTGACTGAATGGAAAGCATATTTAACAACATCAATGTTCTGTTTCAAAAAGAATGCATTTGTTGATAATATATGGAGTATACTAACCTTATCCCATTGTGCTTCCGTTGTCTGAAACAGAGACAAAACAAAAATATCAATTTCATATAATAATTGAAAATAATTTATCATTATTGCATAGAATGGCCTCTTCTTTGCACCCTTTCAAAAATGGCCAATTGGACACTATAACAATGATCAAAATTGAAAAATGGCAAAGAAAACTTTGACTGGGCTGGGATTTGAAGCCGAGATCTCTGGTTTTGTGTACTGGCACTCTTACCATCTGAGGTATCCAGCCCTTGGATGGTGGCCTTCCCAAATAGTCTCTAGCCTTTGCCAGGGTCTTGGGTTGAAGTCCCGGTCCAGTCAAAAGTATTTTCTTTGCCCTTTTTTTACAATTTGTTCAAAAGTTCCCAGTCAGTTTTTCCTTCAGCTTGGCAATCATCAAAACTTTATACTGAGAGTGTGAGTAAAACAAAAACCAGAACATTTCCAAAGGAAGCTTTTAAAGCCCAGATAAAATTTCTAAATACCTGAAGCATTGGCCCAAAGACAGGATTGACAGCTGCATTAGAGACAAGTATATCAATTCCTCCATGTGCAGCCACAGTCTGAAAGACAAAAAGAGGTTACAATCAATTCCAATCAATTTGATCCTAGCAGGGCCTTTTTTTTCAAAGGCAAAGTGACAGGGATAAACCAAATAGGAAGGGGAGAGTCACAGGGACATGGATGACAGACAGAGGACAAAGGGGATAGCTGGTAGGGTGAGGTCATAGAGAAGGGCAATGGTCTGGGTTGGGTAGGGATAAGGTACTGGAGGGGGGAGATCAAAGGGAAGGAAAGGGAAAGAGTCAGAGAGAAGTGAGGGGAGTGAACACAAAAGAAGGATAATTGGTAAGCATGCAACTAATGCAAAGTGTAAATCCTATTTCAGAAGTTACAATCGATGATACGTTGACTGAGTACAAAAAATGGTCAGAAGTGACCTTAAGACTGTTGCCGAAGAATGACTGGGACATGCAGGGTTTTCTGAATGCAGATAAGATCTGAAGGTTTCCATGGTGGAGGAATCAACCTTCCTCAATCCTCCACAATCCTCCGGGGGGTAATGGAGAATTGTGGATGATTGAGGCAGGTATGAAAATTTCCAGTTGGAGGATTGTGGAGGATTGAGAAAGGTTGTAAAATTTGTACTGGAGGATTGTGTAAGATTGAGGAAGGTTGTAAAATTTACACTGAAGGATTGTGGAGGATTGAGGATGGTTGTAAAATCTACACCGGAGGATTGAAGAAGGTTGTAAATTTTACACTGGAGGATTTTTGAGGATACAAAAGGCTGTGGAACTTTGACAAAGGCATGTGCCATGGAGCTACCTACTTATAGCTCCATGCATATACTGTCTTGCTAGTATGCACTTTGCTTTCACATGGTCAACTGTAATATAAACAAAGGATCCAATTACATGTACTTGGCTGTGGAGGATTGAGGCAGTGGGGTACATGTACATGCACAAACTCATA
Organism: Luidia sarsii; assembly: GCA_949987565.1. NCBI lineage: Eukaryota > Metazoa > Echinodermata > Asteroidea > Paxillosida > Luidiidae > Luidia > Luidia sarsii. Next base: position 12,367,320 of record OX465110.1, read on the forward strand.
TTTGTGGAGGATTGAGGCAGTGAGGATCTTGCACAAACTCACATTGGAGGATTGTATTTGTAGAGGATTGAGGAGGGTTCCAGGCACGCAGCACTAGGGGGTTAGGGTTGTGGAAAGTTTGCAGCGACAGCATGTAACACATCGCGTGACTCAGAAATTCTGTGCTAACAAAGCCTCTCCGCACAGACTAGACTACCTCGTTAACGAGCTTGCTGCGATGCTCGGCCTTTCCCACGTGGCACACCATGCCGCTGGCACTCAGGTTGGCGTCTCGCATCTCCTTGAGGGCGCTGTCAACATTGTCCTGCTTGCGACTGCTGATGACGACGTGAGCGCCTTCATTTCCAAGACGTTTGGCAATAGCAAAGCCAATCCTGATCACATAATAAACACAGCAAAACATGTACATAAGTACAAAAATGTTTTCCCAGAAGCAATTTTGTTTTATTACCAGGCAGTTTAACCATGTAGTAACTGTAGCCATTGTACTCCCTTTTTCAAGAATTTTGATATTTTGATCGTCATACAAGAACAAAATATCAAATTGTTAAACAAGGGGTACAATTATTTTTTTGTCATCTAGTTGCGGTTACCGTAACCCTCATCCCTCATCAGGATGAGGGTTACGGTTACCGCAACTAGCTGTCATCAAGAATTAAACTTTTTAAACTACAGTTACTGTAGCCCTAGTTATACACTATTTCTAACGATTTGATATCTTGCTCATCGTAAAAACCATGACCAAAATATCAAAATTGTATAAGGGCTATAGAAATTCTTTAAATTTGCATTAAACTGGAAGATCCATTTTGACAGAAAATTTCAATGAACCTCATAACTGATATTTTCAAGAATATTTTTGAAGCGTCTTATGACAGAACTTAAAATTAAGCGAAGTCATACCCGGTATTTGATATCCCTTTTTTATGGTTAAATGCTTCTGACTGGCTCCCCCACCCCGCTGGTATGCAAAACCAGAGGTCTATCAGGTTCAACTTCAAAGTTGAAGTTCAACTTTCATTTTCAAGTCCAGGTCAAGTCAAACTCAAGAAGTCTAAGATTTCTTTGCCATTTTAAAAACTTTTGGTTTCATTTTTTTAAATTGTATTTATTTATATATTTATTTCATTTTTCGGAATACACGTACAGCATTCACATCACAACACACAATTAAGTAAGAATAAAGTTGAAAAACTAAATAAATCAATAAAAACAACGCAGAGGCTGTTGTTGCGGCAGTCGTCCGTGTGGTTCCCTGACTTAACAGTATTTGTCAGGATGTTTAGCTCTTGGAACCAGACTATCAGCTAAAAGACTGGTTCAACCAGCCTGCAATGCTGACGAAATACAATCAAGTCAGGGAACCATACGGACAACTGCCGTAACAACAGCCACTGCGTAAAAACAAACAACAAACAAACAAACAAACAACAGCAACAATAACATTAACAGAAACACCCAATTAACTCCCGCAGGATTGCCCAAAAGAAATTAGTTTCTGTCAGGGGGCTCTCCATTCTCCAAACTAATTAATTGGATGACAGAAAACAAAAAATAAAAAATATATATCCTCCAATAACCGGTTTTCGACGATATAAGGACTTTTCTTCAAACTGAACAATGTGGACGAAAGTTTCACACTAAAAGAGGTCCCAGTCACTTTCTCCACACCACAGACTATTAGAATAATCATAGAGAAGGTTGATCAAGCCTGTCACTTCCGTAAGATTACCCGGTTTTGTTGACGTCCGCAGCGCACCGCGCAGCAAGCATCGTCACCTATTTTCGTCAGTGGTGTTTAGTAAGGTGTCCCAGTGCAGCCAAATGCAAAATAAATTCTTAAAATAACTCAAAATGCTGTGTGGCACTGTAAAATTCTTCCCTGTATGTTTTTTGTGTTCATCTTTGTTTTTGTTTTTCCACACTGCTTCTAACACTTTCCTCAAATCATTCATAATTTATGCTTAAAACGTATTGGTCTGGTTGATGTCTTCTTTTGTGACGTTTAAAAAAAACTCCACAATCCTCTTTCTTGCTGCTTCTTCAGTTATGACCTTTCCCAATGTCACTCCAGAGACACATTTCCTCCTTCTTGGTACTTTCTCTAGCTGCCCTTTTTTTTTTTCATTTAAAAAAAAAGCCTATTGGGCCATGTTACTTTTTGTCTTTAAATAATAATAAAAAATACATTTAAAAAAATATATAAGCGAGACGCCCTATAGGAGGCTCCATAGTTTTTACCCTGAACGGACTGCCTCAAGTTGCGTGATATTTTTTTTTTTCTACGGATGTTGGGGTTTGTTATGGTACACTAAGATTTTTTTTAGGACCAACAATAAAGAAAACTGGAGCTTCGAATCAACTGCCAATTTTGTACCTAGGAAAATAGACCCCAAAAGAGCAACTTTTTGAATAACACGAGTTTGGCCTACTGGAAAAGCCTTAAATTTCCACATTTTCGGGGACGGACAAGAGCAGGAAACCAACTGTAAGTGTAAGATACGAAGTCTGAGATCGTTATACGGAGTTGTTTTCATAGTGGGATGTGAGTTAGAAGGCTAAGCGGCGAAAACGTGTAGCGTCGAAAACGGGGGTTCCCACGATATATATTAATTTAATTATGGAAAAAGAACTATTGCATAGCCATAACTAAGTAAATTACAAATATGCGAAATATACCAATTACAGAAATAAATAACAAAGTCCGAACAAAATATATATGCACTGAACAATTCATTTATCGTGAATACATTACTAGTATTGTAGTAATATTACTAGCAAAACTCTCCGCCATGGAACTCTTGTCCGAAGTTTGACTCCCCACCACCACCCCTTGCCCTGCCCCGCCCACATCAAACCATGAGGAAGCTCTCACCCGTCCGTCGAAGCCGTGACCACGGCCACTTTCCCGACCAGTCTTTTGCACGCCACAGCACTCGCCATTCTCGTTGCTAGCGTTAGTGTCGGGCGAAGGTTTGAAGGCTTGCACAAACTCGGTCGGATAATTTGCCTTGTTGCACAACCTGCACTGAGGGAAATCCGGACGCAATTCGAGGCAACATTCATTATCTATCTTGCTAGGTGCATGTGCATAGGGTAAAGTCCAGGTTCCAAGTCCAGCGGTCCATGCGCTTTGTATGTAATGTACTAATGTACTAATGATGTTTACAAAGGAGCCATAAACGGGCTCACACATATGAAGACCTACCAGCCTGGTCAGTGTTTTGGGGTACCTGTTTGCGCATGCGCAGAAAGGAGTAGAACTGTGTTAGTCTCTATTCAGTCGTTAGGGTCCTGTAAAAGATACTGTTGTGTCTTGCAAATGGCATTCCATTTAGAATATCCCCCCATCGAACAATGATATGAATAATAATTCATTCATAATGACGATTAAAGGAG